>CM024684.1:17680097-18280097 GCA_014182735.1 Corymbia maculata
ATCAATTTTTAAAAATTGAAATTTCACATATATGCTTAACCAGATCCTCAATGCATTAACAGCTCAAAGGCAATCCTTGACAAGATCCTTCTAAATTCTACAATAGAGTATAAAATTATTAACCACAAGATTGTTTACCAAGTCTGCAAGATCTTTGAACTCTCTTTCTACCCGATCATCAGGAGCTTTTCCTAATACAACCATCTGTCCACCCTGGAAGTTCATAGAGCCAGAACAACTTGTCAAGGCAATACAGCATTATTGCTGATAAAATATAGTCAAGAAATGTGCTTAGCAGATAAAGCATACATGAAACTAAAATGATGGCATAAAATCTGCCGTTTGCAAACTAGAGTAGATAGATGTTTGCTCAAAGTGACTCTGGCTTGGTTAACTGCTATTTTTCCCTTAAAAATAGGAAAGTATGCTGAACAATCACAACTTATTCTTTTGCACGAAAACATGGTCGATGATGGGGATTTGACAAGCAATAGTAAAATATAAAGTGATATAAAGAGTAAGGGGTGTGCAACTTGTTACGTTGCTTTTATAGATTGGTTTTTATTTTATTTTCTTAGTTTTATTTCTTTTTACATAACAAGGGTATTATGGTCATATACAATATATGTTTAATATACATATATTGCAATGGGTGTAGGGCTTCGATACACACACAGAAACCTAAAGCCCCTTTTTGGCTTTACGATCTTTTTTTTTCTTTCTCTCCTCTTCTCCTCTCTATTTCTTCTCTCTTCTTCTCTCTTGCTATAAACAGAGAGGTTTCTAAATTGTCCTGCTAATTGGAATTGGCCATGTGAAACCATAATTTGATGCAAGCATGATCAACTGTTAACTTATAGCCAAAGTTCTGGCATGGCAAAGTTATTTGCACTTTGATTTTCTAGAGCTGATAAGGGCTTCCAAGAATAATATATTGCGTTGACAGGGTTAAATAACAGAGAAATAAAAGTTTTTCAAGTAGCTGACTGTCTACAATCCCACAATGAATCCTAGATTACATAAGAATTTTAGATAATATACAAAAGGTTTCATTATAACCGGATGGTATATGGAACAGGAAAATGGATATCTTTATGTTGGAGAGCCTGTGGGAAATCTAGACAGCTAGCAGGGCACTTTACTTCTAGGCTCCATTTCTCTCAAAAAATTGGGCACTTCTCATTAAACAAGGCACAACACTTGTGTGTGTGCACTTGCTTTTATCTTTAATGTGTAATGTTCTATTAATACTTTTGTAGTCTGTATGGTTTTTGACATTTTATAGAGTTTCTTTCCCTCTTTTTGCAATAAATAATTGATAGGAAAGTAATAGTATGAGACAAAGCTAATTTTTTTAACTTAGGCCTCAACTTCTAAATTGGTTGGGAATGTTAGAATATTTAAATAATAAACCATGCTTTCATTTAACAGCTTAAGCTTTAGAATAGGTGGTGGTGGTCCCACAAAATCTCACATGGCATCAAAGCTAAAGGTCTCAAGTTCGAATCTTTCCAAGTCCCATTTGCCTCCCCCAATTAAATTTCCACGCTTAGTACTAGTCAAAAAGACCATACTAAGCATTGTTTGGGGGTTAGAATGTTTATATAAACCACGCTTTTATCTAATAGCTTAAGCTTTTAGAATAGTTGGCGGGGTTTTCACAAAATCTTGCAAGGAACATACAATTCTCAATCTAATCCTAATTATCCAATCCTTAAATACTTCAAAAGATACTGACAAACCTTCATTGCAAGGGAAATAGACATGCTCAGAAATTACTTGAAATATTACAAAAACAAAGAAGCTTAAGTGAAGACAGAGGATTGCTCATTCAAGTTCTAAAGAATATAAAGCTAGTCTTTGTAAAAAGAGTTCTCAGACAGCTAGGTCATAGTAAAATGCCACTGATTTGAATCTAGAGTTACATTTAAGGAGTGACTCCAATTCAGCAGAATTTAACTTAACAAGCCAACAACCTGATGTAATTGCTTGCAGCTGTGGAGTATTAGAAAAATTGTAATCTATGCCTTTTAATCCCATATTTGTAAGTGTCTAACCATCCAGCATTTAGAGACTACATTATGATCTAAGAAAAGGTGCACAGAAACAAACATATTGCTAAACCATGTTAGTTCAGAGACTGCAACTGTCCTGACATTTTCTGTTCAATTGTCTTCCGATGTGCATCAGTGTAGAGAGAGAGAGAGTGGAAAACCTACGATTTCCTCGATGTGCTTAATTGCTTGAATGATCAAATGAAGCCCCTTTTGAGCAACCAATCTAGTGATACAGACAACCAAGGGCACCTTCTGCTGGGTTCCATTAACCACATCTTTGCCCTCCGCTATGCCTGTGCTTTCTACAGGCAAGCCAAGCCCCTTCTGGACATAGTTTTTGCATAATTTTTTGCCTTCTAGTTTTTGAGCTGAGGAAAAACAGAGAGAGAGAGAGAGAGAGAGAGAGAGAGAGAATAAGCAGTACTTATTAGCATTGAATTCAGTCAATCCAAGTTCACAAAAACTTAAGGTATACTTAGAGTTTGATCCATTTTCTTTCCTAAAAAAAGAAAAAATGGTTTAGCAACTATGCAGTCGCCTTTCATGTTGACCACTTCTTGAGGAAGATAAAATGATTCCTCTCTCACAGAGTTAAGGTGACTTATGTCGCAAGCATAGTAATTAATTCAATGATATGTCAATACTGCGTAACCCTTCTTTTGAGCATTAATTTACAGAATGAGCTCCCAAATAGCATCCACAATAATATCCTAGGAGATTAGCATTTTTGAACAAGCTCAATAGATTGTGTTTATTTCATCTAACCACAGTGGGGATCGCCTTATCAGACTAATTGTGACTACCAGCATCAGATGGAACTTTTGCTTTGCATCTTGGAAGCAGAAAACCTCTGGAAAACTTTTACATCTTCATCAGTTAAGGGTTATGCTATGTCAGTTTATTCTCCTCAATTGAGTCCTTATTTTTCTTCCATTAATACAAAACTATTTGCGCAAGAAGCATTGTGTGAATTTTCTTTCTTGCGGTTAAACAGTATTTCACATACCCATGCCTAAGTTAATCTCATGCAAATTGACTAATTCACAAGCATGCTTGATTAATCCATCTTGTCAGTGAATATTGACAATTAAAAGCTAACCATTGCTTTTGAACGAGATAAATTCAAATGCCTGGTGCAGAGCTATAACAGCTAAAAAGTTGATTGTGAAAATACGGGTTTTTTGTAAGACAATTCTTTGTGATTGCAGAGGCACCAAAAAAAAAAAAAAAGGTAGAAGAAGAAGAGGGTACATGTGTCACATCTGTGCTGTTTTAGCATTTCCTCTTGAATGAAGGGATAATTAGATACATGTATACGTGCCTACATTCCATATTGCTTAGGACAGGAAGGTTGTGAAGGCTTTGTCCTTGATCTTCTTGGAAAATGCTGGTTAGACGACGGGGATCACAGATGTTTCATTCTAAGCATATATAACTGTTGTGCATCCTTAGCTGATTTTTAGGATCTAGTATTTTTCTATATTAGTTAGGATTTGTTTTGTTTAAATTCTTCTATTCATTATCTTTAGGGATAAATATCTTGTTTATTTTTATTGCCTGTATTTCAGGATCTTATTTTTTTATTGTTCCTAGAGATAGGCTTCTACAGCTTATAAATTTGTAAGTAACCATTCAATCAATAACACAATCTTGCTAGTTACTTCTCCTTCAACCAACTCAACATGGTATCAGAGCTTGGTTGTTTGGATCTGTAAAATTGAGAAAAACTATGGCAAAGACTGCCATGACAGGGGAAAACAGAGGAAGAGACTCAGGTGAGTCTACGCCCACCTCATCTTCCTCTACAATTTCTCTTACTTCGCCTTCCCTTGTTCAATCCCTCTCCTCTCTTTAAATGACCTCACCCAAATTAAATGGAAAAAACTTCCTCTCTCGGTCTCGGTCTGTCCTAATGGTTATCAAAGGAAGGGGTAAGCTCGGATATCTCTTAGGTACTCTACCAAAACCAGACTCAGAGGATCCTGCTTTCGAGACATGGGATGCCAACAACAACATTGTCATGTCATGGCTAATCAATTCCATGACAGAAAAAATACAAAGAAGCTGCCTCTACTACACCTCGGCGACTAAACTCTGGAATTATCTCAATTTGGCATACTCCGACCTTGATAATTCATCTCAGGTATTTGAAATTCGGAATGCTGCAAGGAACCTACAGCAGGGAGAAGCCAATGTGACAGAATACCACACCTCACTTGTAAAGATCTAGCAGGAATTAGATCTTCATGACGACTGTTCTATGGCCTTTGTTACTTGTAACAAGAAATATCAAGATCAAATGGCCAAGGAAAGGGCATACGATTTCTTAGCAGGAATAAATAGAGACCTCGATGAGTTTCGAGGTCGTCTTCTTGGAATCAAACCATTACCGTGTATAGAGGAGATTTTTTTTGAAGTCTGGCATGAAGAATCAAGGAGGAATGTGATGTTAGGCAGCAACAACTGATATGACAGCCCCAGAATCATCAGCCCTTGTTTCTCGTTGTAATGATCACAACAAGGCTGATCAAAGAGGAGAACCGAGGTCAAACAAATGCCAAGGAAATCTCTGGTGTGATTACTACCAAAGAACTAATCATTCTAGGGATAAATGCTGGAAACTTCATGACAATCCTGTAGATTGTAAAAATAATAGACCTTAGAACTCCAGAGGATACTCAGCTTCTACGGATGTGTCACCAAAGCATGAAGATCATCTGATCCACCTTCCCATCAATAAGCAGCAGATTGAGCAATTATATAAATTGCTCACTCCCCCAACAACTCCACAAAATCCTCCTGCCACAAGCACTTCTCTGCTTGTTCAGAAAGGTACTTTTTAACTGCTTTCTCTGGGGGATCTACTGGTTGTGATCCATGGATAATAGATTCTAGAGCTACTGATCATATGACTGGATCTGCAAATTTCTTTTCTCCGGGTAACATTGAGGTGAAAATTGCAGAAGGTTCTCTTGTCTCTACTGTAGGGTCGGGTACTGTCCATTTGAGCCCAACAATCTCTTTAGTAAATGTTCTCCATGTCCCTAAGTTGACTCGCAATCTCCTTTCCATGAGTAAAATCTCAAGGGATTTGAATTGTATGGTTCAGTTCTCATCATCTATTTGTTAATTTCAGGAGTGGAGTTCGGGGAAGAGGATCGGCAATGCTAAGGAGCACAGTGGAATTTATTATTTTGTTTCAGATTTTTGCATTAACAAAAATGTTTTCAATGTTAGTTGTGAATCTTTTCCAATGACTTGTGAAAAGCATCTCTTGATATTACATTTCAGACTTGGACATCCAAGCTTTGGTTATACGAAACAATTATTTCCATCATTATTCCTTTCAAGTGATGTTTTTTAGTGTGATATATGCCAATTAGCAAAACATAAGCGCTCTTCCTACCCATCTCATGAACATATCCCACCCTCACCATTTTCTTTGATACACATTGACTTATGGGGACCTTTACGTGTTACAACCAATATGGGAAAAAGGTGGTTCATTACTATTACAGACAATCATACTTGTCTTACTTGGGTATATCCATTAAAAGACGAGTGAAGTTTCTCATATCTTTCAAATATTCCATACCATGGTCAACAAATCTTTCGTATTGATAATGGTACAGAATACTTCAACTCCACTCTTGGAAAATACTTGGCATCCAACAGCATCATTCACCAAAATTCTTGTGTCTGTACCCCCAAATATAATAGTGTTGCTGAACGCAAAAACAAACACTTATTAGAGGTAGCCCGTTCCCTCATGTTTACAACTAATGTATCTACATATCTTTGGGGGGATTCTATCCTTACAGTTTGTTACTTGATTAACCGGTTACCCTCACGAGTTCACAAGTATGACACACCAATCAACACTTTTGCAAAGTGTTCCTAGATCACCAAAGTGTCTCCTCCTTACCCTTGAAAGTTTTCGGCTGCAAGTGTTTCATTCATATCATTGATCCTCTCATTCAAAGCTTGAACCTCGAGCCATTCCATGCATATTTCTCGGTTACTCCTCCACAAAGAAAGGTTACAAATGTTTTATTACCCAACAGAAATAATACATTATCTCTATGGATATTACATTTTTTGAATAGGAACACTATTTCAAGAATTCTCTTCAGGGGAGAAACCAGTAAATATAGAGGAAGACAATTCTTGGACATAATCACCGAATCCTTTACATTCACTGAATTTGTCCCTACCGCCCTACATTGCCTACACTGCCTGAATCACCATCTCAACCCATCAGTCTATCCACTATACCATCATCTACCGAAATTGAAACCAAAACTGTGTCTCCTTCTATCTCTGAGACCGTACCCAACAGTTCTGAAACTGCACCCAATATCCCACAATTACACACTGAATTATGTGTTTATTCACGTAGAAATTTGAAACAAAATAAGGAGACCATTGTGCAACCCGAAAACAGTCCATTCTTGGATCCGGACTGGTCTAATGAGGTTAGTGAGCTTGACATTCCCATTGTTGTTAGAAAGGGTGTAAAATCATGTACACAAACATCCAATTTCTAATTATGTTTCCTATGGGCATCTATCTCCTCCTTTTCGAGCTTTTGTTAAAAGTATTTCAGGTGAAAATCTTCCTAAGGATATTAATGATGCCTTAAAAGAACTGTAATGGAAGAAAGCTGTATTAGAGGAGATAAGTGCCCTTGAGAAGAATAACACCTGGGATATTGTTAAAACACCCAAGGGGAAGATTCTAGTGGGGTGCAAATGGGTTTTTACTGTTAAATACAAATATGATGGCTCAATGGAAAGGTACAAAGCAAGATTAGTCGCCAAAGGTTTCACCCAAACATACGGGATTGATTACGGGGAGACGTTTGCTCCTGTAGCAAAGCTGAATACTATACAGGTAATTCTCTCTCTTGCAGCAACCCTTGATTGGAAACTACAACAACTCGATGTCAGGAATGCATTCCTAAACGGTGATTTGGAAGAAGATATTTATATGGATCTTCTGCCAGGATTTGATGATGTGAGGAAGTATGGAAAGGTTTGTAGATTGAACAAAGCTCTTTATGGGCTGAAACAATCTCCTAGAGTCTGGTTTAAAGGATTCACTAAAGCCATCCCACAACAAGGATATTGTCAAGCACAGACGGATCACACTCTTTAATAGACATCAGGAAGGTAAGAGTGCTATTCTTATTGTTTATGTTGATGACATTATCTTAACAGGTAATGACAAAGAGGAAATGTCAAGGTTGAAGGGGAAGTTAGCTGCTGAATTTGAAATTAAGGACTTGGGATCCTTAAGATATTTTATTGGAATGGAATTTGCAAGAAACAGAAAAGGTATTTTCGTTACCCAAAGAAAGTATGTTTTGGATTTATTGAAAGAAACAGGGATGGAAACATTAAGCAAAACTGGGGGAAAAGTTGATGGGACACCTATAGATAAAGGAAGGTATCAACGTTTGGTAGGTAAACTCATTTACCTCTCACATACTAGACCTAATATAGCATTTGCTGTAAGTGTGCTAAGTCAGTATATGCATGATCCTACTGAAGAAGATATGGAAGCTATCTTTAGAATTTTGAAATACTTAAAGGGTACACCTGGAAAGGGGTTGTTTTTCAGAAAACGATCAGTGGAAGATAGAAGATCAACTTCTGGTTATTGTACTTTTATTTGGGGCAATCTTGTGACTTGGAGAAGTAAGAAGCAGAGCGTTGCAGCTACAAGCAGTGTAGAGGCAGAATTTCAAGCTTTGGCACATATAGTTTGTGAACTTATTTGGCTGAATCGCCTTATGAAAGAGTTACATGTTCAGGGGGAGCTGCCTATGAGGATGTATTGTGATAACAAGGCTGCTATTAGCATTGGTCATAATCCAGTTCATCATGATCACATGTAGAGGTAGATAGACACTTCATCAAAGAAAAGATAGAAGATGGAATTATTTGTTTAACATATGTCTCTACCAGGAATCAAGCAGCTGAAGTTTTGACTAAGGGCCTATCCAGAAAAATGTTTGAAAGTCTACTAGACAAGCTGGGTATGCACAATATGTACAACTTAGCTTGAGGGGGAGTTTTGTGGATCCTTAACAGATTTTTAGGATCTAGTATTTTTCTCCATCAGTTAGGATTTGTTTTGTTTAAATTCTTCTTATCATTATCTTTAGGGATAAATATCTTGTTTATTTTTATTCCTTGTATTGCAGGATCTTATTATTTTTATTGTTCCTAGAGCTAAGCTTCTATAGCTCATAAATTTGTAAGTAACGATTCAATCAATAACACAGTCTTGCTAGTTTCTTCTCCTTCAACCAACTCAACAATAACACTGTTCATACTCATTTCACTGAGGCAGATTATGTTCTAATTTAGGCAATTTTAAGTTCTCAAGGGTCAAACTTGACAAAAAGGTATTCCCACACTGTAGGATGGTGAAACAACTGCACAGACATTAAATTGAATCTCACTAAAAGAGTCCTCTCTATATGTATCAGAATTTTTATCTATTTCAATGCCATGTTCCCATGATTGTAAACCTACTCCTCCATATAACTCTTGCTCTCTCTTGTAACTATATGACTATTTGATGAAAATGTTCAATAGTGAACTAGGACACATTATCCAAGCAGTTTACACAAATAATGACATAGACTTGAGAGAAGTGTTTTATGGCGTCTCGGGCTTTTAACTTTAAGTTTCATCTATAGCTTTTGTTAAGATGTTAACATAGGGATTAGACTTTTAACACATTTGCTTATGGCACATCGTAAATAGGTTCAATATGACCAGTTCATATGTTCAAAAACCTTGAGATAGGTTTACTTAGAATGCTTTGAAACTGCTTAATTATTTTATAAATGTGAAAAGCTAGGTAGGGGGGCCAAAATTATAAGCTTCTTATCTAGCTTATGACTGCTAAATGCTTGTGTCAAAAGGAGAAGTCATATCCCCTCCCCCCCAAAAAAAAAAAAAAAAAAAACCAAAAAAGAAGACCCTACAGTTTTACTCCTGAACATCTGAAAAAACCACAATATTAGGTAGGTATACCACCATGCTGCCTAGTGGAAGACCATATTCATCTCATAAAGTAGATGCTAACACTCTTTCCCACCCAAATTGATGAAGGTCTCCATTATCATGCTGCCTATTTCATCTGCTTAGACTCTCCTTGGTAGGATCAGGCATTCACCAGATGCAAGCTCTTAACCAGCAATATCCACTCTTGAAATGCATGGCATGACCAAGGTACTTGATGTTGTAGTAGAGTTAAAATCAGATTCCATTTCATAACACAACACAGATTAAGTTCAATCCAAAAGGAAAATCTAATTAGCCTATTTATATGACCAAGTAAAAATTCAGTGCCCTACAGTGAAGTTTTGAACTTCAAATGTCGCACATGATTAAGGGAGTCCTTTTCTGTTTAGTTTACCTCCACAGTTTACCCCTCTCAATCCAAGAGCAAGACCAAACTACAACTATAAAAATCTTGTGCTGAAAAGCAAGTGGCCTAAAAACATCATAATCATAGTTTTGGCTACTGGCTGCACACTCACTAGTATAAAAGCAACAGTTGCAAAAAGTTAAGAAAAACACTCGTAGATGTGTCTGGAGGATAATGCAAATTAATGATAGCCTTGGGAAAGGGTAGAGCATCACCATTATATTTAACAGGCAAGAAGATATCAGTGGCAGGATTCCAGATTGCAGTGTCTATCCCGTTCAGTACGCCAAAGTACCTGAGAAATTCAATGGCATTATTAGATGCAACGGAACAGCTTCTATGCAGCGTATAAGAACCAAATAAAAGTACTCTCTCTAACAAGGAAGAGAGACAAAATATGAAAACAAAAACAGAAATGCAGCAGATTTATGTGAATAGAGCACGGATTTTTATACATCAAGGTTCTTACATACCAAAGCCAAACTGTTTCCCTCCAAAGTCACAGTTCCATGTGAAAGAACCATAAGTGGTTCAACACTGGAAGGGCATAAAAAGTTTCAATTGTTGAAAGTCAGCTTATATGTCTGGACCTGTAGTATGACCTAGGAATTGAATATTTTCCCTGAGGCTGTGTTTGGAAGCAAGGAGGGGAGGAAAATGAGAGAAAAATGTTCATTAATTCAAATTTTCCCTCCTCTCCCTGCTCACAAAAATTTTGAAATTTTCAAAACTTTCCACCTGAATTTTCTTCATCTCCATTTACCCTAATTTCCCAAACATAGCATGAAGGATGAATTCTTTCAACTGTCTTTTCAGCTTGGCAGAAAGATGCCTAGCAGAGTTTACAGAAGTATTATTGTAAAAGTGCATGACAGAAAGCCAAGGATTATACAGAATATTACTCAAGTTCTTACATTAGCTTAAGATATTAACTCACAGCTGGAGCTTGAAAGCTCCTCCATAGGGTTCCCAAAAGAGCGTTGAGGGTTCACAGCCCTGGAATAGGAAGAACTGCAAGTCCCAACTCACTAAAACAATAGATATACAGAATCCTGCTTCACCTGTCTATGAGGTTTGTCTAGACCTTTTATGCATGTTAAGCTCCGCCACCTCTAATAGCTTAAGCTTTTGGCTTCGAGATTCGGACATAGTTTCATAGACCTGTTTCAACCATCCATGCAATTTTTTTCTTCATCACATCTCCACTTCAATCACTAGTTGGGGCAGGGAATTCTTAGTTTAGCTGGTAATACTGTTGCTTGTATGGTGAAGCCGGTCCACTTAAAGCACTGTGTATATTGACTTGGATTTGAAAAACATTGGCAGTACTAGATAAGTTTATTTGCTTAGATAGGCTGACTCAAATTAATGAAAATAGGCAGTCATTGTTCCCTGAAGCTTGTTTGCATCAGTGAACATTAGCCATTTCAGCTACCAAAACATGTCAAGTTAGCTCTAAGCCTGCAATCATTCCTCCCCTCTACACAAGTAATCCCTAAAAATGTGGACAGCTCTTTCCATCTTTGACATGAATTTAAGCCATGATTACTCTGAGGGTTCACCTACATTTAAAGAGATTTTAGAGACTAATCAAGCAATGGTCATTTGCTTCTCTGATGCTACTTAAACAAAATTACTCAATAGTATCCCCTCCCACAAACACAAAAACTTAAGGCACATTTATATGCTTAAGCTTGCATTTGCTAACTTTGAGAACATGACTTGATCATTTGATCTCTAAAGAAAGCCAAGGCATTGCTGATTTCACTAATCCACAACTTGTTTATTTAAGCATAATACATAGGTCATTCTATAACACAATAATGGTAAAATTATGCTGCCACAGTGTCCAACAAAAAGGCACTGTAAAGATATCATGGCATGACAATATTCAATGATAACCAAGAGATACCCCCAAAAAATCAAAGAATATCATGTAATTAAATTCCTACAGATTTTTCCGGCCCAAGAAACTCAAAGAAGCTAGCATGTGACATGATCTAAAAGCTCTAAGAAGTCTTTCAGCATACAACAAGTCAACGTACATGCAGGACTATGAAGCACACAAAAAGATGATAAACAACAGTGAAAAGATGCACTTCATTATAATTAGCTCTCAATTCCACATAATGTTTAATGACATCATATCAAACTTCCCAATGTGACATGGATCTGAGTAAAAGAGAAGGTTGATGGTGTCTACACTAATCAATACTTCACAAAGCTAATAAATTAAGCCCAGGCAGAGCATTTGAAAGGTGAGACTAAAAGCATAGCTGAACTAGGAAAAGAATGTTCACTATTGAGCCAGATCCTTACTTATCTCGGTTCCTTATCAATGTGCTAGAAAGCCATCCCGAGCAAAGTGTTTCCTTGAGATATGTCGGGGAGACTGTCCTGAAAATCCAAAAGAGTGAATTGTTAAGTATAAGAAATGGATTCTCTATTTATAAAGTTCTATGAATGAAGTGACGTGTATCAGCAATCATGAAATCCAAATCCTATCCACCAGTTCAATGTTAGCTCACATCTCTTGCATAGTGTATTTCTGAGACATTACAATTTTCATTCTGTACATAGCATCACACAGAACTTCTGAAAGTGCAAGAACAAAATAATCATGATTTCCCAAAGCTCTAATAGGAAAAAAAGTTTGAAGTTACTAAATGCAACCATGATATTGAATTCTTTCCCAGGCCTAAAGAATTTCAAGATCCAGCTAAAAAGAAGGCTAATGAGCAGCATTAGTGATCATCACAGTTTGGAGTTTGAGACTTTGTACGACCATCGCCAACTATTCTAAAAACTTAACCTATTAAATGAAATGTGTGCTTTGATATTTAATTACTCGCGCTCGCCCTCACGCATAGGCTAGAATTTGGCCTAAGCCTAAAGTGTGGAAATATATAATTGGGAAGAAAAATAGGGGCTTGGAAAGATTTGAAGCATCAAGCCCACATACATTTTGAAACTCTTGAACTAGGAAGCATGGACACTCTTTGTGAGCCTCCGTGTCCATTGGACACTCCAACACATGTTTGACACGTCCCAACATGCGGTCAACTCTCCCGACACGCTCCCACATACGAGTCCGGAATTTTAACACGCAATTCCAACACCCATGGGTTAATATTAAAAATTTTAAATAAATGAGGAGTCCAAATATAATATATAAAAATAAAAAATAGTAAAATAATAAAGAAGAAAAGAAGAAAAACCTAATTTCTCTTCCGATTTCCATTTCCCACATAATTTCCCCACCCTCCTTTTGCGGGCATTGCTCCAAGTTTTATTTGATGGTAACTTCTTGTTATATGTGATGGTGAAATGTGGATTTTTTTTTTCTACTTATTGTTAAATGTTAAATTTAATAGGGGAATGTGAATTGCTTGTTTTTTCCCTCCAAGTTTAATGAATTAGTGGAATGGAATATAGTTGAATTTGTCAAATTGAAACAATGACTAATGTTAACAAATGGTGGATTAATATTTTTAGTATAAATTCATTCTAGGTTCTTTTATTATAATTTATATATTTATGAATTTCAATTAAATTAATTTGATTGAAATAATCCTAAAAATAATAATTTATCATGTGTATATAAAAATATCATTTAATAAATAATGTGTTCCAATGTGTAGGAATTCTATATATTTTGAGAAATGACGTGTAGGTGTGTCGTGTCGTGTCACGTGTTGCATGTTAGTGTCGGTGTTGGTGCTACTTAGCTCTTGAAGAGACTCAAGGAAATAGAATGCAGAGATAATGGGAGACATGAGGATTGCCAGTTTTCTTTCGTAAAAGGGATTACATATTTGGATGACATAAGGAATAGATAAGTGCTTCCCCAAAAGAGCAAATAGAAAGAAAACAGATCAATGGTATTACCGGTGATAATTTCTTGGATGCAAAAACCGACAATATCGTGGTTCGGGGGGAAGATAGAATAAGCAACTTCTTCCTAGCATTATCTTAAGAGTAGGATCAGGACAGAGAAGGGCTTTATGAAGAGGGTGCGACAACAAAAGCAATAATCCACAACCCCTTAAGGGCAATGTCATAATTTTAATATGTTGAATTATCTTGATTTCTGGACCTAATTATTAGGAATATTTGATCCTGATTTTTAGGTCTTGATTATTAGGAAATAGCTGTAAAAAATTAGTTAGGAAATGATTTACTAGTATCCCTTAATCTATGGGATTATAGTTGTAACTTTCAGATCTCTTTTTTCCTAGTTGGAACTCAAAGTTGTCTTATAAGTAGCTTTGTAATCGTGGTACAAATGATATGGAGAATGATCACAATTTTTTCTCTAAATTCTTCATGGTATCAAAGCATTAGGCTCATTTTTCTGGGATAGTGTTGCAGTGCATCTTCATTGATGCAATAATCTTCCAATTACAGCCTTCATTGCTGGATTTGTTTTTGTGCAATCTGATCGCAACCTTCATTGCTGTGATCCCTTCATCTATAGATTTTCCCACTTCGCCTCTAATCCTATCTCAGTTGTGGCAATGAGATTCGATGAATCCGGCCAAGAGCAATACATGTATGTTGCTCAAAACTGCAAAGGAGATTTGGGATTCTATTCGTAGGACTTATTCAAAGGCTTGAGATGGAGCACAAGTGTATGAAATCAAGGTAAAAACCAGTGTAACAAAACAAGGGAACAAAACGGTGACGGAATATGCCAATACCCTTCAAAATCTATGGCAAGAACTCGATCATTATCGAGTATTTGAGATGAAGTGCATGGGTGATGCTGCTACTCTAAAGACCTTCATTGAAAAGGATAAAGTATATGATTTCCTGGCAAGTCTTAATTCAGAATTTGATCAAGCCAGAATTCAAATACCTGGCAAGGAAGAAATCCCTTCTTTGGAAGAGACAATCTCTCTAATCCGAGCAGAAGAAAGTCGAAGAGGAATAATACTAGAGCCTCAAGCTATGGAAGGTTCAGCATCATCAACACAAGAAAGAGGAAAGATGGATGCTTCAAAGCCAACATGGAGGGATAACCGAGACAGTATGTGATGTACCTATTGTAAAAAGCCAAGGCATACAAAGGAGCGTTGCTGGAAACTAAATGGCAAACCAACAACCTCAAGCCGAGAGAAGGGAAATAAAGGAGGACAGCAAAGGCCCCAGGCTCATCTAATTGAACAGACCAGCCAGCAAATCAATCATAGTGAAGGACAAGGGAAAGAATCCTTTAATAGTGAGGAAATAGAAAGAATTAAAGGCCTTTTAGGGTCTCTTGAAAAACTCTCCGGTGCATGTTCATTGACACTCTCAAGTAAGCCCTCATTCTCTTTTGGTCTAAATGCCTCAGAAACATTTTCGAGTGAAGCTTGGATAATAGACTCAGGTGCCACTGATCACATGACTTACACTTCACAATTTTTTACTTCCTATATCCCATGTCCAAGCAATAGAAAAATAGTGGTGGCAAACGGTTTCCTAGCCACCATTGCAAGAATTGATGACATCCATATTACACCCATTCTCACTATCAAAGGTTTTCTTCATGTGCCGAAACTATCAGCCAATCTTGTCTCCATATAAAAGCTCACCAAAGATCTTAAATGTCATGCAATTTTTTACCCTACCTACTGTGTTATTCAGGAACAAGATTTGGAGAGAAAGATTGGACTTGCTAAGGAAAAAAATGGGTTGTACCATCTTGAGACGCCGAGGATTTGAAATAAAGTCGTGAACAATTTACCCTTGTCATCTCTTAGTACTTCAAATAAAGATGTCATTTGGCTTTATCATTTTTGTTTTGGTTATCTATATTTTTGTGTCTTAAATATCATGTTTCCTTCTTTGTTTACAGGATTAGATATGAGTGAATTCTAGTGTGACACTTGTGAATTTGCTAAGCACATCCGTGTATCTTTTCCTATAAACAACAAAAGAAGTTCTCATCCTTTTGATTTGATTTACAGTGACATTTGGGGATCTTCCACAATTCCAAATATCTTGGGGGCTCAATGGTTTGTTTCTCTAATTGATGATTGCACTAGAGTCACATGGATATTCTTACTCAAACACAAATCTGATGTAAGTAATATTGTTCCTAATTTCAATTCCATGGTTCAATTGGAGTTAAAATTAAGAGCTTTAGATCAAATAATGCTAGAGATTACTTTAACCAAATCTTGTCAACCAATTTCCAAAAGGAATGAATCATTCATGAGTCATCTTGTGTAAACACACCACAACAAAATGGGGTGGCTGAAAGGAAAAATGGTCATTTGCTTAACACTACTCGACCATTGTTGTTTCATGGAAATGTTCCTAAATCATATTGGGAGGAAGCCATCCTTACATCTACATGCATGATTAATAGACTACCATCAAGAATATTAGATTTTAAAACTCATATGGCAGTTCTTTCCAGCTTTTATCCCCATTTCAGGACAACATAATCTCACACCTAGAGCCTTCGGTTGCACCTCATTTGTACATATTCATAATCAACAGAAGGGAAAACTAGATCATAGAGCAATCAAGTGTCTTTCTTGGTCACTCCCCACAAAAGGGGTATAAATGTTACCATCCTCCTTCTCAAAAGACCTACCTATCAACTGATGTTACATTTGTAGAAAACAAACCTTACTTTTCACAATCTAATTTTTAAGGGGAGAAATCATTAGTGAAAGATGAAGACTTTGACAGCCTTAATCTTGACTTACCTCTTGATAATCTTCTAATTCGAGCTCCCAATTCTGATCAAGCAGTTCCTATTCAATTTACTCTTGACCAATCAGCTTCTAACGACCATAATCTTAACTTACCTCCCGATAATCTTCCAATCCAAGCTTCCACATCTAATCAATCAGCTCCTAACAAATCAGTTTCTGATGAATCAATTCATGCTCCTTCAATCCCGGACTCATACTCTATTTTTGGGTTTATTCCGAAATAAGTGTCTATTCTTTTATCTCCCCGTATTTATGACTATGAGATTTCCTCAGTTGTACTCAAGAAAGGTGACTGTTCTTGACCAAACACAAGTTCAAGATTCCCATCCATGTTTGGCAAATGAATTTCCGGTGAGTTCTGACTCTCCTTTGCATAATCAGTTGATTGATATGCCAGAAAATGACTCGCACCTTCCCATTGCTGTTAGAAAAAGTACTAGAGAGTGCACAAATCAACCCTTATACCCACTACCTCACTATGTGTCACTTGACTGCCTATCACCATCTCATAGAAATTTCATTATGAGTCCGAACACCATTTCTATTCCAAATACTTTATCTAAGGCATTGTCTAAAGAAAAATGGAGGAATGCAATGAGAGAAGAAATGGACGCACTTGAGAAAAACCAGACTTGGGAGATTGTCAAAAAACCAAAGGGAAAGAATCTTGTGAGTTGCGAATGGGTTTTATAAGATTTTGTGGGACCACTGCCAACTGTTCTAAAAACTTAAGTTGTTAGATGACGACGTGGTTTATTATTTATATATTCTAATACTTCCCCTCACGCTTAATCTGGTCTTTTACATAGTATTAAGCATGTAAATTTAATTAGGGAGGCAAATGGGGCCTGGTAAGATTTGAACTCAGGACCTCCAGCTCTGATACCATATAAGATTTTGCGGGACCACTGCCAACTGTTCTAAAAGCTTAAGTTGTTAGATGACGACGTGATTTATTATTTATATATTCTAATAGGTTTTACCTTGAAATACAAAGTTGATGGTTCTCTTGAGAGATATAAAGCACAATTGGTGGTGAAGGGTTATACTTAGACTTATAGAGTAGATTATTAGGAGACATTTGCTCCGGTGGCAAAGATAAACACTGTAAGAATTTTACTTTTTCTAGCGGTTCATTTTAATTGGCAACTTCAACAATTTGATGTGAAGAATGCATTCTTACATGGAGACCTAGAAGAGGAGATCTACATGAGTATTTCACTAGGCTTTAAAGGAGAAGGAACAACAAACAAAGCATGTAGGTTATGGAAAGCACTATATGAGCTTAAGCAATCACCTAGAGCCTAGTTAACGAGATTTTCCAAACTTATGAATGATTTGGGCTACAAACAAAGCCATAGTGATCATACTCTCTTCATTAAGCATTCGGCAATGAGGAGAGTGATGGCACTTCTAATGTATGTTGATGATATTATTGTCACAGGTGATGATGATAAGGAGAAACAGAAGCTAAAACAGTGTTTGATTAAAGAGTTTGAAATAAAGGAGTTGGGAAGACTCAAATACTTCCTTGGCATTGAAGTTTCTTACTCTAGATAAGGAATTTTTGTCTCACAACAGAAATATGTGACCGACCTCCTGAAGGAAATCGGAGAACTTGGGTGTAAACCAGTAGCTACGCCTATTGAGCCTAATAAAAAACTAAGGGAGGCAAAGGAAGAACCTTCTGTAGATCGAGAAATGTATCAAAACTTGGTGGGGAAACTCATCTATTTAGCTCATACTAGGCCCAATATTGCCTAATATGGTTAGTCAGCTTATACATGACCCAAGAGAATCACACTTACAAGCTATCAATCGACTGCTACGTTACTTAAAAGGAAGCCCTAGAAAAGGAGTCCTACTCAAAAGAAATAAAAAACTGGTGCTACAAGCTTACACCGATGCTGACTATGCAAGATCTATGGTGGACAGAAGGTCAACATCTGGTTATTGCACATTTCTTGGTGGAAATTTAGTGAATTGGAGAAGTAAAAGGCAGAATGTAGTTGCAAGATCAAGTGCTAAATCAGAATTTTGAGCAATGGCCCAAGGAATATGTGAGCTATTATGGCTCAAAATCATCTTGGAAGATTTAAAAGTCAAGTGGGAGGGTCAAAAGAAGCTATATCAACAATTAACATTGCTCATAACCCTGTACAACATGATAGAACGAAGCATATTGAAATCAACAGACATTTCATCAAAGAAAAGCTAGAAGAAGGATTGATCTGCATGTCCTACATACCTTCTGGAATCAATTGGCAGATGTGCTAACCAAAGGACTTAATGGTGGGATCTTCCACGAAATAATTTCCAAGCTGGGAATGGAAGACATCTATTCCTTAGCTTGAGGGGGAGTGTTGAATTATCTTGATTTCTGGACCAAATTATTAGGAATATTTGATCCTGACTTTTAGGTCTTAAATATTAGGAAATAGCTGTAAAGAATTAGTTAGGAAATGATTTATCAGTATCCCTTAATCTGTGGGATTATAGTTGTAACTTTCAGATCTCTTTTTTCCTAGTTGGCACTCAAAGTTGTTTTATAAGTAGCTTTGTAATGGTGGTACAAATGATCACGATTCTTTTCTCTAAATTTTCCACAATCAAACTTAGCTTTTGACAGCAAGAGTGGAAGGCATGTGTCTCAAAAACATTACTAAATATTTCCAGGATAGTTCATACACCCATCTTCCCTAAAGATGGTAAGGCTCAGGCACATCAATAAAGTATTAGAGGGGTCGCAGGAAAGAATTTGTCTTTGGTGAACTTCCATCAAAACTTCGCTTTTCTTACTCTATTAGGATGAGGAGGCTTCAGTGTCTAATTATTTTAAGCAACATAGTGTTACTTTTATAAGGCAAACATAAAGAAAGAGTTAAAAAACAACTCCAGAAGAATAGTCAACTCTCCAAGCTGTAAAACCAAGCTATATGCTCAAATACACACTCAAGCACCAGAGATTCTTGTTTGGTTCCATGAACATCTAAGATACGCACTAGTTTTAGCTCAGTATATTTCTGAACTAAGATTCTGAAAAGTCAACCATGGCAACAAAGCCACGAGAAATTTGACACACATATATCAATGGAGTTTTTAGTAAATTAAAGGTAATAATTTTCCTTGAAGAACTTAAAAAAGTGAATTTGCCCAATACGGCCTCAAGTGTAAACTGTCTCAACAAAATGCAGTCAAATGTAATGACAGGCTTAGGCCATTTCCCAATATTTTCAGAAGGCTTCTGTAGATAGATGCATAAAATTTAAGTAACTCCCCCAATCAGGATAACTTACACAACTGCATTACTGTAAACAATTCCTCCTTTCAGCAAGCTCAGTCTCTCGGGATTATGACCAATTGTTCGATCATCTACCGCCTGCCATGATGGTAAGAAAGAGACAAATGATTTTGATCATGAAGTACGAAAACCTAACAATAAAAGGGAAATAAATGGTGATTGAAAGCTAAAAAGGATGAAGACTCTGACCCAATAAAGATTATTTTTTGAAGGAGAAGTTTAACCAACATTATGTGTAAAAAACATTCTCATCATTTTTGTAAAAAAAAGCAACTAGCCTTAACTACAATAAAAATTCCAGGAAATCCACCCAGGATTTCAATGATATTGGAAATATGGAAAGTTCTAAAATTAAGTCAGATGAAGCTTGGTGTCTCTAAATCCATGCTTACACAGCTACTTAGTTGCAAAGAAGCGATGATAATATGGTAAAAAAAATACTGATCAGTAAAAAGAAAAAAAAAAAAAATCAAATTATTGCTCTTCAACCCTTTCTGCCAAGAAATCAGATCCAAGTGGCACCATTTTCAACATCCTTTGCAAATAGGTAGACATTTGTTTCTACAGTAGAAGTGCAATTCCTGATGACAACGACTAAATAAGGATGAATCAGAGGTCGCAGATAGAGGAACCATGCAACCGTAGATATTTTCCCATGTAGGAGAAATATTTAATTGGTGACAAGCAACAATGAAGCTAAGACATGTTGTACAAGGAATGTTAGGCAGCATAATAAGCACCCTTCACTAGTGGATTCTCCTTTCAAAATGAGGTAATTAATGGTTGAGAAGCGGACATTTATGTTGGATTAGGCTCTCCCACAAGGAAAAACAATCACATGGTTGGGCCACCCACTCGAGCTTTGATCCGCATCTTATCCGATCAGTGAGGTACTCCATGGCCCAGGGTTTGCCCACTTAGGTGGGCTTCTGCATAATTGAGAAAAAAAAAAGAATCCAGAGCTATGTGTAAAATGTAAAATCAAGTCCTTATCAGACCTCAATCTAGGATAATGTCTATAAGTTTTATGAGTGACTTCCAACAGTTGCTTGCTATAGCAATGCTAGATACACCTTGTTCAGTTACATTTTTATTGCCGGTAGAAAATGCTCACTGGTCCTAAATTAGGGAGGTAAAGTCATAGCTAAATTTCAAATAACTGCAGAACGGGCCAATTACATGGACTAGTATGCCCTGTCTATTTATGGTGGTTAAGACTGTAAACATGAGTATAAGCTATGGCTCTTTTCTCATCTTTTCCAAATCTAACCTCAGTATTCCATATTCAGAGTCAATGAATCTGCCCAGGACACTTTCCTTTATCCAATTTTTGAATGTTGTTTTTTTCTCATTGAAACTCAGTTCCGAAAGAATCTGATCTCCAAATCCTCATATTTCAGCCACCTTAGCACTGCTAAGTCAGACCTCATGGACCTTATGAATCTGAATGATGAATATCTACCAATGTTCACTGGAATTCTATGGTAGATTCAACATGACTCTACATTCCACTAGGAAACAATAACATAAAATAACCCTTTCACAGACATTCAAATTAAAAAGGTTAATGTGAATGAGCATTTAAAGTTGCCACACGGCCTACTGATGTATGGTACACATAATGTGAGGTCAGCCGTGACCATATAACATTAGCTTATGTAATGCACTTAAAACTTACCTTATCAGTTGTTGCATAGATTGCACCATCAAGACCACATTTATGAAGTTGCTCTTGTCTGCAAATTTAACAAAGCCACATTGAGCCAGATTGCAATCACATACAGAGAAAGGAAGGAACTATTAGCATAATTTTTGAAATGTGAAGACAATTATGCTAAATTCTCAAGCTTGAAGAAACCTCGGCAACTAATTCAATCCTACACCCTAGTTCATCAAGTCAAGAATTACCATTCCCTATATCACTTAGCGCCATAATTTCAACAGAAAACTCCAAAATTGAAACCACGTAATGAATACATTCCCTCATTTCCATCCAAAGCATTCTGAGTTTCCATCTTAGTAAGATATTGATCTATTTTCTTCATCAAATGATATAGATTGATCTTGATCATTGGAAATTCTACTCTATTTACTGAATGACATGAAATTTTTTCCCACTAAGAAAGTGATGCCTCTTTGAGAGTCGTCTCCTTTTTTTCCTTTTGAGTCCATTGTTCAGTTCAGCGTGAATGCCATCTATTATGAAAAGAAAATCAACTTTTCCTTCTTTTCAGCTAGGTATTTGATGGTATAAGAATTTGCAAGGAAAATAGAAATCCATACCAAGAGTGTGTTCTTTTACTGATTTCAATTCCTATAAGATTATCATTAATAATCCCTGGGAGGCTACAGAAAACTTATCAAAATTGTGTGCCAATGAAAAAAATTTCCTTTGGTCAGAGCTGGATAGACGTTTTGGTTAGGTAGGAAATTTAGTGGTTCTATTTCTCAAAGCAAAAGGATATTTTATGTAAGAAAGGCATTTACACTAAGACAAATTCAAACAAATCATCCAAATTGGAAAGTTTGGTTTTACAGTAATCCAAAAAATCAAAATTTGTAACCATTTATTTGTTATTTACATCAAAAGTTGTTAACTTTCTCTCCCAAAAAACGTTGACGGAAGGATAACAGCAAGTAATAATCTTTTCTCAGAGTTATTGACAAGGCAATTTTCTTTCCAAGCCCAGATTTGTTCACCAACTAGAAGCTTCAGCCAAATGAATGCCTAGAAGTCACAATATTCTATACTAGTGTTGCTCCAGAGCAGTTAATTACCTATTACTCCACAACTTTTATCACAGCATGAGCATCCACACACAGACACAGACACAGACACAGAGCCTGTCATGGGAAGATTACAAACTTTCAATTACTAAATAACCGATATTTATCGGGTTTATTCACACTATACTCAATTAAATAGAAACTGCCCTAGACAAATCTCATCCAGGAAGTGATTTCCACACATGGGTTGACTTGGCGCAGCCTTGGTTCCTACGACAGAATATTTTCTTTTTGACATTGATAAAGGCTGGGCAGATGGCAAAGAAGCCAACCATACCATAGGTCCAATTAGGAATCAAATGGAGACTATAAAATATTCTGACTTCTTTACAGAAACTTCAATTGAATGGAATATCTAATATCAGCAAAAATATAAATGAAAGATCCAGTAATCAGATCATATCTGCAGCTTTATTAACAGACTTCACGAAGGATGCACAACTCAAAACTTACGCGTAGCCTTCTTAATAAATGTCAGGTAATCATCATAATGCAGAATTATCTTTAACTCAAGTACAATACAGAAGACAGTTTTGACTGACCTGCATTCACCATAATGCTCCATATTGTGGATTGTCAATGTTATTCTTGGTCTCTGGACATAAATTCTGTGTCAATAAATCTCAATAGTCTGTAATGTATATCTGCTATGAACATAAACACGAAGAAAGAACTACTTGTAGACAAGAGCCACAACTGCTATGCTATGCTATATAGCAAGATAGCAGAAATATCTTCAATCCAACTCCAGTTCAGCCAAGTAGAATGGCAGAGAAAGTACCTTAAGTGAGAGATGATGGTACATATCCCAGTAAAGAAGTGGCAAAGCACTTGTTTGCCACTCGTGGACGTGAATAATATCAGGCTGCACTCCAGTAACCTGCCGTGATTCAGATATGTTGCTGAAGATAGTTACTGCAATGCCAACACAAGTAGCAAGATCCCAACATCGTTGCCAGCCAGGGGAAAAAATTGGTACTGGCTTAACTAACAAACTCCTTTGAAGCTTTAATAAATAAATACATAGGTAACGAAACTCCTGCATTGCTCCATTCTCAAAAACAATCCAGAACATGCTTCGTACAATCGTAGCGATAATTATACAACGAACCAAGGCAAGACCAAGTGCATTAAAAACATCCTAAAGAAACTCTCAAGATTGCCATCCCAAGTTGTTTTAAGAAACCCAAAGTGAGCTTCCCCTTAACATCAGCACACCAGCTAATGCATGACATATACCACCAGGAGTGGGAACCCATATGACAATGGTACCAGCACATTAGTCGGCTTCATCAGAAGCCACACACTACTGGAGATAGTGGATAAGGTAAGCATGGTTTCCATGGCATCCACACTGCAAGCACCCACTATTCTGACAATATTTGCAACAACCAACAGCCCCAAGACCACAACCACAAGGCCCCAGCCCCAAGAAGAGTACCCAAACTGGAAATTTGGTAGTGCATCTCAACTTCTCAACTTATATAGTGTGTGGAAACCCCCATCACTCTCCATGTCGGGCTTGGGTACTCAAAAACACAAAGACACGTTATGCACTGGACATTATATGTGTAGCACCTCTAGCATTTCATGGAAATGAAAGATAATTTGACCAACAGCTGCAAGCTTGCGTTCATGACATTTATATGTGACTCATAAATGTAAATTTTCCACCATATCACACGTGATGAGCCAGGCTGAGCAGTAAGTTATTCCTCTTAATAAAGTGCAGGTATAACACTCACTATCGAAAGTAATATGTAGTGACGTACCTGCATCCACTCAAGGCAAGCACGGCTGAAGAATATATATGCTTCCAGCTCATTGTATGAACCTCCATATACAAATTTCCCTTTAAAGAATTGATTAGAGGGTTCAATAAATATGACAGGAATACCAGAGACTTCCCCACGATATGCATTAGTTGGTATCCAATTTCCATCATGGAATGAATCATATGTAGTTATCAACGTGAGATCGGCAATGTGTTGCTTCTCGATGCATTCGTAGAAAGGAAGCATGACATCAACTGTATGTCCACGTGACAGGCATGCACGAGCAAGTCCAGTCACAACATCGCCGAGACCTCCAACTTTGGCTATAGGAGCCATCTCAGCAGTAACATGGATGATGTGCATGAGATTGGAATCCTTCTCCACATCAGTTGGAAGCTCGATGCTGACATCCTGAATGGGGAACTCTTTCTTCCAAAATGGAGTTTCATCACTAGGGGAAGGCCACACCAAGTCTTTCAACGCAGGATTGATAGTATCCGCCGCAATTTCAGCTCGTGCCTGCATTGAACAACAAATTCAAATTTTTCTTTTTGACAGGTCAACATCTTCTGCTGCAAACAATACCTTACAGCATCTATCACAGTTAGTTCTGCACAGAAGATTACTCATTGTTTTCCCTATTGAATTTGAGTAGAAGATCAGACCTCCCCTTGACCAACAACTGGCAGTAACCTACGTTTCCTTGGAGCTAAATTTTTTTGGCTAAGTTCCTCCTTAACATATCCCATGTGACGATTGTTCACTATTCTCAGACCAATCACCACACTTTCCATCCAAACGGCCCATCATTCGCAATCATTGCAAAACTAACTTAGTGCTTCCATCATTGCATGTCAAACTTCCATCGCGACAAGCAGATTGCTCCAACATTACCAAGTATAGAGTTGAAGAAGCAACAAGCCAAATTACTTACCACCAAAAACCCAGAAAACAAATAAGCACGAGCCCACCTTTTAGAGGCCAATCAGCATTCAACAGGCTGCACTACAAGTGCAAAAAGGCACATACAACACCCGAGATTACTTGCCTCCAAGTGGACATTCAAGTCCTGGGAGTTCGTGTCCACAGCCTTGATTCTGCGAGAGGCAGAGTTCAAGCGGTAAGCGGCGGTGGCACCGGCGGGAAAACGTGAAGAAGTCTTCTTTCTTCTTAGGGAGGCTCGTCCTGGAACCAAGCTCGGGGGACCAAAGGCGCCCGCGACCGTATACTCCATCTTCGTTTCTCGATCACCGAACTGGAGTGAGAGGTATCGAGATCGGCATCGATGGTTTAAAGATGCTTAAATTAAAGTGCAAGTAATTGCTGGACGTTCGGCAGAAAATGAGGGCCAAATCCGAAAAAATACAGGAAACAGTACCTCTGCTTTTCCAATTACCAAAAAGATTTTAAAAAAAAAAAGTAAATACCTTTAAAAATTTCAAATTATACTGATACAAATATTTAAATTTTATTTTTATATCATTACAAATTATAAACTGATTCACTGTGATATAAATATCTCAAATTTTTTATGTTAAGATAAAATCCAAATTTATATATATGCGATAAAATTTGATTTCTCTTCCTTATTATCCTTTTAGGAGTGCTTAAATTCAACGTTGTATTTTGTTTTTTTCATCATATAATTATTTTAAAACAAAGACACTATACCTATTTTCATATGGCATCTATTTAAGAGCCATAATATATTTTTTCAATTGTTTGAGTGCTACATTGATGAACTATTGTTCACTTGAGTTTATATTTCAACTATTTGTTTTACATGACTTTTTTAAATAATATTCTATATTAGATGTGGCTTTTTAAAAATAGATTCAAGTCCAAATTGGACAATGGGACTGAAACGACAGCGTTTCATGCAAAGATTATGGGAATTTTCTTTTCTTTTTTTAATTCTCTCTAAGGTTGAGGCTCTTTCATTTCATGTTCAAGAATTACCATGGCTTGAGTCTGTAAGAGGAGGGGTTATTGAGGTAGAGCAAATAGAAAGCATAGAATGTGGTGGAGGCCGACGGAAATAAGAAGAGTAAGCCCGATGGAAAACAAAGCGAGATACGTCGTTTTCTTGATTGTTCTCTGAATATTTTATATTTTTGTTTGTTTGTTTTCTTTCTTCTTCTTTTTTTTGTTTCTTTTTTTCCTTCTTCCATGGCCAATTGCTGGTTTTCTACCATGGTTGGTGATTGGCCACAAATAAAGGGAGGCAAGAGCTAACCTCATTGGCCTTGCTTGCCAAGTGAGGCTCACCCTCGTTCTTGTAGGGTTAGGTGCCCCAAAGTTGGTGAGGTCACCTTGCCGAGATCTAGCAAGGTGCAACCTTACCAACCTCGCAAAAGGTTGGTGAGGACTCTCAAGGCTAGTGAAGGGGCACCTCTATCGAGTCTCACTAAAGGTCAATAAGGTCAAGCCTTACCCAAAGTGGGTGAGGGCCAACCTTGCTAGATCGAGCCAAGGTAAGCCTTGCTTGAGACTAGTGAGGCCGACGCTTGCCAAATCCCCCACCAAGGGAGAAAATACTAAGTGATTTCAAATAGTCACGTCAATTGTTAATGTGACATGCGTTTTTACTCATGTCCAATAATAAGATAACATAAGGTTGTTGAGTTGAAATAAAAAAGTAAAAAGACCAAATTCTCCCCTTCTTCTTCCTTCTTCTTCCTTTGTTCTTCTCCATCTTAGCCACACAAAAGATCCCAGCCAACGACAGAAAAACTCAGGCGGTGCCGATGAGGGATCTATGACTCCAATGAAGCAAAGAAGCTTCCATTGTTGACATCATTCATCAATGGACGAGATTTGGAGCTCGCCGTTAAAACTCCTGGCCATGGACAATCCATTGTCGCCAGATTTGTGGATGAGGTTCCTCGTGAGCCATGGACAAGCAAAAATTGCAGCCATGGATGATGGAGGAGCACTTCCAACGTTGCTCGTAATCAGCTTGAGCCTCCCATCCAACCCCTTCTTTTTAATTTTTTTTCCAACCACCAGCTCTAGCATTGTGTCCTTCATCCATGGCCATTGTCACCTTCGTTGGCACCACTCACCAATTCCCTAGATCTGGCCATCAACGTCGAACGCATTTAGGTATTGTGTTGTATGTCCATGGCCATCGTTAGTGTCGAGCAAAGCTGGAAGGTGCAGCTCGATTTGGAAGTTCAACTAGATTTAAAAACAAGGCTGTGAGCAACAACAACTTGTTCGGTCGTGGATGAGAGACATTGACAAGGGTCGTGGAAGAGGGATGCCGATGAAGATGACAAAGGCTGCATCCATCAAAGGTTGTTGGTGTTAAGCAACGTCGAAAGGGGCGGCTCAATTTGGAAGTTTGGGTAGATCTAGAGCCAGGTCACAAGCAAGACAGCTTGTTTGGCCATGGAGAGGGATGTTAATGAAGATGACAAGCAAGGGACATCAATGAAGATGACAACGGCCATGGTTGTTGAAGGTCACCTTTTTTCAGCGGCTCTTTGAAAGAGGAGGAGTGTGATACTTAGATTTCGCTAGTTAAACTGCACACAGCTCGTGGGCGGCTTTGCTCGAGCAATTCAAGCTCCATCGGCAGAAGTTGGAGAAACCCTAGCAGTGAGATGTGCCCTATTGTGGCTTACGGAGCAGACAAAGGAGAGACTTCAAACTGAACTGTACTTGAGGAACTGCCCTTCTCCACGTGAGCTGAAAGTTTGTGTCTCCACCGACAACATTTCGATCTACAAAGAGGCCACAAGTCAAGCAAATCCCTCTTGGGCAGCCCAGTCCATTATTGCATATTGTAGGGCCCTAATGAACAGCTTATCTTGGGTCTATTTACAACATAGCCCGCGCGAGAAGAACCAAGCCGCTAATTGGATCGTGAGGGCCCATCGTGACCAAATCCTACCGGAAAATTGGCTTTCGCAACCCCCTTATCCTCTTTTGGAAATTTTATCTATGGATTTCCCCCTTTCACAAACTCACTTTATGCGATCGTAATACACGAGTTTATTGCTGATCAAAAAAAAAAAATTGCACATTTTAGAAACTAAGTCATTACGATATTTAGGAAAATAACCTTATCATAATAACGTTGATAGAATTACATCCTAACTTTGCTAAATTATGGATTTCAAGAGTCCATAAATATATGCAATGTTTGAAACTTTAATGGTTGCACATTTTATTGAGGGCCCCAAGAGTAAATCCACTGTCCCGCATTATGAGGTTGTTTGTGCGCGGGAGGGGGGTAACTTCAGGAGAGAGTAGGAAATGATGGGTTGCATCAATTTCCTATGGTCATCAAAGAGAAGAGGTTCGTGTAAGAAATGATATGGGCTAGGGAAATAGGATGGCAAACGGGGGAAAAAGAAATAAATTTAAGAAGACTCACTTATGTCAACCAGCCATTTTCCTTTCTATGGTGTGATTAGAAAAGTCAAGGGATAGCTGTCAAAGAAATTTTCCCCCACGTGAATACTAGGTGGAGATGTAAGGAGCTACTACCTTTACTTTTCTTCCCCTAAAACATCCAACAACCCAACTTTTGTTTGGCCTTCTTCCAACTCCCTTGTAGAAACACTATTCCATAGCCTTCCTTGTCTCTAACCAACAGCGACGGGGGCAACCCTTTAGAAAAAAAAAAAAAAAAAAAAGCAGTCCCTGGAGACTCATTGATAGCACTGGCTAGTCTCTTTGAACATCCCAAGCGCGGGAGAAGGGCATTGAAGCCAATCATGCCATCTAAAAGTCCGTTCATCGATTGCGTGCTCATTTGCAAAACCCGACCAAGCAAGTAAAACAGAGATCATGGGCATGAGCGAGAGAAAGTGAGACCATGAGCTCTTCATGGGTAGTGCCACTTTAGGGTAATTTAGAGGTAGTTGAGGTCAAGATCAATTTTACACGTGGTAGATTCTTCCTATCTTGTCAATGATTAGTTTGCATTTTGGTGTTGGTCTTCATGGGTGTCCATGCGGTGTTTTGCTGAAATCATGTTCTGGAAGCCATATGGCTAAGACGGCTTTAAGGATAGGTGTATGGGTTTTTGACTGTTGAGGTAATGATTTGCAGTTTGCAGATACGTCATATGCATCGTCGTAGTTGTCCCATTCAGGTCAAATGAATTTTGGATTCAATTTACTTGTCATCCCACGAGTCCTCATGTAAGAATCAAGTTGCTTAGCTAAGTGATTGTTAAGTGAGGATAGCTCATGTACCCTGTAGTGGACCATGAGTCTATGTTGGTAAGCATGCTTGGGTTAGACAAGCGATACCTAAATTAATGGCCTTTACGTTATTTATTTGTATGACTAAGAAAAAGATCTCATGTGTTGGTGGCTGTAGAAAATGGGATAGAATTGAGTATTGAGAGGGCGTGGGATAAGATTAGGAATGGGTAGCCAAGGTTGCTATTCAATGATGAATAAACTGGAGTATGAGGCCATGCGCTACTTAGACGAATAGAAACTGGGAAGGTAGAGCGGATCTCTATCTTGGGCTTGACAACAGGATTGAGACCAGAGATAATGTAGTTCGCCACCTCTGAATAGGTTTTGAACTTTCTTGTGCACTAGAACTATTTTGTTGCTGCAATAGGATGAGAATACATATGTTTGTGACATCGGCCGATAAGCCGATGGGAGGTCCTGGGTGTCGGGATGCTTGGAGAGGGGTGAAATGGAGTGGTTGTATACTCTTTAGAGGACTGAGGAGGGTTGAATAATTCCTCAAGGGACCTCGCGATGCCAGGTTGGGTGCGAGGGGTACAGGGCGGGGTGTCATTTCCTCCTGGGTGATTGGTGTAGTCAAACCCACATAGACGCATCGATTAAATAGTTTCTATGTTATTTTATTTGTTAGTAGGAACCACACTTGTTAGTCCCTTGTTCTAGTACTGGACCTACCTTCAGGTGAATGGTGTAGACTCTTGATTGAACCCTGTAGTTGATGTATGGCGGACTATTTTATTCGTTAGAGGCCAACCCATCGGTTTGCTTACTGAGTTTTATTTTAAATTCACACTTGTTTACTATTTTTTTTTTCCAGATTAGAAGATGTCATCTAGTTCACCCGTTGCCGCCATGACTATCTTCTATGGCGCCCCATTCGACTTCGTATGACAATGTAAGGAGATCCACAATCGGCAATGCTCAAGCGTGACCTTCATCAAGTTTACCTCTTGCTTAACGGTGGACACAAGGGCACCAACAAGGCCAGCATACCTAGTCTTTGTAGCTTTTTATGCACATGTGGAAGGCTGGCTGATGGGACCTCTTCCACTATACGACGAGGGTCCGGGCCGTGGTGGTAGCCCAGCGGTGTAGGTGGTGATCCGATGAGCACCTGACTTTTGGGAGAGATTTTCTTTTCCTTTGCTGATCAACTAACTGATGAAGGATCGCGTGTATGTGGCTGAAAGGGGGCAAGATACCTAGTGTTTGTGTACCCTAGTGTTTTTGTACAAATCCCCCTCCATAGATCCATCTCCCAACCTGTACAAAAACAAGGCTGATGGTAAATAAAGTCGAAGGCGGCTCAGTTTCTTATATTCTAGCCTAGTTTAATTGTTATAGTTGCAATTTATTATCAAGAACTGATTAAGTATAATTCTCCTAGTTTAGCAACCAGGTAAGATAGGTGATCGGGAATTGGCGTGTCACAAGGAGGAAGACATAGGGGTGATTAGGTCCAGGGTAGGTAGGGCCTTACCATTCTATTTTTTTGGATCATGTACCCTATCCCATTTACACTAGATCATATTTTGGAACTTACCCTATTTTTCCGATCCAGTTTCAGGGTTTATTTTGTTTTCACTAAAACCTGTTTTACAACCGCCAAACATCCTACACGGTTTCGAATTTTACATCAATGCACAATAAAACAATAACATAATCATCTTAGTATGTATTGAAACATTAACCACATGTAATCAATAAATACATGAACTTTTTGATGAAACGAAAAACTAAGGATCCATAAGGTTAATTTTATTAAACAAACATTATAGGCAAAGCAAAAATCCTAACATTACTTTTTTGTTAGCTAATTATCATAAACAAACATCATCAGGCAAAGAGAGACAATTAGTGTTAAGGTTTTCTTTTTTTAACAATTAGTAAAAATCAGTTCCAAAACCGGTCGAGTGGATCTCCACTTGGGATTGGAAATCGAATTGGTTCCAACCAGTTCTTGACTCCATTTTTTGGGTGGTCCAATCTACTTCCAAGATAAACCCGATCCGATTGTACACCTTTAAGAAGACGAGGACAATTTGGTCCTTTTATTTATTTATTATTTCAACTTAGCTGGCAAATGTCATCTTTTTATTGGATATAAGTAAAAAATGCATACCATGTTAGCAATTGACATGATGGTTTGAAACCACTTAACATTTTCTCCTTGGGAGATGACATCGTCAACCTCTTGTGACCTTGCCCCCGTGAGGGTGAGCCTTGCTAAATGGGAGAGGCCAAGCCTCGCCAGCCCTTGCCCATGGCCCATTGCCAAACATTGCGAAGGCCTAGTGACCGGTGGAGGAAGAAGGAAAAGAAAAGAAAAGAAAAGAAAAGAAAATTTATTGCAAAAATTCAACATCAACACTAACAATGTCCCATATGATGGTCAAATTCACATTAGTGATTTCCAACCAAAATTGATCAGATGGATTATATTAGCAAATTATTAAAAGGTTTATAATTAAATTAATCAAATTGAAATAGGTCTAAGATTGTTTTTAGTAATTTTCCTGAAAATTGGGATGCCATTATTGTACATAATAAAACAAACATTAATGGGATTGTCAATCCTATTAGGCATACTAGTAATAATCCCCGATTAATAGTTGGTCTGAATTCCAAATTTTCAAAAGATTTCGGATGGGGATGTGCTGAAATAAATTAAGTTATTGTAGAAAAATAATATAAGGACTAGTTTTAACATGCAAACAAAGTACAAGGATTAACATTGGATAATCGTAATAGTACGAGGACCAAAATTGTCACTTTTTTAGAAGTCTGTAGTGTGTTGACTTATGCTATATTAGCAATCCCGTCCACATTTTGATGGAAAAATTGAATGTTGTCCTTGAATTGCCGTCGGAGATAAGTTGCAAGGCTAATTGTGTCACAAAAATAATATAATTACTAGTTCAATTTGGGTAATAGTAGGAGGACGGGTTTTGTAATTTTCCCAGTTATTATATAAAGATTGAGGATTCGCTTTTAGATTCTTATTTGAATTGGATTTTCTCTTAGATTTGAGAAAAATTTGAGTTTCAGTTTCAATTAATTATCATAATCAATATGCATAATCCATAATCGACGAAACCCCCCATCTTATATCAATTGATTATAGTAAAAAAAACTCTCAATTTGGAGAAATTGCTATGGTTCAAGATTTCGGTGATCAGAAGCTGTTATCATCGGTGAATTTAAGCCTTGATTGCACAAATTTTAAAAAGTTTAGCATCTTGAAATGTTAAAAATTTAATTGTATTTCGTACAAACTAAAACTTTTTAGACTTTTGGTGTCATTTTTCCGTGAAGTTACCATACCTACGTGTGAAGTCCAAGTAAGGTGCAAAATATGGAAGATCGTAATTAAAGTAAAATAAGTAAACACTTGTCTACACTTATTCACACCGATGTGCTATGCTCGATCATTACCATATCAAAAATCTTCCAGAAAAGACCAAAGCGAACATGCTGGCTTAGCCAAGCCACAACTATAAAGGATAGTAGTTTCCTTTTTGTTTTTTTTGAGAATCAATCTAGTTGTTTCTCCGGTCCTGGTCCGTTAGGTTTGCAGGCATTTTCTTTCTGTTTTGGAAAGAATTCTGACTGAAGGAAGAAGAAGAAGCCGCTACAGAAGGTGCAGCCTAAGATCTTCTTTGCTCTATTAGTGCTTCAGCATTGCTACTGCATCTTTATTTGTTAGATGGGCTGTCCATGGCGGCCACGGTATTGGAACCTGGGCTTGTCACCCTTTGTAGTTTGTAAGGTTGTTCATTTTGGCTTGGACGTGTGCACTTCATCGTATAAACATAATACCGCTACTCTGCACAGACACTTTGATTCCCAGAAACTGATACGCAAATGATTTTAAGATGACATGAAGATGTCGACAAGCATTAACGAGCACTTCTTTCTATTTTTATGCGTTTCTTCCTCAACTGATCTCCCTGGGAAAAGGTATTCCGTACCTCCCAGTTTGTGTTCACTTCATCTTGTTGCTCCAAGTTCATGTTGAACTTTCAAATGCTGCCTTGGCGTGGCATTATTATCTCTCTTTATTTTTCTAATTATACGCACCTCCATCATCTTATGAATGCCCGTCCACCATTTCCTCTCTACTTCTCATCTCTCCACATTCCCCATTGCCTTAAACCCGCCTACCGCATGGCCCAAGTACCGCGTTGCTTCCTCTAGTGTCCTTAGCTCTCCCACATACAACCCATATCATCGGCCTCGAGCTCTTCCAGCCCTGCTCGCTCACGACGGTCACATCTTGTGCCCCGTCGATTCATGACTGACCTCATCATTTATTTGACATCGTCCGCGCTCGCTTGTGTTGTCGCTTTATCGACATAGATCGCCTTGCTTTAACTTCAAACGCTGTTCACACCTGCTTCGACGAGCTCATAATTGGTTTTAGTTACCCGAGACTTCTAGCTTGGGTCACATCCTCTTCAAGCCCGAATTCACATCTAGCACTCCCCACATCCTCCAAGGGCCAGATTGCAGGGTAATCATGTCCACTAGTTTGACAAATATCCATTATGATGGTCATGGTTGGTGAGATCTTTAAGATTAAAGACATGGGTTATGCCAATATATTTCGGTAGATTAGGAACATATGTATTTGAATTGATTTTCTTCAGAACTTCCAATGGGCGGGCAATCTCCTAATGGAGTTTCTGTATACACCTTTAGGAAATGTTTAGGTCTGATACGAATCCTGATCATATCTCTTTTATTAAAATCAACATGTCTGCCAACGCCAGCTTGAGCTTTTTCCTCTACTTAGCACAAGCTTCCTTCAAACTTCATCTTGAATCTTCTTTAAAAATGAGTTAAGATAGCAAATGACAAAGCGCTTGAACCACGGTTTAGAACTCTTAAGTTGAATATTTTTACCTTTATTCATTCAACTTTTCACTGAAGTAGGAAATAGGATGACCCTCTTTACTAATTAAGTGTGGTAAGTATATTAGAAGTGCCAAAAGTTGTGAACGGTACTCATTTAAGTGTTAAATCGGGAAAAAAAAGAGATCACTTTAGTACCATTGGCGAGAAATTCCTGCCAAATTGATTACATGGCTTTTATATTAATAAAATAAAGTTGATGTGGCAATATATTTTAAACGCGGTCCATGTGGAATATCATAAACGATGTTCCGTAAGAAACAATGTTGTTTTTCCATCATACATGGACTACACAAAAGAAATGACGTCGTATAGCCTCCTCTGGCCAATATGACGTCGCAGAAGGTGGATGAAAATAGGGGCATTGATCTCTTGTTACTACATATGAAGTACGCTTGTTCACCCACCGTCACTTGCCTGCTGTCATAGTTTTACCGACGTTTGTTGGCTGTCATCCTAACTCTCTCTCATCCAGGTTTGTCATATTCTCTCTTTGGCTCAATTGGGGTAAAAATTTAGGGTTCCGACTATTAGAATAATTAAATAATAAACCACGCTTTTATTTAATAGCTTCAGCTTTTAGAACAATTAATAGTAGTTTTACAAAATCTCACGTGATATCAAAACTGAAGGTTTTTAGAGTTCAAATCTTTCCAAGCCCCATTTGTCTTGTTAATTAAATTTCTATACCTAGTACTAGACAAAGACCAGAGTAAGCATGGGGGGAAGTGTTAGAATATTTAACTAATAAATTATGCTTTAATTAAACAACTTAAGCCTTTAGAACAGTTGGTAATGATCTCACAAAATCTCACATTGACAACCAAATTACGGCATGAAGGGCAAAATTAAGGTTTGGCTCAGAGGGAAAAATGGTTCTTGGTATTAGAGTATGAATCATGAAATACCGGTGGGGACCTCACTTTGTTTAATTAATTGGAGTGCTATTGTGGGGACTGAATTGAAAATTAGGGCACGAAGGGCAAAATTAGGACTCGACTGGAAGGGCAAATGGGTTTTTGGTACTACAGTAGTAACACAAAATAGTGGTGGGACCTCAGATTGTTCAAACACCTACATTGGGTGCATCACAAGCACTTCAAACATCTTGGAGAAGTTTGGAAGGTGTAAGACAGGAGCTGTGACCTGCCTATTCTTTACTTCTTCAAAAACTCTCTCAAGCCGATTTTGTCCATGTGAACTTTCCTCTCTTGATGCAATTGGCAATAATAGTTGTCATGATAGTGTTGATCGAGTTCTGAAAATTTTGTAAAGTGCAATCAAGTCCTAAAATTTATCAGATTAATTCAATTAAGTTATTTTGTTGATTACACTTGTTAGAAGTTTTATGACTTAATTATATTTTTTGAAAGTTTTTGGACTGAATCGCACTTTCGTAATAGATTTTAGAATTTCTAATGCACTTATTCTTTTTTTTAAGGGATCAATTTTCATTCCTTAAGAACAAATAACCGAATCCCAAGAAAGAGCTCAAGAAGTCACAAAAGACACTTCTTCAAGTTAACACAGAGCTTTTCTTGTCTAAGAACTCTCATGACTTCTTAGGACCGGCAGATCTGGAAAATAAGCAATAAGCAACAAGAAATTAAATTATAAAAGGCTGAAACACTTGCATCATAAACAGGTGAATAAAATGCAATAAATCGGTGTGTTAAATTCATGATGTAACTACATGCCCCATTCAAGAGTAGAATATATTATTTCAGGTTGAAACGTCTTAAAAAAGTTAATATTATCTTAGCGCTATGTATCAAATCAAAGTGACAATAATGGGGTTGGCAACATGTTTGTACACTAGCACATGTTTAGGTGGTAAGTTGCTGTCGACGCAGCCAATAATGGTCGACCTCCCTTTCGACTGAAAATATAGTAGTTTGGGTACATGATGGTCGACGGTGGTTATTTCTGTTCTGTCACTTAATCCGAGAGAGAGAGAGAGAGAGAGAGAGAGAGAGAGAGGGAGAGGAAGAGACGGCGGGATTTTGAAGTGACAGGTCTTACGCGAGGTGTTTCTGCTTTGAATGCACATATGTAATGCTATATCAGTGCTCTGCATATGTCCAGTATTGGTGGGCTTTCATTATTCAGCTTCCAAGCTAGATGAAGTGTAGGAGGGAAAAGGCCAGAGAAAGGTAGCGCTGGACTCATCTCTGCATTGGTAAATATCAGCTTATGATCACATCACTCCGCATCTTGTGTCACAAAAATAATATAATTACTAGTTCAATTTGGGTAATAGTAGGAGGACGGGTTTTGTAATTTCACCAGTTATTATATAAAGATCGAGGATTCGCTTTTATATTCTTATTTGAATTGGATTTCTCTTAGATTTGAGAAAATTTTGAGTTTCAGTTTCAACTAATTATCATAATCAATTTGCATAATCCATAATCAATGAAACCCCCATCTTATATCAATTGATTATAGTAAAAAAAACTCTCAATTTGGAGAGCTATGGTTCAAAATTTCGGTGATCAGAAGCTGTCATCGGTGAATTGAAGCCTTGATTGCACAAATTTTAAAAAGTTTAGGATCTTGAAATGTTAAAAATTTATTGTATTTCGTACAAACTAAAACTTTTTAGACTTTTGGTGTCATTTTTCCGTGAAGTTACCATGCATACGTATGAAGTCCAATTAAGGTGCAAAATATGGAAGATCGTAATTAAAGTAAAATAAGCAGACACTTGTCTACACTTATTCACACGGATGTGCTATGCCGGATCATTACCATATCAAAAGGATAGTAGTTTCCTTTTTTTTTCTTTTTTTTTAGGATCAATCTAGCTGTTTCTCCGGTCCTGGTCCGTTAGGTTTGCAGGCATTTTCTTTCTGTTTTGGAAAGAACTCTGACTGAAGGAAGAAGAAGAAGCCACTACAGAAGGTGCGGCCTAAGATCTTCTTTGCTCTATTAGTGCTTCAGCATTTCTACTGCATCTTTATTTGTTAGATGGGCTGTCCACTGCGGCCACGGTATTGGAACCTGGGCTTGTCACCCTTTGTAGTTTGTAAGGTTGTTCATTTTGTCTTGGACGTGTGCACTTCATCGTATAAACATAATACCGCTGCTCTGCACAAACACTTTGATTCCCAGAAACTGATACGCAAATGATTTTAAGATGACATGAAGATGTCGACAAGCATTAACGAGCATTTCTTTCTATTTTTATGTGTTTCTTCCTCAACTGATCTCCCTGGGAAAAGGTATTCCGTAACTCCAGTTTGTGTTCACTTCATCTTGTTGCTCCAAAGTTCATGTTGAACTTTCAAATGCTGCCTTGGCGTGGCGTTGTTATCTCTCTTTATTTTTCTAATTATACGCTTCTCCATCATCTTATGAATGCCCGTACACCATTTCCTCTCTACTTCTCATCTCTCCACATTCCCCATTGCCTTAAACCCACCTATTGCATGGCCCAAGTACCACGTTGCTTCCTCTAGTGTCCTTAGCTCTCCCATATACAGCCCATATCATCGGCCTCGAGCTCTTCCAGCCCTGCTCGCTCACGACGGTCACATCTTGTGCCCCGTCGATTCATGACTGACCTCATCATTTATTTGACATCGTCCGCGCTCACTTGTGTTGTCGCTTTATCGACATAGATCGCCTTGCTTTAACTTCAAACGCTGTTCACACCTGCTTCGACGAGCTCATAATTGGTTTTAGTTACCCGAGACTTCTAGCTTGGGTCACATCCTCTTCAAGCCCGAATTCATATCTAGCACTCCCCACATCCTCCAAGGGCCAGATTGCAGGGTAATCATGTCCACTAGTTTGACAAATATCCATTATGATGGTCATGGTTGGTGAGATCTTTAAGATTGAAGACATGGGTTATGCCAATATATTTCGGTAGATTAGGAACATATGTGTTTGAATTGATTTTCTTCAGAACTTCCAATGGGCGGGCAATCTACGAATGGAGTTTCTGTATACACCTCTAGGAAAATGTTTAGGTCTGATACGAATCCTGATCATATATCTGTTTTATTAAAATCAACAAGTCTGCCAACGTCAGCTTGAGCTTTTTCCCCTACTTTGCACAAGCTTCCTTCAAACTTCATCTTGAATCTTCTTTAGAAATGAGTTAAGATGGCAAACGACAAAGTGCTTAAACCACGGTTTAGAACTCTAAGTTGAATATTTTTACCTTCATTCATTCAACTTTTCACTGAAGTAGGAAATAGGATGAACCTCTTTACTAATTAAGTGGGGGTAAATATACTAGAAGTGCTAAAAGTTGCGTACAACACTCACTTAAGTGCTAAATCGGGAAAAAAAAGAAGATCATTTTACTGTCATTAGTGAGAAATTCCTGTCAAATTGATTATGTGGCTTTTATATTAATAAAATAAAGTTGATGGGCTAAAATATATTGTTTTGTCCTCCATAAGAAATAATGTCGTTTTTCCATCATACATGGACTGCACAAAAGAAATGACATCGTATAGCCTCCTTTGGCCAAAATGACGTCGCAAAAGGTGGATGAAAATAGGGGCGTTGATCTCTTCTTACTACGTATGAAGTACGCTCGCTCGCCCACCATTGCTTGCTTGCTGTGATAGTTTTGCCGTCGTTTGTTGGTCATCATCCTAACTCTCTCACCTAAGTTTGTCATATTCTCTCTTTGGCTCAATTTGGGGAAAAATTTAGGGTTTCGAACTATTAGAATAATTAAATAATAAACCAATTTTTATTTAATAGTTTAAGTTTTTAGAATAATTGGTAGTGGTCAGACAAAATCTCACATGATATCGGAATTGAAGGTTTAGAATTCAAATCTTTCCAAGTCTCATTTGCCTCCTTAATTAAATTTCTACGCCTAGTGCTAGACAAAAGACCAGAGTAAGTATGAGAGGAAGTGTTAAAATATTTAAATAATAAACTATGCTTTTATTAAACAGCTTAAGCCTTTAGAACAGTTGATAATGGTCTCACAAAATCTCACATTGATAACCAAATTATGGCGTGAAGGGCAAAATTAAGGCTCGACTCGGAGGGAAAAATGGTTCTTGGCATTAGAATATGAATCATGAAATACTGGTGGGGATCTCACTTTGTTTAATTAATTGGAGTGCTATTGTGGGGACCGAATGAGGACCCAATTGAAAATTAGGGCACGAAGGGAAAAATTGGACTCGGTTGGAAGGGCAAATGGGTTTTTGGTACTACAGTAGTAACACAAAATAGTGGTGGGACCTCAGATTGTTCAAACACCTACATTGGGTGCATCACAAGCACTTCAACCATCTTGGAGAAGTTTGGAAGGTGTAAGACAGGAGCTGTGACCCGCCTATTCTTTACTTCTTCAAAAACCCTCTCAAGCCGATTTTGTCCATGTGAACTTTCCTCTCTTGATGCAATTGGCAATAATAGTTGTCATGATAGTGCTAATCGAGTTCTAAAACTTTTGAAAAGTGCAATCAAATCCTAAAATTTATCTTATTAATTCAATTAAGTTATTTTGTTGATTCCACTTGTTGGAAGTTCTATGACTTAATTATATTTTTTGAAAGTTTTTGGACCGAATCGCACTTTCGTAACAAATTTTAGAACTTCTAATGCACTTATCCTTTTTTTTTAAAGGATCAATTTTGATTCCTTAAGAACAAATAACCAAATCCCAAGAAAGAGCTCAAGAAGTCACAAAAGACACTTCTTCAAGTTAACACAGAGCTTTTCTTGTCTAAGAACTCTCATGACTTCTTAGGACCGGCAGATCAGGAAAATAAGCAATAAGCAACAAGAAATTAAATTATAAAAGGCTGAAACACTTGCATCAAAACAGGTGAATAAAATGCAATATATCGGTGTGTTAAATTCATGATGTAACTACATGCCCCATTCAAGAATAGAATATATTATTTCAGGTTGAAACGTCTTAAAAAAGTGAATATTATCTGAGCGCTATATATCAAATCAAAGTGACAATAATGGGGTTGGCAACATGTGTGTACACTAGCACATGTTTAGGTGGTAAGTTGCTGTCGACGCAGCCAATAATGGTCGACCTCCCTTTCGACTGAAAATATCGGAGTTTGGGTACATGATGGTCGACTGGTTATTTCTGTTCTGTCAATTAATCCGAGAGAGAGAGAGAGAGAGAGAGAGATGAAGAGACGGCGGGATTTTGAAGTGACAGGTCTTACGCGAGGTGTTTCTGCTTTGAATGCACGTATGTAATGCTATATCAGTGCTCTGCATTTGTCCAGTACTGGTGGGCTTTCATTATTCAGCTTCCAAGCCAGATGAAGTGTAGGAGGGAAAAGGCCAGAGAAAGGTAGCGCTGGACACATCTCTGCATTGGTAAATATCAGCTTGTGATCACATCACGCGCGGCATCTTGTCGGTCCATCGCATGGTGGTCACTCGAAACCATGTTAAATGAATTAGCTTTAGCTCTAGATTCATTTTGTCTCTCCAAGTTAGGGAAGAAGGACAAAGAGGAAGAGAAAGAAAGGTTCTGAGAACCTTATTGACAGGGTGGATTTGTCCCCCCTGTTATTCCAGCGTTAGATTTCCGGAGTGGTAAGCTACTGATGATGAGCATCCTCTGTCCATGATATAGCAGAAATAGCTGAACAGGTGATGGTGTTTGAAGATCAATATGGGTGGTGGACCCATTTTGCTTATGAGGTGCTGGTCGTCCCATGAATGTGCTCATGCAGAGCCTATATGGAGAAATGGACAGCAATGAATGCCGACATCGGCTGTTGAGTCGAGGTGGAGTGCACGACTCAGTGGCAGTAGGAAAAACCATGGCGATGCACTTGCATTTGTCTTGCCCTCTTTCTAAGTTTTGTATGGAAAAAACTAGGTGATTTTAGGGTTAGCTAGCGGCTTTTATTAACTTTAGCTTGGAACTTATCTTTTCGACGGTGAAGGGTGAAAAAAAGAAGTATCCATCACTAACTCATTTTGACGTCCCTCATTTAACCTCGCAAATTGGATAAATAATTAGAATTATTGTAAATATGTCAATTCAATTCTAAACTTTATAATTTTATAATTTAGTCATAAAACTTTGCGTAAAAGTCCAATGTAATCATCCAATTAATTTTCATTGATATTTGTTGACGTGACGATATACCACGTAGGATGGCTAGTGGTTAGCGATTTTTGGTTGAAATTGATTGAAATTGATATATTGAAATTTTGCACAAATGTTTAAGATTAGATTGACAAAATTAAAAAGTTTTAGAACCGAATTAGCATTTGTACAATAGGTTTTGAACCGATCGGGTAATTTTCCCCTTACAAACTGATAGATCGAGTGACTTGCTATGTACCTAAATAATAAATATGATTTAGAGTTACATCACAGTTAAAACACATTTAGGATGTATCATGATTCAAGATACAAACATAGTCTAGTGGGGAAACTCTTGTATGGACTAGTGTTTACATGGATTGGGTCCATCATGATGTTGATCATGTGGGTTTCACATATAGTTCTCATATGAGCAAGGGTTGTAATTCGGTCATTCTAGAGTTAGCTAATTAATTGATACTAGGAGTTCCAATTCAACATTCTCTTTTAGGAGAAAGTCTTGCATGGACTTCCAGTTCATGAATCCAAAACCATGATGGCCATTGATCATGTGAGACCCACTTCTGAGGCCTACATGATCAACATACTGAGACCCTTTGCATAACATTCTGATAATGTCATCGTGGCCCCAAGAACCATCCACCGTACGAACTCTACCATTAGGAAAAATAGTATGATCAAGATTTATCAGCTCGGAAACGGTAGGGTTCATTAATCAATTCTCCGTCCTTATAGCATCTCGAATAATCGAAACAAACTCTATCATGAGTAAGATATCTAACTGCCCTTCTTAATGGCACGACATGATGGGAACAGTTCGGCCATCTTGTGGCCTTAAGCTTCATCGTGTGCATGGGCATACGATCCGTCTCATTGAAGAGCGATTCAATGTTGGGCCACTGGAGATCTGTCAGAAGGTTAGCTTTTGGTGGGAATATTAAGTCGATGACTTTCCCTCTTACCTACGAACTCGGTCCCCCAGGACACTGACTTCGGCCAGCCAATGTCCGAGGAGCACGTTCCCATCACGAGGCCAAAGCGTTGGTTGTCCTTGCTTCGGCGTTGCCAACTTTGACTTGTCACCTAATGGTGTGAACGCTTCGATTATGCCGTGGCCTCGCACGGGGACGGTGGATCCAAGATCTTTTTAGGTTAGACCGATAACACGATATTCAAAAAGAGACCATAGAAAATCTCAAATTTTATCAATTACGATGTATTTACTTTAAAATTTTTTATGATGTCAAAAGTTTTAAACTTATATCCATGTGATATATTTATCCAAAATCTTTTTTTTTTTTGTGACACAAAACCCCTAAATTTTTTCACATGAATATAAATTTGAGATTTTTAATGTTAAAATAAATATATCATATTAGTATAAGTTTTGGGTTTAGTTTGAAGTTGAAGGAAATGTGTTGTAGTTGGCAAATTTGAGATTTTTTGTGACTTTTGCTCCCGATATATTCGAGGAGGAAGTTTATGGGATGCAAAATATTGAAAAATCATCGGAAAAATGCTTTTACAGGTATGATTTGAAATTAGGAATATGACATGGGACAAGATAGATGGAGGAGCATCCTATGGCCACGATTTCGGCATCACCCACCAACTCGCGATATTCATGTACAAAAACAACATCATAATCAAATAAGTATTGGATCTGAATAAATCTTTAAATTGCTTTGTTTGAATTCTGAAATGTAAAACGCGGGATATTCTCACATTTTTTACTTCTCTCTTCCGTATGATCATGGTCCCCATAACATTAAGTTCGGCCAACCAATGCGGAAGGAGCACATTCCCATAACGAAGCCAAAATGTTAGTTGTCTTTACATCGGAGTTGCCAACTTTGACTTGCCACTTAATGGTGTGAACCCTTCATTTATATCGTGCCTTCCCACGGGAACAACGGATCCAATATCTTTTTTTAGATTAGACCAATTTAATACAATATTGGGAAAAAGTCAAAAAAAAAAATCCTAAATTTTGTCAATTACAACACATTTACTCCAAACTTATTCTCGCATAACAGATGTACCTTCACTTATATTTATGTGACATATTTAATCCAAATATTTTTATAACACAAAAATCCCCAAACTTTTTTTATATAAATATAAATTTGGGGTGAAGTTTTTTGGTAAATGTATCATAAGAGTATAAATTTGCGATTTTTAGCATTATAAAAAAATCTTGAGGAAAATGTATCATAATTGATAAAGTTCTGGGGGGGTTTTTGTGATTTTTATCCTAAAATATCTGAGGAGGGAGTTTATGGGACGCGAAATATTGAAAAATCATTAAAAATGCTTTTACAAGTTTTATATATAATTAGGAATATGACGTGGGAAAAGATAGATGGAGGAGACCCTGTGGCCACAATTTCGGCAGCCCCTACCTCCTGACGATATACATGTACAAAAACAACAGCATAATCAAATAAGCATCACTCGACCATAGGCCTAAATTTACTCAGTCATCACACTTATGACGTCATTTTACAGCTTAATGACGTACTTCTCCCATACCTTTCCTCATCATGACCAACGAACAAGTGCGAACTGCTAGGGACGGACAATACACACGAAGCACAGGACATCACTAGCACTAGCGGATACTAAAGGGATTGACATAATATTAAGGTGACGCAATTTCTGCATTTTTGTTTCACCCTTAAGCTTTGTGAGGGTGAAGCCGGACCGGGAGCCCCTTCGCCGGCATAGGCATCGGGTCGACAACGATCTTCTCGTCGGCGAGCAGCTTGTCCCACTTGAACCTCTTTACCAGGTTGTGCATGAACACGAGTATTTCCAGGCGAGCGTACTCCTTCCCAGGGCACATTCTGGGCCCTCCCCCGAACGGGACATACGTGTACGGCGCCGGCCCCTTCCCGTCAAATCTCGATGGGTCGAACTTCTCTGGCTCTGGGAAGTATTCCGCATTCCTATGTGTGGAATGTGCGCTCCAGTACAACTGGGATTTTCACGAAAAGATATTTAGATGCATTTCGAGACTTTTGGGGTTTTAATTAGGAAAAATACCACTAAAAACCTTCAAATTATGTCCATTGAGACAATTTCACCATGAACTTTTTTTATACCATAAAAAACCCTAAATTATGCCACTTGAGATAATTTTACCTTAAACTTTTTTTTTGTACCATTAAAAACCTAAACTATGCTTTTTAATTATCCAAAGCATATGATTTCCAACATGTAGGGCGAGGGTCCTAATCCAGAGGCATCTGAATAATACCTTTTTCACTTTCTCTCATGCATGTTCTAGCATTAATACCGGTATCGACCACAACATTTTGTCAATCGGGTCGAAAAGAGAGAGAGAGAAAAGCTCACCTTCCAGCCCTTTGGAATGGAGAAGCCATTGAAGATGAAGTCGTTGATGGCTTCCCTGAAAGCACCTTGGAGAGGAGGGGCGAGCCTCATGACTTCACAGGCCACGTTCCACGAGTACTTCATCTTCTGAATGTCGTCCCAGTTCAACAGCTCACCTGGCCCTTTCGATTTCGCGATCTCCATTTGTTCTGTAAAAAAAAAAAAATAAATAAATAACCATTATATATATCTTATATTACCTGCTTAGTTGTCATCATGTATTATTATTATTTTTCAATGCTATCGAATATGATAATCTGAAAAGAGAACAGTCATGACGTCATTTGGTTGTGATGGGGCAGGTCGAGCTCATGGGCAAGCTTATAATATGATTATCATGACGATAATTAATGGAGAAAATTGTGGGGAACAAACGTGGGAGAAATTGAGAGGCGGGCGGTGCAATTAAGAGGAAGCACTAAATCTCAAGTTGGCACCGAATTCATTGAAGGCCATCCTCAAGCCTAACTTAATGGGCGCATAATATGCATGAGTAGTTGGGCCATAAATAAATAAATCAGAAAAGTACAAAATTCACGAGGGTTCCATTTTTTTTTTTTACCTATTAAATGAAAGATTAATTATGCATGGAGAGCGAAACTTCGATAATGCATAGAATACTGAATTTTGCATTAGCGTTTATAGAAGAAAGAATTAATCTTGCTACTTAATAATATCATTAGTAGAATTTATTAGATTTAAAGAAAGTGGTATGTAATTAAGTGAAATCTCCTTTCTAGGGCCACTAACGTATAAGGTTCGTTCCCCTGGCATTTTTTTTAAAATTAAATTCTTTTTATTTTGGACTTAGATGCATGCGATTGATTCTTAACTTTCTGGACCCTTTTAAACGATTCTATGATAAAGTGTTAACACAAAGTTTGTTCATGCATGCAACTCTCTAGAGTATAGATAAAAGATCTTCTATTATTGTACCGTATCCCTATTGATGTGCCAACACATTTAACTTTGGCTCTATTCACCAAGCTCGAAAGCAAATCACTTTCGCACGAATGCAAATATTTATGTCGGGTCACCGTGAAAAACATTATGCCGTTTTACTATTGCAGAGTACAATATGTCAGGGGTCCGTTGCACAAGTTGTCACTATGTTCATTGCCGGGGTCCTCCAATTCCTTGTGTCCCTAAAAAGTGGAAAGTGAGATCTACGCTAACCTAGTCGAATAAGGTATCTTCATAGACTAATTTTTAAATTTCTCACTAACATAATATAATTAAGCTTATTTTGACCCAACAATGTTGACTTGAAATCCATGGAGGTTTTGTCAAAACACAAATCCTCAAGTAATTCTCCACTTACCAATCACCTTAGCTTGCGTCTCTTACTTTCTTTCGTCCCCTTCGTGTCTTGATATATAGTCAAAACAATGATCTTATGTATAAATAATTAACAAGATGGCGAGATTATCGCAAAAAAACAAAAAAAAATGTACGCATTTCGCAATTCTGATAGCTTCATGTTTAAGTGCGGATGGATTCATATGATTGATGCCGAAGGTATGTAAAAGGGAAAAATTTCAGAACTTACCGCTGTAAACTCCTTCGTAGACTTCCGGAAGCTCCGCGAGATACTTGACGATGAAAGTGCAAGCGGCGCTCGCCGTGTCATGGCCGCCGATCAGCAACCCTAGGATCTTGTCGGCGATGTCGAGCTCGTTCATGTGCTTCCCGTCCTCATCCGTCGCCAGGAGCATGTGCGACAATATGTCCTGCGTCGATGAGGCCTTCCCTTCGGCCAGATCGATCTTCCTCTGCTTGATGATCGCTCTCAGCTCCTTCCTGATGAAGTTGGAGGCGTGCTTCGCGCGGTTCAGCGGCGTCCCTGGCAGGTCGATGGGGACCGAGAACATCCCGGAGGCGAGGACGTTGAAAGGGTCGGCGAACTTGGCGACGTGGTCCGGGTCCTCGACGCTCATGAACAAGCGGCAGGCCAGCCAGAACGTGTACCTCTTGGCAAGAGGGAACACGACGATCTCGTCCTTGCCCTCCCACCCCATGGCAAAGTGCCGCTGGGCAATATGGTCCATTATTCCGATGTAACTGTTAAGAATATCCAACTCAAAGTGTCAAACTACCATACGAAAGAGAGATCGCTAGGTGTAAGGAACAGAGAAATCCCGTAGACAAGTAGTAAGGAGATAGCTAACCCTACCGTTGGAGTGCCTCAGGCTTCATGAAGTTGGGAAGCATCTTCCTCATCTTCTTGGCCTCCTCCTTGGAGGAGGTCTGGGTGGAGGAAGGGAAGACCTTGTTGACGGAGTCAGGCCACCACGCCGTCACGAGCTTGTTCTCGTTGGAGAAGAGGAACTTGTTGCCGGCGGCGCCGCACAGGACGGCGGTCGGCTCGGCAAGGAGGGAGGTCTTGAAGACCTCGGAGGAGTACCGGGTGATGCGGTCGAAGATGAACTTCTCCGGATGGCCCTTCCACCCGGAGGACAGGAACTCCAGGGTCTCGCCGACAAAGGGGAGGCCGGCCTTGCCCGGCGGGAGGTTGGCCCCGGCGAAGTGGGCGATGTGCTTGTAGGTGATGTAGAAGAGGGAGAGGGTGACGAAGGAGACGAAGAGGAGGAGGAGGGAGAGGTAGAAGTGATCCATGGCTGGCTGGCTGGCTGGCTGGCTTGCCTTTGTTTGGAGACTCCCTTGAGCTTTTGGTTAGTGAAGTTCCAAGGGTGTTTTATAGGGCCGGAGAGGCTTCGGTTGTGAAGAGGGTCCGGTGAACATTGCGACGGTAGATAGTCAAACAAGGCATGCTCAAGGGAAATTCAAGATCATACACTAGTGGTCAAGTCATAGTTGGATTTTCTTTTCTTGTGTGAAGCAGGTCGAAAGGTCCTCTTTTGCGTCGTGGACCGTAACCAGAGGAATTCGAGGAAGATCAAATTGACAATAATTTTTTTATAAAGTTCTCAACATGATAAATGAGACATAAAAGGAGCCTAACGAGAGTTCACCAACTCTCTTTTTTTTTTTTCAATATTTATTCCCTAAATCGATATTTGTACGACTAAGGGGGTAACTCCACCCTTAATTAGGTTTTTAATAATTTTTTTAATTTGAAGTCCAAACAAAATTGACCAGCTGTCTTCCATTATTATATTAAGTGAGATTTGTGATCCGTCAGCGCTCACGAAATCGACCGGGAAAGAGGGAGATATGCGGATCGATTTCGCACCCTTTAAGGGACAATGAATGAGAGGTTTTCGATTGGCAACTTTTCGATCTGATTTCCAGTCATGGTGACGAATAATTTGTTGTACATTATACTAATCTCAATAAAGAAAATACTGCACCGAAATCTTCGCTCGCGCAACCCGCCTGTCCGGTTGGAGATGGAGACGTGCGATTTTCTTTATAAGAGAAATTGGGATACGAATGTCAAGAGGGAGAGCATGCACAGCATGAAAGTGAACTATAGGGATGTGGAATTTCCGTTTAATAATATTTAACGTGATCTTTTCTTTTATACAACGAGAACGACGGTGTATTTTTTATTATTTAAGTGGTGGGCACTAAGTTTAAATGTTGGCCTACTACTATAGAATTAATATATCTATATTTATTATATATATTTTGGGAAAATGTTATGGTTGTGATGCATGTCAGTATTTCTATTACCAAGTGGCCACATGTTGCAAACTATGTCATCATAAGATGTTTGATTTCGTGAGTAAATTAGTTCGATCTTGTTCCATTAAGGTGTGATTAGAGCCGGTCTTCGGCCGCAATAGTTTGACCGAAAACTATGGGCCACGCAGGAGGTTTTTATAGCCTTTTCAATTATAATAATATCGAAAGAATTGGCAGTTAAAATTTGACCACCGAAGGACAGAATTTGGTCGATTAGGTCCAAGTATGCTTCTAATATTCCATTGAAGATAGCCGGACAAAATGATCACCGTCCAAGGTGGACTCAAGATGCTTTTAGCTGATGGACATTAGAAAAGCATGGCGTCGAACAGTCCTTTGTCCATCTTTTATCCAAAAAGTTGCCTTCTTGCTCCGGTGAAAACTAGATCGGTGATTTGATTTGTCTCGTCGAAATTGAAGGCCCCTTGGATTCGATAATATGCCGTGCATTGGGATTCGCGACGAAATTGTTTGAAGTTGATGCCGAAATTTGTAGCTAGTAGATGGGAAATTCATTGCTCGGAGTATACCGAGTCAACAGTGCATTGATAAATGTCACGGCATTTCCTCAAGGTGAACCACCGAGAGAAAGCTATTAAGTGCACACGAACGGTTCATGAAAGAGATGTCCTATCGCTTAATGCGGATTCTTCCAAACCCACACTAATCACAACTTGGAGTTTCAATTTAATCATTCTTAAATATGCAAATTCAATTAATTTAGGAGCAGCTAATAATTTATTATGGATTAATTAGAAACCCAAGTAAAATGCTGGAGAATATTTTACTTCCGCCAACTAGAGCCTTATAGATATAGTAACTCGATTACAACAGATGAATCTAACGCCCTTTATATATCTTTTCTCTTTATTTTGAAACATTCTTGCAAGCAATCTTGGCCAATTTCAATCCTATTCTACTAACAAATATGTAGCACTCAATGATTAAAGCTATATATAAATTACTTGAGAGGATGAAAGAACCTTGTTGCGCTAGGTAAATCAAAAGCAAAGCTCCCTTATCATCCAATCCAAGAAAGATTATCAAGCATGTCCTAATTTTTTATGCTGTGAATGATTATATGGGGGCTGCCAAAATTTTGGTGTTAATTATCTTTGAAGGGGAGCTCATAGAGATTTCCTTCAAAGCTAATCAACACCTAAATTTATACTATGCAAATGTAACGTATTGACTTTTTCGGTTGGCAGAGTAGATCTCAATGAGTCCACCCCTAGATTTTTAAATGCGATGAAAATGCTTATGTAAAGATACAATGTACGATACCTGTTGTTACTTACCCTGTGAATCTATAAAGTATACTTGGATATGAAAGAATCTCTTGCAAATCCCAACAAAAACTGGGAACTCACCTTCGATATTTGAAAGGTTTGAAGACTTCTAAAGATTCTTAAGGCATCTAAAAGTTTTAGACTAAAACTCACCTTAGATTCTCTAAAAGACTTAACAAATGAACACCAAGAACTCACCTTGGGCAATATGAATTTTAAGCACCCAGGTAGGGCTATGAACGTCTTGAAGAAATATCAAGAACTCAACTCAAATATTTGAAAAGATTTTAACCAATAAACATCTGGAACTCACATTAGATATTTTAAAACTTAACTGATAAAAACCCAAAACTCATTCCAGAGTTTAAAGAGTTTTTCTTAATGAAATATCTAGAACTTACCTTAGATTTTTGAAAAGGCTTAGTCGATAAACACCTGAAACTTACCTCGAGTACTTAAATTTTTTTAACAAAATAGCTGATACTCACATCAAATACTTGAAAGGATTAACCAAGAAACACCTAGAACTCAACTCACGATAAGTATTTAAAATATTTCTCAACAAAATATCCATAACTCACTTCTGACATTCGAAATAATGAATTGATAAACACCTATAACTCACCTTAGATATCAAAAGATTTCTTAATGAAATATCTTTAGCTCACCTCGGGTATTTGAAAAGAACCAATAAACACCTTGAACTCACTTTAGGTATTTAAAGATTTAATCGATAAACACCCACAACTCATTCCAAGAGTTTACATATTATTTTTTTAAAATTTAGAATTCACCTTAGATATTCAAAAAGGCTATAAAGATTTCTTTATGAGCACATGGAACTCATTTCAGGAGTTTAAAGATTTCTTTCTGAAATACCTAGAACTCACCTTAGATATTCGAAAAGATTTAACCAATAAACACTTGGAACTCACCTCTGTTTAACACGTAGAGACACTTGGAACATACCTCGGATATTTAAAGATTTAATGACGAAATACCTAAAACTCAATTTCTGTTCAAAGATTCATGTGATTTTGGAGTGATCGAAGTACTTACCGGGCAATGGAAAATATCGAAGTCTTCAAAGAGCGCACCTTGTCGGACACAGTTAAAGCAAACATGCGTATGTTCAAAAGGGATAAACAATCACAATCAATTCGTGCATCTCTAGAATTATTGCCTGGTGGGTCTTCCACAACAAGGTTAGGGTTTCCTCACTCGAAGATTTGAAATGTCACCTTGAGGGTCATCGCTTGCAAGACTTGAAGAAACTCGAATATCGAATACCTGGAGGTTCTCGCTCGAGGATTTGATGAGTTGCTTGGATAATCTGCAGATTTTTGAGGTAGCTTAGTAACCGAGGACTTAAATCTCATGTCCGACTCTAGAAGTAACTTTGGAATGGCTCTAGTTTTCAAGGAATGCTTCCGGTCAAACACAATTAAAGCAAACATATGTATATTCAAAGAGACAAACGTCAAAGTCTATCCTAGAAAAAACACGTCCCTGAAACAATCGTTTTCATCAATAGTTGAGGGTTATGATGGTCATTTTTGCTTTTCTGCATCGTCAAATTTCCACTGAAAAAAGTAATTATTGAGACGATCTTTATTTACAAGGTGGATTTGCTCTAAATGTCAAATGAGATATTTTCAGTTAGAAAAGGACTTTTCACTCACTCTCATTTAGAAGATTGTTTTGTCACATCCATTGGTGTGGGAGAAAGGAATAATCACTCGATCTTACCATCGTCATCATGTCAACAAAGGGCTCGACCTTTCTTGCAAGCAATACAACCTTACTAATATGAGAGGTCTTTTGATTGGATCATAATGTAAGTTTGGCCAATGGCTTGCCGAAAGGGATAATTCGATTGTATGGCTTAGAAAGAAGTTTTCTTCATTCATAAGTCATCTCCACTAGGAATGCAAGTCAAGAATCCTGAAAATGAGATAAAAACAATCTTGCCCTTACGTTAATAATTGTAGTAACATTATTTGAAGAGACTTTATAAGGGACATAGCATAGGCTTGGTTAAGGAGTTGGGAAGCAAATTATTCTCAAGGTTCTGTTTGTTTTGCGGAAGATATCATATTTTCGGAAAATGTTTTATTGGAAAATGACAATATTTTCGATATTCAATTGAAACTCGAAAATGAAGTAGAAAATATTTTCCATTGTTCAATATTTAATTTGATTTTCCAGAAAAAATTACTAATATAATTTTAATTTTTATAAAATTGAATTTTTAATTATTTTTAATTTTTAAAAAATCTATTTTTAGTTCTCTTTTCCTTCCTCCTTTCCTTTTGCTTCATGCTCCTTCCTATTCCGAAGCTTCCTCCTCCTTCTTCCTGCTCCTTCCTCCTCCTTCTTCCTGCTCCTTCCTTCGCCACCGCATACCTCGATGATGGTGAGCTCGCCTAGATTAGTCGAGCCTCAAGCTTCATTGAGGCCGACAAGCTCTCGGCTTGCCAGATCCAAGTGAGCCCAAGCTCTATGGAGGCCCACGAGCTCGAGCTCATTGCTCGCCAGATTGGCCAACTGGTGGCAAGCGTGAGCCTCTAACTTGCCGATCTAGTGAGGCCTAAGGCCGACGTCAGTTTGAAAAAGAAGAACTATGATTTAGGGACACTGTTACTTATGGGTACACCTGTCAAAATGGGTGTATAACCCATTTATGACCCATTTAAATATTAAATGGATCATAAATGGGTCAGGTTTCCTTTTAGTATAACCCATATATGACCCATTTATGACCCATTTAATATTTAAATGGGTCATAAATGGGTTATACACCAATTTTGACAAGTGTATATATAATGGGTTTAAAAATTAAAAAGCCTAAAATACATGAGTTGTTAATGAACTTGAATAAATTTAAAATCTTTAAAAAAGATTATAAGAATAAGTTTTCCTAAATTTAATTATATAGAGAAATGTTTTAACAATATGAGTCGGGTATGGGTTGGGCATGGATTGGGTTGGGTATGGGTCAAAAATTTTATACTATACTTAAATGGGTCATAAACGGGTTAATGGGTCAATTTGGGTCTGAGCATTTATGACCCGACCCAAACCCAACCCAACCCACCCATTTAACAGGTCTACTTATGGGGGAGGGAAAGCGCTCCATGGCGCTCTTTCATCGTGTGGCACGGCTAAGCCGCCTTTAGTGCAGCAGAAAGCGAGCGACGGAGCGGAGGGGTATAGACCGAGGGGATTAGGCTGGTTGGCTGGCTGGTAGTTTTGGGGGAAATTAATATCTTGAAGCAAGGGCATGTTACTAAGGGTAAAATTTTATAAAAAGTTTTTGATGTTTGCCGGGCTGGGTTGACGACATCAATTTGGCAAAGCCCATTAGTGTGAATTTATAAAGGCCCAAGGGCTTGTTGAGCAATAACTAAAACTTTGAGGGGTCGAAGAAGAAAAACCACATGAGCTTTTTTATTTATTTATTGGTGTTACTCTATTCCTATTCTAATTTTTATTCTCACATTTTTGTCTTGCCTCTTTGTAGGGTATGGGAGTCGAAACCCACATTTGAAACTAAATTGTCTCCACCTTAATCCTTTGAGAAGATGAAAATTCCAACCCCCAACTCCTCCTTCCCATATAAGAAGAGTGGCCATCGGGGTAAACCTCAATGGTTTCATGGGCTTTGTCAAGCCGCACTTGATTTTGTTAGTTTAGCTGAACAAGTACCATTTGCAAGCTCCATAAAAAGTTCAAATACATGATTAATCAAGTTAAGATGTACTGTTATTCTCTCATATTACTGACTAGCTGGTGTCAATTCAAAGGTTTAGTTAAATATATTTTTATTATCAACATCAATTTATATTAAAATATTTTTGTGGATAATGAAAATATTTTTCACCTGTTCATTTTTTAATTGATACAAGTGATCAATTTTTATACAATATTTTTTTGAATCATTTAAATTCTGCAAAATAGACGCACTAAAAATAAGAAGTGATTCACTTTTCAAAATGTTCTCATCTCCTATCCCCTCTCTTGGGAAAAAATAAATGAAAAAATTGGTCCTAATCAGTTTGGTTCTCAGTTTTACACTAGAACCATCAATCCTACCCGAAATTCGATCTTAAACTTGTTTTGAATGATTTAAACTTTTTTATATGTTTTATTTTGTCTAGAAAAAGATGGTCATATTAGAGATGGGTTTTGAATTTGGAAACTTTAGGAAATCCACCAATGCCTTAATTAATATGACATAGATCATTTTTTATTTTATTTTATTTTAACTCTCAACTCACACTTTTACCTTATCTCTTTAAGAACATAAAAATCAAAATCTACACTTGAAATTAAACGACTTTCAGCCTCCCTTAAGAAAGTGGGGCATCGAACTTCCTATCTCCTTGTTCCTATATGAAAAGGATGCCCGCTAAGGTAACTCCCAATGATTAATATAGATCATACACATGGTCTAATTTCCAACAATAATAGTAATATTGCCTAAAGTTAGACCATGCTTGTTTCTCGAGTCAACCTAATCAACTATTCTTTAAGGGTGCAATTCTGATAAGGTAGATTTTAGGTTTTAGATATGAAACCTACTTATTTTGAAGCCAATTGCCCCTCTGAGAGAGAGAATCTACACAAAACATGCAAACGCAAACAAAAATGGGCCTTTAGACGAAAGTAAATACAAGAAAGGCATACTTTCTTTCAAGTTCTCTTTTTGCTTCATGAGAAATTCTAGATGTAGCTATTGATCAATCCTTGTCAAATTGTTTGTACTATTTTTGTCTCTATACTATTTGTAAAGTTTCCATTGGTGTATTATATAAAACTAGCAATTCCTTAGGCCCATATTATTAATAATAATAGTCATTCAAGTATTTCCAAATACTATGCAAATCATTTAATACAAAATTTGCTATAAAAGAGGTTGAAGTATATACCTAACAAAGTAGCCAACTCTCTTTCGACCAAAAAAATCAATCAACTCTTCCGAAGAACTACGTCAGCCTTTCCGACAATAGCATAACATTGCCCTACATAAATGATGCAGAAATTAGACATGTGAACCCACGCAAAGTGATGTTAACTCATTAACTTTTTAAACTAGTATGATAGAGAGAAAATTAGCCGCATTTCGGAATTATGATGTAGCTTAAATTAAAAGGATTTTATGGCCTTATCTTGAACAAGTTAAAGAAAAAAATGAGGATTAAATTGAATATCGCAAGGTTAGAGCTAAGGGATCATATGACATGTCCGATTTTTTTTATATAAGAAATGCATATTTCCTTATCCAAGATTCGACATGCGAATTCATGGAAATTAATATACTCGTTAAATTGCCCAGTCTTTCCGAATTAATCTCTCAAAGTGGGGCATCTTGCTGTTGGTAAAATTGCTCAAGAGCTTTTAATGTTTGCCAAGCTGGGCTAACGGACCAAGTCGGCGAAGCCCATAAATGTGAATTTATAAAGGCCCAAGGACTTGTTGATCAATAACAAAAACTTTAGGGCCTGCAGAAGAAAAGGCGTGGTAGCTTTGATCAGCCGCTCTTGATTCTGTCAGTTTTGCTGGGCAAGTACCATTTGCTTGCTCCATGAAAAGTTCAAATACGGGATTAATCAAGTTAAAATGTACTGTTACTCTCATTTTGCTGGCTATCTTGAGTTAATTTATAAAAAAATTTAGGTTACATTTATTTCGTGGAGAGTGAATAATTTAAAAAATATTTTCTAAAAAATGATTATTTATTTCATTTTAAATAATTATTCAGTACAAAATATCGTATTTATTGACAATAATTTATTTTTAAATATTTTTAATAATGATGTACATATTTTTCATCCATATTCTTTTAAAATAATTATTCTGTACAAAATATCGTATTTATTGGCTGGTGATGCTTGGCAAAAATATTTGGGTTTCTTTGAAGAGATGCAATTATATCTCAAAAGCTCTTTAAAAGCCTTTATCCTAAGCAGGTTCGGAAATATTTTTGAATGCTACATTTCCAGAATGTAAATAGACTTTTTTTTTTCCAACTTTACTCTCTCTCAACTTCATAATTTGAAAAATGTTTTCAAAAACCTAACTGTACCTTAGCTACTAGTGAGCAGTCAATGTGCTACCGACGTGCGGTTGATGTGTCACCGACGTGCCATCAATGAGTGGCTAGCAAGCCACTGCCACCCTCACCTGAAGTCTCTCGACCTCAAGCAAGGTTGCCTAGTGGTTGATTTGGCTTGCTGACAGTAGTTGAATTCCGCTAGCAACTAATTTGAGATTTTTTTACAATAAAAATTAACAAAAATCTTTTACAAAATATATTTTTTTATCAAACAGAACTTACGATGGAGTTGCTTTCCAATGCATTTCGAAAAAACACGTTTTTAAACATGCTTGCATGTCAAAACCTTTTTAATCCAAAGGATTTTGCTTTTTCCCAAAAAACATTCTCCCAAAACATAGTCAAATCCACATGTAGTTTCTCTCAACTTTGTTTTCAGTTTGCTTCGTGAGAAATTCTAGATGTTGCTAACGATGAATCATTGTCAAATCGTCTGTATTATTTTTGTGCCACATTATTATTAGTTTTAATTATTAAAGTATTCCCAAATACATTGCATATCATTTAACACAAAATTTACTGTAAAAGAGAATTAAGTATATACCGAACAAATCAATCAACCCTCCGGAAGAACTATGCCAGCCTAAAATGGTACTACATAAATAATACATAAATTAGACATGTGAACCCACGAAAATTAATGTCAACTCATTAACTTTTTTCAATTAGGATGAGAGTGAGAAAATTCACCGTGTTTTGAAATTATGGTGTAGCTTAAATTAAAAGGAATTTATAGCTTACCTTAACAAGTCAAAAAATATGAGGATTAAACTTAATTGAATGCCGCATGACTAGAGTTGAGGGATCATATGATATGTTCAACTTTTAAATATAATAAATGCATGTTTTCTCGTACAAGACTTGACGTACAAGACTTGACATACAAGCCCTGACATACAAGCCCACGGAAATTAATGTCTAACTCATTAAATTGCCCAACTAATTTGAAGGGTTTTAAGATCATGGGATTTATGAATTATGATGTAGCTTAAACCCAAAAATCTGTGGCCCAAATTGAACAAATTTTAAAACGTGGGATAAAATTAAAACATCACATGATGACTAGATTTTAGTAATCACATGACATGTCGAATCTTGTAAATGGAAATATACATATCTCTCATTTTGAAGTTCTTGTAGCCTCCACTATCCCTAATAATTGTAGTCAACAACAACTAACGATAGGTGAGTATAACCAAAGAAAAACACGATACATGATACATTATGAATTATGATGTAACTTAAACCCAATATATTATCACGTGTATTGGGTCCTTTATTAAATGCATGGCTTGCCTGAAGTTTTTCCTTTTAGGGACGGATGTAGATATCCTTGTGATCTCTCTCTTCCTCTCTCTATTTTGGTTTTGATCAAGCTTTGTGAGGATATAGATGGACGAGGAGCCCCTTAGCGGGCATAGGCATCGGGTTGACGACAATCTTCTCGTCCGAAAGCAGCTTCTCCCACCTGAACATCTTCACTAGGTTGTGCAGGAACACAAGTATCTTCAGGCGTGCATACTTCTTCCCCGAGACATCCTCGGGCTGCCCCCGAAGGGCACAAATGTGTATAGCGCCGGCCAGTCCCCTACAAACCGGGTCGAGTTGAACTTCTCTGGCTTGGGGAAATACTCGGCACACTTGTGGGTCGACTTCGTGCTCCAATAGATCTAAGGGAATTGTTTGATATTCAGAGTCGTTAGTTCGATCGTCAAATTACAATGAACAAGCAAGTCAACGGGATGGGGCTGTGATTACCTTCCATCCCTTTGGAATGGAGAAACCATTGAAGATGGGTCGGTGGGGGAAGGGAGGAAGATCCTTTCCACAAAACATGCAAACAAAAATGAGCCTTTAAACAAAAGTAAATACAAAAAAAGCATATGGTGTGTTTGATTTAGTATTTGCAAACTCCTTTAGGCCTTTCAAAGCCCTATTGATATGAAAGGCCTATTGATAAATGCAAATGTCGTTTGGCAAAAATTGTGGGTTACTTTGGGGATATGCAATTACATCTTCAAAATTGTTTAAATGCCTTTAGCCTATGGCACGTTCGAAGATATTTTTTAATGTGGTATTTCCAAACTATAAATAGACTTTTTTTTCTTTTAACTTTACTATCACTTAACTTTATAATTTAATCTAACTTTGCCTCAGTCACCAGTGAGTAGCCTACGTGCAACTGACGTGCCATCAATGAGCAGCCAACAAGCCACCACCACCCTTGCCTAATGTCGTTCAACCTCAAGCAAGGTTGGCTAGTGGCCGATTTGGTTTGTCGGTGGCGATTGAATTCTGTCGGCAAATAACTCAAGGTTTTTTATAAAAAATAATAAGGAAAAATCCTTTATAATGTGTAGTTTTTACCAAACGGAATTTACATCGGAGTTTCTTTCCAATGTGTTTCTAAATATTCCAAACACTACTTACATTTCAAAAAAATCCTCTTAGTCTAAAGATTTTTGCATTTTCCCAAAAATGTTCTCCCAAAATCGAGTCAAATGCACCCGTGGTTTCTTTCAACTTTGTTTTCATTTTGCTTCATGAGAAATTATAGATCTTGCTAATGATCAATCCTTGTCGAATCGTCTGTACTATTTTTTGTCTCCATTACATTTGTGTAAAGTTTCCATTGGTGTATAAAATAAAGCCAACAATTTCTTAGGCCCACATTATTATTAGTTTTGGTCATTCAAGTATTTCCAAATACACTACATATTATTTAAATCAAATATGACGTAAAAGAGATTTAAGTATTTACCCAACAAATCAATCAACTCTATGTAAAACGACGACAGCCTTTTCAGCAATAGCAAAAATTGCACTACATAAATAATACAGAAATTAGACATGTGAATCCACCTAAATTAATGTCAACTCATTTACCTCTTCAATTAGGATAATAGGGAGAAATGTCGCCATGTTTAAAAATTAGGCAAAAATCAAAAGGAATTTTATGGTCTACCTTGAACAAGTTAAAAAATATGGGGATTAAACTTAATTGAATACCACATGACTAGAGTTGAGGGATCATATGATATGTCCAACTTCCTAATATAATAAAGGCATGTTTCCTCATACAAGACTTGACATGCGGACCACGGAAATTAATATCTAACTCATTAAATTGCCCGACTAATTTGAAGGGTTTTAAGATCTTAGATTTATAAATTATGATGTAACTTAAACCAAAAAAATGAGTAATCCATGGCCCAAATCAAACAAAGTTTAGAACGTGGGATAAAATTGAAACATCACATGGCAACTAGACTTTAGTAATCACATGACATGTTGAAACTTGTAAATGGAAATATGCATATTCCTCATTTTGAGGTTCTCGTAGGCTCCACTATGCTCGACAATCACAATCGATTACAACTAACGACAGGTGTTTATAACCAAAGAAAAACATGATGGACGAAGATGGAAAGAGTACATTATCGCGTGTATTGGATCCTTTATTAAATGCATTGCTTGCTTGCTTGAAGTTGTTCCTTTAGAGGCGGATGTAGATATCCTGGTAATATCTTTCTCTCTCACTCTTTCCCTCTCTACTTTGGTTTTGATCAAGCTTTGTGAGGGTATAGCCGGACGGGGAGCCCCTTGGCGGGCATCGGCATCGGGTCGACGACGATCTTCTCGTCCGGGAGCAGCTTCTCCCACTTGAACCTCTTCACCAGGTTGTGCATGAACACGAGTATCTCCAGGCGGGCATACTCCTTCCCGGGGCACATCCTCGGTCCGCCCCCAAAGGGCACGAACGTGTACGGCGCCGGGCCATCCCCTTCGAACCGGGTAGGGTCGAACTTCTTCGGCTCGGGGAAATACTCGGCGCTCTTGTGGGTCGAGTTCGTGCTCCAATAGATCTGAGGGGAATCATTGTTGTTAGTTCGACCATCAAATTACGATGAACTGGCAAAGTTTCGACGGGATGGAGCTGCGGTTTACCTTCCATCCCTTGGGAATGGAGAAGCCATTGAAGATGAAGTCGTTGATGACCTCCCTGAACGCGCCCTGGAGAGGAGGGGCTAGCCTCATGACTTCGCAGGCCACGTTCCACGAGTACTTCATCTTCTGAATGTCGTCCCAGTTCAGCAGCTCGCCCGGAGCTTTCGATTTCGTGATCTCCATTTGCTCTGTTCATCGCACAATCCCATACCAAGAAAGAGAGTCAGCACATACCTTCGCATGTTAAACAATTTCGTATAAAATAATTCCGTGACATGGGTGTCTGATGCACCGATTAGTTCGGTCAGATTAATAAAAATAATAATAATTAGAAAAGTTCAGATGTTAAAAAAACTCGTCCAGAGAAAATATACGTTCAATTGATTTTTTGGATATTAACAAGTCAACTTTAGAGCTTTTATTTTTTTAATTGTGGTTCCTCCAAAAAATCACTATCTGCTTACCTATGTATGATGCTTATATTACTGGGATCATATCATGTGCGGGGATATACTGGAAAAAACAGACTGACAAATGAAAATCTTACCCTTGTAGACTTGTTCATAGATCTCCGGAAGCTCGGCGAGATATTTAACGACGAAAGTACAGGCAGCACTGGCGGTGTCGTGGCCGCCGATCAATAAGCCGAGGATCTTGTCGGCGATGTCGAGCTCGGTCATGTGCTTCCCGTCCTCGTCCGTCGCCAGAAGCATGTGCGACAGTATGTCCTGCGTCGGGGAGGCCTTCCCCTCGGCCAGATCGACCTTCCGCTGCTTGATGATCGCCCTCAGCTCCTTCCTGATGAAGTTGGAGGCCTTGATGGCACGGTTGAACGGCGTCCCGGGCAGGTCGATGGGGATGGAGATGATGCCGGAGGCGATGAGGTTGAACGGGTCGGCGAACCGCGCGACGTGGCTCGGGTCCTCGATGCTGAGGAAGAGGCGGGCGGCGAGCCAGAAGGTGTAGCGCTTGGCGAGGGGGAAGACGGTGACCTCGTCCTTACCCTCCCACCCCATGGCGAAGTGGCGCCGGGCGATGGTGTCCATTATCCCGATGTACCGCTGCAGCGCCTCCGGCTTGAGGATGGCGGGGAGCATCTTCCTCATCTTCTTGGCCTCCTCCTTGGAGGAGGTCTGGGTGGAGGAAGGGAAGACCTTGTTGACGGAGTCCGGCCACCACGCGACCACCAGCTTGTTCTCGTTGGAGAAGAGGAACTTGTTGCCGGCGGCGCCGCAGAAGACGGCGGCCGGCTCCCCGAGGAGGGAGGTCTTGAAGACATGGGAGGAGTAGCGGGCGATCCGGTCGAAGATGAACCGCTCCGGGTGGCCCTTCCACCCGGTGGAGAGGAAGTCGAGGCTCTCGCCGACGAACGGGAGGCCGATGTTGCCCGGCGGGAGGTTGGGGCCGGCGTAGTGGGAGCGGTGCTTGTAGAAGAGGAAGAAGAGGGAGAGGGTGACGGAGGAGACGAAGAGGAGGAGGAGGGAGAGGTAGAGGTGCTCCATCTTGGAACCGACGCGTATCAAGTGATGATGGGGTGCCGGCATTTTATAGCCATTATGAGCACCAGATGGAGAGGGGGGAGGATGGCTACATGTGAATCAACAGAAAAACACAAAAATTAAAAAAGAAAACTAGAAAATTTAATTATTTTATTTAAGAAAAAAAGAGAAATGTGAAAAGGAGAGAGTAGAAATTTAAAAAATATGAAAGCAGGTATGTAGCTTGAAAGTATAGAACTGATCTTTTGGACTTGACTAGCCACTGTCGCATGGGCCTGTCATGCTTACACCAGCAAGCATAATTTGTAAGAGTGAGTACAGTCTGAATTGCCGGTTCCCACCATGGAATTGGAAGCCGCTCATCTAGGAACTATCCATTGATTCCTTAGACCCCAATCTTAACATGGATCCATGGAACCGTCCCGATCCATCATGAGATGACAAGAGAATGAAGCTTGTCATATTGATCCTTTATTGCCCTCTCGATTTTTCAAACTCCTGCACGATCTGCTGCAACCCTCAGGAGGCTCTCATTTATGCTGACAAAATAAAGGAGCCCGAGACCCTTAGAAACAATGATGCAATGCAATTAACTTCTAGTCCTGTCTAGTAGGCAATTTTACACCTAGAACCGGGAATTATGCCGGCACTCAATGGTTCTAGTAAATTAAAAATGGAAATCGAACCAATCCCCATTGGAACTGCGGTTCTGGGCTAGTTTGGTCGGGTTTTTGATGGTTAGGTGATTCTCGGTTCTTTTGCACACCCCTAATAATTTAATTAGAGCAAAATTTGAGGTTAAAAAAATGAATGGTTTTAAATAATATTTTCCTAAAAATGATCATTTTTATCGCTTAATATAATTAGTCGATTGAAAATATTTTCATAGATGATGAAAATATTTTTTGTTTATTCATTTATGTAAGCAAGACATCCGATTATATTCGAGAAAATATTTTGCGAATCATTTATTTTTCGCAAAACCAACGCGCTCTAAAGAAAAAGTCATAATAGCCTAAATAGACTTATAGAATGGCAATTATAAAATATAAATACGAATGGATGTTTCATTTAAATTTTTTAAAATTGATTAACTTCAAAAAGATGAGAAAATTTTCAATACCCTTTAATATGCGTGATCACTTAAGTTGTCCGAACGCGTCTCACGTCCCATAAGAAGACGATGATCGAAATAAATAAATAAAACTACACTTAAGCTCTACTTATTTCTTGAAAAATAAATAATTTAAAAAATATTTTTCTAAAATCGATCCACCAAGCATCTACGGACGTCGAAACGATACTAATTCGTATGGAAAACGCTTCTCTAATTATTTTTGTTTTGTTGTAGCGGAATAGTCAATTAATTAATGATAAGATAATGATGGGAAAAAGGAAATTGCGTGGAAAATAAATAGAAAATAAATAGAAAATAATAATAATAATTAATGGAGCGAGAGACGTGTATGCACACGTGCGCCTCGTTTCAGCAGGCCAAGCCAGGAAAAAGGGAGCTGTTGACCACTTGGGCTGGTGGTTGATTGTGGTGGGCCGACTTTTGGGTTCTCCGTTCAACTCCGTGCGTCAGTATATCAAGTCTGACCTGAGCCGGCAGCGTACACACCGGTAGAATAACTCCACCGGTGGGTTTGGTATGCACCCCCTTATTTTATTTATTTTTTTTCGTAATTTTATTATATTGTGTGTTGTCAAGACAAGCATTAAAAAGAGAGAGGAAGAAAAAAACCCGAAATTGATTGAGCGATTCTATGCGTGATTCAAGTACCGCCGGAGTGTTGCCTTGTATCGATCGAGCACCGGGTTTGACATGTCGTGAATCCCGTGTTCTAATTGAACGGATGGAGTTTATGTGGATATAAATTACTGTAGATAATAAATATTTTTTATTGAATAATTATTTCGAATGGATGTTTTCAAGAGTTTCGATACGTCTTTTCAGTCCCTGTCGAAATTGAGTCATTCGATTGCTCCTTTTCATATGATGATACGCCATCACGACAGCGATGAACGACGGTCAGTTTTTCCATGCTTCTTTGATCGAGAGGTTGCCACTGGCCGGAGAACGCAAGGCGTTCCGACAGGGATTGGACGTTGGCAATTCATTCCCCCACCGCCGGGTGTGGTTAGGGTTTTCACTCGGGGGTATGGTGGCGGTTGGCATTCGGCGCGAGGATGGGGACAAGGACGAGCATCTACTTGCACGGCCTTTCATTTAATGTGGCCAGGAAGAGCCAAGATAAAAGAGTTGACCAACGCCAAAGATTGAGTGAATTTTAACGGAAGTTAGAATAAGTTCTCCTCACCAAATAAATAAGTAAATAATTGAATAAAAGACTTGTAGTGTGCATAGTGATTTTGGGGGTTGATAAAAATCACAAACCGGTTATATCCATGTCGAAAAAGGTGGGGCGAAATTGTAGATTTTAACAGTATTCTGAAACGCAAGGGAATTGTTAGGGCAAAATCGGCAGCTTTTAGCATACCCCAATTTAAGATTTAGGCGATGTGGGATATTTTGCGATAAGAGAATTTATTTTCGAGATAAATGTGGCACGTGTATAAGAGATTGAGAATGAAAAATTAATTTGAGGGTAAATACCTCATGAGCATACTGATTTAAGACATTTCCGGACATGAAACTTAGTTTGGAGTGAATGCGGCATAGGTATTGGTTTGGAACTCCTTTTGTGACATGCAAATTACTTTAGCGTAATTGGGCATGGACATATTGGCTTGGGGATCTTCTGTTGTTTCATAAGCTGGATCGATAACCAGACTTGTGACCGAAAAATAGATTTGTCAAAATGGGTCATAGACCATTTTAACTCATATTTAATGGGCTGAGTTATTATGTGTGTTAGTTATATTTAGTAAATGGGTTATGGATAGGTTTAGAATGGTAAAGTACAAAGAAATACGAGTGTTAAGTAAGTTCACAACTTACTTAAACCCAACTTATCTCCATGATCCTTTTCTCTTGATCTTGCACTCACTCACTTTGCTTACTCATCTCAATTTGTGTATGCATTTTTACGAATTGAGTTAAATATGGAAGTGTTTTAACAATATGAGTCGGATTAGGTAACGGTCACTAAATTTGTATAGTATAAAAATAGATTAAAATGGGTTAAATGACCCTAATTTGGGTCGGACCAAAAGAGAAACACGAATTGAATAATATAATTAAGAAGATCCAATTCCTTGGGGAACCCCGAGTGTTTAATGCTTATACAGTAATCCAACATCATTATATGGCTATTTAACGCACTGACTAGTCAATTGTGCCACCGAATAGGGATTGTTTTCATCACGTCGATGAATCAGTGCAAGCTCACAAAGAGATTATACGAATCAATTATGTTGGTAAAACCAAGAAAATGGACACGTGTCGTCATATGACGACCTTGCTTGTCGTTGTACATCTATACAAGGAAAAGAATAATTTTGTTAGGTGAAGTATGGTTCCTGCAATTAACATTGTCGACAGGGAAGAGAGCAGTGTCAAGGAAATCGGATATGCCTATGTGAGCAAGTAATTATGTCTCGATTTCCTAATCCTAAGGTTGGTACGGGATTAATTAATTAATTAATTAATTAATCTATCTATTTATTTATTCTGGGGATCTTGAAGAAGTCAAGAAGCCATTTCAAGGAGTAATTTTGCAAGGAATTGACTACAAGATAAACTTCACCAATGAAACCTACTTTTTCAGACACAAGCAACAACAATTGCTGCATAAATTTGAACTTGACCTTTGGCGATGTTGTAAACTTTGACCAACAGGAAAAGGTCAAATCGAGTTGGGCACTTTGATACTCAACCCCGACTCGACTTCATTTGAATATGCTTGAAGCTTTGGTATTCGGATCAGGCTCAATCGAGTCTGACTGTGACTTTACAAAGTGTTCAATTAATATGTACCGACTACCAAACGTCTCCATATGATTCCTGAAATTATATATTCACTCAAATTGGTTTGCTTTTGAGTTTTGAAAGCGCAACAAGAATGAAGAGAAAGGTTCTCCTTATATCACATGTGCTTTATTATAGGTGGATGTCTGTGGTACATGTTACGATGTGTACAACTGGTTAGGTCTTGAGTAAATTGTCATAAAGCGGGGCCATATTTTCCTCAATCAACTCTTGGTAGCGTTAGGTTTGGTGGGTTATTAACACCAACCACATTTATAAAAGCTATTATAAAGCTTGAAAACTTTGATGAGAACTCCACGGTAAATCTTGGGTGTTGCTTGACTCCTTTATATCTCTAAGTAAAAATATAAGAACACCATCTATGCAAGTTAGAATCTTTACAAAACCAATAGGTCGGTTTAGCACATAGCCTTGATCCAATTCTCCACATGAAACAATTCCAATTCTTGACCACCCACCTGGGTGGCATTGTTGGTTTGTGCTCTCTTCCTTTCGCAAAAGGTCGAGAGTTCAAATCTCAGTTTTGTCGTAGGGTGACTTACCTGGTTGCATGTGTGTGGTGGCTAGCATGCGCGGCTCTCAGGGTTTACTTCTCTAGCTGTCGGTGGGGTGCGGGATTCCCTGGGTCATTAAAAAAAAAAAACAATTCCAATTCTTGAGGTGAATGGAATAATTTCATGGCCCGAGGTTTACCTACCTAAGGCGGCCTGCTTCGCCACCGAAAGAAAAGGACAAGTAGAGTACATGTATACTAATTTGAGGTTTCAGAAATAGCCCGAGTTAATATAGGCTGAGTCCAGTCAAAAAGGGAGGTGCAAGAAGAGGGGACGGCCCATATCGCGTTTCAACCGTGCAAACTTTCTAGGGAACTAATCATCTTTTTGTTTGTTATCTTAATTAAGTGAGGAAAATCATAGAGGAGTTAGGTTGGAAAAAGGAAACACTATTCTACTTTAAATCACAGTAAAGTTAGAAATGGAAATTAAATTCTAAAATGTCTTTCATAGAAAATGATTTCTGTGGCAATCGAGAATTACCCATTTCATGTTGCATTTTTTTAAATAAAGTTTTGAATTTTCCAATATATATTTATAACTTATCGATATCAATATGAACGTTTAGTATTTGATTGTAGCATTAAATGTAAAACAAGAAATGATGGTTGCATGTGTGTAGTGGCTAGCACGTGCAGCCCCCAGGGTTTACTCCCTTAGCTGTCGGCAGGGTGTGGGGTTCCTTGGGTCATTAAAAAAAAAGAAAAAAAAGAAATGATGATATGACAATATTTGATTTACTATGAGAATAAGAGTCTATTATGAATCACAAAAAATCAAATAAAAAATAATTATAAACTATTGTAGGGCCCAATCCTTTAATAATTTATAGCTCACAACAAGTTATTATTTTCATAATAGCCTAAAAGACTATTATGTTAGCAAAACTCCTATAAAACGTATTCCACATTAGTTATCAAGGAGTTTTATACTCTTTATATACATGTGATCTTCCTCCACTTATCAGTTGAAGCTTTTGGAATGAACTTTCCAATATGATATCGAAGTCCAAGTTTTGCCTAAGCCTCGGTTCATTTCCTTTTGGAGTAGGAATCTAGGGTTTCTGCATGGCTCGTTCCATGATTAATTCAATATCGAAAGAGCTTGAAGATATTGAGGAGAAAGGGGCACGAAATTAATGAAAAGTATTATAACCAAAGTTGGCAACGATAGACATTATTTCAAGACGTGGGTCACATGTGAGTGTCCTCCTCCTCGCTCCTGGCCCCTCTTTTGTCCTTGGAGATGGAGGGCACGAACGTCGACGATACAAAAGGGTCATTTTCACGCCCAAATAAAGAAGAAACGAAAGAGAAGAAATTACAAGAAGAGTCCCCCGACGCTTCCTTTTCTTCCCCAACAGCTTGGCGTAGCTACTAATAATTACTGATACAACATGATCGAGACATGGAACTACCGGATCGATCGCGGCCTAATCGCATTTAATCGTGCGGCGACTGAGTAAATCTGCCGTGGGACGAGGGAGAGTTGAATGGTCGATCTCGCTGAGGCCATTTCTTGTCGGAGGACAGACGGAAATCTTCATGGTCACGACCCCATTTGTGTCTGAACCGTCCACATAAAGAAGTGTCTTCGATGCATTCTTGTATGTCTGAAACAAACGCAGCAATATAGATAAGGTTTTGCTTCATCAAAACAATACATTATAATATATTATGATGAATCTGTGGTAACCGGTGATATAACGATTGATTGGCGCTATTGCTGCGTGATATATGAATGTGTTACAAACGATATCATTATCTCGAAATAAAGTGCAACTGAAGTCCTTAAGTTTGTTGTGATGTACAAGTAAATCCTAGAAAACTTCCAAAAGGTGCAACAGGTAAGGGGCTACAAGCACTCGCTGACCCTAGTGGACAAAGTAGGAGGAGGCTTAAGCCCCCTCTGCAGAGTGTGTTTTACTTTTCTTTTTTTACTTTTGAATATAATTTTATTTATTATGAGGAGCAAAACAACGTCGTTTGGTCATTGTTGTATTTTTCACTAAATTAATAGCCATGTGGAAAACTTAAAGCTATAAAAAGAGCCACACGAGCATTTGCTATCACTAGAATTGGATAGAGCTACATTATTGTACAGATTGGATAAGTTTTAAGATTTGATCACAAACTTAAAAAATTTGAAAACTCGATCGCATTTTCTTGATAAGTTTTGAAATTTCAATTGAATTTCTCCTTAACAATACCAATTGATAGAGGGGTTCCAGAGATCTAAGAACATTTGTCAGTCGCACTGACTTAGGTAGGTAGGTTGAAATAGAAAATGCCAATTTTACAGAAAGAAAGTTGTTAATATCCTATCATTGATCAGGTTATAGAAAGCTTTCAAACCATGAACATGGCAAAATGAGTCCATCGGAGAATCAAAACAACGCTTTCAAACTATACTCCCAAGCTATGTAATCTGCTGCGAAATAACAAACTTGGTGATACGATACCTCTCGGCTTTCTGGATCGGAGGATCCATCCTCTCTGGTGATGATGAATGTTGCCTTGGCTTTCGGCAAAGATGGCACGACCGCCGACACCTCGTTTGAAATAGTTTTCCACCAGCAGCTCATCATCCGCAATGTCTCCTCCGAACGAATAAGCATCTTCCCTCCTCCCTTGGTTATGGCATCCTCAATGACCTTCTCTGCTCCTGAAATGACCTCAATTTGCTCTAATATGCCAAACGTATAGCCATAACCTACTTAATCAAGATACAAATGGAGACAGAATTTGTGCGAAAGATGCACCAGAGGCACCTACCTCTCAAGAAATTACGCAGGAGATCTGGCGACCCTGGAGAATGATGAATCTTTGAACCGAGACTAAGCTCATACCACGACTGATCTTGCGAGCGAACAGACAGTTTCATCTCCATCGATGAAAACCCAGACAAGAGATCTTGAAAGGGGTCAGCAGATCTCGTTAAAGAATGCTCGACGCTGTGATTACTGTATTTTTGGTCGAATGGAGACAGGTCAGTCCCTACGATAGGGCAATCGTCTCTCTCATCACCCTCTGCCAACAAGGCGACTCGTTCCTTGAGATCGCAGCTTGCTTTCATGTTCTGCAATATTTGGGGTTGGATAAACCACGGAAGAGAGAGTCCACCCAAGCGGATTGGCTCCTGGCGGGTCCAAGGCCGGAGATAAAATGGAAAGAGCTTCTGAACGAGGTGCCGGAAACTGGTTCCGAGGAGCCTTCTAATGATGTCGGCACTCTCATTCAAGACTGATACCGAGTCGAGGGCCGAAGAATTCATAGGTCGAGGAGTTCTTTTCTTTGTGCCTTTGCGTATTTGCATGGGTTCGGGTTGTCGGCGGTGGCATCGCGGGTGTTGAGCAGACATGAGGCGAAGAGAAATGGAGAGGAAGAGGGTCAACAGGAGGAGGAAAGAGAGAAAGAGGAGCTCCATCTCACTGTTCTCCATGGACGGGGGAAGAGATGAACGGGCGTGCGGCAGAATTTAGAAACAACTTTGTATGACTACACTTTGGTTTATGAGTAGTGCCATTAAGTCATTGCATCTATATATTGAGCATCTAAGGATGAGTTCCATCTAGATGTTCCAGATAACTTAAAATAAAACCAGGATGGAGGAAGAGCTGGTCGATTAATCTCTTCTTTTCTTTTTGTCCTTTTATCTTCATTCCGAGCTTCCGGGCATCAACATCTTCGCTCATGAGTTTCCTTTCATATGTTTCTCAATTTTTGCAAACCAGTACAAAAATGTCGTGACCCTTCTTAAAATTGAATTACGATATCATGACGAATCCTTTCAAGCAAGTGTGAAAGGTCAGTATAGTACACTACTGTACCTTGAATTTCCCGAGTCTTTTGAGGATAGATCACGAGGTCGGAGGTGCATGCATGACGCATTGACCTTACTAGTTGAGGCCTGAAGTTTGAGATGGACTTTTTAAAGCCAAGCTCTTGAAAAAAAAGTTATTTTAATTTTTGTTCTAATATTAATATCACCAAAGATTCCAAGTTGGTAATGCTTGGAACTGGACACTTATTTCATCAAGGTTTAAGCAAATTCTGACTAGAAGTTGACATAGATAAAATCATGATGGAACGATATAATTGGATTGTACTTTTTCTAATAATGTCAATTTCACTCAAATAGAACGGCTAAATTGTTGATTACTATACTTTTTGACCCTACACACCCGGCCTCGATGGCGTTGAATAAATGCGACTTTTGCATATTGATTGATGTGATAACATAAATATGGTCATTAGCTTTCCAACGTTTCCAAAATCATTTCAATTGGAGTTTTTTCAAGGAAAATAATATGATTTTTCTCGTCAATTGTCCAATCAATTTGCGTATATAAACAATCTTGACGCTTTTTTAAAAGATAGTACATATTTTCAGAAGTTTTGGATTGTAAGCCTCCCATGAGTGTAAGAGTCAGTCAATCAGACATCAGATGAGAGACAACCAGCGGCAAAGATTTTTAAAATCAAGCTAAGTAGAAGTTGATTCTTGAAGTCTTGGGTAGTTAATTGGTTAAGTTATGCCAGATTAGTCTAAAGAAAATCGGAATCAGTAATCCTTTAATTGCTGCTGTGTCACGGTCTTATCAGTTGACAAGGGATAGTACCATCTGGAAAATGATGAACTACAGCCAAGCTTTGAGCAGAGGGCCAGGGCGATGGAATGAAGGCTAAGTAAAATCAAATCATCATTGGGTCCGTTTATTCGGCGCAAAATTTATTATTGAAAAATATATTATTTTATTTTCTGATTTTTGAATCACTGAAAAAGATGAGTTAAAAGAAATTTTTTTTGCAATCAACATAAAATTAATGGAAATTTTTTTACAATCGATGGAAAACCTAGGCTTAGATTTAGGAAAATGATTTTATATATAAAAAAAAAAAAATTGTCTTCAAAATACAAGTAGACCCATTGCTTGGACTTAAGACTTTGATGCTTAGGCATGAGGATTCATACCTATGCTTGGGTCCTCGGCGGCTGAGTGTGGGTTTGCAATAGTCTTGATCCATTTTAGGCCAAGCTTTGCACCCTACTGCCCTTGTGCAGGTCTCCATTAGCCGTGCCTTAATACTTAGCTTCCTTGCCCAAGTCATTGGCACCCTAGGCTTGGGTACATCAAGGCCGTGCTCAGTTCCGCCTTGTGCTCGAGTTCCCCATAATTGGGCTCAAGAAACCTTAGCTCCCACGCCCAACAACTAGGCGCTTGGGCCTGAGGACCTTGGTAATTGGGACTAGTCCCCAATGTTTGAGCTAGTGTCCTTGGCAACTAGGCCAGGGCACGGGGCCATGCCTAGTATAACATTCGGAATTTTCTATGTTGGGTAATAATATTTATAATATAAAGTTAAGCATTAATAAGCTTGGAGTCTTGGTTAGCATGTATGAAATCTCAAGTGGGTCATTAATTTTGTGATGTATGGAAAGTGCAAAGGATGACCATCTAGTCACCCCGAGTGCGATGCTATTATATTAAATTGATAGAGGTTAACATGTGTGTTGATTGTGTAGAGTGACAACGATTAACTATTGGCGTAGTAACTATTGATGGGGATTGATACGCTTTGATATACATATTGGAAAGTTTTCAAGTTTAAAATTTACCAAGTTAAGATTTTCTTAGCATCCATTATCTTTCACTGATAATTTTCGTGGGTTCCAAATATTTTTCTAATTTACATTATTTAGAACAAGCATTGATTTCCTAGTTTATAAACCAAAATACTAGATATCTTAGTAAGTTAAGTCCCAAAAAAAAAAAAAATTTACTTTGGGACCATATAGTTGGACCATTTGTCATTATGTAATTTGAACACCTCTCCTTAAATTTCAACCTAATGTTTTTAACCCAGTGTTATCAAGCTTTTTAACTTAGTTAAACATTCTTATTCATTTTTAACTCATGTAAGTTTTCCAAGTACATCCCCTCTTGATCATATAAAACCTTTACAAATAACCAAACTTCAAAAAGAATTTCAATTTATTATTGTAAAGAAAAATACATCTCTCGTCATTTTCTCTTCTATTTTCACTTCCCGGCCTATTGAGCAAAAGTAAGGGTCCCACTCTTGTGTTGTTGGAGCTTCAATTCACCCTTTAAGAGGGTACAATGTGGTTGAGCCTTTGGGTTGTCCAAGTCTTTATTTAAAGAAAAGATATGTGTATTGAAAGTCCTAAAACTTGTTATGAAAGTGTCATTTAGTTCTAAAACTTGTAAAAAATGCAATCAAGTATTAAAACTTATCGAATTGGTTCAATTGAGTCATTCCGTTAAGTCAATCCAATTTGGCTAACGGACATGTTGACGTATCTTATTTTATTATCTTTTTAAGACACGTGGTGATGATATGGCACCCACCAAGTGCCACATTAGAAAAAAATAAAAATAAAAATACAAACAAAATTATATTAAAACTTAAAAGCTAAAATATTAAAAAATGAAAAAAAAAAAAAAAACTCACCCATGAGTTGGCCAAGCCCTTGTTAGTGGCCGCTGCTACAACCATTAAGAAGGGCTAGCAAAGGTTGCCTAAGCCTTCCCGAATCCTAATGACCCTTGGTAGCCTTGAGCGAGGCCTTAGCGACCCCAAGTAAGGGGCTTGCTGGCCTAGATTTGAGTGAGAGCATTACCTTTGCCCCACATTTGGTTGAGGGTTGACAAGGCCTTACCTAGGGTCACCCATTCTAGGTTAGGCCTCGCTGGCCCTAAGTGAGAGGTAGCGACCCTTGCTCAGATCTAGGTTAATAATTTGACAAGTTTTAAGAATTGATTGTACTTTTTACAAATTTTAGGACTTAAGTGTACTTTCATGACAAATTTTAGGATTTCTAAGATGCATTTTGGTAATCATTCTATTCTTAGGAATAATTTTATTGAGAAATGATTTCTTTTGATTATGTTCCCCATATGAGTTTTTAAAAATTTGAAGGTGTTCGGTAATTGCGTAAAATTGCTATTCCCAGAATAGAATTGCATTTGGTAGGATCCATAAATTCTTTTATGACTTATAATTTATTTTAATTTCTAAATAATTTTATTATATTTATCTCTTTTTTCTTTTTTTTTCATTCTTCAACCTTCAGCTAGTTGTTGACCTTAGGATGGTCGACGACTAGCTAGATGAGGGCCAGTAACCTCGTTGGAGTATTGCCAGCCCTCAGTAAGGCAGAGCCTTGCCTAGTTGTTGTTGAGGCTCGACCTCGTCGGGCAAGGTGAGGCCAACCTCGCAGTGGCCTAGTGAGGTCGAGCCTGCTAGTAGTTAGGCAAGCTTAGCCTTGCTAGATTTGGGCGGTTGGGCGAGCTCAACCTTGCCTAATTGCCAGATTGGTCAATGATGTTCGGCCTCGCCGGGGCTTGGCAACCCTTTGGTGAGGTTGTCGATCCTTGTTTGGCTGGTCTCTAGCCATCCTAAGGCCAGTGATTGACTAAGGTTGAAGAAGAAGAAGAAAAGGAAAAAAAAAAAGAGAAAAAAGAAGAAAAAGGGCTTGATTTTGCAGTTATTCTCAAGAACAAAGAAGCAACTTTAATATGCCTTTTGATTCTAGCCCAAATCTTTTCCTAGGAACAAAATATTTACTAAATAGATTTCTATTTTTTGTTTGTTTCCATGAACAAAAGAATAGAATTAGACACTATTTGACCAGCTAACAAATAGACCTCTAGTGAAGGAAAGTGATATCCAAGAACTAATATAAAATGATCTATTTTGTGTTTCTTGACTTTGTTTGTTTGATAATTATTAATTTTGGTTTAAACTTTAATTAATGTCATGCGCAAAAAAATTTTGGTGAGTGTTCAGGATATGTCGGAGTCGAACTACCTCATGTGTTGGGATGCTCCATGCAATTGGATGTCCCGAGAGTGTTTGGGATGCTTCGTTAATTGAGATGAATTGTTAATGATAAGTATGATATATTCATATGTACCCATAATTATTAACATGCATATTTTGATGAACTACTCAGTGGCAGTCGTACATCTCAATATGATATGCAATCGTCTTGTGAATAATCTTGTGCAATATTGCGGAGCACCTTTTATTGGCATACAGTAATAGGAAAGATAGTGCATCCACTTATCCATTGGTCTTTCATAGTTATTTTGTACATATTTAGGGTTATTGTTATTTGTGTGTATCAGTTTGAGTAGTAAGATGACTACTATCATTAACTAAGAGATTTAATTTATTGAATTTCGGCTCACTCCATTATTTTAAAAGATTTGTAGGACAGTTTCCCATCACCCCTGCTTTTCGCAGCTCCTATATATTTTGACTGTAAATACCAAGATGTGTCCGTATCCGATTCAGTAATAGTTTCTACTAAGTGCAAATTTATTGTAAGGATCAACATAGGGTCACAAGAGTGGATCCCCTTTTGATTTGCTGGTTGTTCAATATCGATCGGGAGTTTGTTGAGCTACTTAGGGGATTCTATGGCTTCCTTGGTTTTTATGGCGATGATGGCCTATTGATGGGCAAGGTTGTCGATCACTAGTTTAGTAATGGGACTTTGTACAGGCAAGTTTTGGTGGAGAATTAACCGGACTCGATCTTCTTCCTACAGCTAATTCATTGTATTCTATTTCTTTTGGTGCCTATATTAATACTTGGAAGAGAGAAGATAAAGTAAGAATGAATATTACATTTCTTGTGTGATGTGCTTTCGCATACTTAATAATAGTAATGGTTTAAATAAAATATCTCATGTAGCACGTGACATTTTGAGACGTTACCCCAAGGTTCTCAGCAGTTAGCTAGGGCCTAGATCTCAGTGCAAATGTAGGACCTATTCATTATATAGTCTCCCTTTCTAATTATTAGCATGGAGTACCTGCCGTGTACGTATCCGAAATTCTGAAGCACAACGCGACAAACTCGTAAATACGGATGCCTGGATGTCCAACGCCTAATGTGCCTCCCCTGTCTATTCATTTCATGCATTGCCTTCCTCAAGCATACTTTCATTTTCGTTAAGCTGTCTAATTCAGCCTTTCCTTGTCACTTCGTTTTCGCATTAATTGTTTCTCATTTGTAGCACGAATTCTAGATTTTGGTAGGCTAATACATACTCTAGCTGGTTCCGTTTGACAATTTTCATGGTACTTTTCCCGGATATGTTAGACTAGTATAACTTTGTCATTTTGTCACATCATAGTTTATTTTTCCGTGAAATGTCCCACCCTTGTTTTCCAAGATTATTCTACCGGAAAATAAAAAAGTGCATGTAATTTAGATTGGAGCCTTATGTTCCATCGATAAGGCATTCCCCGTTATGAAAGTAAAATAAAGTTTTCCTTTCCAAGTGATGGAGAACGATTTCCATTTCATTCTCATATTTGGCCAAATATTGAAAGTTTTCTTTTCATTTTTTCAGAAAACGACCTCTTAAAAAATAATAATTTTTTCCATGGAACAATCAAAGTATAAATAACATGCCTAATGAAATCAAAATTTTTACAAGCAATGAAATTTAACCTGATTAAGTGAACTTTCCTTGCTTAAACCCTAACTATAAGAGATTCGATTGTCTATAAGAAGGGGTTTAAGGCATCGAGCACGGTGCTACATGTATCCATTATCCATTTAGCAATTGAAGATAGAAAGAATAATATAGTCAATGCAATATTTAAATATGCTTTTCTATTGAGTCTGAGTTTGTGATTCATTAATTTATGCATATAAGCTCCATTAATTTCAGCAAGAGATGAATGATTTGAAACTTATTCTCTTAAAAATAATTATCTATATCGCTTTGAAAAATAAATGAAAGAAAAATATTTTTATCGTTCATGAAAATATTTAGATCTAAATTGATGTCGATAATTAAAAAGGTTTTCATCAAATAATTATTTTAAGTACTAGTTTTTAGGAAATGTTTCGTAAATAATTTGTTTTTCCATTAAATAAATGGAGCGGTTTTAAAATATGTTATTCAAAAAGAGTCGCACATAGGACGCTAATAATCTTGGCACGGCAAACCCTAACTCAACAAGAAATGGGCCTGTTCTTTGGGCCAAAAGAGGTCAAAATGGACTTGCCAAGGACAAGGATTGGAAATGTTCGGGCTTGAGAGAGGTAGAGAGACACCCTCATATAAACTTGGTGTCCAAAAGGGGAAAAAATTCTTTATTCTTCTTTAATAGGGTTGATGAAAAACCTAGGAAAGTACAAAATCCTAAATTTTGGCGTTGAGATTCAGCTATCTGAAAATTGCGTTATACACCTTGGAAATTACAACTCCTCCTGTGATTTGTGTACTGTGATTAATATCGTTTGTCATGTACGACAGCATGTTATTAGGCACTCTTTAGTTTGTGGTAGTTGACGTTTTGTGGATCGGATAATGGAAAAAGCCAAAGAATTCTATTAGGAAATCGCCACATACACAAGAGATGACATGAAAAAAAAGGGGAAAAAAACATAATTCTAATTTAAATTATTGAGCCAATAATACCAAAATATCCTAAACTTGAAGTAAAAATAACCAGACACAAGCTTATTACCCAGAAAATAAAGTTATGGAAAAATGGCACATTATTCGACTATGGTATAATCTGCCCTATCTAGTTGCCTAAATAAAGATGGCTATAGAAAGTGCTACTTGATCAAGATCATATCATATTAATTCCATGTCAGTCCAAACCTCAAAATTGATTTTAGGACAACAATAGTTTTTATTATCTATTTGCATAACCTTAAAGATTGGTTTAAACAATTCTTTGCAACCACTGAAAATTTTCTCCTTGTGAGAAAACTCCAACTTCGCAATTTTCTCTACTAATCCAATGTTCAAGGCGACATTCACCTAAGAACTTGAACCGTCGTCTTCAGTTCTATGTCGACATGTTTGACAATTAGGATTCATGTTTTTTACAAGCTCCTCATTTCTGTCTTCTTTCAATAATCTCAAATGCAGAAGGATCACACCTCGTAGAACATGACCCTCTCTTTTGTCTTGATCTCGAAGGACCACCTCTTGGTTTGCTAAATTATTGGCTCAAGTAATAAAGGATCCGATGAGTTGAAAGCTTCTGCAGTATTCTTCCGAGCAACTTCCTTTCCGGTGGAAACTTTAAGGCAAAATCATGTATATGGGCAAGGAGCTTCAAGGGACATTCTTTGTTTTTATCCCATCAAGGCTTGAACATTCACTGTACGGCAAGAATATTCTAATTTGTTTATTAAAAAAAAATGGAGCGAAAGTAAGTCGGCTCTCCTGGTAAGGTTAGATCTCTTTGCATACCATGTCTAGGTTTGAATTTCGCTGTCAACAATCAAAGCGATCCATAAATCCACTATAAGATTTTCTAGGCCTATGATATGCCTTGGCCTTGACATAGGGTAACCTCCCATTCTAATAAACTTGTTCATGCCCCCTCCTCCCAAAAAAATGAGAAGTAAAGAACTAATAGGTTTACAATGTAAGAGAGAGAAAACTAGGGGTTGTGGTTTCTTTAGCATTTGACCAAATTTTAAAGTTCAGCGTACCTTTTATTTTTCCATTTAAACTTTTAGAGCAGTTTAGTGTGATCTTCGAGAAATTTTATATCATATGATGGGACTTTAACCGATCAATTAACTAATATCCAAATCCCCACGCCTCTTCGATGGCATTTTCCTTACGAAAAAAACCTGTTAACTTCTTGAAATTGAACTAGATTAAGGTCCGGCTTCAAACATGGTGATATTTTCACCCTTAACCTAAATGACCAATGAGATCAGTTGGTGGTTGAGTAGCTAGAGAACATGTGTTGGATTTTCTAGTGAATATTCTTCGTGCATCAAAGTTTCACAATAGAGTGCTGCATGCTTTGCCCGTATTTACCGAAAAATTTAACAATTGTCGCACGGTCATTGCACAACTATTATGAATTTTACCTAGCAAAATGAAGGTACTGAAAGACTAACACCCCTAAGAAAAAAGAAAAGAAAATTAAATGACAACATTTTTTTCCTTATTTTTCATACTGTGATTAATTCTATTCATTGTATCATCTAAAGGGTAAATCTATATAGATACTTTCTCTCTTGTGTACATACATGGGCATACGCACCCCTGCTTGGCAAGAGTCTATTATTCATCGTGAGTTGGCAACCCTGCTTTGTGCTCAAAAGATTGAACTCGAAACTATTAGTCATGCCAATGTCGATCTTGCTTGAGCTTTTCGAGTGGTTCGCAAACTATCAGTTATTATTACAATAATGCTCGCATGATCACTTGTTCAATAAATTCCCCTCTTGGTTGGACTACCGATAAGTAATTGCTTGACATTTCAGCCCATTATTATCATGTACGGCATGCGTGCTTGCTTCCTGAGAAGACCTCAATGAAAGCTAAATAATTATCATTTTTTAGGTGCATTATTTCTAGAAGAGAAGATACTCCTAGACTTCCTTCCTTTGCATATACAGACGATTTTGGCACTGCATGTAGGGTTGGCCTAGAAAAAGTGGTTTAGGGATGGCCATCTTAGGTTTCTGTGCGCGGGCAGTTCATTCAAGTCAAAAACTCATATTCTATAGGATAGAACCTGAATAGTTTATTCAAGTCATATTCTGCGAATCAGATCCGATGTTGATATCCGCATCGTCACGCATATGATCCCCCCCCACCACCACATTCAAGAAATGCTAGCTCATCTTAGAAAGTTCTCACCTGACGCAAGTGTCCAAACTCACTAGGCCGTACCTGAAATGAATTCTTTGCGTAGGCTTCTCGATGACTAAAACATTCTCCCTAATAAATCAAATACGAATTGGATTATAGATATGTCAAACTCACAGTCTGGATTCATAAAATAAAATGTTCACCAACCCTAGAAGTTCGCCTGTAATCATGGAGTCAGCCAGCCTCTAGGGTAGCTTCGTTCCTTTCGATAAGCAATGGTTGGGTTGAGGAGATTTGGTATCGTTTCAGCTCAAGAACTCGAATTTTCAAAGAATAAAAAGTATTAAAAAATATTGAAGGGTTGGTAAAGGTCAATAAATAATTGCCATCTTCTGATCATAGGCATTTGATGTAAACCAAGAAACTGATTTGCTTACTTAGTAAAGATTTTATGCTTTTGTAAGCCATTTAATGAGTTGTAATAACATCGTCGCAGGTTACTGACTAATGATGCTCATAGCCATTCTTAAGCTCCCCTGTCATTGTCACCTGCTGGAACGAGGAAAACGCATTGAAGCTAACAAGCCCTAATCGAGAAGGCATTATACAGTTAAATATCTTCTATTATCGGTTTGCCAAGACAATGAAGCAAATGGGTTTGTATGTTTATGCGTCACACTGGTCATTGTCGCGTGCTTCCTTACTCTACGGGACATTGCCCTCAATATCGCCGCTTAACATCTATACTTAAATGATATTTGATGATTTTGTGTTTTGATTAATGAATAATTGAACTTCAACTAACTCGATTTGTCACCAAGCCAAGGGAAAAAGGGTTGGTATTGGTTGATTGTCTTCTTCTCAAGTCTTGGCTGTCTTATGATCGAGTACAATGGGGCCTTTGGCTAGAGATATCAGCTTCATCAATCGTTATAGTCAATGTTGTGATAATCTCCATATAATTACGGGTCCAAGAAGGTAACCTAATCCCTTCGGTTATTAATGATCGAGAACCAAACTTTCTGGTTTATTGAAAGCTGGGTCATTGAATAAATGGCAAAACCCGGAAATTGCAACACATATGCATGTGAATAAGCTGTCTAGCTAGCTATGGTCTATGCACTTGAAGTCTATAACACGGCAAGATCGTTTTCAGCAATATCGCTTCAAATTTGATAAGCCTGTTTTTCAGCAAGACAGCAACCAGTGGAAACAGTTCAATTTGGCTGATGTCAAAGTATTGAGAATTGCGTGCTTTTGAACGCTAAGATTAAGATCGATTGTTTTCGGTATTTTGGCTTGAAATTTTCTCTTCTTCTTTATTGTATAGTTTAAAAAGAAGGAAGCAAGCCTGTTTTCCAGGGTTTACATAGATTATAAACAAGTCCTCTCGTCAAATGATTAGGAAAATAAAACAAAATCCAGGTCTATGAGAATATACTACAACGTGTTGAGCTCTTAGACGGTTTCACGGGTCAAGTGTTGGGTGAATTAATATATTCTCCATATATTTCTAAAATAATGAGACTAACAAAGAAAGAAAAATGTAAGGACTCATAGATAGGATATATACAACAGAAATGGCCATGGAAATTATATAATCTCATAGATTATGTCAAATTACCGCAAAATTTTTTGTGGGATGTTTTACCAATCATTGTAAAAGTTTAAGTTGTTAGGTAAATACGTGATTAATAATTTAAATATTTTCACACTAACATCAGCACAAAAGCTTATTGTATGATGACACATGTTTTTAAATCTCGACAAAGAAAGCCCTCATGTAAGGTCGATACAAAGAATGAGAATATAGCACATGCGCACTAGCTAATACAAGAGGAAGAGAGATTAGAAAATCGAACAATGTATCCATTTAAAATCAGATACATGAAATACTCCATTTTTAGTTAAAATCATTACAGATCTTACTACGACAAAAGATGAATTTTTTGGAGGATGACACAGTATATTCCCACAGTATCAATATCATAGTACATGTACAATGCCTGATCTTGTAAAGTTCCTTATGCTATTTCCACGTAAAAGGCTTCTCGTTTATGCTCAGCCGCGTATGTTTGGCGTAGAGAAAGTTAAAATTAATTGGAGTCTCTTTCGCTTTCCTGAGTGATGGGAAAGATGCTTTAGAGCACGTGCCACTTGTCATTGTTTTATATTTTAGTTATGACATTGCTCTTGAAAAGTCTTTCATTTCGTATTAGGTTAATAAAATATCATGGTTTTATGGTGATTTAATTAATAGAGGATTGGGTAATTTTTTTGGATATATTTGGTTGAGTCTACCAGTAGACAATACGAGCCGTCGATATGTTATTGAATGCAAGTTTTGCAATCATATTAATTCCCCCCGGTAATATGAGATATCTCGTTCATTCCTTCATTCCTTATAAATATCTCATGATTTGCTTGTTTTGCATTTTCTAAAAAAAATAAATAAGTTCTTTTCCTTCAAAATTTACAATATTATTTAAATTTTAAAAATTATAAAAGTAACTTGATGTGAATTTACATGTTGATATTTGCATTTACAAAAGTTTCAAGCATTTTGGATTTTTAAAAAAAAATACAAGCATGTGAATCGGAATACACAAAAAGAGTGAATTGAAAAGAAACTCAATAAGTACTGAAATTGTCGATATATCATTTTATTTATGAGATATTACTAGCTCTAGTAAGCTTTCTAGAAAACCGATTCTTCTAAGTTGACATCATCTATCTATTTAACTAAACATTCATAATGCATTATTTCGTTAAAAAATCAATATGTTGGAAATTACGATATCTTTTGCTTATATAATTACCTGACAAAGGTTTCGAGCAAATTTTTAACAAAGGCCATATCAATGAAAGCTACGGTTTTAAAACCATTAATGAATGTTTATGTTGCTTTTTTACTTAATGCGAACCAAAAATTTGTGCTTAAAGGGTTATTTTTCATTCAATCCTAGTGATTGGAGGAAACTGCCTCCAACTAGGTTTTTATTTAGTCATTAGAATGCCATGAGTAACCCTTCCAGGTGGGAACTGGATGACGTGCAGGTCGTCACCATGGGTCCCCCACGGACGGACCAAAGCGACGCTGGAGGCTGTTGTTGTCAAATGACGTTGCTTGGATTTGGACCGCAAATATATATATAAACATACTGTCAACATTATGGCCATGCATATATGTATAAATGTAAATTAAACAAAATAATAATTGTGTGGCCACCATCGACCTTGCCTCACGTGTGAGTATTCTCAGAAATTTATTGAACGACTGTGTACAAAAAACTTTATATTGTAATTGCATAATAACCAACAAATTGGCTGAGTGAATAACATTCACGACAGATTTAGGGGGAAAATATATTTTAGGTTATATCATTCTAAATCCATTCACTAAATAAAACTAACTCAACACATTAAATATGGTGATTAAGAAATGGGTTTATAACTCATTTTGACATGTCTACTTAGACCTAACGCATGTCTATGACTCTCTCTTTAGTCTTCACTCTCTTTTACCACTTGATCTTGAGCTCCTTCACTCCACACTCCCACCTCAATTTGGGTATAAATTTTTCTAGATTGGGTAAAATATATAATTGTCTTTGTAATATAAGTCGGGTTGGATATCATTTCTAGATTTTCATTATGGAAATAGGTCAATTTGAATTAGACCATTTTCGATCTGACTTATCAATTTAACAAATTTAAGTCTAAGTAAATTGTAAACTCATTTAATAACTTTTTTTTTTGGTTTTACCATCCATTCATTTGTAACTTATTTACTAAATAAAACTAACCCATATAACAACTTAAATCATCAAATATGATTAAAAATTGGGTATATGACTCAGTTTGATAGGTCAACTACCTAATTCTTCTACTTGAGGCATCAAATTATACTTTAGCTCCCAAAGTTACGTGATAAACCCTTTTTGACGGTTTGAATGAATACTACAAATTCACTAAATATAAATAAAATTCATAGAAAAAACTTTTATTTCTTTCATTATTCAGTGACGAATTGAAGTGAAAAAGCATGAACATTTTGTACCTTGTTCGTCCCACGATCTTAATTCACAGTTAAAGTAAAAAGAAATCATCCCATGTAAATGTCACGCAGTTCCTTTTGTACCATGTGTATACTCATCTGTATACTGGCCTCTTGATATACTACTCTTTATGCTACTTGCAAAGAATGAAATAGAGTGAAGCATCCTTCGCTATCGACTCCTTGTGTGTACTCCATACGGTTTTCATATTGATTTGCTTGAGAGAGGAGGTATTGAACTTTCGCACGTCACTTGCTATGTAGATTCACCAAGCCTACAGGGACATATAACTCGATACCTCACGTCACATCACACTTTTTCATAGCATTGGGAACTTCCTTCCTAGACCTACAATCACAATTATGCATCTTGTGATTCAAGGCTTTTCCAAAAATTATAAAGAAAAGCATTCCAACCTAATTAGCGTATAAAATTTAAGGAGAGGATTCTCCTTTGAAATGAGAAGCTCGACCTCCCAAGATACAACCAATTTTTGGATATTTCAAACAAAGGTATTATGTAATAAATTTTATTCATTCACGGTAAGACTTTATGAGTCATATTACTTATACTCACGGTGGAAACTATATGTAATGTGATATGATAAAGAAAATAGACAATCTAAGAATCTCGTGTGTGCGTGGAACATCAATCAACTTCCTTCATTGCTTCTTTCACGCTATTACATCAATATTGTCTGTCGTCCTCTCCTTGCTAGCTCCACTTCGTCTGTATCCTTCTGTTTTAACCCTAGAATCGGAATGAAATCAAAATGGTTGCATCAAATATTATCAAGATGATACAGTATATTCGCTAACTAATTCCTTCTGTCCTTCCAAAGTGTCGGCAACCCCGCGTTCTTGGCCAGTCTCTTTCCACTTGTCGCATGCCAATATGATGCTCGGACAATAATGCCGATGCAAGCTTTGTTTGTTTTCCCTTGATGCGAGGTGAAATGATGTCTAATAATGCCGAGAGAGATTTCGTCATATGACATTCCATGCAAGAAAGGGGTTCATACAAAGTTCGGTGAGCCATCACGACGAACTGACTCTTGCTCCTTATTCTGCATGCAACTTGCAACACATGCGGAAACAAAGAGAGAAATTTTGGCATTCATCTCTTCAGTTCAAACCCTAACCAGTTCATCTTTAGTTTCTTTTTCCCTACTTAATCATTTTGAAGTTTGGAACAATTGAGGTTTTTCAAATGGGCGGAGAGCGAGAGCGATATGATGATGCAATGAGATTATATTTGTAGGACCCTAGGAACAGTCAAGGACTCATTGAGAGTTGACGAAACATACCATCCCCTCGACATTCTTGTTTTACCGTATTAGTATCGGTACAAGGATGTCCTTGTCCTAAGGACCAAACTACAGCTTTCGCTAGCCTACCAAACGTGGCATTGTAAGGAATTAACAATCCTCCGATTGTCTTCACTAACCATCACAAGTGGTCGAGCTTTGCACATTTGTGCAATCTAAATTATTAATCTTTAGAATTGACAAAAGCAAGAAAGGAAAAGAGTCATTCCACATAAAGAACGAGCCGTCTCTTCTTGGAACCCTAGGCTTACGACAATTTTTGGCAATGAATTCGAAGTTGACTCAACTTAATTAAACAATGTTTTGGTTAAACCTCCAACGTGATTTCTTCTCTAGCATATTAGGAGAAAGTTCCAAAGCCTCATCACTATGGAGAGACCTAACCATGAGAAAGTATTTTATATGTTCATCATGTTATTAGTATGGAGAAAAACGGATTATTTCAATGAATACGAGCTATAAAGAATCCCGTTGACATGTGGTGTATTTGTTAAATAAAATACTTACCCACCATCGATTGCAACTGCCGATTAAACAAGATTTCTGTAAATGTGACTTAAATGAAAACTAAATTCATGATACAATTTCAAATTTACGTTAAAAAATTAGTTCTTTTTTGTGTTCTTCAGTACAAACACGTTCAGTGGCAAGAAAAGAGACCGAGGGTTCGAATATTGGAACTCAAAGGTGGGGTTGCAAGAAAGTGTCTTTAATTAGAGTGATTTGGTGGTCGTCCTACAAGAAATCTCTACAGGTACTCGATTAGCTTGGGGTCAATATTACAAAAAAGAAGAAGAAATAATTATATATCTAAGTGAAATGAAGTGACTGAAAAAGTGCAATTATATGATCTATATTGAAATTGGGTCCATGAGCACACAAACTGGAAACAAATGGCCGATGATATTGGCCAACAATGGGCCTAAGAAATAACCACCCCCCCCAAACAAAAATAAAAATAAAAATAAAAGGTAATGCCAATACCAACGGCCGTAGGTGTCGCTAGTGACCACAATGCTATGATTTTTGACACTAAATTTTCCCAATTCATTTAATTATTTATTATATTAAAAATTAGGGATCAAACCAAATCCCAAATAAGAATATTATTAATTACATTTGCATATTAAGAAAATTTTAATTAGGCTCATATGAGTAGCATTTAAATTGAATTAGAGCTAATGGATTCAAGGGGGAGGTCCAGAACCTAGTTAAATTTTTGGGATTGGATAGCCAAATTGATCCTGTTAAATTTTCATCATGGCCGAAAATTAACATGGGACCATGCTAAATAGGCAATTTGATCGAAATTGTAAATAATAAACTTTACATTATTTAATTTTGATCATGAGGGGTCAATAAGGAGGTTTCCTAATCTTGAATCTATATTAGATATGCTTTTCAAATTAGGAAATTTTGTATCAAAAGGAAACCCTAGATACAAGCCTATTAAGCATGCTATGGGACACAATTAAAAGAACATTTATAACTAAGGTTGAAAAACAAAAAACAAAAAGAGGCTACAACAAGAGTTTTATTAGCATAACAATTTTTGGATTATTATGAGAATACAAATTTGTTGTAAGCCACAAATTCTTGAAGGAGTATGCTCCCACAATAATTTATAATTATTTGTTATTTGATTTTTTGAGATCCAAAATAAATTGTTATTCTCATAATAACTTAAGGACCGTGACTTAGTCATCTCTCTTACAAAAATATATTCAAATGAGTAGAAAAAGGGGAAGCGCTTCCACAATTGCAACCACCAAATGGGCTCCTGCCATTGCGTCCTACCATCGTCTACAGTTTCTACCACCTTGCAACCATGTTTTAATCTTGCCGTAGTGGGCAACGGTCCAACCCAGTGACTCTAGTCCTCTTGCAACACTAATTACTTCCCATCTCACCAAGCAACTTCAGCAACATTGGTCCCTGCACTACCTAGCAAGCTTCGGCGAGTCCTCCTCTTGTCACTGACTTCCTACAACCTGTAGTTACGCGTCACCTAGAGCTCATAAGCCTTCTGCTACTCCTACAAGCTTCAAAGAGTCTTTTTCCTATAGCTTTTTTAGTGAGATCCCAACGAGCTACAATTCCAGTAGTCATCTAGTTGCTTTGGAGAGTCAATTTTGTCATGACTTTCTAGAATGTGAACTACCAAAAGGAAAATTAATGGATTACTAGGTCAAAGATTTAGCATGGACTTTTCTAAACCCATACTAGTTGCAACTTTGGGATTTTGGTTTAATCAATTTAACATGCAATTTAATTTATTCAAGAGTTGTCACTAATTTATTAGAGGTCGATTAGAAATCCAAGTAAAGTGTGGGAGAACACTTTACTTTTGCAAACTAGGAATTCATGAATACTGGGACTTGATTGCACTAGATAAATCTAATACCATTTCGGCACATTTTCGAAGTACGTAAAGAGAATGGATTGATACATGGAATGTCCCTCTCTTAGTTGAAACCTTTCAAGAGGGTCTATCAGGCTTAGCATTGCAATGGTTCGTCTTTCTAGAGGATGGAAAATTTGAGAAGTGGGAGGATCTAGCTGAAATTTTCATCCAACAACACAGGTATAACATGGACATCGCCCCAATGGGGATGAGTTAGCTTGAATAGAGAAGAAGAGAGCAGAAATTTTCATAATCTTCAATGACTGTTAGCATAGCATGACGACAGAAGTTCATCAACCACTTGATGAAAGAAAAATGATGGAACTTTTTCTCAAGACTGTTTTGTAGTAGTGCTTTGAGAATGCCGAGCTTCGGTTGTTAAAACTTCCCTTACTTGTTACTGTGGGTGAGCACATTGAATGGATGATTAGAATTGGTAAGATATCAAAAGGTAGCTCTCATAGATTTCCCGTAAAGAAGGAAAAAGAAATAGAAAATGAAGTAAGAATGACCTATGTGCAAATTACACCAGCACTAAGGACTTTTTCGATAGCTCCACAGAGGCCATTTATTCCTTAGGTGGGAGGTTATTAAAACTTTATTCAAAACAAAAGAATTGCACTAGTGCAATTCACTTAGTTGCCTAGGACTTTGGCTCAATTTCTCCATTGCTGATTGAAAGAGATTAGTTGCCAAAGAAATTCCCCTAGATAACCCTTCGTATTTTGTTGGCTTTAATGTATTTAAGTCATGCAAGTATCCCATGGGAGAAAAGGGGCATCATTTAGATTGTTTGGCCTTTAAGAACAATATACAAAATGTGATTGGGAAAATGTGATTGTCATTAAAAAAATGCTCATCCAAATGGTTAGCAAAATCCTCTACCTAAACATGATAACTGAAGGAACATCCAATGTTGTGAAAGTGTTTAAGGTTGACATTCAAAAAGTATAATGCTCGTTGATTGGAGCAAGACACTATTTGAATGATGGAGAATTGACATAGAGAGAAGATGGAATGAATTATTGAGATGGCCAAGACTAGCGTAATTCAAAACCTTGATGAAAATATGATAAGTACTCCCATCATCCAAGAGAGGATGGAATTCATTCTTACAAAGATGGAGGATAAGAATGAGGGACCCATTGAAGGAATTCCCAAGTTGTATGAAGAATCTCATGTATGCATTATCTTGGATGATACCAAGATATCCAAAACTTGAAGTAAAAATAACTAGACACAAGCATATAACTCAAAAAATAAAATTATTGCAAAATAGCTCATTATTCGACTATGTTATAATATGTCCTACCTAGTTGCCTAAATAAGATAGCTACAGCAAGTGCAGCTTGATCAAGATTACACCAAACTAATTCCATATCAGTCCAAACCTCAAAATTGATTTTAGGGCCGCAATAATTTTTATTATCTATTCACACAGCTCTATGCAATCACTGAATATTTTCACCCTTGGAGAAAGCACTAATTTCACAATTTTCTCTATTGTGCTATTATTCCCATTGTCAACTACATTCATCTAAGAACTTGAACCATTGTCTTCGACCCTATGCTGACATGTCTGACAAATACGACCATGTCTCTAATACGCTCCACATTTTTGTCTTCTTTCAACAATCCCAAATGCACAAGGATCACGCCTCCTAGAATTGGACCCTTTCTTTCATCTTGGTCTCAAGCTAAACTATTGGCTCAAGTAATAAAGGATCTGATGAGTTGAAAGTTTCTGCAACATGCTTAAGAGCAACTTCCTTTTCGAAGGAGACTTCTAAGGCAAAATCATGTATGTGGGCAAGGAGCTTTGGGGGACCTTTTTCTTTTCATCCCATCAAGGCTTGAACATTCAATCCACAACAAGAAAACACTACCTTAATAATATCAAAAATGGGGGGAGGAGTAAAGAACTGAGAGGGGTTCGTGGGTTTCTTTAGCATTTGACCAAATTTCAAAGTTTAGCATATGTTTCATTTTGCAATTTAAACTTTTAGAGTAGTTTAGGGGGGTCTGTGAGAAATTTCACATCATATCATGGGACTTTAACTGATCAACTTACTAATTATCCAAATCCCCACGCCTCTTCGATAGCATTTCTCTATGGAAAAGACCGATTAACATCTTGAAATTGAACTAGATTAAATTCTGGCTTCAGACATGAAGATGTTTTGACTTTTAATCTGAATGGCCAACGAGATCATTTGGTGGTTGAGTAGCCAAAGAATACATGTTGGAATCTCTGGTGACGATTCTTCATGTGTCAAAGTTTCACAAGTATTTTGACAAAAAATTTAATAATTGTCGCCTAGTCATTGCACAATTATTATGAATCTTACAAGCAAGATGGAGGTATTGAAAAACTAAAGCCCTTAAAAAAGAAAAAGAAAATAAAATGACAACTCCCCCCTCCCCCCTCCCCCCAAACCAAAGATGGTTTGAGACAATGCTTAGTCTAAGCAAACATTGGATATACTAGTTGTACCTGACCAAGCCAATTACATTTTAGAATATATTGGATTCACATCGAGTTCCACTAGATAACACAAGTTTCCATTCATTTTTTACACTATGATTGATTATGTTCATCGTGTCATCTGAAGGGTGAGTCTATATAGATACTTTCTCCCTTGTCGTACATATGTAGAGTCTATTACTCATCATGAGATGGCAACCATGCTTTGTGCTCAAAAGATCAAACTTGATACTATCAATCACGTTGATCTTGCTTGAGCACTTTCGAGAGATTAAGACGGTTCTCACATGATTGGTAGGTCACCATCAATTGTTCAATAATTTCTTCTGCTTGGTTGGCACTGATAATTAATTGCTCGTGATATCAACCAAATATCATGTACAGCATGCGTGCTTACTTCCTGAGAAGACCCCAGTGAAAGCTAAATCGATTTCATTTTTTAGGTGCATTATTTCTAGGAAAGAAGATCCTCCTAGACTTCCTTTGCATGTACAGACGATTTTGGCACTGCATGCAGGGTTGGCCTAGAAAGAGTGGATTGGGGATGGCCATCTTAGGGTTTCTGTGTGCGAGCAGTTCATTCAAGTCAAAAACTCTTATCGTATAGGATGATCTGATTAATTTATTCAAGTCATATTCCGCGAATCAGATACGATGTACGCATCGTCACGCATATGATTCCCCACCCACCCCCGCCCCAAACAAACCAAAACCCCAAACATTCAAGAAGTGCTAGCTCATCTTAGAAAGTTCTCACCTCACGCAAGTGTCCAAACTCACTAGGCCATACCTGAAATGAATTCTTTGCTTAGGCTTCTTGATGACTAAAACATTCTCCCCAATAAATCAAATATGAATTGTAGATTTGTCAAACTCACAGTCTGGATTCATGAACTAAAATGTTCACCAACCCTAGAAGCTCGCCTGTAATCATGGAGTCAGCCAGCCTCTAGGGCTAGCTTCGTTCCTCTCGAAGCAATGGTTAGGTCGTAGAGATTTGGTATAGTTTCAACTTAATAACTTGAATTTCAAAAACTAAAAAGTATAAAAAAAAAAATTGAAGGGTTAGTGAAGGTCGATAAAGTATTGCCATCTTCGGATCAGTGGCATTTGATGTAAATCAAAGAAACTGATTTGCTAACTTAGTAAAGATTTTCTGCTTTTGTGGGCTATTTAATGAATTGGGATAAAATTTTCACAAGTTATTGACTAATGGTGCTTATAGCCATTGTTAAGGTCTCATGTCATTGTCACATGCAAGAACAAGAAAAATGAATGGAAACTAACAAGCCCTAATCAAGAAGGAATTATGTTATCAAAAGTCATTGCATGATCAGGTCACCAAGGCAATGAAGCATATGAGTTTTTATGTCTATGATTCACATCGGCCATTGTCACATGCTACCTCACTCTATGGGACATTGCCCTAAATATCACCGCTTAACGTCTATGCTTGATTGATATTTGATGATATTGTGTTTTGATTGACGAATAATTGAACTTCAACTAACTTCATTTGTCTTCGCGCCTTGGGAAAAAGGGTTGGTATCAGTTGATTGTGATCTTCTTGTCACGTTTTGGAGCTATCCTATGATCGAGTACGATGGGGCCTTTGGCTAGAGATATCAAGTTGTCATTAATTGTTGTAGTTAATGTTGCGATAATCTCCATATAATTACGGGTCCAAGAAGGTAACCTAATCCCTTAGGTTGGGGATGCTTGAGAACCTAACTTTCTGGTTTATTGAAAGCTGAGTCATCGAATAGATGGCAAAAACCGTATATTGCAACACATATGTATGTGAATAAGCTGTCTAGCAAGCAATGGTCTATGCACTAGAAGTCTATAGCATGGCAAGATCGTTTTCAGCAATGTCACTTCAGATTTGGTAAGATGTCAAAGTATTGAGAATTGTGTGCTTTTGAACGCTAAGAATAAGATTGACTTTTTTTGGTATTTTTGGCTTGAAATTTTCTCCTCCTCTTTATTGTATAGTTTAGAAAGAAGGAGGCGAGCCTATTTTCCAGGGTTTACATAGATTAAAAACAAATCCTATCGTCAAATGATCCCCAAAAAAGAGAGAGAAGAAGCCAGATCTATGAGAATATATTACAACATGTTGAGCTCTTGGAGAGTTTTAATGGTCTAGTCTTGGGTCAATCAACATTTTCTCCATATATCTAGAATAGTGAGACTAATCAAGAGAGAAACGTGTAAGGAATCATAGATAGGATATATACATCAATAATGGCCATGGAAATTATCATAATCTTATAGATTATGTCAAATTACCGTGCTAACTATAAAATTTTGTTGGATTTTTACCAATGCAATAGTTCTGACACTAACACCAGTACAAAAGCTTATTATATAATGGTGCATGTATTTAAATCTCGATGAAGAAAGCTCTCATGTAAGGTTGATACATAGAATGAGAATATACCACATGCACACTAGCTAAAACTAGTGGACGAGAGAATAAAAATTAAACAATGTATCCATTTAAAATCGAACACTCAAAATATTCTACTTTTATTTAAAACCAGTACAGATCTTATTAAGTGAAAGACGAATTTATTGGAGGATGAAACAATATATTCTTACGGTATCAATATCACAATAAATGTACATTGCTCGATCTAGTAAAGTTCCTTGCACTATTTCCACACTAAAGGCCTGTCGTTGATGCGTAGCTGCATATGTCTGACGTAGAACAAGTCAACTTATAATGGGGTCCCTTTCACGATCCTGAGTGATGGGAAAGATGTTTTAGAGCACATGCCACTTGTCATTGTTTTGTGTTTTTTGATGACATTGCTCTCGAAAAGTCTTTCATTTCGTATTAGGCTAATAAAATATCATGATTTTATGGTCATTTAATTAATAGAGGATTAGGTCATTTTAAAAAAAAAAATTATTTGGATGACTCAACAAGCAAACAACTCGAATCGTTGATATGTCATTGAATGCAACTGTTGCAATCAAAATTTACAGTAATATTCCAATTTAAAAAAATTGTTAAAGAAACTTGATATGAATCTATATGTTGATATTTGCATTTGCGAAAGTTTCAAGCGTTTTGGATGTTAAAACCAATATATATATGTGAACCAAAGCCTTTTGATCAAGTAAAAGACAAAAAGTGAAAATCAATGCAAACAAACCGTATCCGAGTAGAATACATAGAAAAAGTGATGCGAAGAGAAATTTCATGAGTAAAAAAATTATTGATATATGATTTTACTTAGGAGATATTACCAATTTTTGTAAGCTTTTTATGTTAGAACACTGGTTTTTAGTAAGTTGACATCATCTATCTATCTAATAAATATTGATCATGCACTATTTCGGGAAAAAAATCAATATGTCAGAAATTACAATATCTTTTACTTATATAATTACTTGACAAATGTTTCAAGCAAATTTTTAACAAAAGTCATATCAATAAAAATCACGGTTTTAACTACCATTGATGAATGTTTATGTTGCTCCATTACTTAATGCCAACCAAAAATTGATGCTTGAGAGTTATTTTTCATTCAATCGTAGTGATTGGAGGAAACTTCCTCCAACTAGGTTTTTATTTACTCATTACAATGCCATGCCTTACCCTTCTAGGTGGGAACTGGATGACGTGCAGGTCATCACCATGTGTCCCCCACGGACGCACTAAAACGACGCTGGAGAATGCTCTTGTTGTCCACTGACGTTGGTTGGATTTGGACCACAGATATATATAAAACATACTGTCAACATTATGGCCATGCATATACGTATATAAATGTAAATTAAAAAAAAAAAGAATAATTGTGTGGTCACCATGGACCTCACCTCGGGTGTGATTATTCTCTAAAATTTATTAAACGATAGTGCATAAAATACTTTAGATCGTAATTGCATATTAACCAACAAATTGGCTGAGTGCATAATATCTATGACATATTGAGAAGGAGAAGGTAGACCGATCAAACGAGTGGGTCAGGTTTAAAATGATCTGATCTAAATTGACCTATTTAACTTATTTTGAACCATTTCTATGACAATACAAGTTTAGTGACATATACCAAACCTAATCCAATCTTACTAAAACACTTCCATATTTAATCAAATCTAGGAAAATTGATATCCAAGCTGTAGTGAGAGCACAAAATGAGGATGGGGACGAGAGAGAATTATAGGGTGGGTTAAGTTTCAGTAAGTTGTCAACCCATTTAATACTTATATTGTTTTAGGCTTTACCAATCTAAATCTATTTCTAACATATTTACTGAATATAAATAACTCATAAAAATATGAATAAGAAAATGGGTTTTGTGATCCATTTTGACATAATTGCTTAAACTTAATCTATATCTATGACTCTCTTTCGCCCTCACTTGATTTCGAGCTCCTCACTCTGTGCTCTCACCTCAATTTGTATTTGAATTTTTTAGATTAAGTTAAATATGGAAATGTTTTAGTAATATAGGTTGTGTATGAGCCATTGAATTTGTATTGTATGGAATAGGTCAGTTTGGATTGGATTATTTTTGACCCAACCCATTCATTTGACACGTCTAAGTAAGTTGTTAACCTGTTTAACATATATATATATATATGTATGTATGTATAGTTTTATCATCCACCCACTTGTGACCTATTTACTAAATATAATTAACACCTATAACAACTCAACTCATTAAATATGATTAAGAGATGAGTCTATGATCTAATTTGATAGGTATACATTCTACATACAACTCTACGTGAGGCATCCAGTTCTACTTTAGTTCCCAAAATTACATGATAATCCCATTTTGAGGGTTTGAATGAATACTACTAATTCACTAGATATGAACAAAATTGATAGATGAACATCGACAAATTGAAGTGAAAAAGCATGCATATTTTGCACCTTGTTCATCCCACGATCTTAATTAACAGTTAAAAGTAAGTAAAAATCATCCCATGTAAATGTCACGCAGTTCCTTTTGTACCATGTCTATATTTCTCTGTATATTGGTCTGTTGATATACTACTCTTTATGCTACTTGCAAAAAATGAAACAGTGAGAAGCAATCTTCGTTATCGACTCCTTTTGTGTCCTCGATACGATTTTCATATTCATATGGGAGGTGGTATTGAACTTTCGCGAGTCACTTGCTTTCAAGATTCGCCAAGCCCTCGGGAACATGTAACTCAATACCTCACATCACATCACACTTTTTGATAGCATTGGGGACTTCCTTGCCAGACCTACAACCACAATTATGCATCTTGTAATTCAGGGCTTTTCCAAACATTATAAAGAAAAGCATTCCAACCTAATTTGTGTATAAAATTCAATGAGAGGATTTCCCTTTCAAATGAGAAGCTCGACCTCCCAAGATGCGGTCAATTTTTGGATATAAAAACAAAAATTCGGGTATTACGTAATAAATCATATTCACGGTAAGAGTCTAAGTCATATTACTTATATTCACGGTGGAAATTATATCTCGATAGACAATCAAAGATTCTCGTGAGTGCTTGGAACATCAATCGACTTCCTTCATTGCTTCTTTCACGCCATTACATCAATATTGTCTGTCGTCCTCTCCTTGCTAGCTCCACTTCGTCTGTAACCCTAGAAGCGGAAAAAAATCAAAATGGTCGCATCAAAATATTATCAAGATGAGACAATATATTCCCTAGCTAATTCCTTCCGTCCTTCCAAAGTATTGGCAACCACACGTTCTTCGCCAGTCTCTTTCCACTCGTGGCATGCCAATATGACACTTGAACAACAATGTCGATGCAAGCGTTGTTTGTTTCCCCTTGATGCGAGGTGAAATGATGTCGAATAATGCCGAGAGAGATTTTCATATGACGTTCCATGCAAGAAATGATGATCACGAGGACCGCGTTGCCTGATCACACAGCGTTCAGTGAGCCATCACAACGAACTGACTGTTGCTCCTTGTTCTGCATGCAACTGGCAACACATGCAGAAACAAAGAGAGAAATTTTGGCATTCATGAGATTTTTCTTCAGTTCAAACCCTAACCAGTTCATCTGTAGTTTCTTTTGCCCTACTCAATCATTTTGAACTTTGAAATAATTGAGATTTTTTAAATGGGTGGAGAGCGAGAGTGATATGATGATGCAATGAAAGTAGGACCCCAGGAACAGTAAAGGCCTCATTGAGCGTTGACGAAACATACCATCCCCTCGACATTTAGTATCGGTACAAGGATGTCCTTTTCCCAAGGACCAAACGACAGCTTTCGCTAGCCTGCAAAACGCAGCATTGTAGGTAACTAACAATCCTCCAATTGTCTTCACTAACCATCACAAGTGGTCGAGCTTTGCACATTTGTGCAATCTAAATGATTAATCTTTAGAATTGACAAAAGCAAGAAAAGAAAAGAGTCATTCCACATAAAGAACAAACCGTCCCTTCTTGGAACCCTAGGCTTACGTCATTTTTTGGTGACGAATTTGATGTTGATTCGACTTAATTAAACAATGTTTTGGTTAAACCTCCAAAGTGATTTCTTCTCTAGCACATTAGGAGAAAATTTCAAATCCTCCTCACTATGGAGAGAGCTAACCGTGAGAAAGTATTTTATATGTTCATCATGTTATTAATATAGAGAAACACGGGTTATTTCGATGAATACGAACTATAAAGAATCCCATTGACATGTGATGTATTTGTTAAATAAAATACTTACCCACTATCTATTGTAACTGTCCATTAAACAAGATTTCAGTAAATGAGACTTAAATGAAAACTAAATTCATGGTACAATTTCAAATTTACATTAAAAAATTAGTTATTTTTTGTGTTCTTCAGTACAAACACGTTCAGTGGCAAGAAGAGAGATTTGAGGGTTGGAAAATCAGAACTCAAAGGTGGGTGCAAGAAAGTGTCTTTAATTAGAGTGATTTGGTAGTCGCCCTATACAAGAAATATCTATAAATACTCGATTAGTTTAGGGTTAATATTACAAAAAAAAAAATCATTATGTACTTAACTGAAGTGAAGTGACTGAAAAAGTGCAATTATATGATCTATATCAAAACTGGGCTTGTAAGCGAACAAACTAGAAACAAATGGCCGATGATATTGGCCAATAATGGGCCTAAGAAATAAACCCTCCCCCCCCCGGCCCCGGCTGTAGGTGTTGCTAGTGACCATAATGTGGTAATTTTTGACATCTAAATTTTGATAATCCATTTAATTATTTATTCTATTAAAAATTAGGGATCAAACTAATCCCTAAATAAGTATATTATTAATTGCATTTGCATACTAAGAGCATTTTAATTAGGCTCACATGAGTAGCGTTTAAATTGGATTAGAGCCAATGGATTCAAGGGGGAGATTCAAAACCTAGTTAAATTTTTGAGATTCTATAGTCAAATTGATCCTATTAAATTTTCATCATGGCCGAAAATTAACATGGGAGCATGTTAAGTAGGGAATTTGATCGAAATTGTAAGTAATAAGCTTTACATTATTTAATTTCGATCATGAAGAGTCAAATAAAGGAGGATATGCATCTGACTTAGCTTTATTAACAAATTCGGCATTGGCTTTATTAATGGTGACCCAAACCAAGATAGAATTTGTGCATAACATGTTTCAATAGATTGAGACTGAAGTTTTCGAATAAAGCGATACCGAGCCAATCCTTACTGAAATTATCAATACCAACAATTTTGATGAATGAATATATGTGAGATTTCCTCTATGAGAGTGAATATCCTTGGAGAATGGATAACTCCTTTATCAATCTCTTTATTCTTGGAGAGTAGATTACTCCTTGGTAATAAGCCAATAAGCCCTTTATCAGCTAGTGGAATTTCTTTGAAGCCCAAGTGGCGAGTTTTTCCTATCTTGAAGTCATTTATTTTTGACAGAGAGTTCATCCTTTAAGCCTTGGTGGTGAACTTCGTCGATCCCGATCCTCATCCTCAATTGGTGGCGTGACCTTTAAACCTTGATGGCAATCATTTTTATCTTTTATTTTGCATTTCATCCTTCAATATCCATCCCCATACACATTATTTCGATATACTTAATCACAAAAATCCCCCATTCCAAAATCATTCATCCACACACTCATCAAGTTGGTATTAGAGCACAAGGTTGAACCTGTTTTTGAATGATTCCTTTTGTTACCTATTCCCTATCTCATCTCTTATTTTTGTCAAAAAAGAAAAAAATGAATGACCTAATTCTAAGAGGCTTGACTCTAGAATAAGCACACAATGAATGGCGAGATCATGTGAAAGAGAATCTTCACCAACAATGGAGCAAGTTCTTAATTTTTTTAGGATTCAGCGAGACAAGGACAACCAGTAAAGTGTCCTAATGATTGACTCCGGCATGACGAGTTAGTTTCTTATCAAAATTCAAGCGGTGATTCGATTCCACTGGAAACAACTCTAGTGATTCTAATATTGAATCTGGAAATGAAGAGGGAGGTATAAGAAGAATGAACATGATATCAAAGTGGAGGTGCCTGAATTTTAAGGTAGTTTCAATCTTGATGGCTTTGTTGATTGGTTGCACACAACCGAAGAACTTTTTGACTTTAAGTCCCATTTGGATAAGAAGAGATGCAAGGTTGTTCTCCTCAAATTGACGAAGTATAATTCTCTTTGGTGGGAGAATCTAAAGTATCGACGAACTAGAGAAGGAAAATACCGAATCAAGTCTTGGGAAAAATTCAAGAAGTTGGTGAAGAAGAAATTCTTGCCTGACAACTATAAGCAAGACTTGTTCCTCAAGCTAAATTCCCTTAGACAACAAGAGATGAGTATTGAAGAATACATCTAGCAATGTGAACAATTCAAGATGAGATGCCAAGCTCCAGAAGTTTCAAAAACCATTGCTCAATTTTTTGGTGGAATGAATTGTGAAATTGCTGATATGGTTGAATTTCAACCTTATTAGTCCTTTTGAAGACATATGTAAGCTAGCCATAGAAGTTGAGAAACAAATGAAGAGTAGCAAAAGGTTTTCCTCTAGAACCTTGACAAAAGGGACATTCTACTTTAAGGGTGCTTCCTCTAGCACATTGATAAAACACAAAGGCAAGGAGAAGTTTGTAGAGGCCTCCAAAGAACTCCAAAAGAAACCTAAAGGTGACGCGAGGAAATACTCTAAGTGTTAAGGCTATGGGCATTTACAAGCTAATTGACCTAATTAGAGAGTTATGACTCTTCAAGAAATTGAGAAGATCAATTTGGCACTTCAAGAGACTAAGAACAATCCAGACCAATACTGTTTTGAATCTAAAAAAGAAGAAAAGATCGTAAAGAAAGCTAATGATGGTGAGTTATGGATCATCCATAGAGCATTGCATATTGAAGTTTTTCCTGATGATAATGTACAAAGGGAAAACATCTTTCAGTTGTATTGTTAATGGAAATGTTTGTTTGGTGATTATTAATAGCAAGAGTTGTACCAATGTCACTTCAATAGCCTTGGACAACCTGAAGTTATTGACAATTAAACATCATTGATCAAAGCTTTAGTAGCTTAGTCAAGAAAATGATCTCAAGGTAAACAAACGAGCTCTCATGTCATTTTTGATTGGGAAGAATTATTGAGATCAAGTTTTATGTGATGTGATTTCCATAGATGTATGTTGCTTGTTAATGGGAAGACCATGGTAATATATAAAAAAATACTAAGCATAATGGGAGTAAAAACATATACTCTTTTCACAAGAAACAAAAATGCATTACTCTTGTGTCATTAACCCTTCTTTGATACATAAACATTAACCTGGGAAGGGAAACACAAATAGGGAAAATATTTTCTTGAGTAAAACATTGGTTGAGAGAGCCATTAGCAAATAGAACAAATGTATTTGCTTTGTTATAGTAGAGAAAAAGAGTGAGGTAGAGTGACCCATACATCCCAAAATGCATTTTTTGTTGAAAGAATTGCCACTTGGATTATCTCCTATAAGAGGTATTGAGCATCACATTGATTTGCTACCCGATGCTCTTCTACCCAACATACTAGCATTCTGATGCAAATCGAAAGAAACAGAGGAGTTGTGAAGACAAGTCGATGAACTTATCCACAGAGGGTATGTTTGAGAAAACATGAGCCCATGTTCCATTCTAGCTCTACTCGTGCCTAATAAGGATAGTTCATTCAGAATGTGTGTTGATAGTCGAGCCATCGATAATATCACATTAAGTATAGGTATCCCATATCTAGACTCGATAATATGCTAGATTAACTTTTATGGTTCAACTATATTCTTGAAGAAGGATTTATGGAGTGGCTATCACCAAATAAAGATGTGAGAAGGTAATGAATGGAAAACAGCTTTTAAAAACCAAAGGAGGCCTTTATGAGTGATTTGTTATGCCATTCAAATTATCAAAGGCTTCAAGTACCTTCATGAGGCTTATGAATGAGGTTCTTCATTCCTTTATTGGTCGATTTATTGTTGTTTGTTTCGACGATATTATTGTTTATAGCAGGAACAACGAAGAGCATATCTCTAATTTGAAGCAGGTTTTCCCTGTCTTGAGAGAGCAAAAACTCTATGCTAAAATGGAGGAATGTAAGTTCTTCTCTCTAAGCAATGTATTCCTTGGATATGTGGTTTCTAAAGTTGGGATCTTCGTCGATCAATCCAAAGAAGAAGCAATGAAACTTGGCCAGTTCCAAAGTCCATTTCTGATGTAAGAAGTTTTCATGGACTTATTTCTTTTTATCAGCGATTTGTAGAGGACTTATTTCACTTACAAGCGAATGCATGAAGAAGGGTTCATTTGAATGGATAAAGGTTGCTCAAAATGTCTCGGAGGTGATCGAGCAAAAACTTTGTGAGTCCCCCATTCTTCCTACTCCTGATTTTGATAAAGTATTTGTGATGCAAGCGAAGTTGGCATTGGTGCTACTTTTGTACAAGCACAAAAACCTATGTCGTATTTCAATGTGAAGTTGACGAATTTAAAGAAGACTTATTCAACTTATGATAATAAGTTCTATACCATTATTCAAGCTCTTGATCATTGGAGTCATTATTTGAGACCAAACCAAATTGTTCTTCATTTTGATCATGAAGCTCTCAAATTTATTAATGGCCAACATAAGCTCAATTCAAGACATGCAAAATGGGTAGAATTTCTTCAATCCTTTTCTTTTGCCTCAAAGTACAAACCTACCCACATTGATGTTGTAGCATAAGCTTTATCGAGGAGATATTCCATATTTGCTGCTTTAGATTCTCAGATCCTTGGCTTCCAATCAATGAAGGAATTATATTATGAAGACTTGAATTTCTCATCAATTATTGAAAACTGTAAGTGAGGAGTTCAAGATACTTATTCTTTACAAGATGAGTTTCATTTTAAAGGAAGTCATTTATGTGTGCCAAAGGGTTATTTTTTAGAGTTGTTGATTCGAGAAGCATGTGGTGAAGGATTAGTCAAACACTTTGGTATTAACAAAACTCTTAAGGTTCATAAAAGCATTTTTATTTTCCAAAGATGAATGGAGATGTAAATGCTATCATCTTGAGGTGTGCAACTTGTCAAAATGCCAAAAGTAATTTCCATCAAAGATTGTATAACTCCACTTCCGGTTCCATTGCAGCCTTGGAAAAATGTGAGTACGGATTTTGTTGTAGCTCTTTCAAGAACTCAAAGAGGAAAAGATGCCATCATGGTGGTCATTAATCGTTTCTCTAAAATAGCTCACTTTGTATCATATCACAAGAAAAATGATGCATCTCATGTTGCTAAAGTACATTTCAAGGAAATCATTCTTCTTTCTAGAGTACCAAAGACCGTCGTGTCAAACATGATTCTAAGTTCTTTAACTACTTTTGGAAGACCTTACGGAGGGTGCTTGGTACGCGGTTTCTATTCAGCACCACTTGTCATCCTTAAACCAACGGCCAAACAGAAGTAACCAATCATACTCTTACCACTCTTCTTCGAAGTATGCTGAGTAAGTCTATGAAAGATTGGGATTTGAAACTTGCGCATGTTGAATATGCTTACAATCGATCTCCGAGTTATACTACGAGTTGATCACATTTTGAAGTTGTGTATGGAATTTGTGATATCCTAAATTTCAACCAATTTTGGGATATGTAAAATGGTTATTTTATCAATACACTATTAGTTACGTTTATTCTGAAATAATCACTCAAGATTAAACTAATCTATTGGAAAAAGGCCATTAAGGACTGAAACACGCACAATTAGAGAATGCAATTAAGGATAGACCGCTCAATTATAAGATCAAAGAGAGATGATACTACAATGTTACAAGCCAATTAGTAAACAGAAATAAATCGATTCAATAGAAGTACGAGGTTGAATTACGAGTGATTTCGCATGACTATGATACTAATTGTAAACGACGTTAGACCGATTTTCTTTTGGCTTTGAACTTAGAGTGAGCAATTAATCCCTTATGATTACATGATAATTGAGGGTCACCCATGATTTGAAGAGGTACAAATGTGGATTGAGAATTATCAATCATGAATCAAATGTGCGAAAATCCCTAAAAGCGGTCGAATAGTTTAGATTGTACTAAAGTCGCATTTGATCAAATTTAACCATGAACTTCAATCTAATTTTGAGTATCAAACTTTTAAAGACGTCAAGATTAAACTATTAGATCCCACCTCATTAAACCTCCTATTTATTGGTTTGCCTGAAAATTGTTTGAAAATGATTTAATAGGCTGAGAGTTGAGCCCATAAAAGGAGTGGGTTGGTCGAAGGCCCAATGGACCTTGTGCCCAAACCAAGCCCCGCGAACCAAGTGGGCCCAAGCAAGCCCATAGGGCCCACTAAGCCCAATTCAAGTTCAAATCCTTTCCAAGTGTATTTTCAAGCCCAATAAACTAATCAATCCCATTTCTCCTCCAATTTGAGCCTAATTTGATTTATACGAGCTCGTATTAAAATTTTGGCCCCATACACGTGTATAGTATTTTATACTATACTTTGTGAAATTACCATTTTAATGGAAAAGGACAAAGAGAGAGTCAAGAGTGATGATGGGTTTTTGGCTTGTGGAAGAAGCCCACTAACTTCTCCTTACAGTTCTCTCTCTGTCTCTCTCCTCCCTCATTCCCCCCTAAATCCACCTACTCTCTCTCTCTCTCCCTCATTTTCCCTCTCTTGTTCTTCTTTCTTTCTTGTTTTTTGCCCTTGGCCAAGTAGAAACCACTCCAGTTATTGCCTTTTTCATCCTACATGCCACTAGATTGCCACTTGTTGTCCAAGCCGCTAAGGAGCTACGCTTGAAGCCATATGCCCATCTCCCTCCCTCTCGGTCTCATCAAGTTGAGCACCCTCCACTGTCGAGACCCATTTTTGTTGTCAAATTCCTCGCCATTTCGGACCTAGCTGTGTGTTGCGTTAGGGGTATATTAATTTAGATTTATATGGATTAGGGTGGTTGGTTATAGTTAATCTTGATTTGAGTTAATTGACTATAGTTAATCCTGTTTATTGTTAATTAATTATAATTAATCTTGATTAGTAATAATTAATTAGTTAATTCTAATTAGTAATAATTAATTACAATTAATTCTTTTTTAAATGTTGCTTAATTATAATTAGCTGATAAGTTATCGTGATAAGTGATAGGTGGACTGCGATAGGCTTCGAAAAAGGTGATAAGTTATTGTTGAAGGGACAATAAGCTATTGCTAAATAAGCGATAAGTTATCAGGAAATAAGTGATGATCTATTGCCAAAGGGTTGATAAACTATCCGAATTTTTATAATAAGTCATCGTTATTTAAGCGATAAGTTATACGGGAAAATTGATAGTTATCACAATAAGGAGATAGGTGATATTTGAAATGTGATTTATGCTTGACTTTTGTGGAATTTTTCTACATATTCCATTTTATTGAATGCCTACTTTGCTATGAAAAATACCTGCCTAATGTGAAACCTTTATTATTAATTTTAATTGGATTGTTATGCACATATAAATGGTAAACTCCGAGATGTTGAGTTTATATATCGTGTTTTATGAGTTAAAAGGGGCAAGTATGTTTAAAAAGGAAATCATGTAAAATTCGACAGGTTAATTATGTACATGTGATCACGTGTGATTATTTTACTGCACTTTTATACATAAAAGTTACTGTAGTTTATTATTGTGAGCACAAACACGTATGTATTGGCTAACTATCAAGAAATGAAATGGGCTTGAGTGGTTGAGGTGCTTGCGTGATCACATAAAGAGAACCTGTTATCCCTGCATAAGTATGGGCATGCTTTATGTGGCCATGATAATATCCTCCCCTGTTCAAGGACAGGTGTGCCCTTGAATGGCCATGATAAAACCCCTGTATAATTATGGGTGTGCCTTAAATGGCTATGATAAAACCCTTGTATAATTATGGGTGTACTTTAATGGCCGTGATGAAAAACCCTATATAATTACGAGTATGCCTTAAATGGCCATGAGACAACCCTTTTATGATTATGAGTGTGCCTTTAGTGGCTGTGATGATATCCCTATCGAGATGAGTGTGCCTTAAGTGGTTGTGATAAATACCCGATTATACCGGAAGACGGCCAACATGCGGGTTGACTGTGGCATGAATAGTCATAAAAATCGGAACACATGTAAATGTAATGTGCATGGAAAATAATAAAAAGTGTTATGATTATGTTTAATGCTTGTTGCATTTTTATGGTATGTGGTAATTGATGTTATGTAGGGTATGTGTCAAGGCGAGGTAAGAGTAGCTGCGGGTTTATTCGATGGCTTGGTTTGCTATTACAAGACTTAAGTTGTTAACTAACTGAAATTTTATCTCATTCGTCGTTGTTTAACATTTTTTAGGTCCATAGTATAGAGAGCCGTCATGTGCAATTTAGGGTTCTTGTGGACTAGGACCTTGAGGTCATACTACACTCAATTCCGGGGATTGAGTGTAGTGATGGGGGTGAGATGCATCACTTTTGGCTGGCCCTCGCATTAAAGGAGTTTAGTTAACCCTGACCCTACTGGTTTTGTTGGTTGATAGGAAGTTGCTCGTGGAAAGAGCTTGTGTATGTAAACTTCCTAGGGTTAACTAGTAATTAAATAAAGGTAATACTTTTGAAAGCTTTTGATGTTATGCTTTCTTATTATCCCTACTACTGTGATTGACTAGGTGGTTATGATTTGCTTCCATATGCATTTAATCGCAAAATAAAAATAATGGGCCGGCAACACATTCTGGGAAATCACATTCAAATGACCACAAGAAAATAGAGATTATTGTGTACTCAAGGGTTGGGGTGTGAAAAAATTAACCTCTTCACACTAATTGATTTGATTCCAATTCCATTCAACTCGCAAGTGAACTTCGATGACAAAAAAAGAGTTGAATCAATGAAGAAGCTTCATGAGAAGATTTGGTCAAAGATTGAAAAGGCCAACAAGTCTTATAAGAAGAAAGCTAATCAACATTGGAAAAAGGCTAAATTTCAATCGAACGATCTTGTTTGGCTTCATTTGAGGAATGAAAGATTTTCATCTTGTTGAAAGAACAAGCTTATAAGCTTATGCCGAGAGCTGATGGTCTATTTAAAGTTATCGAGCAAATCAGTGACAATGTTTATAAAATTGGAGTTTTGCCGACTTCTAATGTGGGAGATCTTTCTCCTTATTTAAAGGATGACGATTTGTTAAATTTGAGGACAAATCTCAAACAACTCAAGGAGGATGATGTGGGAGCATTCGACTTAGCTCTATCAACGAATTCGACATCGATACTATAAATGGTAATCCAAGTCAAGATAAAATTTAGGCATAACATGTTTCAGTGGATCAAGATTGAAGTTTCTAAATAAAGTAGTACCAAACCATTCCCTATTGAAATTATTGATACCAATGATTAGAGCGTTATCGACAAATGAAGAGTTACCGAAATTATCAATACCGATGATTAGAGCGTTTCAAAGTTTGTCAACAACCTACCTAATCTTGAATCTATATTAGATATGCTTTAGACTTAAATTAGGAAATTTTGTATCGAAACGAAATCCCTGATTCAAGTCTATAAAGGCATGCTATGGGACAATTAAAAAAAGGACATTTACAACTGAGGTTGAAAAACAAAAAACAAAAAACAAAAAAAGGCTATAAAAAGGGCTTTGTTAGTATAACAATATTTGGGATACTGTGAGAGTAAAAACTTGTTGTGAGCCAAAAAATTCTTAGAGAAGTGGGTCTTAAACAATTTATAATTATTTGTTATTTGATTTTTAGTGGTTCAATATAAATTGTTATTCTTACAGTGGGTTAAAGATTGTCACTCCATCATCTCTCTTACAAAAATGTATACATAGAGTAGAAAAAGTGAAAGCTCTTCCACGATTGTAGCCATCGGATGAGCTCTTACCACCGCGTCCTACCACCATCCACAGTTGCTATCACCCTTCAACCATGTTGTAGTCTTGCCCTGGTGGGCAGTAGTCTAACCCTATGACTTCAATCCTCTTGTAACACTAATTACCTCATCTCACCAAGCAACCTCAGCAATATTGGTCCCTGCACTTGCCTAGCAAGTTTCAATGAGTTCTCGTCTTGTCATTGACTTCCTTCAACTTGCAATTGCGCATCACCTAGAGCTCGTCAACTTTCTGCTATGCCTACAAACTTCATTGAGTCTTATTCCTACAAGTTTTTTAGTGAGATCTCAACGATTACTCTACCATTCCACTAGTCATCTAGTAGCTTTGGAGAGTCAATTTTGTCGTGATCTTCTGAGAGGTGAACTACCAAAAGGAAAGTTAATGGATTACTAGGTCAAAATTTAGCTCGAGCTTTTCTAAACCTATACCGGTTGTAACTTTAGGGTTTGGTTTAATTAATTTAACATGCAATTTAATTTATTCAGGAATTGCCACTAATCTATTATAGATCAATTGAAAACTCAAGTGTGGGAGAACACTTTACTTTTGTAAACTAGGAATTCATGAATACTGAGACTTGGTTACGCTAAATAAATTTAATACCATTTTGGCACACTTTCGTAGTAACTAAAGAGGATGGTTGATATGTGCATAATGTCCCTCTCTTGATTCAAACCTTTCAAGAGGGTCTCTTGGGCTTGACGTTGCAATGGTTTGCCTTTCTAGAGCTTGGAAAATTTTAAAAGTGGGAGGATTTGGCTGAAACATTCATCCAACAGTACAAGTATAACAAGGACATCGCTCGAACAAGGGATGAATTAGCTTGAACGGTGAAGAAGAGAGCAAAAACTTTCATAACCTTTTGCTGGTGGTGGTAGAAGTTCATCAACCGTTTGATGATGTAACTCTTTCTCGGGACTCTTTTTGCAGTAGTACTTTGAGGATGCTCAGCTTTGGTTGTTAAAACTTCTCTTACTCATGCATTGAATGGGTGTTTAGAATTGGTAAGATATCAAAAGGTAGCTCTCATAGGTTTCTCGTGAAGTAGGAAAAAGAAACTGCATCGGCACTAACTTTTTTGGCAGCTCCACAAAGGCCATTTATTCCTTAGATGGGAGGTTATCAAAACCTTATTCATAACAAAAGGATTGCACCAATATAATTCACTTGGTTGCCTTGGACTTTGGCTCAACCTCTTCCGTTGTTGATTGAAAAAGATTAGTTGCCAAAGAAATCCCCCTAGAACCCTTCAAATTTTGCTAGATTTAATGTATTTAAGTCATTCAAGTATGCCATGGGAGAAAAGGTGCATTAGCATTTAGATTGTTGGGCTTTCAAGAACAACATACAAAATGTGATTGACAAAGGCTTATTGTCATTCAAAAATGCTCAACCAAATGTTAAACAAAATTCTCTACCAAAACATGGTAAAGCTGTGAACATGATAACTGAAAGAATATCCAATGTTGTGAAAGTGTTTAATTTTGACATTAAGAAAGTATATGGCTCATTGATTGGAGCAAGACACTATTTGATTGATGGAGAATTGACAGAGAGAGAAGATGGAATGAATTATTGAGATGACCAAGACTAGCATAATTCAAAACCTTGACGAAAATAAGACAAGTATTCCCATCACCCCCGAGAGGATGAAATTCATTTTTACAAAGATAGAGGATAAGAATGAGGGACCCATTGAAGGAATTCCCAAGTTATATGAAGATTCTCATGCATGCACTATCTTGTATGATACCAAGATATCTAAGACTTGAAGTAAAAATAACTAAACACAAGTGTCATGGGTTAGTAGTTCCATGATCGCAGAATGACTCGTGTGGCACTTGTTGAGTGAAATTAGCCGGGCTAGCCTTCATTCATTAGTTGTTCTAGAGAACAATATAGTGAATAGTTTCCTAATACAAGTTGTACTGCACTAAGTTTAGCTTAGATGTTTAGTCCATTGAGTGAAATAGCAGATCACTTTGGGCTTATCAGCTGGTTTCGGTCTACCATGACCTCATTAGGAGAGTGGCGTAAGCTCTAATACCATTTGTACACAATAGGCCAACTCCACCTTTAGAGCTCCTAAATGATATATTCGTTCATTCCTAGAACTTATAGTACCAACCGTCCTAACTCTACTCCCATGAAGTAGTTGTATTTATTCTCTCTACATTACTCTTCACCTGGTAACCCTAAGCACCACTCTCTAAGGTCATGAGTATGGGAGGATTCACGAACTGTGACATTCTCTCCCACTTAATTCTGCAATGCCCTCGTTAAGGCTGTTCTATCGCTTCTTTGCATTCCCCTAACTATTAATGCCAGTCCTTGGGACTTATATGGATGGCAATGCTCGCCTAATAGAATAGACTATTCTACTCTATTGGTTGCTTCCCTTAATCAAACCCATATGCAAATCTCCAATCACTTGTGCTCTCCAGCAAGTGTGGCACCCTTGGCCAACCGCATTCCTACGACAACACCTTTTTTGCCTACTGAACTCCTCTTGATCTTTGCAAGTCGATGGAGGGTATCCACTAGTTGAAAGTGTGATAATAGATCTCCTCTTTAGATTCACCCATTGATTCAAGAACGTTATCCCCATTCAATGAGCAACTCGATTCTTTTCTAGACCCCTATTGCCATTCTAGAAGCTAGATGAGAGCTGTGTGTTGTTCGAGCCCTCGCAGCCCTAGCGATCACTCTTCGCCCTTATGGGACCGAAAAGACCACAGGCTTTCCCTTTATTCACCCACTTACTAGAAGGATCCCTACTCTGATATCATTTGTCATAGGTTGATTGTTCCTTGGTTATGGAATGACTCGTACAACACTTGGCAAGTGGAATTAGTCAAGCCAACTTTCATTCATTAGTTGTTCTAGAGAACAATACTGCTAATAGCTTCTTTTTACGAGTCATACCACCTCTAGTTCAGCTTGGGCATCTTGTTCATTAAGTGAAACAATAGATTGTTTTATGCTTTACAATTGGTTTCAGCTTGCCATGACCTTATCAAGAGAGTGGTATCAGCTCATGTCCAGTTTGTGCATGGAAGGCCAACCTTGCCTTCAAAGCTCCTAGGAGATATATTCTTTCATTCCTAGAACTTCTAGCACCAACCGTCCTAAACCACTCTCACGAACTAGTTCTATTCATCCCTTCTATATTACTCACCCTTTACCCGAAAACTCCAAGCACCACTCTAGAAAATAATTTTTTTGCCAAACAACACATTATTCGACTATGTTATAATCTGTCCTATCTAGCTTCCCAAATAAAGATGGCTATAACAAGTGAAGCTTGATCAAGATTACACAAGACTAATTCTATATTGGTTCAAACCTCAATAATTTTTATTGTCTATTTACACAGCTCTATGCAATCACTAAATATTTTATCCTTGATAGAAAGCACTAACTTCACAATTTTCTCTATTATGCTATTAATCCCATGTTCAGCTGACATTCACCTGAGAACTTGAACCATTGTCTTAGACTCTATGTCGACATGTTCTATACTCGCTCCACATTTTTCTCTTCTTTCAAAAATCTCAAATGTACCAAGGTCATGCCTCATGGAATTGGACCCTTTCTTTCATCTTGGTCTAAAAGGACCACCTCTTGGTTAGCTAAACTATTGGCTCTAGTAATAAAGGATTCGATGAGTTGAAAGTTTCTACAATATGCTGACAAGCAACTTCCTTTCTAGTGGAAACTTATAAGGCAAAATCATGTATATGGGCAATGAGCTTCAAGGGACCTTCTTTCTTTTCATCCCATTAAGGCTTGAACATTTACTCCACAACAAGAAAAAACTACTTTAATAATAACAAAAATGGGGAGTAAAGAAATGAGAGGGGTGTGTGAGTTTCTTTAGCATTTGACCAAATTTCAAAGTTTAGCATATCTTTTATTTTTCGATTTAAACTTTTAGAGTAGTTTATGGTGGTCTACGAGAAATTTCACATCATATTATGGGACTTTAACCGATCAACTTACTAATTATCCGAATCCCCATGCCTCTTCGATAGCATTTTCTTTATCGGAAAGACATTGACTTCTTGAAATTGAGCTAGATTAAGTTCAAGCATCAAACATGGTGATGTTTTGATTTTTAGTTTGAATGACCAATGAGATCATTTGGTGGTTGAGTAGCCAAAGAACACTGTTGGATTCTCTAGTGAAAATTCTTCATGCATCAAAGTTTCACAAGTATTTTGATGAAAAATCTAATAATTGTCACCCAGTTATTGCACAACTATTATAAATCCCAAGCAAGATGGAGTTACTGAAAAACTAACACCCTTACAAAAGAAAAGAAAAGAAATTAAATGACTGTCCCCCCCCCCCCAAAACTTTGAGACAATGCTCATTCTAAGCAAACATTAGATATACTAATCCTACCTAACCAAGCCAATTACATTTTAGAATCTATTGGATTCACATTGAGTTCCACTAGATAACACAAGTTTCTGTTCATTTTTTATACTATGGTTGATTCCATTCATCGTCATCTAATGGGTGAGTCTATATAGACATTTTCTCCCTTGTTGTACATATTGTTGATACCTAACTTTTGACTAAATATTTAGATTTAAATGTCATAGAAAATTGGGGACCAATTTGACCTTAGCTAAAAGGATTTTCACATATCCCTAGTATTAATTTATTTGCATCTACTAAGTTTTATTTTCCTTTTTATTTCCCTTATTTTTACTGCATTTTAGATAAAAATAAATAAATAGAAAATTTATTCAAAAAGGAAAAAAAGGAGAAAAAAAAGGCCTACCAAGAGGTTGGGTCTCACTCGGCCCCATTTCCTTTTCTTTACCCATAACACGAGCCTAGAGCCCATCTCGCCCCAACACACTTCCCCTAGCCTAGCCTAGCCTAGCCTCCTTCCTTTTCTCTTCTTCCTCACGTCCATAGAGGACACAAAGGGATATGCAGTAGAGCAAAGTGACTATAGAGTAGGCGTTGAGTAGAGCAAACCAAGGGGACACCAGTTCGGTTGGGAGAAAGCTCGGTTGGTGCAACCAAATCCAATGGTCAAACCCTCGGTGACTAGACTCTCCCTGCCTATAAATAGGGGGAGATTCGAAGAACAGGGAGGACGAGTGGCTCTAAAGTTTTGACTTCCCAAGAGAGACATCCAATAAGGTAGACATCCAAGCAATCGAGTGGAGGAGCAAGCTTATAGGACTTCCCTAAAGAGACATTCAAAGAGGCCAAAGAGCAAGCAAATCCAAGTAGTAGAGAGGATGAGCAACGAGCTCAGAGGTTCTGACTTACTAAGAGAGACATCCAAGGAGGACAGACCTCCGAGCGATCGAGCAAGTCCAAGTGAGAGAAAGAAAAAGAGGGGTGAGGAGCAATCTCAAAGGGTTTCCCTGGAGAGACATTTGGGGAGGCTTGAGAATGACCGAATCCTAAGGCGGTGGACAAGAGAACAAAGCGGCCGTCAGAGAGACATCTGAAAGCTAGATCTAAAGAGGCTGACGAGAGAGGAGAGAGAGACCTTTGGGTGAGATTTGGTGGGAAAAAAAAGAGATGAAAAAAAGGGGGAGAGAGATCTAAGGTAGGAGAGAAAAATTGAGAGAGAGAGAGAGATGTGGGACTAAGCCTTGTCGCTGCACTGGTCCAATGCCACCATCGATCGACCACTGACGACGAGGCCTATTGGCAACTTGCGTTGCTCCCATCGCCGCCTACACTCAAGCCCGAAGCCGTTCCATCCCACAATGACTTTGCCACTCATGGATCTCGATTTAACCTCACGTTGTCCCTGCTGCTGTCACTTGTCATCCTTATTACCGTCACTCGTTATCCTTATTGCTAAGCACCATCGTCTCGTCAGCTCATCTCATGATGATCACCGCCGCTCACCATGGCTAGGTCAGGATAGCTTGGCCATCCCCCATCAGCACCACGGAGGGATTGCGATAGAGAAGGGGGCGCATGTCCGGTCATGGCCGAGTTGGGCACAAGGACCTAGTCGACCTACTAGGGTTTGGTTTTTGGGTCGAGTGAGTTAGGCTTGTAGGCGCCCTTTTGTTTGCTTGGACCAAACATGGCTTTTTGGGCTTGACTATTTTTTCTTCTATTTTTAGGTATTCCCTTGGGCTAGGCGAACCAAGCCCATAAGCTAGATTTAACCTAGCTAAGGGGCTTAAGGCTTTGAAGCCTAAGCTAGTGTAGACCCAGGTCGGATTCGAGAATCCAACCCAGGTTTGTTTATAGTATAATATAATATAATTATTAAAAAGTCGAAAAAAACCAAAAATAGTTTATATTTTTCAAAAAATCAGAAAAAGTAAAAAAAAAAAAATAGCTTTTAATCTATTTTCTCCACAAATGCATGGAAAATCTTTGAATGTCAAAAAATATCAAACCTCAAGGTTTAAACAAGATTAGGTATTGAAGGGCATTAGTTGATTAACTAATGTAATCAAGTTCTCAATCCTACTTTATATGGTTGTGCAAGAGTAAAATATTTCTCCCAATATATTACTTGGGTTCCTAATTGATCCATCCCAAATTGATTAATGACTACTCATTTTTAAATGAAATTAACTTGTAGCTTAAAAACTTAAACCATAAGTCACGAATTGATGGGCTTGGGAAAGCCCAGGCTAAGCCCTAAAGCATTACCCAAGCCATTAGCCTCCAGGAATCGAAAGGGAGATTAGAACACATACATAGAGTCTATTATCATCATGAGGTGGTAACCATGCTTTGTGCTCAAAATATCGAACTTGAAAGTATCAGTCATGTTGATCTTGCTTGAGTGCTTTCGAGAGGATAAGACGATTCTCGCATGATCGGTAAGTCGCGGTCACTGGTTCAATAATTTCTTCTGCTTGGTTGGCACCGATAAATAATTGCTCAAGATATCAATCAATTATCATGTGCAGCATGCATGCTTGCTTCCTGAGAAGACCCGAATGAAAGGTAAATAAATATCATTTTTTAGGTGCATTCTTTCTAGAAAAGAAGATCCTCCTAGACTTCCTTCGCATGTACAAACGATTTTGGCACTACATGCAGGGTTGGCCTGGAAAGAGTGGCTTAGGGATGGCCATCTTAGGGTTTCTGTGTGCGAGCAGTTCATTCAAGTAAAAAGATTCTATTCTATAGGATGGAACCTGATTAATTTATTCAAGCCATGTTCTGCGAATCAGATACGATGTTCACATACGCATCGTCACGCATATGATCCTACCCTCCCCCCAAAAAAAAAAACCACACTAAAGAAGTGCTAGCTCATCATAGAAAGTTCACCTCACGCAATCGTCCAAACTCTCTAGGCCGTACCTGAAATGAATTCTTTCCTTAGGCTTCTTGATGACTAAGACATTCTCCCCAACAAATCAAATACGAATTGTATTATAGATATGTCCAACTCACAGTCTGTATTTATGAAATAAAATGTTCACCAACCCTAGAAGCTCGCCTGTAATCATGGAGATAGCTAGCCTCTAGGGCTAGCTTCGTTCCTTTCGATAAGCAATGGTTAGGTCGTGGAGATTTGGTATAGTTTCAGCAAAAGAACTCGAATTTCAAAGACTAAAAAGTATAAAAAAAAACTTGAAGGGTTGGTGAAGGTCAATAAAATATTGCCATCTTCGGATCATTGGCATTTTAGTAAACATTTTCTGCTTTTGTAGGCTATTTAATTAATTGGGATAACATCTCCACAAGTTATTGACTAATGGTGCTTGTAGCCAGTGTTAAGGTCCCGTGTCTTTGTCACATGCAAGAACAAGAAAAACGCATGGAAACTAACAAGCCCTAATCGAGAAGGAATAATATAGTTAAATGTCATCATACGATCAGTTCACCGAGACAATGAAGCTAATGAGTTTTTATGTCTATGCTTCGCATTGGTCACTGTTGCGTGCTACCTTAATCTATGGGACATTGCCCTATATATCGCCACTTAACCTCTATACTTAATTGATATTTGACAATATTGTGTTCCGATTGATGAATAATTGAACTTCAACTGACTTGGTTTGTCGCCTTGCCGAGGGAAAAAGGGTTGGTATCAGTTGATTGTCATCTTCTTCTCAAGTCTTGGAGCTGTCCTATGATCGAGTACAATGGGGCCTTTGGCTAGAGATATCAAGTTGTCATTAATCGTTATAGTTAATGTCACGATAATCTCCATGTAATTACTGGGTCCAAGAAGGTAACCTAATCCCTGAGGTTGTGGATGATTGAGAACCTAACTTTCTGGTTTATTGAAAGCCGAGTCATTGAACAGATGGCAAAAACCGGATATTGCAAAACATATGCATGTGAATAAGCTGTCTAGCAAGCAATGGTCTAAGAACTTGAAGTCTATAACATGGCAAGATCGTTTTCAGCAATGTCACTTCAGATTTTATAAGCCTGGTTTTTAGCAACTCTGCAACCGGTGGAAACGGTTCAATTTAATTGTTTTAAAAATCTGAAACGCTTGGAACTTTTACAAATGCAAATATTGACATGTAGATTCACATCAAATTACTTTCACAATTTTTAAAATTAAAATAATATTGTAACTTCTGATGGGAAAGAGTTTATTTTATTTCATTTTTACAAAATCCAAAACAAACAAACCATGAGACATTTAAAGAATGAAGGAATTTTTATGACTAGATATATCATATACATGAATAATGACCATGGACATAAAAATAAGTCAAATGAAAGTGCAACCACCACTAAAAAAGCTAATTGTTTGATGGTGAATGTAATAAAATATTAGGTGGGGAACTCTCATTTAAGGTTGATACAAAGAATGACAAAATAGCACATGCACATTAACCAATGCCCTACTTCTCGTAAAAATCAGTATAGATCTTATTACAGCAAAAATAAATTTATTAGAGAATGATGCGATATATTTTTTTGTGTTATATTTAGAAAATCGCAATAAAAAAGAAGAAGAAGAAGAAGATCAATACAATGCACGGAACACGAGATAGGCCATTCATTCTTACACTGTCAATATCACAAGGCTTGTCGTTGGTGCTCAGCTACATATGTTTCGTGGAGAACAAGTTAAATTATAATAATGGGGTCTCTTTCTTGATCTCGAGTGAAGGGACAGATTCTTAGAGCATTTGGGAGTCCCATGACAGGCTTGCACATGCCACTTGTCATCTTTGTATTTTTTTTTTTTTTGAAATTGCCCTTAAAAAGTCTTTCATTTCATATTAGATTAATTAAATGGTTTGGTTTTATGCTGATTTAATTAATAGAGGGTTAGGTCATTTTTTTGGATTTATTTGGGTGACTACACACACAGGCAGACAATCTGAGTCGTTGATGTGTAATTAAATGCAACTGTCTGAGATACCCCCATGTAGATTCCTTCATTCCTTTATTTAAGAAAAGACATCCTATTTATTCCGAATTTTCTTTCTCGCCAAAATTTAAAATGTTACTAAAATTTAAAAATATAAAAAGTTTATGTAAATTTACATGTTAATATTTGTATTTGTGAAATTTTCGACAATTTTTATATTTTAAAAAAAGTCAAAGAATGTGAAGTGCAAATATTTTACTTTGATTAAGCCAAAAAAAGAAAAGAAAACCCAAACAGATTCTATCATGGGGAAAGATACACAAGAAGTGATTCGAAAAGAAACTTAATGATAAGTGAAATTACCAATATATCATTTTTATTTACAAGATATTATTAGTTCTTGTAAGTCAACTAATTATTTCGAGTAATAGAAATGATCAGTTTTTAAAAAATGTTTTTCAAATTGTCTAACTTTCACAAAACGAGCCAAATCTAAAATCTAATGTAATTTTTAAACTATCATTCTATAAATCTTAGAGAATAATCACATGTGAGGCAAGGTGGATGGTGGCACAAAATAATATATAAAAATGATTGAATTCACGTTTATATGTGTATGCATGGCCAAAATGTTGACTGTATGTTTATATACATAAATGGTCCAAATCCAACCAACGTCGGACGTCGATGGACAAACCACATCAATATTCTCGAACGAGCGTCCTTTTCGTCCGTCCGTACGGGACCCAGGGGACATTGTTTCTCTAGAATCTACATGTCATCATAGTTCCTATATGCCTTCTATATTTATGGAATTTCTCTCATTTTAACAGCTTAAACTTTAGAAAAATCGATAGAGATCCGATAAAATTTTATTAGTTTTGAAATATTTTCTTTATGTGCACATTATATCCATATTGTCTCCCTCCACTTAATACCTTAAATTTTTTGGCCTTGTTAGTATAATGGTTTTTAGGCATCATGAGAATAACAATTTGTTATCGGTCACAAATTCTTGAAAGGGTGGATCACATAATAATTTAAAATTATTTGTTATTTAATTTTTTATATCCAAAATAGACTAATATTTTTACTGTAAATTAAAGGCTATCATCCAATTATTTCTCTAAATTTTTTGAATAGTTGATTGTGGTCCAATAAAATTTCACATTATATCATAACAAAAAGTCTTGAGTGCAAATCTTTTCAACCCTCTTCTCTCCAATTACATATTTCCACATTTTAAGGTTGGCCAAGGTTTAGCCTCTCATGCGTGCGAGTGAAGGTGTTGAACTTTCGCACATCACTTGCTTTTTGGATTTATCAAAGCTTCACGGACATGAAACTCAACAGCTCATATCCCAGTTTTTAATAGCATAGGCAACTTCATTCCAAGAGGTTAAGCATCTTATAATTCTATGTTTTAATGAGTATTTCCCTCTGAAAAGAGTAGCTCGACCTCCCAGTATATTACCTGTTTTTGATGTTTCAAAGGCAAATTCGGGTATTATTACGTAATAAACCATATTCATTCACAGTAAGAGTCCAAGTCATATTACTCATATTCACGCTGGAAATTATATCTCTCGCGATTTGATGAAGAAAATACACAAGCAAAGGATCTCGTGAGTACATAGAAACATCAATCAACTCCTCCATTGCTTCTTTCACGCCATTACATCAACATTGTCTGTCGTCCTCTCCCTACCATATTGACAGCTCCACCTCTGTCTGTATCCTACTGTTTTATCCCGATATTCAGAATGAAATCAAAATGGTGGCATCAAAAACATTAACAAGATAAGAGGATGCTTTTCCTCTAGCTATTTCTTCCCGTCCTTCCAAGGCGTGAGCAACCCATCGTTCTTCCCCAGTCCCTTTCCCACGGGTTGAGTGCCAATACGACACCCGGACAATAATGTCGATGCGATCTTTGTCTGCTTCCCCTTGATTTGAGGTGAAATGATGCCAAATAATGTCAAGAGCGTTCGTTGGATGACATTCCGTGCAAGAAAGGGATGTTTGCGAAGATTACATCGCCCCAATCGCATGCGTTTGGTGAGCTATCACCGCAAACTGACTGTTGCTCTTTAGTTCTGCATGAAATTTACACTGCATGCCTAGGAGAGAGAGAGAGGGAGAGATTTTGGAGTTTGTGCGATCTGTCCTCCGATCGTCTTCAGTTGGTTTTGTCCTTACCAATTATTCTAGGGTTTGGAGCAACTGGGATTTTTTCAAATGGCCAGTGAGCGAGAGTGGCAGTATGATAATGCAGCACGATCATTTCTTGTAGGACCCTAGGAATACCCAACCATCCTCGGAGCGTTGACAAGAACAGCCATTCCCTCGACATGCCTGTCATATTATTTCAGAACCGATCCAAGGATTTCCTTGTCCTGAGGAAGAGGACGATAAATTTCGCTTCGGCTACCGAACGTGGCCTTGTAGTGGGGGAATCGACGATCCTCCTCTCGTCTTCTCTTTCCCATCACGAGTGGTCGAGCTTTCCGCGTTTGTATAGTCATCGTCTGGAAAGAACAAACCATCGCCTATCGGAACCCTAAGGCTAGCATCATAGTTCGTGACAAATTCGATGTTGACTCGACTTGATTGAAAATTTGCCCATCAACCCAAAAGAAAAACAGAAGGAGAAAGGAAGAAGAAGACAGGCGGCTATAACTAATTAAGCAGTGTCGCGGAAGCAATATTTGAAGTGGACTTATCATAGGGACGCCAATGTATTTTTGTGAATATAAGATATATATTTACGCTAATCAACCAACATTATAATTTAATTTGAAGCAAAGTAAATATAATATTTTTGTGAACACATCAAGAAAGTATTTTATGTGTTCGATCATATTATCAATATATATATGGACGATCTCGGTGAATATGAATTATACGGAGTCCTATTGATATGTGGTGTCTATATTAAATAAAATACTTATTCATGAACGACTTACCCATATGTGATCAAGACAAAAACACATGAAAAACGACATAACATCGATATGTTACCATGACCCTTATAGCATCATGTATACTAGATAAGTGTAGTGGTGTACCCAAAAAAAAAAAAAGTTCATAATATAACTAAGTGAAGTAGAGTGACCGAAAAAATACAATTATATGAATTTTATCGAGACTGCTCTACTTCGTGTGATCTATTTGAGGCCGTCCATTTTTACTCCTCTGTTTTTTTCAGGCCTTTCCGATAATTCAAGAAATTGGGCCTACAAATGCCAATAATATTAGGCCCAGCTTTCTATAATGGGCCTGAAAAATATGCACAACCTTGTTTTTCTCCAAATCTCTCTCTCTCTCTCTCTCTCACATCTTGTAAAGAAGGGGTTGCAGCATGCAACTGCTTGCCTTGAGCCATGACAACGACAGAGCCAGCGTAGGTGTCGCATTAGGATAATTACTGTTGACAGGTGATACGCTGCGATGGTGATCCCCATTAAAAGCCAACGGTTGCAACTGTTGCAACCATTGCGACAATGACCGCCTAGCTTTCGGTCTCGCTGCCTTGCCTATGTCGCTGTCGTCTTAATTGATACCTGAGACCGGCGTGATGACCAACACCACAGGACAGACAACATCAGGGTTGCGGTCTTTGTCAAGTAGCGGTTGTCCTGTAAATGGATCCTTGTTCCCCCCTCCTCTCGACTTTCTTTTTAACCTTTCATTTGACTTTTTATTTTACTTTTACCACGTCATCAACTAATGTACCAATAACAATGTGACATGTGTTTTATAATGGCCATCTCACGTTTTCGACTGTTGACTATGCACCCTGGCGATCCAATTTAACAGAAACACTAATGGTAATGCTCTTTTTTTTTTACATATATATAAAATACAGAAGAAATTTGAAAAAGAAGAAGAAGAAGTAGCAGGACAGTTGATTTGCATAATCAACGAATGTTTTTTCTCGTCAGATACCTTTGATTTGTATACTTCATGCCACTTCTGAGTGATGTATACGTTTTTCTAATCCAAGTTTAGAGGCTATTTTTAAAATTTAAATACATATTTTCACTTTTCCAAAAAAGGAAAATAGTTCTTCACATAAAATCAACATTTAAACTGGTATGGAACAAATCAAATATTTCAAAAAAATAAAAAAACCCCAACATGAGTCATTATTTTGAAAACAAAAGAAATATATTTTCATAATTATAATAGTGATTTTATTATCTCTAATACTAGAGGGAAAGATTTTGAATTTCTTCTATTTAAGAGCTCCTATCTTCTTTATCTTCACAAGATTGATGATGCCACGAGAGCTATTAGTACATTTGGAATTTTTGTTCCTGTTTTAGTAATTATTATTTTCATACGTCTACTAAACTTTAATGATATTAGTTTGAATTTAGTGTAGCATTTAGTAAAACAGTTAAAAATATAACTAGCATTTAGATATAACATACGTTGATTTGTCAAAATGATGTTGTATGAACATCTATCGTTTGGCCTAACCAAATATTACTTCTAGTTACAAAATATCTAAATAAAAAAATTAAACGATTTCCCCATTTATGAAGGAAAACAAAAATAAATTATAAAACCCAAACAGCATCCTATCGATTTCGAATTATATCGTTTATAAAAAATCACATGGTAATACATACATAAATTGAGAATGGATCGGATTAACTCTCACGTACGAAATTTCCAAATTTGACATCGAAAGGCCATGCCGTCTTAAAACGTGAAACATGACGATCTCCAATAGCTCATTATTCTTCCCAACCCCTCTCGGTCTCAAATTCCCGCAACCCGTATTCTTCGTTCGAACAGTTGAAATTATGTTTTTATTTGTTTATGATGTCTTTTGTCTCCAGGTTTGATGTGAGTGATCAGTTAGACTCTTATTAGGAGATTCCTCACGGGAACATATAAAGTCATAGCATAGAAGATTACATGCGTAATCGCTTGGGCAACGAAAGGGTTTGGTGATCAATCACGACGACTTCAACATCAACCCCAGCTCATCTTCTCAACTTCTTGCAATAAGCATGGAGAGAGAGAGAGAGAGAGATTGAATGGGAATCTCGATTGCATTGTCTTGCATTCAAACCCTAACGAGTTCATCCATATTATAAAATCCAATTCTTTTTGGCTGAGATCTTTGACTCGACTAAGGACCGTCTAGAAAGGGCACCGAATCAATTTCACAACCACTACATTCTACTATAGTATTAATGAAATTGCAATTGGCACGAGCAAGAATGTTGCCGCCTTGACTTCTAGACGTGGGTTTCGCAGGCATAGAGGTGAGGAGCACTTTATTTCCGCACAACAACAAACCGCCTAACCCCTAAAATATCGAACAACTACTAGAAATACAATATAATTACTGGAATAGTAATATTAATTGAATCTTTTATGATCCCAGCGATGAAAATCTTTTGTCTGCCTCAGCCAGACCGCATTTCGCGATGATAAATTATTTATTATGTGCTTGTGAAATTCGTGCATGGACATTATTAGAAGTTGATGTGAGTTTACTAGTATATTAATGATTGACCGATTGACAAAATGTTATTGAGGAGGAGCGGTCATAGGTTAGGGTGGCGATTATTCTATGCCAGACGGTTCGCGTATACGGAAACTACCCGCTTAATTATTTTCATAATAACTCATAAAAAAATGAATTATTTCCACATTAAGTCAAAGAAAAATAACTAATAATCGGATATTTTCAAGGGTTCGGCTGACGGAAACTTTTGTTTTTGTCTGCCGCGTGCCACCTTGTATTGCCCAGTGAAGATTTCCATGAGATCTCTTTTTTTTTATTATTATTATTATGCCCACGCGAAATTTGTGCACGGATATTATTGGGTGCTAATTTGAATCTTTCAATAATTAGGATCGAGACGTTAACAAAAATTACTTAATCGGTAACGGGCAGCTGGACGTGCTAGAGCTGCACTCATCACAAATGAACAACGCTCAAGAATATTCCTGAAAACACGAGAGAGTACGCGGATTTGGAGCTAGGAATTGAATTATTTTCACAAGAAGTTAAAGAAGAAATAGTAAGAATTTGGATCTTTCTTCTCATTTTCTAAACCTAACTTATACCTAATATCGTCGTCGCCGATTGTCCTGGCAAAATCAAGGATTTGAACGGGTATATGCCATAATCCAGCTAACGAGGAAGCACAATTTTTTTCTTCCTAATTCCATTACTTTGACAAGTGTGAAATTGAAAGTCGCATTTGGAGCGAAAAGACATGGGAGTGGAGTTGTGAAATTGAGGGCCGATTCTCAGTTCAAGATCTCAATCTGATTCATTTATTTCTCTCTTCCCATTAGTGGAGTTGGACCCATTAGTGGAGTTGTTACTATCTTTGCATGCGGTAATTAAGAGATCTTAGTCAATCACGTATTTATTAGTAGATTAAGATGTTGGTAGAGGTGTCAATATATGTCATAAACCCATATTATGACTCACTTTTAGTTAAATGGGTCAAATATGAGTCAAGTGAAAGTTAAATATGGATCAAGTGAAAGTTAAATATGAGTCAAATATGAGTCAAGTGAAAGTTAAATATGAGTCAAATATGGGTCAAGTGAAAGTTAAATATATATTAAATATAGGTTGAGTGAGTTATTAGGTAAACTCATCATCTCTCTCCTTCAATCTCCCTCATTTATGCATTCTCGACCTCCGTTGCCGATCTCACCATCACGCCACCATCACTATTGCTAATCCTGCCATCACGCCACCGTCACCATTGCCGATCCTGAGTTTGCTATCGCCGGATGGAGCTCAGCCTGGATTTGGGCAGACAAGCCACAACAAAACTTAGACTAGCAAGCCCTAAGCTTGCTGACCAAAGCTCGGCTTAGATCTGGACAAGCGAGCCGCGAGGTTACCAGCCTTGGCTGAGCTGCCGCTTTGCCCGGATTTGGGTAGGTGAGCTTTGAACTTGTTGGCCGCAAGAAAGTTTATGGCTCGCCAGATCCGGGTGAGCCTGAGCTTGACCATTGCTAGCAACTTCAACGAAGCCTAGATTGGCCGAGCCTTGAGTTTGTTGGCCTTGGTCGAGTTCGAACTCTCTGGCCTACGTCTTAGCTAGTCACCGTTAGGCGGCACCAATAGAGGAAAAGGGGGAAGAAGAAGAAAGAAGAAAGAAGAAAGAAAAGAGAAAAGAAAGGAAAAATAAAAAGAAAGAAAAAATAAAATAAAATAAAAAATAATAAAAAGTTCAATTTTTAAAAATAATTAAAATATCGATTTTTAAAAAAAAAAAAATTATTTTCCAAAACTATTTCAATTTAGAGGTATCAACATTTTTTTATTATTTAATTTACTTTATAAATTTATATGTGAAAAGTTTAAAGTGGACTAAATAAGTGGGAGTAGATTTTCGTAAATTAAGTTAAATATTAATATGTGTTGGTAATATGGATCGAGTATGGGTCGGGTATGGGTCATTAAATTTACATTGCATGAAAATAGATTAAAACAAGTTAAATGGGTCGATGTGGGTCGGATCATTTTTGACTCGACCCATCCATTTGACACCCCTAGATGTTGGACTGGACACGTTAGTATATGCCATAATCCAACTAACGAAGGAGCATATTTTTTTTCTTCCTAATTCCATTATTTCGACAAGTGTGAATTGAAAGTCACGGGACAGAAAAGACGTGGGAGTTAAGTTGTGATATTGGGGTTGATTCTCAATTCAATATCTCAATTTGATTCATTTATTTCTCTCTTTCCATTCATTGGAGCTCGATGAAAAAGTACTATTTATTTTTATTTTGGTAGCTTGATGAAAGATTTTGCTGTCATAATCTTATACAAGGTCACATGTTGGTACGATTAACATGTGGTTGAGGGATGACTATATAAAATGCGTCTTTAATGAGTTTTGATGGGCACCGAATATATTGGATAGATAAGTCTTTGATCCCACATCGTCTAGATCTAGGTTAGTATATTAGATAGATAAGTCTCGTGTAATGTCCAATTAGCACAACATGCTTTAATGCCGTGTAGATATGGATTGTGCTTGCGATGATCTTGGTTGGATTTTTCACATTCAAATTAGGGCTGAATGCCAGGCATTGGACATGAATCTAATTCCACATTGCTCAAATTTAGGTTGTTGCATTAGTAAATAAGTCTCACATGGCATTAATTAAGACATGGTAGCTGAAGAATTAGATGGTGGAGAAGGTGATGAAGATACATTATGTCATTTTCCTTGTGTCTAAATAGACTTGACCTATTCAAAATACTATCGAGAAGATAGCGAAAATTTCATTATCTCACATCTAAATGCATTGACGCATCTAATTAGACTCAATATCACTAAAATCTTCCAAATGGATTGGCAGAAGAAATCACTAGAGAGTTGGGTTCGGAGATTGGTGAGAGCTGGCTACCATCTGCATTAGATCTTAGTCCATGCCTCGAGGGAAAGTGCAGTAACCAAGATAGAGCAGCCAAAAAGGAAATTTCTCCATCACCCGCCCCCCCACCTGGCAACCGCAGGAACTATGGGCTTAGGCAGGGATGGGGAAGTCAGCTAGTCAAATGTACAGGCGAAAGAAACTTGCCTAATTTTTCGGTTGTCTTAAGTAACCAAAGGCAATCCACAATGCCCATTGGGTCCCTCATTCCTATTTTTGCCGATGTCTTAAATGATTCACCATCAAATTTGTGATAGTGGGGGCGGATTGTCAAATCAATATCTCGATATGATTCATTCATTTCTCTCTTCCCATTCACTGGAGGTCTGAAGAAGTACTATTTTTATTTTATTTTATTTGGGTAGCTTAATGAAAGTTTTTTGCTGTCATAACCTTAAACAGCGTTACATGTTAGTTGGACCATCACGCAGTTGAGGGATGACTAAATGAAATGCGTCTTTAATGAGTTTTGATGGGCACTGAATATACCTTTGATCCCACATCATCTATTAGTCTCGTGTAATATCAAATTAGCACAACATACTTTAATGCCGTGTGCATATAGATTGTGCTTGCGACAATCTTGGTGGGATTTTTCACTATTAGATCAGGGCTGGAATGTCAAGCATCAGACATGTATCTAATCCCACCTTGCCCAAATTTAGGTTGTTTCATTAATAAATAAGTCTCGCATAACATTAGTTAAGACATGGTGGCTGAAGAATTAAATAGTGGAAAAGGTGATGGAGATAAATTGTCATTTCCCTTGTGTCTAAATAGACTCGACCTATTTGGGATACTATCGAGAAGATAGTAAAAGTTCCATTATCTTGCATCTAAATGCATTGACGCATCTAATTAGACTCAATATCACTCAAATCTTCTGAATGAATTGGAAGAAGAAATCACTTGAGAACTGGATTCAGAGATTGGTGAGAGCTGGCTATCATCTGCATCCGCATTAGATCTTGGTCCATGCCTCGAGGGAAAGTGTAGTAACCAAGATACAGCAGCCAAAAGGGACTTTCTCTGTTCCCTACCCACCAGGGCAACCGCAGGAACTCTGGGCTTAGGCAAGGAAGGGTGAAGTCAGCTACTCGAATGTACAGGCAAACGAAACTAGTCTAATTTCTGGTTGTCTTAAATAACCGAATGCAATCCACAATGCCCATTTGGTACCGCATTCCTACTTTTTGCTTATGCACTAAATGATTCACCATCTAATTTTCGAAGCATGCACGGTCATTGGCTTGAAAATTCAATAACATTGCCAAAACAAGTACAACATTGGTATTTATTAACAAAGTCGTTTTCTCCTTTGTAGTGACGTGACTCACTTGGCCACCATCACCCGCTTGCTCGCCTGCCCGCCCCCACCTAGGGACGACAGGAACGATTGGTTTAGGCAAGGATAGGAAAGACAGCTACTCGTGCGAAAGAAACTAGTCTAAATTTCAGTTGTCTTAAATAACCGAAAGCAATCCACAATGCCCATTGGGTCGCCATTCCTATTTTCACTTACGTCTTAGATGATTCACCATCTAATTTTCTAAGCATGCCTTATCTTTTGTTTGAAAGTTCAATAACGTTGCCGAAACAAGTTCAACATCGTTCTTAATTAACAAGGCCTTTCTCTCCTGTGTAGTGACGTGTCTCAATTGGCCACCATTGTTGACTGGTAGTATCTCATCCTCATGAATTTTTTATTGCCGATGGAGCACGGTCTGCATAAGATTCTAGATCACGCCTCGAGGGAAAGTGCAGCAACCAAGATATAGCTGCGAAAGAGACTTTCTCCATCGCCCGCCCCCTTACCAGCCACAGGATCGATTGGCTAAGGCAAGGATTGGAAAGTCAGCTACTCGAATGTAAAGGCGAAAGAAACTAGTCTAATTTTCGGTGGCATAAGTACAGCGGGAGTGCCAAAACTTGGCACAGAGGAACACTTAAGTGTCAAAAGTTACAAAAGGTACACTTAAGTGCCACTTTTCGAAAAAAATTGATCACTTAAGTACTAAGTCGTCGGAACCCTACCGGAAATCCTGAGTGGCAATTTTTTATTAATTTTCTTACATACGTGGCTCGCCGGAATACTAACTCAGTGAAAAATAACGTCGTTTTGGCTGATGTGAATTTTAAAAATTATTAATTAAATAATTTTAAAAATATTATTATAAAATCAATTTTATTAAAAAAGAAGATAAAGAAGAAGAAGGGAATCGGCGAGGGCCGTGCAGCCCTCTTCGCCACCGCCCCACTGTCGTCGGCCCTTGTCGACAACGGTGGGGAGGGTCGGCCGGAGTCGCTGGGCCCTAGCCAGCCTGCGGTGAAAGCCCATAGGCTCTCGCTCAAATCTGGGGCGAGAGTCGCCGGCGACGATGGGGAGGGTCGGCTAGGGTTGTCGGGCCCTGACTGGCCTGTGGGGAGGGCTTGCCCTCCCCATAGGCCCTCGCGCAAATCTAGAGGAGAGTCGCGACCCTTGCCCCGCATTCGGGTGAGGGCTTGCAGACCCTCGCTGCAAGCCAGTCGGGGTCGCCGGTCAGTGGCTGGGGCCCAGCGACCCCAGCCAACCCTCGCCCACCATCACCGGCCCTTCCCGGCGATGGTGGGGCGGTGGCGACAAGGGCTGTACAGCCCTCACCGATCCCCTTCTTCCCTCTGTTTTTTTTTTTTTTATTTATAAATAAAATTGATTTTAATTCTTTTTAAATTTGACATGGACACTTTTTTTTTATTAAAATTGTCACGTGTATTTTTTATTTTGAAAAAAAATACTCCGTCAGTAAATGAAGTCGTCGGAAAATGGACACATAGCAATTTGGCCGGATTTTCTCGCCGTTGGCACTTAAGTGATCCATTTTGCTCCGATTTTGGCACTTAAGTATACCGTTTGTAACTTTTAGCATTTAAGTGTCTCTCCGTGCCAAGTTTTGGCACTCCCAAGGTCCATACCTCAATTTTCGGTTGCCTTAAATAACCTAAAGCAACCAACAATGCCTATTGGGTGCTGCATTCCTATTTTCGCTTGTGTCTTAATGATTCACCATCTAATTTTTTAAGCATGCATGATCTTCTGCTTGAAAATTCAATAACGTTGCCGAAACAAGTACAACATCGTTATTAATTAACAAGGCCGTTTTCCTCCTAGGTAGTGGCGTGACTGAATTGGCCACCATCGTTAACAGGTAACATCTCATCCTTATGATTTTTTCTATCCGAAAACAGTCGATTCATGTGTGGTCCACAAACTGCCTCATGCGGTCATCTAATCAAAGCGATGCCCTCATCAAATTGACCTTATACTCACACAAACATGAAAACAGATCGAGCTATATCATGCGGTTCAAAGCAAAAAATCAAGCCAATGTATAGCCTCACCTAGGTGTATAAGTGACAAACCTTCACTGAAGTGAATCTAGTCGAAATATCATAGGACGTTTGATGTATAATGAGCTTATTATCCAAGTTATAAATAAACTCATGATAAGGAACTCTTCTTGTATTCCAATATGTGCTCTATGTAATATAAATTGAATTACCAAATCGATTTGTTTACGTAGATACTATGGCAGCATTAGAGGAGAGGGGTTTAATCATTAGGCATATTAAACTTGACGAAAGGGCATTTTGGTTAATTCAAGAATGGGGGACGTGGTGTTAGTTCTTGAGAATGGGATGCTCCCTATGAACACCGATTTAGGCGAGACCCTGAAATTTTTCATCCCGAAACTTTAATGTATATAAAGAAAAGGGAGTATTTCTAACAAGCTTATCTGTAAACCCATGATTTTTCATCCCAGCAACTTCTGTTTTGACAGAGTTTGCTATTACTAGTCGATTATTCGACATTTACTAGCTGTTATTTTCATAGATACCTGCCCTTTTTTCCACTTATCACACCTCGAAATTAATTGCTAATTTTGTAAATAGGTGGACAATTTCGCTGAAGTGAGGGGTACAAACATGTATTTTTGAAAATAGAAAAGATACCTAAATTATTTTTTGGCGAAAGCTCATATAGTATTTTGATATATTTTCAAAATGATGTATGAGATTTTATGGGATCATCACCTACGATTATAAAAATTTAAAATATTAGGTGGAGCCGTGATTTCATAATTAAATATTTTCTTGTCCATCCACACTTAATCTGGTTTTTTTTTTTTAGCCCAATACTAACCATTGACATATTTTAAATGGGAATACAAATACGGCTTGTAAAGATTAGAACTCATGACTTTCTATTCTTATATTATGTAAAATTTTGTGGAATGATGCCAAAAACTTTTTGAACAGTTTGTAATAATTGCACGAATCAAAACAATATAATGTTTGTTCGCACATGGTCGTAGGTATCCAAATTTAATGAGTGTCGCGAGGAATCTGTTTCCACCTGACTAGTGCATTGTCACCATCGTCATTGCCACGTCTATCATATACATGAGTTGACTTCCGGAGAAATAATTGGCATGCATGGGACCGCGAGAAAAGGAGAAGCTCCCGTAAAAAGCAATTATTGTTACCATAGGTGCTACTTTATAACAACATGGAATTATCTTGAGATGTTGGACCTCAAAAGCCGAGAATGGATCTGAATTTCTATGATCTTTTTGACTTGAAAGATAAATTGATTTAGATATATCTAATTCGGGGAAGGGAGGCAAGCCCCTCTTAAGCTCATTATGATATGACCCGTTTTGGCTGCTTGTACAGCATCAAAAAGTATTAGTCAAAGTTGAGATTACAGCTTACTTATCCACCGCCACAAAAGCCGATCTTCAGGGGTCACAGGAGCAAAGCCGTATCTCAAAACCTAGCACCATACTTCTATCTTTTTGGGACTCAAGTTTAGGCGAGTCCGTTGGTGAGTCAAACCTACTCACATAGACCAAGTATAAAATTGCAGCCTTCTAAAATGGGGGAAAATGTTTTCCTCTCACATCATTTTCTTTTACCAAACACTTTTTCTTTTTCTTTTTCTTTTTTCCTTTTTTTTTTTTAAGATCGATATTTTAATATTTTTCTTTTTATTTTTTTTCCTTTTCTCTTTTTGCATCTTCATCTTCATTTGGTCGGTCGCCGGCCATGGCAACGGCCGGCAACCACCCGTAGGCGAGCTAGAGCCTCGCCATAGGCCGACAAGGCTCCAGCTCGCCAAATCTTGGCAAGGTCGAGCCTCACTAGCCTATGGCAAGGCTGAGCTCGCTTGATGCTAGCAAGCTTGGGCCTTGTCAAAAACTTGTGACCTTAGTGAGGCTCAAGCCTCACCAAAGGTTGTTGAAGGTACGCAGACCTTCGGTGAGGCTCGAGCCTTGCCCGATTCACTGGATCTAGCAAGGCTTGAGCTCCCCAGACTAGCCTCGAGTGAGCTTAGGCCTCACTAGATTCAACAACCTTAGGCGAGGCTCAAGCCCCGCTCAAGTCGCCAGATTTCGGCGAGGCCTAACCTCGCTGACATCAAGCAAGCTCAACCTCGTCGGAATCAGGTGAGGTAGAGCCTCATCAGCCTATGGCGAGGCTCTAGCTTGTCGATTGTTGGTCATCACCATGGTCGGCAATTGGTGAAAAAAATTAAAAATGATTTAAAAATAATAATAATTAGAATTAGATTTAAAAAATAAAAAAAACATTAAAAAATAGTATATGAAGGAAAAGATTTTCCTTACCAAATAGTAGATACTTCATTTTCAAGTTTTAGCTGAATACCCAAAAATAATTACATTTTCTTGGGAAATGATTTCCTATAAAAGATTTTCTAGAAATACTATATTTTTCACGAAATGAATAGAGCCTTAGAAGCTGTGGAAAAGGTTATATGTGAATTTTCGCATCAATATTTGAATATTGTAAAATTTTCAAGAATTTCAAAAATTTAGAGAAAAAGTCAAAGTTTGTGAGCAACAATATTTTAGTTAAGTAACCACCCCCCGCAGCGGCAGTGTTGGCTTCGGGCTCTCTCCCCCTCATGAAGGGGAGCAGTTCGAATCCCCGCGCTATCGTTAGGGATTCTTTAAGTGTGACACTGGGGGTGGTGGATCCTCCCACTTACGTGTCACCCTAGGGTTTACTCTTCGGTTGCCGGCCGTGCGGGGGTTCCCTGGGTTACCAATATATATATATTTAGTTGAGTAAAACTAAAAATAAAAATGTAAACAGCAAATCCAAACAGACAAATATGTTATGCGATTGTTTCCATTCATTACTTACAAAATTCGAATCTATACAAAATAAAATTATCACATCTCGATAAATAAAAAAAAGGCTTAAAAATTGGGTCAAGGAATCTTTAAGTTCCCATCAATATCTTCCCACCACTTGGGAGTGATCCATCTTTCTAGTTTCAACCTTTCAACAGTTTGCCAGGTTAAATTTACATGTGTATGCAAAGCTGGACGACAACCTACCATCTTTGGAATTTACTTCATTTGTTTCATGAAAAATAAATAATATAAAAATGTATTTTAAAAAAATCGTCATTTATATCATGTAAAATAATTAATCATGAAAAGTAGTTTCATAATCGATAAAAAATTTTGTTTATAAATTTTATGTTCGATAATTTTTTAGTTGATACAAATGGTCATTTTTAGGATAATATTTTTCAAGTCATTGATTTTCTACAAAACCAATAGAGCTTAAACATAGGGTCCGTTTTTTCATAAAAAAATTTCTAAAAACCATTTTCTCATTTTTCTAGTATTTGATTCGCTTAGGAAAATAAGTCAATGGAAAATGTTTTTCTAATCAACGAAAAATGTTTTCCCTTTGAAAGAAACGGAAAATATTTTCCAAAATGTTTTGCTAATTTTAGGGTCATTGGTGAATGACATGTTTATTCTTATAAAAGTATTTCAAAAATCAAAATTTTAAAATTTTTAATTTTCTTAGAATTTCGAATTTTTTATTATGATTTTTCTTTTCTTTTCTTCTTTCTTTCTTTCCTTCTTTCTTTCTTTTCTTTTCTTTTTTTCCTTTTCTTCTTTTCCTTTCTACTTCTTCCTCGTGACCACATGCCTCAAGGATAGCCAACAACTTCACTACCAATCATGACGTGAGCCAGCAAGCTAGACGCTTGCCCATGTTTAGGCAAGCTTGCAACTCGGCCAATCTTGGTGAGCTCAAGGCTCCCCAAATCCAAGTGAGTTCACAACTCACTCAATCATGGTGAATTTGGGTTCACTTGAGGCTGACAACCTTGGGCCTCCCTAGATCTAGGTGAGCTCGGGCTCCGTCGAGGCTGGCAAGCTCGCCACATGCTCGAGCCTTGTGAGCTCGAGGCTTGCTTGATCCTTGCAAAGCTAAGCTCGCTCGAGTTCTGTAAGCTCAAGCTCGCTTGTGATTGTCATAGGCCGATTGAGGTGGAGGAAGAAGCAAAAAGTTAAAAGAAAAGATAAAAAAGAAATTTTAATAATTCAAATTTTTAAAAAGGAAAATAAAAAATGATTAAAATTTTGAATTTCTTTCTAAGATAAAATCATGACATTGAAATTATTTTCAAATGAGATCCATACATAAAAAAAAGTTTTTATCATATATAACCAAACAAAAAAGACTCATCATATTTTTAAAAACTAAAATTTGAAAATTATTTTTCTTTATTATTGAGTTTTTTTTTTTTTTAAAGAAACGCACCATATAGTCAATGAAACATCTGCGTTGGTAAACGTCAAAAGCAAAATGTCAAACGACAGGACCAGGGAAAAATGAACTTAAAGCAAACATTTCTCGTTGGTTTAACAAAATTTCCACCATCTTGGGCCAGACTGACAAAATGATTACGTGTGCACTCACGTCAAAAGGGACACAAGTACCGAACACTGAGCTTTTTCATGGTCCATTGAGGCTGCCAAAGTCCCCAAAAAGGAAAAAGGAGAAAAAAATTTGGATGGTCCTTTTTAGCTACTTCTACGGTTAAGTTTTTCTTTTCTAATTGTTTACGCCAAAATCGATCGAACCTTTCTTATTGATTGATTGCGATATTTCTTTATTCTATAATTTGATTTTTTGATTAGACGTTGGTGACCTGGCAACCAAAGGCTTGGTGAAAAAATAGGATTAGTACCAAATGGAATAAACCTTATACAATGTTAAAATGCACGTGTGATAGTATTTAGCAAAAGTAATCTCATGTCAATAATGCATTGGAATATGGAATAGATGATATATTGTAATTGGACATAACTCATAGGTGAGTCTGACTAGATATGTTGATGTCTTCAAACTTAGACTATCCTTTACTGATCTTCCCTAAGAAAATGTTAGGTCTTGTTGCATTAACCTAACAAATGGAACCAGAGTTGATGATTGATTAATAGCCCACTTTTAATATATATTAATTCCAATGAGTATCTCAAATAAGGAAAATCTAGCACTTGACTCCCTAATTGAGGCGGGGGATGCTGTCCTCTAGCTTCTTGCCAAGCTTGGTTAGGCCAAGCGATTAAGGTGGGGTTTGAAGGATAGAAGGTGTGCTCACCAACATCTTGTGTAACTTGATAGGGTCAAAGTGGAGATTCTCAAGTTAGGATAGTGTTATTGTAGAATGACACCTAGCTTAAGAAGGGGCAAGACTAACATAAGTGGCTCACTTGTGAGATGAGAATTATCATGGTGTACGTTGATTTAAACTTTTGAGCATAGGTGAGTCTAACTAGATAGTTGATGGGTTTGACTTGAGCTCTTCTTTTACGATCTCTCTATGTGAAAGTATTGGATTTCTTTAGTGCGCTCCCAACAACACGATAATAAAAAATAAAAAATACAAGATTCTCTAGGTAAACCAAATGATTGAAAACTAAAGTTTTATTTAGAATTTGAATAATATGTTCTCGTCCTTTCTCTAAAACAAATGTAAAATTCATTCCTAAACCATGAACCTTTTGACCCAATTTAGTCTTAAGCCTATTAGTTATGTCAATTTAGTTTTAAAATTTTAAAAAATTACCAATTTAGTTCTAAGCATATCATTTAGATGATTGGCTGAAGGACTACAGTGACAAATTGTCAAAAGATTTTGGACTTAATTGGCAAATCTTCAAAAGGTTTCATACAAAATTGGCATATCGTCAAAATGTTTATGACTAAATTGATACAATTGAAAAGTTTAGAACTAAATTGACAAATCGCCAAAATGTTTATGATTAGATAGATATAATTGAAAGGTTTATGACCAAATTGATTACTAAACAATATGTGTAGGATTTTGTGGACATTTTTCCTGAGAACCGAGAATTCTCACACATTGCCTCTTGAAATCTGTGTTTTGGTTATTTATCTAGTATGCAACAAAAAGACCGTTCGATTTATAATACCTATTTCAATAAGGTATATGGTCATGTTGTATAACATTATAGACAAAAAATGACATAATTCTTACTAAAACGAGCAGTTCCCCAAAGATACTCTTTCACTCGGATTGTTCCTCGATCATGATCTTATCTTTCAAAAGCACCAAAGAAGAAGAAGACGCAATATTTTATTGACGTCACAAAATGAAAATGAGCCGACTGTACCTTTGGCTGCAATTTCAAGATACATTTACTATATCTTACTCGGGTGCTGAATTAATGAGGACAATCTTACTATAATTAATCAGTGCTGAGTGTTCCAATGTTACCTTCAATTAGGGAAGCTTCTAAGGTGTGTGCTCATGGCGCTACTTGTACCCTCTCACTTTACATAAACCATTAAAAATGAATATTCTAGGGCAAAGCACGGGTTTCGAGTAGAACTAAGAATCGAACTGAATTAGTCATGAAAACCGGCTTGTTTCAGTTTCCGACAATTACTAGGTCCAAAAAACGTGGAACCATTACTGTGTGGTTTGGTTCTCAATTTCTGATTATGGGAACCGGAGAGCCAAATTTAAAGTAATGCTAACTTCTTTTTTCACTCTTTTGCTCTGGTTGTATGTTCTTATAGTGATTTGGCTTAACTAAAACATTTATGTGCACGAATGTACTGATAACCTTTCTTGCAGCACTTCTCTCTTAGCTGCTGCACTGGCACCCCATCTCTTGCAAACCTCATGCTTCAGCTACATTATTTATCCTACAGTATGCCCAACATATTCATTGCTATACCAATTACTCGTAACTTTTTTCTTGCGGTAGTTCTCTTACGAATCTCGCATCAAATGTCATTCATTAGATTGCCAAAAGCGCTCACAATGGACACATGCAATGCCACAAACATAACCCCTCGAGGCCTTTTGAGCAATTTCCAGCAACCACAGCAAAGCACCATTTGAAGAAAGAAAAATTTTGCCACTTCAAATTTTGAGCAAAAACAAGAGTCATCTCAATCAACCAAAAATGAATTGCGATTCTATGACTTCATAAGATTAAGTAGGTTTCTTATCACAAACAATAAACACTATTTTCTGCTTGCACATTTATTGTGAAACCCAGTAAACAATCTCCATCGGCTGAAAAATGCAAGAGTGAAACGAGAATTCTCAAGCAAAGACTCTGTTTTATTTTATTTTTGATCGAATCTCTGCTATGATTTTGCTATGGGAGAAACGGATGGGGATATTTATTAACATTTTAACTTTCATTTTACTTGACTAAAAAGAGAAAAGAAAAGGGAAAAAATTAAAATAAACAAAGGAACTAACCGATCCCTGGGTAGGTCCTAGAACTGTAGATTTAGTTCCAAAGTATATAGAGTAGATTCTAACCTCTAAAAATTGGGAACCAATCTTGATGAGGTAGGTTCTCCAAAAATCAGACATACCTTCAAACCGCTTACCTCTAAAAATTACAACTGCACTTGGGTGAGGAGAATGCTTTCTGATGATTCAAAATATCTTAAATTTGTAATTTGTGTAGAAGTAGTACCTATTACCAAAAAAAATAAAAAAAACTTTAGAATGAGAGGTTACCCATGCGAAGGCCTGAGCATACCGTAGGCCTGACGAGGTCTTTCAATATATAAATATAAGTAGTGAGCAAGCAAAGAAAATAAAAATTCATATATTATTTTACTAAGATAAATGTGGAAATATTACTATAATTTTTTTTTTCATATCTTGAAAAGAGTAGGTAGTTAGATCTGTTGCTAAATTTTATTTACTGAATTACTTGTCAAGACAACTTTGGATATTGCAAATGAGACCACCCGACGAAAATTACGAGCATTTAGTGTCCACAAAAAAGTTTACTAAGAAGTTTTAATACATTTATTAGCTTTTTTCCCCATCTTAAAATATGATGTTAGAACTATAGATGGCAGTAGACGTAGTGCATCGTCAAAGTTGGGTCATAAAAACTTGAGTCTTGGAAATGGGCCTCATCAGAGATGGCCCAGACGAACTTGACGTCCTGGGAATCTCTCTTTCAAGCGTTTAACTGTCACTATATAAATGACATGGATTTTGTAATTTGGCGTCTTTAGGCACTCGTTAAGTAATCAATTAAGAAAATTTTAAATTTTGTAATATACTACTCGCCTTCGTATATCTCACAATTGGTAACTTGAAAATAGAGTCATTCTCGATAAGGTATTACTTAATATGTATCTCGAGACCACTCCTTAAAGAGATTTTGATAATTTATATCGAATCACTTAAAAAAATCAGGTTTCTAATACCAATATTTGAGAGAACCCAAGATTTTTTTGCCTTGAAAAAGAAGAGCACCTGACCTCGGCTTCGGCTGTTGGCCAAACATTTACGTTGACATGGCCGGAGCAATTTTTCCATTAAGTACCAATTTACCGAACTTGGGTGTTGCCCCATACACTAAATGGAAAAAGAACTGAAGGTCAAATAATGAAGGAACAGTTAGCACGGTCCAAGTGGTGCTTTGCTACCAAGGGTTTGCACCTACTGATGAACGTTTTCCGTGAGAAAAGCATTTATGGAAGTCGTGATGATGGTGAAGGCGGCTTTGTAGTTAACGAAGTGGTGATGGGAAGGGTCGTCCAATGGGGTGGATTCTTGTGTTGGGTGCTGAGGTGCCCGTTATGATGACGACGTTAGGCGAAACAGTTCGACGCATGAGAACTCTACGATGGTGTGCTGCAGAAAGTTTCAACCCAGAAAAGGGGTTCTGCACAGACGATATCTAGCTACTTAGTTCAATTCTCATCATGTTAAATTTTCTCAACAGTTTAGGATAACTGTATGAATTGAAGAATCGGAAGTGTTCTCCTTTTTTAGATATCTTGTCAGGATCAACGTTCAGACTTCTGGTTTTTTTCTTCTGTTTTTTTCTTCTTACCGACAGGTGGTATCGTGTTTGTTAGTGGTCACAGTCTTGTACTGACAGATATTGTGACGATAGCCATCACGTTGCGATGCAATAGATTTAGAGTTGAGATATTGGACTAAACGGTTGAAGCGTGAGCCGAGCCAAGTTGCTGTATCCTTTCCGGATCGTCCGTGGAACTCAGGGTACCTCGTGAAAGGAACTTGGACTTGCTGGTCATTTACATCATTTTGAGATGGATATGGAAGCTAACCGATGCGCGGATTTTTGGGCAAAGAGAGGGAGAAGACAACGACAGCGATTGCATGTTTCGATCGCATGCCGAACGCGTTGTCCTTGTACCTCGATCGAAGGAACTGCTGTTCTTTAGAGCTGCTGAGGAGCTCCTTGTTTCCCTTTGCTTTGAGCAATAAGTTTTTTCTCCCCTTGATCGTACCCAACCCACAAAAGGGAAAAACAAAGAGATTGACGCTTGAGGAGGGATTGGGGCTATTTCAGCAGGGGTGGGCATATTGCATCGCACAAATCAGGATCGAACTGGCCGGTTTGATCCGGTTCCCGGAAGCATCGGTCTGGTTTTCAGTTCCACTTTTTATGGAACCGGTAATTTTTTATCGGGTTCCCGCCGAGGGGAAACCGGACTAGACTAGACTGATTTTCTTTTTTTTTATAAATCTGTTTTCTAATTTCTTAAAATTGTAATAAATTCTCAAATAAACTTATTTTATTTCTTAAATATATATGAACTTAAACACTAGTAGAGTTTAACTTTTTAGTATATGAGAACATATGCGGTTGATTTTACTAGGACCAATTGGGAACTGAACCGGATGGATGGATTTGGAGTACGGTTACTTTTTAGTGGAGAAAAAAAAGGTGGCTGATTTTGTCAGGTTGAATAGGGAACTGATTACCCATACTCTTTAGCAAACTGTGAAATGCTCTACATTAACAGCACGGATGACGCAAGCCGGCGGGTCCTTTTCATCTGATCTAACTTCCACAAGTGATTCAGGGTGACTCGAAATGTGGGAACGGAATTTCTGGTGGGGGGAGGCATGGAGGTAGGTAGGACAAAGGGGGCAAGATCGTATCAAAGAGAGTTGGCCGGACAAGAGGGTAAAAGATTTTCAAGGTCAGCCCTTGAGGTCTGCTCGTATACATGGGATTTTCCCCAACCTACAAGTTTCCAAAAGCATTAATTGAGTTGGGTTTCTCCCCAACAAAAAATAGGATTTGGACCCAAAAAATGGAAAAGGAGAAAAAAAGAAAAAGACGGATGGAATAGTAAAGCTCGCCCTCGTTCGATCCTCCCCCACTATAAAAACCCCCCCGTTGCTTGTGCACCAACTCATCACTTTCCTCCCTTCACTACCAAAACCCTCTTCCCCTCTTCCCTCGTTTTAAGGTCCTCTGCAGTTCTTGACACTTTCCAGGTACACATAAACTCAGACTGAGGTTTCTGTCTTTGTCTCTGTCCCTGTCTCTCTCTGTCTCTCTCTGTCTCTCTCTCTCGTCCATAGCTGGCTCCCCATGTCTAATTTGCATAGTCGAATCCATGCTCCTTAAGTGATAGACCCATCATAAGGTCAAAAGAAAACAACGAAAAGTAGAAGAGGGGCCGGTTTCTGTTTGCCTCGGAGATTTTGTCGTGAATTGTGTAATTTTTATGTGCGAGCTTTGTGTGCATGCGTTTGGCAGAGAGAGAGAGCGAGAGAGAGAATGTGGAGGCTGAAGATAGCGGAGGGCGGGCCATGGCTGACTAGCGTGAACAACCACGTCGGGAGGCAGCACTGGGAGTTCGACCCCGACGCCGGGACGCCGGAGGAGAGGGCGGAGGTCGAGAGGGTCCGGGATGAGTTCACCAGGAACCGGTTCCGGGTCAAGCAGAGCGCTGATCTCCTGATGAGGATGCAGGCATGCATAAACTAAACTTTCTCTCTATCTCTTTAATATACTTATTGCAAAAAGTGTTTAAATTTTGCAGCACATCATCCATTGTTCTAAAAGGTTAAATTGTTTGATCTAGACGTAAGTTAATATTAACATTTTTCCTTACTTTTACTCAAGATTAAAGCATAAAATTATAAAGTAAGGGAGGCAAAATCACGGCTTGAAAAAATAAGCGAAGAACTGTTGCATCGACTTTACAACAATTACAGGTTTCACGTTGGAATTTTCGCTTGGTGCATCATCCATAAAAAGGTCTAGTTTGCCATGATGACTGAGAAGAATACTAGAGGAGCATTGCTCACCACAACCCATTTGCTCTTCCTTGCTCATTTGATTAATTCTTAGGATTTAATTATATTCTATCCACCACGACCGGAATAATAATAAATAACATAAAATTCTGTAGGGAGTCGGCTTTTTAATACGTGCCACCGAAATTTAAAGAATCATTATTTATTGTTTTCTTTTAGCAAATGAGAATTTTCCTTTTATGACTATTTGTGTAAAAACCATTTTAGTAGATGGTAAATCTCTCACAAATCCTGCCTAGAGAACAAACACCACACGAAAAGCCTGATGAATTTGTATGTCATTTCAATAATCTTTTCATGGATACTTATCTTAGCTGTCGAAGAGCTGACATCGGGGTACCAACCTTCTCATCAATATCTTTTTTTTTTTTTGGTCGGAATAATTATCGTCAATGTCTTGAAATACCAATAAGTGGAACTTTGACTCCTTTTTTAGCGCTAATCAATCTCGTGCTAGATTCCGATGCATTGAACCAACGGTCTATTTGTTTTTCTCCTAGAAGTTTTATAAATGAAAAAAAATTTAAAAAGAACTTTGAAAAAAAAAAAAACTCCTTACATGTAGGAGTGCATGAAACAAATGCTAGAAGGAAAAAGAAAATGAAAAAGAACAAGATCCTTTGACTAACGTGCATGAAACAAAATCCCCATCAACGCCCTTTTCACGCCACGACATATTAAATTAAAGTAGGGCCTACTGAGATATGTATCGAATTTATAATTTATAATACGAAATGTCCAAAAAATAAATGAATCAAGGAAAAAAAATAAAAGATGACTTGCGGGTCGTACATGGCCTCGGAGTTGGACCCATTTCTCTCGTAGTACAACCAGAAGGTACGAGGCCAGCAGATTTACCATCTGATTATCTAGAATAAACCCTTTTTAAGCTGGACAATTTTTGCATTCCCTCCTTTGAGTCTATGGTTTTGCAAATTATAATGGTTCAATCCGAGTTTAGGTTCGATTTCGATGTTACAGTGTGCAGATATTTGTGACCCTTAATATGTGATGCTGACGTCATCTTTACTTTGACCTTTTTATATAGCAGGTGTTGCCCGTATTGGCAAAATATTTATCTTGTGCATTAATTATATCACTTGATAATCACTTTCTTATAGTGATTAGACGAATGTGCAAGCCTTTGAAAAAAATTGAAAGAAATCCACGTTGCTTTTCACCTCAATCTTAGATTAATGAACTTCCGATGCTTGAATCTGCAGCTCACAAAGGAGAACCCGAGCGGGCCAATCCCGCTGCCGGTGAAGGTGGAGGAGGGCGAAGATGTGGTGGAGGAGGCAGTAACCACCACGCTGCGGAGGGCCATCAGCTTCTACTCATCCATCCAGGCCCACGATGGCCATTGGCCTGCAGAGAATGCTGGGCCCTTGTTCTTCTTTCCTCCCATGGTAAGCCCACGCATTTCTAGGTCCGATGACCATGTAGAGATCCTTGTACGACGAGGAAGCACGGGTTAGATAAACCTCCAACGTGTTGAATTCCTACATAATCGGGTAGATATACTAAGTACAGCCCTATAATTATAGGACTATTTGCACTCGAGATCCTTAAGTTTGATTCAGAACTAACGAGTCGAGTTATGAACGACTAATATGCGCACTTTCAGATCCTCACGATTTCATTAAGATAGCCTTTTTATTTCTTACATTATTCTGGTCGATAATACTAGATAATTTATTGAGAACACACGTTGCAGGTCTTTGCACTGTACATTACCGGAGCGATGAATGCGATATTTTCTCCTGAGCACAAGAAGGAAATCAAGCGTTACATATACAACCACCAGGTGCACTTTGCTCATTTGTGCAATGCTAGTTCATATTTCATTTTATGCAAATACTTTTCAAACGATGATGACGATGTATCTGTACTTGTCTGCCGACATATTAAAAGAACGAAGACGGAGGTTGGGGATTTCATGTAGAAGGGCATAGCACCATGTTCGGCTCTGCGCTGAGCTACATCGCACTGAGATTGCTCGGAGAAGGGCCTGAAGATGGCGAGGATGGAGCCATGGCTAGAGGAAGGAAATGGATTCTTGATCATGGCGGTCTTGTGGGGACTCCCTCTTGGGGAAAATTCTGGCTTACGGTATACAAATATATGTCTGTTCTTTCTCATTTGCACGAAACTAAGTTCAAATTGTTAATCTAACGCTTGAAGATATCTGAACACGGTACCGTTAGAGAAAGGAAAAGGGTCCTACTAAGAAGTTTCGCTCAGGACATGATCCTGATTGAGTAGGAGAAAACTGATACGATATCGAGTTCCATCGATCCTATTGAAAAAGGGAAAATTGGGAAAAAAAAAATGTTCTATTTAGGGACTATGCATTATGTAAGTTTTGCGCCTGATATGAGAAGTATGATGATTATAGATGATAGGCTGTTGTTATGTTAAGATGCTAAAAATTACTCAATCATTGCAGGTACTGGGTGTTTATGAGTGGGCAGGGTGCAATCCACTGCCCCCGGAATTCTGGCTTCTTCCAAGAAAATTTTTCATCCATCCTGGTATGCTTGACTTGATATCCTTTTAATGGAAAGGAGATTACTTTTCCATAGCTTCGATCAGAGGCTAGATATGATCTTAGCAAACCGACACGTTAACTAACGATAAATTTCAGGCAACATGCTGTGCTATTGTCGTCTGGTTTACATGCCCATGTCATACTTGTACGGGAGGAGGTTTGTCGGTCCCATCACCGGACTGATTTTATCGTTGAGACAAGAGCTCTACACTGAGTCTTATAATGAAATAAACTGGAACAAAGCAAGGAGTACTGTTGCAAAGGTGTGGCTTGTGTGAACCTCTTTTCTTTTCTTTGAAATCTTGACTGACTAATTATATGTTGCTTAATGGTCTAATTATGATCTTTGTTACTGTGATAAATCTAAAATTTATATTCAGAAATTGCCTCAATTAGTGAATAATTTAAAACCAACCCTAGTTCTCGAAAAAGCTATGCATATTTTGAAGGCCATACAGACGTGACTTCTCTCCAAAATGAAACAACTCTTCTGCTGATTGAAAGGAAGCTTTTCGTCTGTTTCCTTTTTTTTATTCAAAATCTAATGTTTAAGGTATGAGATAAAATTGAAATATGTTTGGTGAACTAGGGAACCCTTGCTGACATGTATGAAAAAGATTTGAAATGCTGTAGTTAAGTTAATGAATGTGTGAAGCTTAACCAAAGTACTGATCTTCAGGAGGATCTATACTACCCTCATCCTCTAGTACAAGATATGCTATGGGGATTCCTTCACCACGTCACCGAGCCAGTTTTGAAGCGCTGGCCGTTTTCCATGATAAGAGAGAAAGCTCTGAAAGTGGCAATCAAGCACGTACATTATGAGGACGAGAACAGCAGATATTTGACCATTGGATGTGTGGAAAAGGTTCAAACAAGAACGCAAGAATTAGCTTTGGTTAAGATGCTAACAAAGTGCGTCAAAGACCAGACGATCCTAACGTGTGAATGTGAAATCTTTGTAGGTTTTATGCTTGATTGCTTGTTGGGTGGAAGACCCGAATTCAGAAGCCTACAAACGTCATCTTGCGAGGATTCCAGACTACTATTGGATAGCTGAAGACGGACTTAAAATGCAGGTGACGACTTTATATCTTGCACCATATATCTTTGAAATGGTGTAGCTCGCCATCGCTGAAGCATCAGAGAGAATCATTACTTTGTCAACCCATTTGGCATACGGTGGCAAGCAATTTAACCAAAAGTAGCGTTGGTTTATAAATTCTCTAAGCGAAAAAGTTAATTTTGGTTTGCACAGACCTTCGGCTGTCAAATGTGGGATGCAGCTTTCGCCATCCAAGCAATCATGTCAAGTAACCTAACAGAAGAGTATGCAACTACACTAAGGAAAGGGCATGATTTTGTGAAAGCTTCACAGGTAATGTCTACTTCGAATGATAAAACAAGGTTGGTCACTAAGCTCACTGAGTGTAGTTCACACATTCAATCACAACCTGTTCTTTTGAAGGTCCGAGATAACCCGTCTGGTGACTTTGAAGCAATGTATAGACACATAAATAAGGGAGCATGGACATTTGCTATGCAAGACCATGGTTGGCAAGTTTCTGATTGTACAGCAGAAGGGCTGAAGGTAATTAAATCAGTCATAATCATTTGATGGGGTCTAAGAAGCTTCTTGTTAAAGAGTAATTACATCTCTAACATGCGATAGTGTTGTGTCTTTTACAGACAGCGCTTCTGTTTTCGCAAATGTCTCTGGACCTGGTGGGCAAGAAGATGGAAACAGAGCGATTCTACGATGCTGTGAATGTTATTCTTTCCCTACAAGTAATCAAGACCTATTTCGCTTGCTTTATTCCTTTGATAGTCAATAAGACAACTTTAGACAATAGAATTGTGTTAAGCAATTTCTGTAACACATTATAAAAACTATTGCAGAGTGACAATGGCGGTTTTCCTGCTTGGGAGCCACAAAGAGCTTATGCATGGTTGGAGGTAACTTTGAGCATCATGCAGTCACCAAGTTTAACTTTCTAATGTTCTTTGAAATAGCTTTTGCAAATAAATACATGCAAAAATATATGTCTTGCAACTCTTAAAACCCTTCTTGTCTCTTTTCCAGAAGTTCAATCCTACAGAATTCTTTGAGGAAACCCTTATTGAAAGAGAGTAAGTCCACTTACCGATAAACCTGAACATGTCGGTTATGAGTACGACACTAACTCGTTTGCTAACATAGATACGTGGAGTGCACTTCGTCCGCAATCCAGGGCCTTGTGCTCTTCAAGAAGCTGCACCCCAAGCATCGTCGGAAGGAAATCGACAGTTGCATCGCAAGAGCGATAGACTACATCGAAGACACTCAGTTGCCGGATGGTTCATGGTGAGATACTGAATGAAAAACATGGACATGCTACCTTCTTTCGACCGAACATAATGTGAAATTGACTTAATGTGAGATTGTGCTGTCAATCTAGGTATGGATGCTGGGGAATTTGCTACACCTATGGCACATGGTTTGCAGTAGAAGGGCTTGCGGCTTGTGGGAAGAACTACCGCAACTGTTCAACCGTCAGAAAAGCTTGTGAATTCTTGCTGTCAAAACAGTTGCCTTGTGGCGGATGGGGGGAGAGCTATTTGTCTAGCCAGAATAAGGTATGCAAGTCATTATATACTTTTTACATACTATAGAGATTAAAAAAATATAATCCCTTTGTTATGATCGTCGATAATTAATTTTATAGAACGATGTAAATGTAGGTTTACACAAATTTGGAAGGAAACCGACCAAACTTGGTTCAGACAGCATGGGCTTTGTTGTCCCTCATTGATGCAGGACAGGTTAGTGTTTAGCGGACACTTACATGATACACTGGCTATGAAGCCAATTCGAGTTATTATCGGGTGCGCCGGATTCGTGTGAGCTGCCTACACGTACAACATGTGCGACACACACAAGCAATGTTTGATTAGTGATAAGTTAAAATGAATTATTGACAATTTTAAGCTAACGGGTACACTTGACCAAGATTAGCAAAGAACATGTTGCAAAAAATAGCAATGGATTTGTCTATTTTGATAATCATGATATAAGCACGTACTTTCTATCGGCCCAATCTTACTTATGATTATTTATTTATTTATCTATTCTTATTCTAGGCTGAGATAGATCCAACCCCTATACATCGTGGTGTCAAAGTGCTAATCAATTCACAGATGGATGATGGTGATTTTCCTCAACAGGTGATTATGATAGTGCTTTCCACAGTCATTACTAGTTATGAGTTTCAATCTAATACAATTACTTAACTTGATTATAATTTTTATTATTATTTACTTTATTACCTACAGGAAATCACTGGAGTATTTATGAGAAATTGCACATTGAACTACTCGTCGTTTAGAAACATCTTCCCAATATGGGCTCTTGGAGAATACCGAAGGCGGGTTTTGTTCTCATAAAGCTTTGGGCATAACGACAGTAGTAAATCATCATTATGAAGCTACAAGTTTGTTAATTTAAATAATACATGTTCCAAGAATGTAATGTGCCTTGTCTCGAGTCTCTTTCTTAATTTCGCTTGTAAAAAGGTCATATGCCAATTTCACCAGAAACTATATATGATCTTGTATTACTTGCGTACGTCAAGTAACTGTACAAAACTCAAGTGTACCGCTTAGCAAAGCTGATTTCATTTCTAGTGTAATTCTACCATCTAAACCTTTGGACCACACTATAACATGAATCTCAAGTGCTTGGCATTGAATTTATGTGAGGAAATTGTTTGATCGGTCCTAAATATATTATATGGATACCAATTCAATCTTGAATTTGCTAACCTAGTCCTAAACATTTGCCAACAATTCCAATTTCCAGTCAATTTTCACTAGAAATTATTGACATAGTGTTGTGCCCCATAAGACCATCAACAATGATTAGATTGCCAGGTTAACAATTTCGACAAAAATTGGCTAGAAAACTACTTAGTAATTTTGTAGGGAAAAGTGTTAAAAAAAACCTAAACCTATTACACATGTATCATTTTAGTCCTAAAATTTTCAATTATATCAATAAGGTTTTAAACCTTTAAAAATTTGTCAATATAGTCCATCCAACTATCATAAATTACTAATATAGACGCCAACTGTTTTATGTGGCATAATTGACATTGACGTAAACAAATTTTACTATTTTTTCTCTTTTAGATATGATAACAAGCACGACCTTTTCTTTTTGGTTGGTTCTTGTGGAATTTAGGTTATGTTTCCTTAAGGCAAAGGCACCGAAGGTAATGGAGCATTTATCTTAGAAAGAGCTGAAGACTTTTTTCGTGGGGAATTTCTGTACAATCACGATTTTATATCCAAGAAGATCATGTAATCTGCGAGAACATTAAATATACAGAATGGCTAATGGTAGTTCATGTAGGATCTTGAGGATCATCATTTGAGTTTGGGCTTGAATTTGAAGTTGTTATTACTTTCTTAAAGGAGATAGTTGTTGATTTGAACTCGAGATTTTGCTCCAGAGAATCCTCCAGTAACCTTACTTACAAAAACTAAAGTCAATCTTTGTAACTATAATTGAATCTTTAGTCGTCAACACCAAAAGTAGAGTTAACTTCACTAGCCCATTGGTAGTAGGATTATATATATGGAAATGAGTATGAGACAGGTCCATCACTTTTACTGGAGTGGCAGAGTTGTCTCAACTAGTTAATTTCTCCTTGAAAGCGGGTAAATTGATTATCTAATTCAAAGGCAATCAATTTTTATGTATGCCAAACGTTGGAGCATGAACTTTTCCCTATATATATATATAAAAAAAAAAGAACTTACTAGGGTTTCTCAAGATAAAGAAAAAATAAGTATGATTAATCGGTGAGTCAATTGCTTATAATAGCTCATTCTACAAGATTCAAAAAAATATTATTTTCACATTACTAGATTAATGACACTTGAGTGTTGATAACCCGTCATCCCAATTAAGATGGTCAATTATGTTTCTATAGTAAACTAGTGCCAAAAGGGTATATATATCTTTTTGTGAAAGCCCAGTGTAGAATATTGTAAAGGATGAATTTTTAACTTTATAACATTATAAAGGTTCTTTTTCAACTCTCTAAAATGGAATCTATTCCAAACATATATGCCATGGTTCCTTACCTCGACAGGGTATATCTAAATTGTATTTTTAGATAAGCCCAAAATGTTTTGTATCCATTTTTCATGATATTATGCATGGATCAGATATATCATGGCAAATTCTTCAGAAAAAATTCTGTCTTCCACAACCTCTAGTTTACAACATTTTGCCGGTCGAAACTAATTGCATAATATCTTAAATTCATTTATATATTTTACAATGTTGAAATGTTTAATTGTAACCAGGTGCAAATGCTATTCTTTTGTGTTTCACGATATTTTGCAAAGGCATACGGCATTTTATTTATAAGCAAGTGCAAAATAATGTAACATGTCATTTTTTATAATTATGATCTCATGACACTTCGTAATGGAAAAAGGTACAAATTTGTTAATCGTATGAGGCCACCATTGTTTGTCCTAACTATATTGAAAGTGTCGTAAAACAAAAATGAAAGATTCTGTAGTACAATAAGAATTTTCATAATTTCCAAAATTCCTCTGATTGCCCTTCTTTTTGAGTCTGCAAACTTTTATTGAATTTAAAACTAGGACGCCGTAGGAAACTAGAGATTAGAGCTTTCCAATGAGCCCAATGTTCCTAGTGTAAATTGCAAAATCACGGAGCTAAGGATTTGAGTCATATTGGCCACATGCTTGGATTTACAAATTGGATGTTGTTTCTACAACTTTAACACTTTCAAAGATCATTATTTCATAACTTAGATTTCTAATGTTTTCTGAGTATAGTTTTGGGCACCAAGATCTTTTGGGGTACTGAAAAGTTTGATTGAAATTTGAATGGTGTCAACTTCCTCGTTCAACTTTCGATTGACCCCTTTTTTATTGTGTTGGAATGCTAAGGATCCCTACTTTTAGTACAAGTAAAATCTAGAAACTGTGGAGTTTCCAACACTACGAAAACAGGCAACTGGTATCGAAGTGTAAAAAATTAGTGGCAACATGGGTCCAAAACACTGATTTTGACAAGTACAAACTTCTTTCCATGAGTGTCAACAATGGTGCTTTTCAGTAGATAATGTTTCTCAAGACGGGTTCTGACACAAAATTTAATCGCCAAAAGTTTTAGTAGTGAAGAAAAGGGTTCAACCCACCTTTAATTTTTTTGGACTCTGGGTAGCGATCTTCTTGTAGTGATCTAGGAATGGCAAAAAATGAATATCTTCAGTTGCAAAAAGTAATTAAAATGGGCAATGTGTTGAAGAGCACTGCTTCTCTCTCCTCTTTCTCACATTTTTCTGGAATTTTCTAGCAATGAAAACAAGACTAGCTTATGATGGTCAGGTAAAGTGTGGCCTTGAATCAAAAACAAAAAAGAAAAAAGCAACAAAAGATTTTGCAGTTGGGGAACACAGAGAGAACACGTTGCCTATGTCTTCGCCATTCTCATAAAACAATTTCGGTAAAAAGAAATGATTATTAATAGGCAGCCCCCCTCTTCCCAAAGTGTGCGGGTACAGAGAGGAAAGTAGTGAAGTGAGAGAGTTGTCTAGTGGGTGTGGTGTTCGTACAGTAAGGATCGTATGTGAGCGGGGACTTCTTAGGGTTTGCTGTGAGTGTGGGTGCGTGTTAGTGCTGTTGTAATAAGAAAATAGTGTTTGTTGTATTTGGCAACTGAGCTCGCGGCGAATCTGCAGAAACGCCCAGGGATGCCTCACCGGTGGATTTGCAGAAAAAAATTCAAGCTCCCTCTGCGTGCCTTGCCGAAACCCTAACCATTCGCCGAGCCCTCTCGTGGATACAGGACAAAAGGGGCGTCCCCTTCAGTTCAGAAACTGATGTACTTGCTGCGACATCCAAAGGGGTCTTAGCTTCTGGCTGCACGACAGCCGTGAATCACGTGCTGGGCCTGGAGGAAGGCCCATGGGCCGCGCAGTCCGTCGTTGTGGATTGCAAATGCTTGTTGGCCCAACTTGGAGACGACCACCTAGTCTACAAGCCGAGATCCACAAATAAGGCCGCTGATTGGGTTGTCAAGGCTCATCTAGTCTGGTCCTTTCACCCAATTGGGTTACCCGCCCCCCACCCTCTCTCGTTTCCATTTTATGCTATGAGCTTCGCTCTAAATGTAACCAAATCCCCGTTTAGTAATGAATGAAAGTCTTTACTGACAAAAAAAAAAACAAAAACTGAGCTCGCGGCTGAACAGTGGGGCATTCTTGGCCAGAAGAAGGCTCGACCGGGACCGTGGCGACGCGATAGGAGCAACGAGGCCTACCCGATTGTGCAGCAGGGACGTCGAGCAGTAGGGGCAGTGTCGAGTCGGCAAGACAGCAGTGGTGTCTCCGCTCGGGCGACTGGTGGGAGCAGCATCGTGTCGTCTTGGGCAGCATGGTAGTGGTGGCCTCCCGCTAAGGGATAGGCATGGCTGTGACGGCGGCTCGACCAAGCTTGGCTGAGTCCTCTTCTTGCTCCCTCTAGCTCTCTCTTCTCACGCTTATCACTTGTTTATTCTGAATTATAAAATTGCCGACCTTGAATTTTGAGGCATAACGAGATTTATATAGAGTTTAACCCTAGGTTTAATTTAATTGATTCACGAGCTTAACTTTCGCCCTTACTATATTAATGGACTATATAATCCCAAGGCCATAATCTAATTAAAATGGGATGAATCAAGTTAATTGAAGATCACTATATTAATGGACTATATTATCCCAAGGCCATAACTTCTAATTAAAATCAAAGCCTATTAAAGCTCAATTTCTCTCTTTCTGGGCTTGAGAATTTCGGCCCCCTCCCCCTTAGTGCTAGCTAAGTTCTGCCTCTTGTGCAGGCCCAGTCCCGTGACTGATATACGTCCATTTACTACTGCAAGTCCACTGCAAATGCGATCGATTTATGTAATATGTTCCTAAAACTACGTGTAATCTAGTTTATTTTTGCTAGGTGCTTGAGCCAATTACTAATTTTTTATGCAATTAATTTTTAAATGATTAGTCAAAATTTATGTATCAACACAAGCGTTAATATGTGTCTGAAATAGATTGTTTAGGTTACTATTGAGGTACGGCAAAAGTTCCATCACCTCATGTCCAAATTAGTGACACATCTAATTATAGTTAATATCACTTAAAATTTTTAGTTTTGGAGTTACAACTTGTAAAGTAGATTCACTAGCTCACTTACATGTTCTGAGATCATAAATTTTGTTACTAGTTCGAAAGTCGACCAATGGATTTGGAGTTTGAGCAAAACTTTAATTAAAGGTCAAGAGCCGTGTCAAACTCATTTTTGGAATTGTTATGCAGCATTTCAATGTTTACTTTTGTGAATATAAACAAACGTATTAGTAAAATAGTTGGAAGGAAGGAAGGAAGGGAAGGAAATCGGACATCAAATTTATGTTATTTGGTTCAAATATCAAAATTTACATCCATGATAAAAGCAGGACAAAATTCCATTATAGAAATAAATGATGCAATAGAGATTACAATCATTTAAGTACTCAAATTGGAACCTACGTCCATGGAAAGAGCATAATAGAATTCCACTATAAAAATAAACAATGTAAATGGAAATTACAATCATTCGAACACTTAAATACTTTCAGTATAATAATTCATATAATGTTTAGCTCCTTATAGTTCATAGTGAAATCTTATCAAGGAATTAAACAAATTCTAATCACAAGAATTTGACTTGCTAAATCATTGCAGAGTATAACTACAACAAGAAAGTTTCCTTAAGATGAGAGCTCTTCCGTTTTGCTTCAGGAAAGCTTTACGTTTCTCATGTCCAAGAGCTTCGTTTATGCTAGTCCCATCATCATTGCACTTCTCTCTTTCACTCGAAGGCTGTAGCATTTATTGAAGAAAACCCACCCACTTTAACATATCAAGGAGCTACCTTCAATCTTCTTCACTTGTAGCTACATCATTTAATGAAGAGGGCCAAATAGGATGTCTCATTATCATTATATAATGTTGCCCATTCTTCCATTGTCTCTTTCCTTCCATATGGTCCAACTCTAGTGAAGTCATATGAGTCCAAAGACAAAAAAAACTCTTTGTCCATTTTACATGTAAGTGATCTTTTGGAAGGATACTTTGGGATTTCCTCCTTTTGCAGCCACACGCTTCGCTCCAATTGCATTCTTCATTCTTGAGTGACACGTGCAGTAATTAATGCACAAACAATCAAAGTCAAGAAAACAGACCTTGGACATTCGCTAGAGTGAGTCATTTTAACTTGATCATGTTTGTTCAATGAGCTCAAACTTAAGACATAATTTTAATAGTGTCTACCTTGGCTCAACGTTTAAATCAAGTCACAATTGCCTCATTGGAATCCAATCTTTAGTGTTAATCTCCCACAAAGCCTCATGGGCTCAACAACTACAGAGATCTTTAAAGTTCAATTTGCATTTGAACTTCCCCATAACATGACCTCATAAGACAACAACTCCACCTATAGATTTAGCTACTCCACTAGGAATTTCTAACACAACCTCTTGTATTACAAATGAAACAAAACCATCATTGCATCCATATCTTAAAAATATCAAGCACACACCTTATCAAATTCAATAGATACACACAATCATTAGCTTTATAGGCTCTATCTTACTACAAGTATCATTTGTGCACTATTACCACACTAGTACCAATTACCTCAAGAGTTTCTAATTACAACTCCACCTTGACCTATACACCATCTAGATACATATTAATATTGCCATAAGCACTCATAGCCAAAAATATTGTAGATTACTGTCAACAAGTGAATTTAATATTGGCCACCACAACCGATAAACTCACTCACCTTGTGCATAGCCATGAATGTGTACCATGGTCTCCCATCGAGTCCACGATCACTCAGTCAAAAATAACATAAGCGATTGAATATAATGGTCAACAACGTCACCTTACCACACTTCTTTGGGAGTCCAATATCCAACTACAATCAATGGGGATCTATCCACCGATAACTTACTCTACTAAATGCACTTGCTAGGATTCCGCTAGTCAATTTTGTAAATTGTTGTGGTTTACTAACTCTAGTACAATGTTTCACTATATCATCTTCATTCAAAATTTATTTACACCTCCAAACAGGACTCCATACTACTATTAGTCCACAAATGCTTGGTTGACTTACTAGTCTTCACCTCAATAAAGTTCTAGACCATGTTTTCCTGACAACAACACCAAACTTGTGCATTAACACAAATACCTAGGTCTTCCTCAAGCAATCATTAGACTCTTAAGCAGGTGTATTTAACATCTCCAAGGATGAAATTCGTCCTTATCTCACATTGAAGTTTATATAAGCTAACGTGCTTAATGCTTCTCGATATTATCAAGGCACCTCAAACAACCTTCAAAACTCTACCTTGTGAATAATACTAGCACCCAGCTGAATCTAGGACACCCAAGAAAATTAAGCTCTTTTTCAATTCTAGAACGTGTCTTACTCCAATCAATGTCCTCACAATGCCATCTTACATCTTGATTTTAACATCGCCCGCACCTATAACATCACACTTAGCACTAATCAAACTTTACTATTACATGTGCACTAATAAGAAGTAAACCGTTCCTATTTGGTATAGCATGAAATGAATAGCTAGGATCCATTATGCATCAATCAAATGATGAATTCCCGATAATAGACAAGACATAATTGACATCATCAAAATTATTTTTCGCAATAGCTACAACATTATCTATAGACCCTAATTTCCTTACCATTTCAGTTTTTAGCTTAAGACAAGTTTTTCTAAGATGCCTACTCTTGCCGCAATTCCAACAAAAAACCTCGTCATTCCTAAACTGGCTACTTCTATTTATGTTCCTACTATCATAGTCAATAGTTCTTCGTCCATTTTCACCTACAAAAGCGGCGGGCATAGGTTCATCAGATTCTTTCCAATGGGTGTCTTCACTTAGAATCAAATCGCGAACCTCATCAACTTCTTAACCCATAGGAATTACCGACAACAATAACAATAATATTCCAACTATTAGGCAACAAAGATAGTAGAATCAAAGCATGTACCTCATCTTTAAAGTTAATATTAACTAAATTCAGTTGGTTAACAACCATATTGAATTCGTTAATATGTTTAGCAACTGACATACTTTCATTCATCTTTAAATGAAACTTATGTAGCACAGAATTCTATTATAGAAAGAAGCAATATAATGGAAATTACAATCATTCAAGCACTCAAATACTCTTGGTATTTTCCAACCCCAATTATATCAATAACTCACTTAGTATTCAGCCCATCACAATTTTTTGTGAAATCTTATTCAAGAAATTACACAAATTCTAATCACAAGAATTTAATTGATTTCATTACTATAGTTTGTAATTATAACAAGTGAGTTTCCTTTGTTGAGAACCCCTACAATTTGCTTTAGGAAAGCTCTATGTTTTTCACATCCAAGAGCTCCACTTATGCTAGTCTCATCATCATTGCACTTCTCTCTTTCGCCCAAAGGCTATAGTATTTATTGAAGAAAACCCAAAACTTTGACATTATAAAAGCTACCTTCAATTTCCTTCACTTGCAGCTACATCATTTAATGAAAAGATGCCAAATAGGGTGCCCCACTATGATATGTAATGAACAAGCCCATTCTCTCGTTATCTCATTCCTTCTGTACAATCTCACTCTATAGAAGTCATAAGAATCCAAAGACAGAGAAAAACTTTGTCCATTTCATGTGAAGTGATCTTTTGGAAGAAATGTTTCCGGATTTCCTCCTTTTGTAGCTACACGCTTCCCTCTGAAGGCATTCTTCATTCTTGAGTGGCGTTCATGCAAAGTTATTAGTGCTTGAACAATTAGAGTAAAAAAAAAAAAAAAAACAAAGCTTGAACGTTTGCCAAAGTGAGTCATTTTAACTATACTGTATTTTTTTCAAGAAGTTCAAACTCGAGGCATAATTTTAACATTTATAAACCTTGATTATTAGTTCATTTGCTTATTATCCTTTCTGAATTCACTTTGCTGGGCTATCTTTTGAATGGGTTGGCAGAAGAAATCACTAGAGAGCTAGATCATTGTCCTCTTCGAGCAAAGGTTGCAGAAGTTTGCCAATGGACCACCATATACTTCACATCTTAGTCCATGTCTTAAGGGAAAGTGCAGTAAATATAGCTACAAAAGGGGACTTCCTCCATTGACATGGTAGCCCCTGCCCCTTCACCCCCGCGAATTACCTGCTTCCCCTAGCAACTATAGGAACAATTGGACATTGGAAAAGCTTAGGTACAATGATTAGACTTAGATAATCCTTGAAAGGCTGGCAGCCTTTATTGAGCCCACTTTTAATATGATATCATCCCTTCTAGTTCGCTCTATTAATTCATATCTCGAGGCCTGAGATCCAACACACATGTGGAGCATGCATTACTTAAAGTCATGCGTAAAGTCTTAAGCGAGCGAATATTAAATGAAGAAGCATGCAGGTCTTGACTTTGGCTTCCTTCCTTAATGTATGCCCATGGACTTGGATGTCTAGTTCCTCTCTCATTGAATGCATGCTCATGGGCCATGTGCACACATGCCTAGAGAAAGTGGTGGACGCTTCTGTTACTTTTGAGACTTGTCTTGTAGGTGTCGAATGTTCTCTACTCTTTTAGTCATCTTTTGTGGGATCATCTTATCCTTTTGTTAATAAATAAAGAAAGAGGAAAGGCAAAATCTATGCTCATTTATCTATCATTGGTGCATGATGGTCATGCACACATACCATCATCAATTGCATGTGTGCGCATGGTTTCAGAAGTAGGTACCACCGTTGACATTTGATGAGTCCACTATTGTCTTGTCTCCACATCCATTCTCTTATAAATAGAGGACGGTAGAGGATGTAGAGTGTGGAGTGAAAACAAAGAGCGCTAGAGCAGAACAAGTAGTTAGAGCTCAAGAGCCCCAAGTGAAATGAGTCAAGTTGTTAAACACTGTAGGTGTTGGGTATACACTAGGGCTGGGAAACACTTGATTACATGAGCAAATGTAACCCTATGATTCTCCAACTTATTAATGACACATTTAGATCGAACCATGTAAATTTTTGTGTCCTTTTTATTTTCCTCATTTAATTTCTATCGATTTCTATATTTCTTGATATAATTGCAAATTTATGATCCACTTTCGTCACGCCGCCGATATAACAATTGCATCAGAGCTAAGACTTTGCAATTATGTTTGGAGAAAAGTAGGAATTGATAAATTTAATAGGAGGAACAACTTTGGGTTATGAAGAGTCAAGATGAAGGTGCTATTAATAACTCAAGGTTTAGCCAAGGCATTGGAGGGCAAAGCTAAGTTACCTAGACAATGCAAGATGCTAAAAAGTTGAGCAAATGGAGAAAGCAATAAGCATAATCCTATTGAATTTATCAGATGAAGTACTAATAGAAGTGGCTAAGGAGAAGGTCGCGGTGTTGTAGGTAAAAGTTGAGGCTCTATATGTAACGAAGGGTTTGAATAAATACATACTAAAGAAGATGTTCCCGTTTCGATACACTGAAGGTATGTCCATTAGATCCCACCTAGATGAGTTTAATAAAATCATGATGGACTCGAATAATGTTGATAAGATTTTAGATGATGAAAAACAAGGCATGATGTCAGTAGCATCTCTACCGGCATCATGAGAGCACTATATTGACTATTTGTTATAGTGGTGTACTATGATTACCTCAAAAGTGGTCAAATTCGCCATATTCTCAAAGTAGTGGTAGAGAAAGTTTCATGATGACAATTTAGCACATGATGCAGCATGAAGATTGGTGATCCAAGGTAGAGACCAACATCGAAGGCTTAGCAACAGAAGCAAGATCAAGTCAAAAGTCGCAACATAGAAAATCAAAAGGTTGCTAAAGTGCTTTGAATGTCACAATGAAAGGCACTAACTGAGAGATAGTTATGGGTTGAGAAATAAAGTTTGTGGGCAAAGTGTTATAAGTATTATGGCAAATGTTGTTGAGAAGAGTATTGGTGATGCCACAATTGTCCTTTGTGTGTCTACGAGTTGTTTGGAGACAAATGGGTGTTAGATTCTAGATGTTCCTATCACATGACTCCTCATAGGAATTGGTTCACTACCTACCATACTGGATATGGTGGTAGAGTTCTTATGGGGAATAATGCAGCTTGCAAGGTTGTGGGGTATGGATGATTTGGATCGAGATACATGATGATGTAGAGTAGATGCTGACGGTTGTACGGCATGTACCAAAGCTCAAGAGGAGACTTATTTCTCTAGGCACAATCAATGACATTGAGTGCAAGTACACCACTGAAGGTGGAGTATTGAAGATCTCTTGAGGTGCCATGACAATGATGAAAGAGAAGAAAATGAATTATCTCTATCATTTGTTGGGAGAGACCGTGAACAAAGCTACTGCAATTTCATCAAGTAAGTTAGACTCAAACTTGATTCAGTTATGTGAGTGGAGCTTGAAGTTATTAAGTGAAGAGTGAGTGATGTAGAAGGAATAATACAACTGATTAATGGGAATTCTAAAATAGAACAATTATTTCTTTACAGAGCTCTCAATGGGAGATTAGCCCCTCATGCACAAATTGGTCAAAAGTTGATGCCTTTCTCTTAATGAGGCCATGGCAAGTCAAAACTAGTTGTTATGCTTACAGTATTCTATTGTCTCGTTCGATAGACTAGATGCTCAAGCTAAACTGGGCATGGTTTGATCCATACAAGAATGGTATTTGTCATGTTGTTCTTAGGAACAACTATAGAGGAAAGGTTGGCATGATATTCTTGGCTGATATGGGCGTGCAAAATGAATCGCTCAAATTGGGAACCACCTAGACCGAGTCGGACCGGCCAATTTGGTATGGTTCTTGAGATTGTCGGTCAGGTTCTCGATTCCTAAAAGTGAAACTGATATCTGAGCGGTCCAGTTCCAAGAGAAAATCGAGTCGGACCGAATACATATACATTTTTTTTATTATTTCTTACAAAAATTAGTAAAATGTGAACTAAATATTATTTCATCTAATGGTACAAGTTACAACACAATAATTTTTGACTCATCGTCGCTTCCATTAATATCTTAAAATTTGCCATTCTCTCATTGTCTACGGCTACTCTTTAGTGGGAAAAAAAAACGACATGTTCCATTGAACTAGACCGGAACCGATGATCTAATCCAATTCATAGTGCTAAACCAAATTGTCCGATCCCTAGTTTCCAAAATTTGGGAACCAGTCCTTCAAGTCCCAACTTAGAACCAAATTAAACTAGGAACCGATCACTCTTATCAACAGACCAAGCACTACATGGTTATTCCACGGTCAAAAAACTGCCAACCCATGATAAAAGTCTCGGAATGGTTAAAATAGCCTCAACCTCATCCTACTATATTCTTCTCTATCTGGGTTTGGTAGGACACACAGTAGGTCACACCACAAAAATGGCGTCTGAGAAGGGCCGAGATCAAGTTCAAATGAACATGGAAGACCCAAGAGAGAGGTCATGTACATGGAGAAGTAATAGTTTGTGAGATAAAAGTATTTCTTGTGTGTATGTCTATGGAAAGAGCGTATGAGAGCAACTAAGAGAATGGAAGGAAGGTGGCCTAGAGTCATTTGCTGAGGTTCTGACACAACTCGTAGGTCTTGATGGTGATAGGTGAGCACTAGTGAAGCTGTGGGTAGTCTATGCTCATGAAGAGTGAAGTAAGAGGTTGCAAAAGGAAGAAAAGAGAAAAAAAAAATAGGAAAAAATTAAAAAAAATGACTTGGAAGGACAGGAGGAGAAATGTACAAATGGAAATGTCAAGTGGGCTGATTAAAAAAATGCCCAATTATATTAAAATTTTAATTTTAAATGCATGTGTACTTATTTTGGTTGGAAATTTTCATAAAAGGCAAGTAAGTAATCATTTTTTTTTTCCAAATTTGTCGCTTAAATAAGTCAACAAAAACTTTTGATACTAAAGTGAGCCCTATAAATAACTTTAGATACTTCTACTATCATTCTCTTGTATCTTTTGTTTGGCTTCTTGAACAATTTATGTAATATAATCTACAAGTAAATGGGATTCAATTCCTTTGTCAACCTTTTGTTCAAGGTAAATTGAGAATTTGAAGAGGTTGAAATCATAAAACGACTATAGAATGTGACAATTTTAAAAGAGTGAGAAACATGAGAAGACTACAAAATGATGGGGAGCAAGCAAATAACTTGTCATGAGCTCAAATGATGGGGCAAGAGCCCCCATTTATAGTTCTTTTGCAAATCACATAACTAAGGGTGCACATGGTAACATGCCCAATAGTAAATGATTCTATAATTTTATTTTTGGAAACAAATTTGGAACATAAATCCATTTAGTAAATTTTTTATTCCCAGGAATAGATTTGGAACAAAATTGAAAAGTAAAAAAAATTGATTCTTTGTTCTCGAGAACAACTCAAAAATTGATTCAATTTTTCTTCCTTTGTCCAGCCGGTCGCTAGCCGATAATAGATTTGAAATAGAATCGATAAGTAAAAAAAAGTTAATCATTTGTTCTTGGGAACAACTCTAGAATCAATTCCAATTTTCCTTCCTTTTCCTTTTCTTCTTCTTCTTCAATGTCCAGTCGGTTGCCAACCTCCAAATGGCCGACAACCAACTAGACAAGGACTAACAGCCTCGTTGGAGGGTCGTCGACCCTCAACAAGGCCGAGCCTCGCTGGTGGCTAGGTGAGCACAACCTCGCTAGGGGCTAACAACCCTTCTATGAGGTCATTGGCCATGCCGAGGCTAGGGATCGGCTAAAGCTTGAAGAATGAGAAAATGAATAATAGAAAAATAGAAAAAAAATAGAAAAGAAAAAACAGAAAAAAATAATAAAAGTATTAAAAAGTTAAAAAAAATTATAAGTCACAAAAGAATCTAAAATTTCTATCCAGCACATTTCTACTCCCATAATAGAAACTTTGGCCAATTACAAATGTTGTCAAATGCTCAAAAATTGTTCCTAGAAATAAAATGAAAAATAATCATTTCCGAACAAAAATTGTTCTCGGGAATAAAATAATTACCATTCACACCCTAAGTATTACAAGCATCAACGTGAGAATCACTTATCATGCTGAGAAGCTTGCTCCAAGAAAATTAACATTAAAGTTTCAAACTATTGCATATTTATAAATTTATTCATAACCTTTTAATTTGGCTAATTGAGTCCTAAATTTATTAATGATTTGTCAATATATTCCATCCAGCCAATTTTGATTAGAAATTCCTAATATAAATACTAAAGGCATCCTACATGGCATTATCGATGGATAGGTGTTTTTGAACTTTTTTGAACTTTTTGAATTATTTTTTCTTTATTCTCTTTTTCTTTTTCTTTTTCTGTATTGTGGCTAGGCAAGGGCTTGGCAATCTTTACTAGCTACTAGTAAGGGTCGCAACATTCACCTAGATATGACCAAGGTTGGCCTCACTTGTGGCTGACAATGATGGCCCTATCCAGATTGGGTTAGGGCTATAGATCGGCAAGAGCTACCCTCGCCTAGCCCTCATTGACCATTGACAAAAAGGAAAGTTAAAATAGAATTTATTTTTTTTAGAATTGTTCCCATCAATATAGGACATGCCACCTAGGACTGTTGTCAAAATTAGTTGAAAAGACTACATTGGCAAATTGTCAAAAAGTTTTTGATTGAATTAGAACAAGTACAATATGTTTAAAACTTTATTATAATATTCCAAGGGAAAAATCAGAAAAAAATCATAACAAATTATAAAAATTGTCCATGCCAATGTCGACTACCTAAGTAGCATCACATCAACATGCGGCATGCAACGCGACACACCAACATTTATTTCTCAAAAGATAGAGAATTCTGACTCATTGAAACATGTTATATATTAAATGTATATTTTAATATGTACATGTGAATTATCACTTTTATTATTATTTTAATCCAATTAATTTGATTCAAATTCATAAATAAACAAATAAAAAAAAAAGAGCCTAGAAAGAATTTACATTAAAAACATTAATCTACCCTTTTTATTATCATAATTATTTCAATTTGACAAAGTCAACTCCATTCCAATATCCATATAATTTGAAGGAAAAAACAAATAATCCACATTCTCAACTAGTGAGTCAAAGTATGTCAAAAGAGAAGTAAAAAAAAAAAATTTGGAAGGGTGGGTTGTGTGTCACGAGAAGTGAGAGTCGGAAAAAAAGAGAGACTGGATTTTTCTTCTTTCCACCTTTTATTATTTTTTTACATATTTACATTTCAATCACTCATTTATTAAAAAATTTTAAAATTGACCTCATGCATGTCAAAATTCCGGACTCACATGTTGAAATTCAAAACTCCAATTTCAAAGAATGTCAAGAGAGTTGACTAGATGTCAAATTTTTCGACACATATTAACCAAGTGTCGGAGAATTTCAGACATGTGTCAAAATGTCTAACACAATACAAAATTTTTGAGAATGTCAGTACTTCCTAATCGGCCACACTACATAGGATAGTCAACAATAATTGGACCGTCACATCAATGTTTTCTAGTTAAAATTGGTCGAAAGTATTACATTGACAAATTGTTAAAGACTTAAAACTAAATTGACACAATTGAAAAGTTTATGACTAAATCGATATAAATGTAATAATTTTTTTACTTTATTTGTAATTTTCCTAGCTTGCTTCTCATTTTGAGGAGCCCCAAGCCTATGAGCGAAAAACTTTCTAGCCCTGTATACCTTGCATTTAGCGTATGAGTCATGTGATCCATTTGTCGGGAAAGGAAAAGGAAAAGAAACAAAAAAGAAAAAAATAATAATAAATTAACACACAGAGGAAGAAGAGAAAAAAAAAAAGATACAAAAAAAAAAAATTAAATTTTTTTAAAAATTAAAATTAAAAAATAAAAATATATTAAAAATTATCATATTAATGTTAGCCAAATGGCTAGTACTAACCATCATCCATGTCAGCGCCAATTAGTTAAAATTGACCAAATAGATTAAATTGGTACAAGTACAAAAGGTTTAGAATTAAATTGACCAAATAAAAATTTAGAATTGAATTAGCACAATTGTAATCGATTTAGAACTTTTTTGATAATTCTCCCAACCTCTTCTTTTTTGTGCTTCAGGTAGCGATCTTCTTGTAGTGATATAGGAAGGGCAAGAAATGAATGTCTTCAGTTGCAAAAGTAACTAAAAGGGGCAATATTCCATTCTTAGCAAAGTGCACATTCGCCAACTTTGATGGGAAATCGCAAGAGTTATCAAACAAGAATTTGACGCATTCAATCTTCCATATGACTAAAACCTAACCTAGGAATCCAAAGGCAACCCTTTCTTGTTGATTCCATTTTGACATGTTCCAACCTAACCAAGCACAGCGATGCTGCTACACCGATGGGGGGCCATGATATTGCACTCAACTAATGACTGGTTGGAGAATGTCGATCCAGCCAAGACTGGAAAGCGCATGGACCAGATAGCGAGAGATGCTATTGCCCCAATTAGTTTACGTTGTATAATGACTTAGTCGTTAGGGGACCAAAGTGCGATTGCCAACTTGCATTGAATGAGACATTATGTGTCTCATGTGCGTGTTCTCCTCTTTTGTTGCATCATGACGAGAAAGCAATTGGCTTAGATAGGTAAACTCTTTACCAACAAAATATCTCTGCGAAAGGAACGCATCAACAATCATAATTTTCGTATAGCTCTCACTTTGCTATTGTCACTTTTTTAAGAATTACTTGAGTGTCATAAATTTTCAAAAACCTTTACCCCAAATGTCATAATTTTAGGATGATTATGTTGCTAATTCTCACCATCAGATTGTTTGTTGTTTTACTTTTCCCCTGCCAAGAGCAACACTCGTGGTCCAAAACATATATGGTCCCTTTATTAGCAACGACAATAAGATACTCGTCCAATGATTTAAGCATAATTAAAAATACTTTGGATATACAACAGCAGAAAATATTATCTTCCCGGACCAAGCCCCACCATTACATTATATGCCGCTCTATATAACTTATCTATTTCCCTTGCAAAGACCCAACCAGAGTCGCCGAGACGAAGAAGGTAAATCTTTCGCTTCTATACATGTGGTTAAGGACTAGAATTCATATTCTGGTTTTCTTCTTGTTCTTTGCTCCATTTCAACACTAACTAATTGCAACATGCTCACGTTATGTGTTACTTACACAGTAATGCTTTAGTTTTTCATTCCATAAATTCAATGATGCAAAATGCAGCAAGATCAGTTTGGTGAGCAGAGAAGAAGATAAGACAGTGTGAATGTGGAAGCTAAAGCTGTCTCGAGGTGACGAGGCATGGGTCACAAGTGTAAACCATCACGTCGGAAGGCAATATTGGGAGTTCGACCCAAACCCGGGAGTGTCCAAGGAAGAGCTCGCCCGAGTTGAGGAAGCTCGGAGCCATTTCCAGATGAACCGGTTTCAAGTCAAGCATAGCTCTGATCTTCTCATGAGACTTCAGGTTCGATCTCGCCGATCCTTTTGCATCCTTGAAAAACGGTTAATGATGATATAACATATTAAGTATAACAAATTCATGGACTGTTCTTTTGGCTACACAAACCATCCTCAGTACCGTCGAGAGAACACTAGGGAAGCTGAGATGCCAAACCCTAAAAGTACTGCCGTTCGTGTCAATGGTCACGAGAAAACTCTATTAGGGCATCAGGACCACATTGTCCACATTATGTCCCATTGAAAATTAAGCAAAATATGAGACAAAAAAGATTTATTAGATAAAAAGAGAAAATAGGGCCCGGAAATCTTCTAAAAGTATCCGCTTATTTTTTTATTTAACTTAATGATTTCGTATCCTTTTATTCATATCTTATTGTCCAACTCCTCCTTTTTTTTATATAGCCTAAATTTGGTATAAAAAAAAATTAGCCTACTTGTCGATGTTTTCTAAGATCCTTCTCTCGCCGTGACACTTCAGTAATGAGAGTACTACAGGAAAAACAAAATCAATAAATTAGCTAGAATTTTAAGCACTTGATTCCAATGCGATAAATTTAATGTTCGAAATCATGACATTTTCCATTAAGAATAAACTTAAGGAACATGCTCATCACGTTGTGGGTAGTCTTATTACCCGATACACATGGATGGTATGACATATTTGCATAGTCTGAATCGGTCAATATGAAAAGACCAAATACCTCGTATTACTACAAAAAAAAAAAAAAAATTGACAATAATCTTAAGAGTGGAAAGTAAAATTGTTTTTAACAAAAGGTCCTCTCAAAGATGAAGTACATTGATCAGAGGCTCTGACCCAGCTGATATAACTGTGACCTAACGTTATTATATGTTAGCAAGGCTGCAAGAAGACTCATATTCAATGGCTGATTACGAAAGCCATAATCAATTTCGTCTTATCTTATACTTCTCGAACCCTAAAACTCAAAATTTTTACACTTAGCTTGAACTTTACACCTTCAAATCTAATACCATCAGCCAAAGGTTAGCAAAACTGCAACAACTGAGAGTGTAAAGCTTGGAACAGAAAGTCCTTGGTCTTCTCAAAGCCATTAGGGCATAAGAGTTTCAAAAGAAAATATTGGAAACTCGAGAATTCTGGTTGAATTACTCCGGCCAAAGCTTTGTCGTAGAGATTAATTGATCGGTAGAAAGATAGAGCATAAACTATGTTTTATTGATGGTAAACCGACCTGTGGAGAGGCATATAAAAAACAGTTCGCAAGGGAGAACGCGGTGGTGGAGACGAAGAAGCTGCAACTGAGACAAGTCGAAAACGAAGAGGAGATGGACGAAGAGATGGCGATCGAGAAAACATTGAGAAGAGGTTTGAGATATTACGCGAGCCTGCAGGCGGAGGATGGCTTTTGGCCTGGAGACTACGGAGGTCCCATGTTCCTTTTACCTGGCTTGGTAGGCATTTTCCCTTTTCTTCTCCTATTATAATCTATCTATTTAGTTCTTATTCAGCTTATTAAAACACTAAGGTTTTCGTTTTTCGTTTCTCTTTTTTCTTTTTTCTTTTTTCTTTCTGGGTTAAATCGTACATACACTGCTCCTCTTATATTTTCTATCGTAGCAAATACTTGTCTAGATTCAGTCCATAATGAACTGAGTCATCTTAGTTGTTGATATGATATGGACCCATATGAGATACAAACAATCGAGGATTGAGATGTATTTAGTCTATGGTGGACCCATTGAATCGTGACTTGTGGGTGCAATTCCCTAATATAGATGATTTTAAAAAAATTCTTAAAATTAATCATTTATATCTTAGATAATTTAGTCAAAGGAACATAGTTCTGTTATCAATCATGATTTTTCATGCCAAGAAATTTTCGTGTCGTGAGGAAAAATTCAAATCGGGTTGATTTTCCGCAAAACAAATGAACTCAAAATAGTAGGTAAAAGCCAATGTTATAAGCAATCCATCTTTGCTTTTACGCTGAGAGTTGGAGTATTATTATTTGTTATGTTTATAGGTAATTTCATTACACGTAACTGGAGCCTTGACAACGATTCTCTCGTCCGAGCATCAACATGAGATACGCCGCTATCTATACAACCACCAGGTACTTTTGGCACACCAATTCCGACAAGACGATCCAATAATATTGATTTTATTGTCTGGTTTCAATAATTACAGGCATAGAAATCTAGACCTTATACATTTATATTTGGCCTTGAGGCTTGACCGATCCAAACGGTATGTGTGAATTTACACAATGTTAATGGCTAATTAAAAAATCTACCCTCTCCAGTGACCACCCTTCCTATATGAGAATGGGAAGATGGGGATTCCAATCTCCACCTTCTCAAGAAGTAGGGATAGGAATGATTTAGTTTCATATATAGATTTTGCATTCCATGCCCTACAAAAAGGTAGGGTAAAAGTTTAAAAGTAAGAGTTAACATAGAAGTAGAGTAGAATTAATAAATAAAAAAAAGGGATCTAAATTGAACTTTTCAAATTTCACTTAAGTCAATCCATCTCATGGATACAGAATGGAGATGGCGGATGGGGATTGCACATCGAAGCACACAGTACGATGTTCTGCACGACGCTCTCCTACATCACCCTAAGGTTGCTCGGCGAAGGCGCGAGCGGCAGTGACGGCACGATGGACAGAGCCAGGAAGTGGATCCTTGATCATGGTGGAGCCACTTACATCCCTTCCTGGGGCAAGATGTGGCTTTCTGTGAGCAATTCAATTTCCATTGTTTGCTTTGTTGATTGTTCACTTGATTCCGGATAATCTTTTCTTTGTCTTTCATCAATATTTTGGGCTATTTATTGGATGAACTGTGCAGGTACTTGGTGTGTATGAGTGGAGTGGCAACAATCCACTTCTTCCTGAAATATGGTTACTTCCTCATTTTCTCCCAATACATCCAGGTATCTTCTAGGTTATCATGACCCTCCATGTCCTTTACTTAAACACTTGTTCCGCTTTTTAACTTTTGACGTTTTATATATTGATAAGGACAATAGCATTTGATTTTTTTCCATTGTTCACTGAAAAGTTAAATATAATTTTTTTACCATTTTCTAAATTTTAGAAAATTATCATACATATAATCCAGTCGATCGCACACCATTATAAGAGGTGATCGATCAGTCAATGCTGTTTAAGTGAAAGAAGGGTCAATTTGTAAACTCTTAATGTAAAGATGGGGTTTCATCGAATAACTATTAAAGTGGAAACATGTAAACAAATCTGATTTTCCTAGAAATCGAAGTGAGAAATTTTCAATTCAATTATTTATGTCTGATGATAGTGAATGTTTGCTATTTGATCAACTTTAAGATATTCTTTGAGCTACACTGTACCTTCTGAAAGTGATTTGTACTCTTTTATTTGTATGTCTTAATTTTATTTATTTATCTTTTGCTTTAGATATTTCTAATTTGCTAATTTATAGCTTAAAAAGACGTGCACTTGCCGTGAGAAGGATCCTCTCATCATGTCAGACATTAAGTAGAGCTAATTTAATTATCGATAGGATCGATTCATATAATGACTTGATGATGCAGGAAGATTTTGGTGTCATTGTCGAATGGTGTACCTACCCATGTCATATTTATATGGAAAAAGGTTTGTAGGCCACATCGACTCGACAGTTTTGTCACTTAGAAGAGAGCTATACCCAACATATTACCATCAAATCAATTGGGACAAAGCAAGGAATCTTTGTGCTAAGGTAGTCATGCTTCTTGAGATCTCTTGTACAATGAACAAATAAATTTGCATGAATAAATTAATACTATGGATCTATAGGATAATTTTTAAAATCTGAGCTTTTCATAAAACAATATTTTTAATTGTTTTCAATATTGCTTCTTCGTTTGAGGACCCACGAAAAATAAAGATAGGTGTACTCCGCATCACCAAAATTTAAATAACATTATCGAAAAAGAAAAGAAAAAGAAGCCCTAATATGGTTGATTGAAAGGGAAAATGAATGGGATTTCATGTCCGAAAGAAAATGGGTTTATTTTAATTTAACGCAAATTCTCGGGATAATGCAAGATAAATGAGATTCCTTACGAAAACCACAGTAACAACATGAACAATCTAATTTTGACCGAGAGGAGGTGGAATTAGTTTCGTATAACTTCATTTATTATTTTGAGCAAAGCTAGACAATGATATTAAGACATCTAACGAGAACTCTCTTACTAAATGATATAGGGATTATTTAAAGGATATGGGACCATGCATTATATGATCAATAACTAACAAAACATTAGTCACATCACTCCATAAAAAAAATTTGGCAAGATTTCTTAGGACGCATAGAAAATACTTCTTTGTTATTAATAATTGTAACAAGTAGCCTCTAATTATATAACCAATCAACATTGCAAAAAAGAAAAAGAAAAAGAAGATGACTTTTATAAATATGGAATATCCATGGAGAAAATTGAAAATACTTTAAATAAGACCGGTGGGGGAATAAAAAAAATGAAATATTAAATGTTGCAATCACATCTCGCTTTATTTGCATTCATGAAACAACAAAGTCAATTCTAATATGTGTATGACCAAAATAATAGAGATTATTATGAAAAGTTCAATTTTATTATGGTTGTCATGAAATCTATTATTTTTTCACATGTTTGCTAATTGATGGAATACAATTTTGCAGGAAGATCTATACTATCCACATCCTTGGGTGCAAGATCTGCTTTGGAGTGGTATTCACAAGATAGGAGAGCCTCTTCTCATGCAATGGCCCCTCTCCAAACTAAGAAAAAAGGCTCTCGATCATGTGATGCAACATATCCACTACGAGGATGAGAACACTAGGTACATTTGTCTAGGACCTGTCAATAAGGTAAAACATCTTTTGGTGCATATATAAAAATTGTAGAATCTCGTTGCAATTTCTTCTGTTTTTTTATTGCTTAAGAGAAAGTTACCATAATTGTATAAATAAAGAATATCCTTACACAAGTCATATTTATAATATGTCTAATCCAAAAGTTTAAGTTAATCATTTAAATGTGCTTTCCTTCGCTACTAAATAATTTCTTATCCAATTTAAGCTGGAAACAAAAACTGCAAATAGAACTTTTCTTCACCGTGCAAGAGAGGGAGTAGTAGTTCAGGAGGTTATTTCAACTGCGCCCAAAAGAAAGTTACCATGATTGTATGAATGAACAACACCCAAACATGAGTCGTATTTATACAAATGTCTATCCAAAAATTTAGATTAATAAGTGGAGGAGGACTATAAAGACTCCATAGACAAGCGAACGTGGGATTTTTTAACAGTAACCCGCACGCACATGTCTTGTTTTATACGTAGTCCATGTTTTTGGTCAGGTGCTGAACATGGTTTGCTGTTGGGTGGAGGATCCAAACTCAGAAGCATTTAAACGTCACCTTCCGAGAATCAAAGACTACCTTTGGGTCGCTGAAGATGGAATGAAAATGCAGGTCTTGATCTCCCATGAGCTCCTTCGATCGCTAATTTGCAAATGATTGATTGATCACTCGCTGGTTGTGATTCTGCTGATGCCACAAAATCAATATAAACCTGAAACTGGCACATGACCCATATACGCTCTTGGCTCGTCCATGACAGGGGTACAACGGGTCTCAGCTATGGGACGTCACTTTCGCTGTTCAAGCCATTCTCGCCACCAATCTCTCCGAGGAGTTTGGATCGATGCTCAAGAAAGCGCACGACTTTGTCAAGAACACACAGGTACTCAATCCAATCACCTATACTCTTGTTAAATTCGACTCTTTATGGCTAACAATTTTCGGACTCAGAAGGCTTTCATCTAATCTTCTATTGAAGGTGAGAGAAAATAGTTCAGGAGAGCTGAGCCAGTGGTACCGGCATGTTTCGAAGGGAGGGTGGCCTTTCTCAACCCCGGACAATGGTTGGCCTGTTTCGGATTGTACTTCAGAAGGCCTAAAGGTAAAATCAGCTTTGTCTTATACATTTTCCAAACAAGAATGATTTTATGAGATATTGAACATCTACGAATGCGGATGTACAAAACTTATGGATTAGGATATGATTGTGAGATCTGGAAAATCAAAACACTCACTTTAAGACACATAAAAGGAGCTTGCAAGCTGATTGAACCAGAGTTTCTTGGAAATTCACTTTGTATTCTGTCGATTTTTTTTTCCTTTTTTTTCCCATTGAATTCGTCAACTTTGCAGCAATTATGATGCAGGCAGCACTTTTATTATTGCGAATGCCATCTGAAATTGTGGGAGATCCAATAAAAGAAGACCGATTGTTCGATGCTGTAAATTTGATACTATCCATGCAGGTACTCGTTTCCTTATTGATTTACAGCAACAATCAACTAATACATTTGATATTGTTCGTTGTAGTTCATACAGCCAATCTTTTGCATGGAAAAACAAGAGGATTTTGTTGACTGAAAAGCTTCTTGCAGAATAAAAATGGAGGATTTGCATCATATGAGCTCACAAGATCCTACCCCTGGTTGGAGGTGAAAGCCCCATCTTCTCGCATGCTTGTTTTGATTATCGAAAGTATTGCATTGAGCCTTACTTATTTCCTTTTATCTTAGATCATCAATCCTGCAGAGATATTTGGAGATATCATAATCGATTATCCGTAAGTTCATCAATTAAATTAAAATGGACTTGTTCTATCATACTTAGGACCACCTAATGTAGAGTTTAATTAAGTTCTGCAGGCTGACATTGTAGTAGATGTACAGGTATGTGGAATGCACCTCCGCGGCGATTCAAGCCCTTACATCTTTTGTGAAGATGTACCCATATCATCGGAGGAAGGAAATAGATTCATGCGTCGCTAGGGCGATTGATTTCCTTGAAAGCATTCAATTACCTGATGGCTCGTGGTTAGTCCTCTCTCATCGTGTGCAACTTTGTGTGTGCACGCTCGAGATCAAGAGAGATCACAGCCGGTTACTTTTATCACATACTAAAATATTTCAAAATGATTTGAACTTTCTCAAACTTAATGATCTGATTGAGCTATGAAACTTTACCGATCAAATTCTAAAAATCCTCAAATGCATCGACCGGAATGATTTTGACATTTCTTATTTCAGCAACATGTTTGGACATACAAAGATTACTGAACGAGAAGCTATTACACTCCTACGAGCGATTCCAGTCAACTCTAGACCATCACAGAGCCAATCCACGACATACATATAAGATGCACACGATGAATATCGTCAAAATCACTTTCGGTTTTGCTTTGCTGTCTCACACGCACAATGAGAAACTTTCCTCAAGAATATAAGAACCGAAACAATGAAGATCGCATTGTCCAATTGTCTGACAGGTATGGCTCATGGGGAGTGTGCTACACCTATGGAACATGGTTCGGAGTGAAGGGACTCGTGGCTGGAGGTCGGACTTACACCAACAGCAGCAGCATCAGAAGGGCATGCCGTTTCCTCCTCTCCAAACAGCTCCATTCAGGTGGTTGGGGAGAGAGCTATCTCTCCAGCCAGGACAAGGTCATTCGTTCAACTTCTATTGAGTTTCATGATTCTCAATGCGTCCCCCTTCCCCACTCTCAATTTTCATGTACCGTTCATCAGGTTTATACGAGCTTAGAGGGAGACAAACCACACTTGGTACACACTTCATGGGCAATCTTAGCACTGATCAAAGCCGGACAGGTTTGTTCTCGGAATTCATCATTTTCACAAGAATTCAGAGAGTTATAATGGATGTTCTAGGCATGAAACTGGTGACTCCATTCATTGCAGATTGACAGAGACCCATCGCCAATGCAACGCGCTGTGAAGTTGTTAATCGATGCTCAGATGGAGAATGGAGACTTCCCACAGCAGGTGAGTCTCAATTTAAGAGACGAAACGTAAAAGTCATAACACGTCGAACTGCTGAAACCATATGAATTCAACTGAATGCTACAGCTCCGCACGACAAAATACAGAACCTAGCTCCACACTATGTACATCATGTTGGTAACTGTCAAGTAACTTTGGTTACAAAAAAGGGGTTAATTCCAAAAAAAAAAAAAAAAAGCAACTTTAGATTGATTGCCAAATCTGGCCCAAATTTTTTTTTATCTCATAAAAAAGCATCAACTTTAAGTCGAGTGCCAACTCTAGCCCAAACTTTCTTTTTGTCTTGTAAAATAATACAAACTTTAGGTCAAATGACAATTCTAACCTGAACTTTTTTTTCTCATAAAAAATCACAAACTTTCATCATTATTTTAAATCTGGCCCTTACCATCAACTCTCTATTTGAAGTTGACCTTGTTTTTGAAAAAAAAAAAAGTTATAGTTGGGAGTTTAGCATATCTCATCCATAGTGTCTCTCGATAGGCAATGGTCCATAACTTCATAATACGACAAAACAGCGAAGTTTGACTAGAGAAATTCAAAAATAAAGATTTTTTTGACTTGCCAATGAAGCGTAGGAGACGATAAATAGTTTTGTCATTATTTTCCAAGCTGTGGCTTAGACAAGAAGACAATTAATGGTATTTTAAATCTAGTTAGCAAGTGTCCATAGATTTATTGTTGAGGACAACCAATGGATCTAAGTTAAGGGGACTAGATTTAGGATTTAAGTGAAAGTTGATACTTTTTTTCGAAACAAAGAAAAGTTTGGACCAAATTTGATATCCGACCTAAAGTTGATACTTTTTTATAAGACAAAAAAAAAGTTTAAGCTAGATTTAGCACTAGACCTAAAGTTAGCTTTTTTTATGAGACAAAAAAAAAATTGATCAGATTGATATTCGACCTAAAGTTGATGCTTTATTTTAGAATTAACCCAACAAAAAGTGACTAGCAACTTATTATATCTAGTCAATCAAAAAGTTTTGCCAAATAAATATATTAACTAATAATTCCAATATTACTAACTATTCTAATAATGCACTGAAATTTATTTTGTCAATTACTAGAGCCTTTGAAGTTACTTTTTTTTTTTTTTTTTTTTTGAAAATTACCAATCTTAATTTGACTTAGAACCGACGTTCATCACATTAAGAAACTGACTAATTTTAGTCACTTACCAATTTTTTATCCTTAGTTTTGACCATTACCAACGTTAATTGAAACTTCAAACATTGCCAATTACTTCAACCATCTACCAACATTTATTTTGGCACCTTACCAACGCCTTTGAAATTATTTATTTATATTCATAATTACCAACCTTAAGTTGACTAATGTACGAACATTCATCGCATTAAAATACCAACTATTCACTTTTATCTTGCTTGATTTGAAAAATACCAATAATTATATACACTTTCAAGTTTATCAACTACTTCAATAATCCGTCAACATCTATTTCGGTGGCTTACCAAGGTCTTTGAAATTACTAACTTTTATTAGAAAATACCGACCTTAATTTGATTAACATACTAACATTTGTCACATTAAGATATCAACTAAGTTTAGTCAGTCACCAACTTTTTATCTTGCTCAGTTTATAGAAGTACCAACATTTCTTTATACTTTACATTATTACAAATAACTTTAATAATCTACTAACATCTATTCTGTTGCTTACCAATGACTTCACCTTATGATTAATTACCTATTTTTCAAAAGTATTGCCCTTAATTTGATTGACATACCATCTTTTTGCTTGTTAACGTTGGAAAAATACAAAAAATTAGCTGGTACGTGATTTCAATGAGTTAGTAGGCTAATGTTGACCAATCATGATACATCCGTACATTAAGGACCATAGTTTCGAATAAAAGTTAGTAACTTTTAAAGTATTATTAAGTCATAAAAATAATTATTGGTAGATAATGGAAGGACAAAGAAATGTCGGTACCCTTCAAAATCAAACAATATTAAAAGAAAATAGTGAATAAAATTGATTTTATATAACGAATTGGCACATCAAACAAATTAAGGTTGATAATTTCCAAAATAATGTGACAAAAAACAAACAAGATAAGAATTTAGTATGTGACGAAAGTTTGCACACCGTGAAATTAGAGTTGTTAATTCCATCTAAAAGTCAATAAATTATTAAAAGAGTCGGTCTTTTTTTAAATATAATTTAATACTGATACTTGTGAAAACAAGTTAACCAATATCACAAATGTGCTAATTACCCCATGGAACTAGGTTCCGAATTTTATTGCACGGGAACGCCATACTTCTGTATATTCGACGAGGCAAAGACTCACTAATGTAGTGCTTGGTTGCAGGAAATTATTGGAGTTTTCAACAAGAGTTGCATGATAAGTTACTCGGCCTATCGAAACATCTTCCCCATATGGGCTCTCGGAGAATACTACAATCGTGTGCTGCTCTCACCTTTGAACAAGAAATAAACATCAGATGCACTCTGTATATGATTTGCTTCAGCCCTTGATCAGTTGTCACCCATTGTGGACTCATGCGCATCAAATTCATCTAATGATGCATACCTTCCCATCTTAAGTTGTTGAGATTAAACTCTTAATCAACCGAGAGATAAGATGCACAACCAGCACAGTTCCAGCATCACTCTATGCACTATAAACTGCTGTCACAAACAGAATACATTGGGACTGTTCTCTATACCGATCAACATGATGCATCGTTTCAGTAAGGCCACTTTTAACTTAAATGCAGTTACAAGTCTAGCTGAGATGATTGACATTCAATTTTATTGTCATGTCACATGAATATAACTTACCATTTTCAGGGCCTTCGTTTCCTTTTATTTTTCTAATTTTTTGGAATCCATGAGGGCAAGACTTGATTAGAAGGATAAAACAGAAAAGTCTTAAAGTTCCGCTAATGAAACAACCAGAAACACCATGACGAATTGAGGCTGGAAACTCAAAGCTGACTGAGCATCTTGCATATCAGTCATCGCCTTTGGTAGTCACCTAGCCACCTTCGAATGAAGGCATTGAAACAGCTCAGATAACATGTGAGACTAAAACACACCATTAGAGTGATGTAATCATGCCTAAATAATGCAAGCAAAAATGATACATATACGATGTTAGTGATCAATAGACCCATGAAAAAGTCAGTGCATATGGCAGACTCGCGTGAATTTGACCTAGGAGCTCCAACGGCTGAGTCACCTGCCAGCGGCAATGCTGTTTATTTTGCTACAATATCAAATGGGCCAAGCAAGTGAGGAACAACTATATTCCAGCCCAATATTAACCTCAAGCCCACATGGTAAACAACCTAACCAGCAGTGTTATAACGTCAGATCAGTAGATTTCGTACCCACTTGATTTTCGAACTGGTCTGGTCCAGTATGAATGTTAATGTGATTTGCACGTAATCACAAATGCTGATAAAGTGAAAAAGTGGGACCAGATTACCAGCCAGTTCCCAGATTGACTCGGTTGAACTGGCTAGTCCAGTCTGGGTTTAAAGCTCGTGCGTCTAGACCAAATCACATAACTCCTAACCAGAAGCCCGGAGGATTAAGTGTACCAGGAAAAATCAGAAAAGAGAAATAATCAAGACACATTCATCAACATAGGCATATGGTTAAATAGCATAAGAGACAATAAAAAGGGCATAAGACAAGGCTTCCTTTAAAAATTTCTGAAATAAGTGATGCAGGATTATTGCTCAGTTACATAATGAGCAAATTTATAGCTCTTAGAGGAACCCATCCAACATTAAAATTTGCCATACTCACACCTCCGTGTAAATCCAGCTACTTTTTCATCTATAACATCTTCCCCTTGCTATAATGTACATAATACACTCCAGTTAAAAAATCAAAAGTAGGTAAAAACAATACATTATCAAACTTTCCTGTATAAAAAATGGCCTAATATCAAAACAAGAAGAGGGAATAAATAGGTGATATGTTGAATACCTAAAACTGCGAGTTGCTAAGAAAAGCAAGCATGCATCTAGCACCTTGAAATAACTTATCCACTCTCTGCCATACTGAGCATTGAGTCTCCAAAAGGACCTTTGCCTTATTCTGCAACACTGACTGGCGTCTAATTGTCTCCCCATGTATCTGGCAGAACAGAAAAAGAGACGTCAGAAGTCACATTACCAACTTTAGGGAAGCAATGATGCTTATTTTCTAAAAATCAATTGTATATTTGAAACTGAGTCAAATCTTTATCTTCTTATTAATAATGGGCACAAGAGACTCTTGAGGCACCAGACTAAACCAAAAGTTATTGGCAGTCCCTCCTTCCTAATATTGCCATCATAATCAGTGATTCATTCTGCACATTCCTGTAACAGAGATCTATACTACAAACATGGCAAGTTGAAAAGATCAATACCTTCAAAAACAACCTGACTAGAGCTTGTACAAACTCAAAATTACTCCGGCATGATATTTCATGTATAAAGTAATCCATAAGTAATTCAATTGAAAGCAACTCTTGTCTCTTGTCAACATCTTGTAGATCATCATCATCAGCATCATTGTCACCGTCATCTATAATCTGAAGCATCCGAAGTTCCAAATCCAAATTTGAGGGAGATAACCCTTTGATGTAGGCAGTAAAAGGCAAAACTGCAAAATGTCAAATCCAGAAATCTAGAGTTAGCATGGACGTCTCAGATGATACTTTTAGCACAAGTGTAAATGCTGAGATTTCCATGAGAACTGTTACTTACAGTTTTTGGCCCCTGAACACGAATGAAGCAGTTGCAGAAACTGCGATGACGACAATCCAGGTGTTATCTTGGATTTATTTTCATCAGCCTTCATATCTCCCTTATCAGTCGTCTCACTTGGCTTAAATAGTATTTCTCCAGAAAGAGATGGAATAGAGGGCAAAAAGAAAGGAGCCTTCTCAGGTTTCTTGGGGGGCTCAACTGGCTTATTGCGAACCTACAAATTAGATAGGATTAGAGAAGATAATCACCAACTGGCCCCCAATACGATTATAGGACAATCTTACAAGAGACCAAAAAAACAATGGAGAGACAAATGAAACAAATCTTTCATAGAGAAGGTTATGACTGATTAAAAAAAAAAAAAAACATGAGAGGGAACCTTTATAATGTCTAGATTAATCAAGCTCTGCCACTGGCTCTTTGGCAATAGTGAGAGGGTAACTAGATCTGGAATTTGCTCAAGCAAAGGCTGGAAAGAGGGGACAACTTTAGTCTCTGAATGTCTAATAGTAGGCTCATTAGATTCTTCAACTTGAGAACCTTCCACTGATGATACTGATGGCAACTTAACGGTCACAACTTCTTTCCCACTTGCATACGAATTGATGTCAGAATCTCCAGAAAACATTGATTGGTTAACCCTGGTCAATCAAAGTCCATCTCTCATCAGTTTGTCCACATATAAAAGAATACAATATCTTCTTAATATGAGTAATCTCGAGAAACCATATTTCTAAGGCTTCATTATTCCTTAGGTGCGCCTTGACCAATCCAAAATAAAGACTAGAATCAATGTGACTCCAAACAATGAACATGAGTATATGACTAATTCAAAAATTAGAGATGCACTGTTACTTACCAGAGATAGACCCCATTTTGATCAACATGTGTCGTGGCTAAAATATCCATATTTGGTGACAGAGATAATGCTGTGATGGAGACATCTACATATACTGCATCTACTTGTCTAGCTAAAATAATATCCCAAATCCTTAGACTGCCATCCATACTGGAAGACAAGAGCCATTTCCCATCCTCGCTAAAGCACAAATCTGTAATTCGATCTGTATGACCTTCAAACTTTCGGACCATTCTTAGGGCGACAGCATCAAAAAGACGAATTATAAAATCATCTGCAACTGTAGCCAAAAGACCTGCAAGATTTATCAAGATAAAGTAGGCCATTACAGTAACAAGGATAATAGAAGTTATTCTATTTCGCAATAAATATAGTTTAAACTTGTGCTAATGCAAGCATAAAATACATGCATGTGTATAGTGAGTATGTGAGCATACACGATAAAGCATCCAGAGTGAAAGAAGAGAGGGGACAAGGCAGTCTGGGGCATTAATTACCATTTAGACGATGGTAAGAAATTTTTACCAAAGAAGAACCAATTTCCCATCTAGATTTCAATTCACGTCCCTTGAAATCCCAGACCTGCACAACAAATAACTCCAAGAATCAGATTGACATCTTATTGAAGCTAATCTCAGAAAGATCTCTAGCACATCAACAACTAAGCCTTATCCACTATTGGAGAAGGGCATGCGCATCCTTTTTAAGTACAAAAGGAAATATTTAAAGCATTTTGTTAAAGTATGTAAAAGTATAACTATAGCACCTTTCTAACAATGGACAAGAAAAAGAGTAAGAGCATCAAGATACCTGAAATTATGATTTATCATTGACAAAAGTTAATCAATGATTTCTCAATCAACCAAACAACAATTTTCAATTCCAAATGAAACATGTTTTTAGAAGTGATGCAAGAGCATAGGATAACAAACAAGTTACAATTTATCAGATCCAACGAGTTTACTTAAGAGTCCTCTTGCATATTTACTTGAGTTTTGAAATCCTAGTACTATCAACTCCACTTTTCCAGGCAGGACTCTCATGTATAATGGGTTTTTCATGTTATAGTTGAATACAATCCATCATCTAGAATGCTATTCCTTCTTTCCATTAGCCTTAAATTCTGAAAGACTTTTCCAACAATTGTTAAGTTCTCACTTTGCTGTTCACTTTTGGCAACTATATCTGTTGTTAGGGTTGTTGCCGCATCAAGAAATCATTTTCCCTAGCTAGCATGAGTTTCTGCTCCATTATACCCACAGCAATTAGCCACACGACTACAACCATCATCTCCAGTTGTCACCAATATCTCTAGCTAGCTTATTGGGCTTCACATACCGCCAGCATAAGATATCAATGCCAGGGCCACCACCAATTTCCAAGTAGGGTGACCAACTACCATCTTGAAATGCTATCCAAATAAGTTGTATACACCAACTTCAGTACATGTCTTAGATTTATTTTCAATTTAATGAAGAAGCTTCCTAAATTTAAACTTTTTCCACTGGAGTTCGCATGAAACAAGCACATTCCAAGAACAAATAGGCATCAATGGACACTTGAGCATCAAACCTAGAAATGATTCGATTTGTCATCATGGAAGGCATGTGAAAAGAAAGCAGATATAGCTGGAGTTGCTAGACCAGCAACCTAAAAACCCATCATAACCACCATCATTATATTTTTTTTAACAGATGATCAAATTTGGAGGCTACAGCAAATTTAATTATGCTTTCCTATTTACATTTTATGAGCAATCACAACCCGGCTATATAAAGAACAAGGAAGAAGGTAGAGAAGCTAAATCATACACATAAAATTAAAACATAGCTAGAACATTTTACATGAGCTATGACAAGGAAATTTAAAAAAGATAATTTGCCAAAAGATTAACAGTTCCATGGACAAGTAGTAAGGCTTTTGTTTTCTGGTCAAGATTCCAACATCGAAAATTATTTGAGTTTCAGAAGAAATGACAATGTTGCATCTCTCTTGTTTAAGTGTAAAACAACAAACTGTAAACAAATTCCAGTGAGCAGTAAAGCACGTTATGAAAAGGGAAAACTTAGATTTGCAACAAGAAGCACTTGAATATATGTCAGGATAAGATTGGTAAATCAAAGATGTCCCAAATAACAGGCTGGACATTTCCTGTGAAACGCAAACAAGAAACAAACAATAGAAGATTTAGTAATTGAAGCAACACGTGTTAGGACAAATTTACAGACCTTAATGTCCCCAGCATAACCAGCACTTATCATGAGAGTATTTGTCGAATCACAAGCCACTCCAACCACTTCACCTTCATGGGCACAGATCGTTCCTTCTAACTGGTCTATGTAACATCCTCGACTTATTCCTGATTGAAGGTTGAATCGCTCGATCCAACCACCTGCTGTTCCCAAAATGGCAAAATTTCCACATGCACTAATTGTGCAAGCCTGTCAAAAGATATACTAGTCAAACACAACTTTGAGATATCCTTGCCTAATGAGTAGCAATCATAGAAGTACGGGAATATTACAATAAATAGTATAGTAACTAACAATTTGCATTCTGTATTTAATGAGCAAATTTATTGTCCTTCAATTTACACACCAACATTTTGCCTCCATTGTTCAGCAGCATGACTGCAAAAGGCTAAAGATGCTCTTATAACCATATAAATCAATCTGCTAAGAGGAATCTTTTGGTCATGCTAGCACATTTCACTTGCTCACCCCCTCTCTGCGCCTACTCTTTTTTTAATAGGTAATAAGAGATTTTATTAAAATAAAAATTCAAGTACATCAGAACTGTACAAGGAAAGAAAGAGGAGAAAAAAATTGAAGGAAAACATTGCAAGATTATCCAAAGTTGAAACAACATGCCAAAAGCCAAATAAAAGGTTACATCACAAGGCTATGCTCACCTACCCTCTTTTACACTATCATATCTTATTTTGTCTCACTATCTCTGTAATCTATAGACATCATCAATTATCAAGAATGTACAATTAAAGTGAGAAGCATAGTTTAATAGCTAGACTGATAAAAAAACAATATCTATTTCAAGAAGGAAAAACAATTTTTTGCAAACTCAGGATGGAAAACTGATGATGTGAACTCAGGGGTAAAACTGATAGCATAAACTCAGGTTTGAAAACCATAGTTTTCCCTAAGCTATTACGGCTTCTACAATAAGGATTTTTACCCAGTGGGTGATACTTCAGGCTAAGGAGTTGAATGTTTCATATAATGTTAAAGCTGTACCATGTAAAAAATCGAACTAATACCTTAACAGGTTTGGGGTTGTCAGGGCATGGCCTCAGAATATGCTCCCCTATGACAAAATTTTGAAGTCTCCACACATATGCCTGCGGAGTATCCATATGACATGTCACTACGTTGCACCAGTCCCGCTCCCTAATTTCAGCTGAAATCCAAGCGTAATGTGCAGGGGCAGAAATCAATACACAATATACAAACAGCTCAGAAAAGATGTGCTTGACACATGTAATGTACATCTCTGTGATTCATGCTCATCCAAACAAGAAGTTGTCTATGTTTGACCACAAAAGAAAAAACCTTACAGTTGACATACATTAAATTTTAAAAGTGACCCATAATTAAGTAATAGTTACAATTTTGCGCCTCCTCAGAATTACTGCATCTCAAATAAGACAGATTCCTCTGCTAATTTTCTGCATCTTCTCTGCCACTTTTTAGAAATCTGCCCCTTGTTTGTTCCCATTGCAAACTTCAGATTGCCACATCTTTGCCTAGAGATGAGCAAATTGACAACAGACAAGGTTTTCCTCCTCAAGTTCACATTGAAAGATACATGATTGCAGAAATGTTGGCTTAAAAGGCCCAAAGTACCGGTTTCAAAAGCCTAGGCATTAGAGAATCATGTTTTACAAGAGACAATATTTTAACCTTGACTAGAACACTAGGATGGATAGATCGAATCATCAAACCAAGTATTATTAATTGCTCATTCAGTGGTGATTCTAAAGCATGTTCAAGTTCCTAGCACAAAAATCCTTACCAACATCAAATGCTATAACAGGCCTCAGCTTTATCTCTTCTTCCTGCAATGTAAGCCAACCAAAGATATCAACGTTTGAGAAAGACAAAACATAGATATGAATTAGAATGGCACTTAAAACTTAATAACAGAACCTGAAAAATCGTGGAAAATTCGTTTTCAACTAAGCATGTAGACAAAGTTCAAAGGATAATGAGGATAATGTCGAGACTGCTCGGATAAGCTTAATATTGTTTTAGCACAGAGACAGATAGAATTCGAAATGGGGGAGTTAAGAATTGAAGAAACAGAAATATGACCGTAAAAGTCCCACAAACTCAAGCTGATCTTTACACATTATATGCATACTAAAAAGGATTATTAAAAGCAAACTCCTGAAGGAAACAAGTCCAGCTGTCAGCCACAAATAAGAGCCCAGCCCATCAAAAGCACACTTATGACATAAGGATTGCCAACAATTGAAAAAAATCAAATCATGGTGAAAAAAACTCCTTGCTAGGAACAAACTTTGAAACTACTCTCTGCTTGTTAAAAACAGAATATACAATAATAAGTTCATTTGTTGTCTTTAAAGCTTTAACCTGTCAATTACAATCATCAAAGATGCAACCGGATACATGACACTCCAGACAAGTGAGATAAATAGTTTGTTTTATTTTCTGAGACTACTTCTGACTCACAACCTAAAACACTGCTGGGAAAACAATTGAAACTATCTTTCTGTGAGCATAGGGAAGGAAGAGGGTTTAGGAGGTAAGAGATTAAAGAAACAGGAGGAATTGAAGAAGAAGAAGAAGAAGAAGAGAGAAAAAAAGGGTATATGTGAAAAGAACAAACTTTCTACGGGTAAATAATGATTCAAGAGAACAAGCAAAGAGGGTTGTTTGTGAACAGTGGGATTTGAATCCACGCCTTTTCGGGCCATAACCTTATTCTGGCAACTTAGAGCAACTCGCACTAGAAGGAAGAGGGAGGGGGGGAAGAGAGTATGCTTTAGAAATTTAATCGTCTTAGAGGACAGCTGTACAAAGTGAAATCGGATGCTCTTACAACCAACTCACAAATAAATACAGGTAAGGGATGATTGACAGCAGTACAAACCAGGTTACCACCCAACGTGTCTTCTATTTAGCTTCAATTGAAAGACAATTTTAACTTAAAAGTGATAGGCAACATGTACTCTCCTGATATTTAGAGGATGAGAAGGCTAGCTCAATGAGCTGCAACTATCCTTCCAGATAAGCATCATAGGCGTTAGATTTACCACATGTAATAGATGTGGCATATCAAAGCAGTTAAGCTAGGAAATTTGATCAAAATAAAACAGGAAGGTGGATACTCTCCAAGCAAGCGAACCACTCTTAATAATGAAGTGATTGGTTTGCTCAAAATATAAAAAAATTCCGTCCTTCCAGATAGGCAAGCAAAGGAATACACGACAGGGAATTTGGAACATGGTTGTTCCTAATTGGTGAATACTAAAAGAAATGAGTCTAGAAAAGGAAATGAAAGAGACATGTAATGACATTACTGTCAATGTAGACAATACCTTTAGCTTCAGCTTTTTTGCTCGCTTTGATACATGACGCTGAGATAGCTCTCGACTTTGCTGATCCTGCTCTTGCAATGGAAACAAACACCAAACAACATATAAGGAAAAGAAAAAGGAAAAATCCACACCATACTATCAGTTGTAGAAATTTAATATTCAGTGCAGCCATTCTATTCTCTACTTAAGAGGAACTCGGGTTGTTTAGGACTCGGAGAGCTAAATAAGGTTTGAACAATTCTGGACAGACTGCAATCCTCAGAGTAACTTGTCTTATATTGCCACAATTATGGGTTTATGGGTACCATAGATTTGAACATTGGGAATTACTATTTGGTTTGTTTCTAAGGTGAAATCTGGAGGATGCAAAAGACGTCTTTGTCAATTTAAGCAAAAAAGGGAAGTGCACCCTGAGAGTAATAAAGATGATTACATCCAAGATAAAAACAGAAGAAAATTAAGGAGAATGCAAACAAGTGCCTTTAGCACACTGGTTAGCTACATTTATGTGCTTTTAAAATGTAAAAAGAAAAGTTTTAACATTATAATCTCCCGTGATGAGCTGACAGGAACTATTACGCTTCACTAATTTTTTATACTTCCAAACATAGTAACTGCCTAACAACAAGCACTGGTTTCCACTGTGAAGCTTGCTTCAGTCTAGTTTGCCTCCTAGAACGTCTGTTGGTTTGACTTGTCTAAAGGTCATGCAGCATACAAGGATATCAGACAATTTGGCTAGAGTGGACGAGGAAAATCTAGCATCAATTCTGCATTTGCTGCAGCATAGCTTAAAAAGGAGAAAGGAATGTCGTGGGCACTTGTAGGTACCAAATGGGCAGCAACAAAATGGGTGGGCAAAAGATGTGCCTGGTGAAGCTAATGTAAAGGGAAAAATTCTCTCAACTTCAATGCTTTCTCTATATTACTGATAGGGGTAACAGAAGTGAATAATAGAATTCTCAATCACAAAAAAGACTACGCTTCTTAGCCACAAGCTTATTCAGCAATAATTCTGACTTCTAAGTTCAACCAACATAACAAAGATTTGCAGTTTTACTTAGTTTATCTATGGATTTAGCATCTCCGTGCTTTCAACAAGGAATTTGTTGATAATCAAAAGCTCTCTTCATTCATTAACAAACTATTTATTGGCTTCGTACATACTGAAAGTTCAGATAAAAAGCAAGCCAAGATCTATATTATGCATGGAAAGAACATGCACTTAATATTCAATAATCTGCAAAAAAAATATGGATATTTTACCATCACAACCTTTTGAGTCAGACTACTAGAAAAATGAACTTACTTTCTATAAAATTCACAGTTGTTTTTTAAGTTCTTGAGCACCTTTCATTAGCAAGAAGCCATAAGGAATTGATAAGGAAATTGATGACAGCTGATAGAGCATTCCAAAAACTATTTTCTTGAAATTCAAATGCAAGGTAAAAGTGCTTTTAGTTCCAAATAAAGATAAAAGAGAAAAATGGAAACTAAATCAATCAATGGAGATCATAATCATTATTCATTCAAGGGTTAAAAAAATGCATTCATTATGGAGGAAAGCAAACACATAAAACCATGTTAAAGTATCCATAACACAAAAAAAAAAGTGAAGTATGCTTGATGCAGACCTGGATGACCGAGAAAAGTCGGAAGGCACGATCCTGACCAGCTGATAGTATATGCCTACCATTAGCATAGAACCTGCAGATATATATCATGATTGGTGATTCTTGGTCCAAACAAACTCTGAACAATACATATTTGCAGGCATATCATTCTTCATACTTCTGATCCCAAAAAAAAGAAATGGTACAATAATGCACAAAATAATGGACTTCTCTAAAAGAAACACTAAATTAAAAAAAGGAAAATGATTACCTTATGCAAAGTGGAGGAGCACTATGACCACTTCGGAAGCGTAATAGACGAGGATCTCCATCACTTGTGTCGAAAATCCACATCTATATCAAACGTAGTGATTTATTGTACAAAAAGAGAAATCAATATTAATTTCAAGATAACACAACTTGATATAAATTCAACCCCCATTATAAGAGAAAAACTAGATTCTGTTTCGTTATCCAAAGATTATCACCAGTGAAAGGTGAAAAAGATTATGCCACTTTTGCACTGCTTGTTAATCAATAAGGGCTAGAGCTACCCTAGACAGTCAAAGAAGCAAGGCCGGATGATTTTCAAAGTTGCCATCTGTTAAATGACCCTGTAGGGCTAATTGCAATAAAACACACTAGGCCAGAGTTACCCTAAACAGAGACAAGATTGCCAAATGATTTTCCAAATTTTCCTAGGCTGATCTTAGACAAACAAACAAAGATTTTTCAGGAAAATAATCTAGCTACCAGCAGACTGCATTTGCAAACTGGTACCAGTTCTTTGCAGATCGTATGTCACTGAGAAATATCAGCTGTAAATTCTTTGTTACGTGAGACAAAAAAGAGCTTTGATAACCACTGATATTTATCTGTCTCGCATGAAACTCAAACATAACAGAATACAGGGAGGAAAATTACTTGCAAGATGGGAGGGAAAAACAGGCCTCAGCATAATAGATTTCCCAAGTACTATTTAAATTAATAAACAGATTTAAAAGTCAAATTAATCATCCAACATTGCTGGCTTCATTTAACTAGACAACAAAAATTTTCAATGAATGGTCATGAAAACTACTCTGTGAATCTTACCTTAATTGAGTTATCTGCAGATGAACTCATTAGAACAGGCTCATTAGCAAAGAAGTGAAGAGAAATTATAGAACCATCATGAGCATCTCTTATGACCGACTGAAGCCTTCTTTTCTCAAGATTCCATATACTGACAACACCAGATGAACTACCAGATGCTAGAAGAGGCTGCCCATCTGAAGGAAGAATTTAGATGTTAGCACAAAAACTGCTAAATCCACAGATGAATTCCTTCTAACATATAAAGGCCACAGGAGGTTAAATAATTAATATTGAAGTGTTTCTGGAGACGAAATAAAGCATCGCCTGTGTAGAGCACCCTTGAATTAGGAAGACATCCAGATTTATGGCAGGATGTATTTTAGTACTTGATAAAGACAAAGAAACAACATGAATGATACCTGTGCTGAAAGATAAGGCGGTCACAGAACCTCTCATCGAATGTGAAAATGTAACCAGTTCTTCATCATAGCGCATATTGTGAATGTGAATCTTGCCATCAGCACAGCCAACTGCAACAACATCTAAAGCAGGTGATGAAACACAACTGCTCACAGAAGAATTCCATCCCTTAAACTCATAGAGCTTTGTCTTAGTGCTTAAGTTCCAAAGCTGCAGAGACCCTTCCTCGCTTCCCAGAATAACCTGCTTACAAGCTTTCTTAGTTTGGTCCAGCACATTGAAACTGTTAACTTGGCTGTTCAACATTCATAATTTCCAATACCCATTTACTTTGCTAAATCACCATCCAGCTTTGGCTTAACTTACAAACAAAAAGGTTTAGCACTCTTGCAGGCAGCATGCTTGCACTAATGCAAATTGTCATTAAAATCCAATCAGGATCTTAGGATCTTACCACCCTACAATTTGAAACTTAAGAAACAATCCAGATCTTAAGTATGGTATTCATTTACAATCTTTAGAGGGTCACAATCCAAATTGACAAATATCATAGGATGGCATGATGATATCCATTCTATCATTTAATAGTACAAAATTACATAGTCAGACTTCCTTCAAGCTTCGTGTTATGGCAAAAGGATTTTACTTAAAATCAGAGATGGAGATCATATAGGTATTTAATGTAAGACTTCTTTGTTGTTTTGAACTCAACAAAGACATAACTAGTGGGTAGCACACAAGTATATTGAAGAATGATAAGAACTTGACAGCAACACTTACTTAAATTTGGCAAACAAATAATCGGTTGATTCCACACAAGTATTCATGTCAAGCATCCGACTGTTGGTATTTCTAGGATGTTAAGAATGCCTATCAGATCTTAGGATCTGATCATTCAGTTAATTCAAACAGTCCTAAGTTGTATGTCGACTTCAATAACTATGCTTGCTACATTTTATTTCCCCTTCTGGGGTAGTTAATGTTCTACCCATCCTTCATTTGTACTACACTTTCTTCTGCTTACCAGTTCTTGTCATTTTCACATTCCCAGATCTAGACATCCTAGTTATGTTCAAAAAGTTGAGCTGCTGAAACGCAGAACGTGCTACTTTCAACATCACAAACTTTTCTTAACAATCTATACCAAGGGTAAAATGTGTGGAAATTTTTTAACCAGAATAGCCCTTCAGGGTTGGACCCCTGGATACTTCTTCCCCTTAACAACTTGAGTTTTTTAAAATATCGCATTCAAAATTTAGTGACCTTTGGCTGGATTTTGCTATCAAGAGCTAATTACAGATGCACAAATCTATTATCTTTAAATACAGTATAGTATTACATTCTTAAGTAACCATTGTCCAGTTTTTATCAATTTAATAATAGTACATGATAAAAGGATTGTACTGCATCAAGACTAAGGCCAACTAGCACGAATAATTAGACATCAACTCATTTCATGGTAGATAATTTCAACTTTTCCATCAATAGTTGATACCGAGCATTAATTGCTTGGTATAAATGAAAGCAAACAATAAGTAATTTCACAGTTTGCATCTATTGTTGCTTTGTTTTTCAGTTTATCTGTTACTTTTCTCAAATCTTTATACAGGAAACTAATGGAGAATATTTTCCAAATTAATTACAGGTGCGTGACAAAGGAAAAGGACAAGAAAAGGCCAGTTTTGACTATTGTAGCCATTTCATTTGGGAATCTTCTTTCTTCAGAAAGTACGTGCATGCCCAACCACCAATCTGTATCAGATATGAACTGAAAAGTTCTTGAGGCAAAGACGATAATCACCTTGTTTAAGTAAGTGTCTGGATGCATTATACAGCTAGGAGTAAAATTGCTATCCAACAAGATGTGTCCCACTGGTGAAAGGTTCTCATTCATTCCTTTGAATGCCCATATGTACACATTACCATCAATATCGACACTTAATATGTGCTCTCCAAACAACAGCAACAAACAAACCTTGGCCGTATGCCTGCTCCAAGTTGCTACCTGTAATCAAATCATACAATTAGATAGACAAATTATCGCATATCATTAAAGGAAAAAAACAGCATGTTTTCTGGCAATGTCTTTAATTAGCAGTTCAGGCATGTGCACTTAGGTCCCATTATCTCACCACCACATACCAATCTTTTAATTAGTAGTTCAAAATCGTATTTTTCTTTTTCTTGGATAACCCAACTAGTATAACTAATCTGCTTATAAACTCTAGCCAGCATTAACCATCAATATGTCTTCATATTGTCGACATCAAACTGATTGCGAACATGCATAGAATCTGAGATTAAATTTCTTCACACGTTGATTGACAAAAATTACCTACATATTGCTAGTCCTATTCCGTTGAACTAAATAATTGCATTAGCCTGGCAAGAAGATAGTGCAACCATGAAATCTCTTTTGACAGAGACATTTAAACCTGTTCCAACTCGAAATACTAGGTTGGGAACATTGGCTTTAAGGCCTTGCCAAAAATGATATCAAGCTGGTGAACAGAGATGACAAACAAATTTAAAATGCTCCAGGCACAGCAGGATAAAATAGAATATAACAAGTAGCCTTCAAAGAGAAACGCTAGCCAACATCCTAGCGCCTGCTTTGGTGGCTAGTGCCTCAGGCATTAGGGAGTGCATGTGCCCTAGAAGCACCAAACACATTTAACAACATTGGATACAGCATTGATGGAGGCATATGTCCCAGGAAATACACAAGAGCACAACACTGTTAGATAGAATAATATGCCTACGAAAAAGCCATAGGCAACCGAGAGCACAAAAACAGGACCAGCAAACTCAAAAGTAAATCTTCAAGGCTATGGCTGAACAGAAAATTAACGGCATAACTTGACTAAAATCAAGAGTTTATCCAATGAGTGCATCCATTTCAGTAAAAGCGGATAGGATTTGATCAATTCTGAAGGTTAGGAAGTTTAAGATATTGTCTTCCATCAACACCTGCTGCTAACAAAATAGAAAATACCATATTTTACTACCCTAATGAACCATCAGATAATCACACTCTCATAGCCACCACTACATACACAAAACTGCAACAAAATAATCACCACCTTGCCCATTGGCTTTTCCCCTTCAAACTTAATTTTTTCCATGATTGCAAATCCCTTATTCTTAACGTCACTACCACCCTAACAAGCACTACCATTCATAAGCAGTACCATCAAAAGTATCCCAAAGTTCACATGCCTCGGACACACTAAGAAAAACCAAGAACCACGAATCTATTATCTCGTCACCAATGATCACTTGCCAAGAAACAAGACAAACACTAATAAACTGGAAATATATGAGTTCCACTAGCTAGACAACCACCAAATGAGCCCAATTGATAAACATCTTCCAGCAATGTACAAAGGCAAAGCACCTCACAAGAGAGTTTTGGTCATAGCATATCTTATATCACAATTATTCCTCAAAGAATGAAAGTTGAGAACCTTCCATTTGTTTAGTCACAAACCTACACAGTTAAGTTCCTTGACTATTCATGTTAAAGATTTTGTCACGTCTATCGTTACCTTCATCATGTACACAACCTGTACCAATTCTGTTGATTTATGACTTTGGAAGGAAAATGAAAAAGGTTGCCCCAACCTAACATCCCATTGCAATCTAGGAACAAAACAAATAATCTATTATTTACGAATCTCTTCAAACAAGCCATTTAGTGACAAACCTGGTGAGCACGCTTAAACACACCAATTTCACTTCCATAAGCAGCAAAAGTGTATTCTCGATAGGATGCGAGCGCCCGTATTTTCTTTGGCAATTGGGGACCTTCAGCAAAAATGTTCATCTAATCGTCACTCGACTAAAGAAGTGCCAGAAAATGAAAAGCAACAAGATATTAAGGAATTCCCTATTTATTTAAGGGGGAGAATTGCAATCAGAATAGCATGATCAAGCACATTATAGACAACCCAGCTGCTGAAGCTTCCATTGAAAAAAAAAAAAAAAAAAAAAAAAGTTCAACCCAAGAGTAATAGAAAGGGCAGTTATACTTCCTAAACGGGCACTGCTAATTAGCTTTTCCTTCAAAAAGGAAAGAAAAGAGATTGTGAACACCAACGTAAAAACAACTTGAAAACCTCCAAATCAAAAATATAAAAAGGCATTGAAGCAGCTCGAAAATCGTCATGCGTCTGCCATTTCCCAATGTACTTGTCCCGAGGGCAAACAAAGACACAGCTTTCGCAACACAAGTGAAACGAATTGAAACGAAGAGGCCGAGAAATCCACCCAAGCACACACTGGGTTCAAAAGACCCATGATAAAGAAAGGAAGATACTCACCAACAAGCACCAAGCTCAGCTTCGCGCACTGCAAGCATCAAAGCAGAAGAGAGGGAAAAAAGGGGGGGACGAATCAAATCGACAGGCAACGCCAAATCAAAAAACACGAACTGGAACTGCGGACACGTCGTACGAAAGGGCATAATCTTACGTTGTAGACTTGGAAGGCCTTGCCGACGCTGACGGTGACGAAGGTCTCGGTGCCGAGCCGTTGGACGGAGAAGGGGACGCCGGCGGTGATGTATCCAACTGCTCTGTACGGTTCGAATATCCCCATCGTTCGTTTCCGGCGACGAGCGAAATGCGCGGAGGAGAGGTGCTGGCCGGAAGAATCGAAGCGGGGAACTTCGCGAGTCCGGGGGAGGGGCGCGCGAGGGTTTAGGGTTTTAGCCCGGTCTTGTGTTCCGACAATGGGTGACGTGTCCCCCTTAAAAGTTCTCTCCTTTTTCTTTAGGTTTAACCCTACACAAAATTGATAATAAGAAACCTAAAAGTAATACACATATAATAATTTTAACTTATACTAATTTTTTTACCATTAAAAACTTTAAACTGACACGTTTATGAAAATTTTATCTCCTTTTAATTTTCGTTGAATTAGATTAATATCATAAAAAATTATTAAATTGATACATTTATAGTACACCCAAATAATTTGACAGTAAAATTTAATAAAAAATAATGAATGATAAATTTGTCATAAAAATATCAGTTTAAAATTTTTCATAATATTAGCCATTTTCTTTTATACCTAATCAAAAAGTTCTATAACTTTTGCCAAAGCCCAATCAAGCTTTTAATATACTATATTTATGCAATCAAGTGCTTAGTTTTTTTTTTATGGGTATTTAGCAAACAAAAAATGTTATTGGTAAAACTGCAGTTACAAGGTGAGGGTGGCCCTCGCCAATATAAGCCAGGCCAGCGCGCCTCTCTCCAGCGATGTGGGACTCCTGCCTGTGGCCCTGGGACTTCCTCCCCCACTCCCGGCCTCCCGGCCATGCGCCGAGAGATTTGAATAACTCGGCTCGATACCAACTCGGGCTCTCAGCCTCAAAACTGCAGTTACAAGGCTCTCAGCCTCAAAACTGCAGTTACAAGATGAGGGTGGCCCTCGCCAATATAAGCCAGGCCAGCGCGCCTCTCTCCGGCCGATGTGAGACTCCCCGCCCGTGAGACTCCTCTCCCCTCCACTCCCGGCCCTCCCAGGGACTTCCTCCCCTCCACTCCCGGCCCTCCCGGCCATGCGCCGAGAGATTTGAATAACTCGCTCGATACCAACTCGGGCTCTCGGCCTCAAAAACTGCGATTACAAGGTGAGGGTGGCCCTCGCCAATATAAGCCAAGCCGCGCGCCTCTCTCCGACGATGTGGGACTCCCCGCCCGTGGCCTTGGGACTTCCTCTCCCCCTCCACTCCCAGCCCTCCCAGCCATGCGCCGAGAGATTTGAATAACTCGCTCGATATACTCGGGCTCTCGGCCTCAAACTCTGCGATTACAAGGTGAGGGTGGCCCTCGCCAATATAAGCCGGGCCGCGCCTCTCTCCGATGCGATGTGGGACTCCCGCCCGTGGCCTTGGGACTTCCTCCCCTCCACTCCCGGCCTCCCACCATGCACCGAGAGATTTGAATAACTCGACTCGATACCAACTCGGGCTCTCGGCCTCAAAACTGCAGATTACAAGGTGAGGGTGGCCCTCGCCAATATAAGCCGAGCCGGCACGCCTCTCTCCGGCGATGTGGGACTCCCCGCCTATGGCCCCGGGACTTCCTCCCCTCCACTCCCGGCCCTCCCGGCCATGCGCCGAGAGATTTGAATAACTCGGCTCGATACCAACTCGGGCTCTCGGCCTCAAACCTGCAGATTACAAGATGAGGGTGGCCCTCGCCAATATAAGCCGGCCGGCGCGCCTCTCCAATGCGATGTGAGACTCCCGCCCGTGGCCCCGGACTTCCTCCCCTCCACTCCCGCCCTCCCGGCCATGCGCCGAGAGATTTGAATAACTCTGGCTCTGATACCAACTCGGGCTCTCAGCCTCAAAACTGCAGTTACAAGGTGAGGGTGGCCCTCGCCAATATAAGCCAGGCCAGCGCGCCTCTCTCCAGCGATGTGGGACTCCCCGTTTGTGGCCCCGGACTTCCTCTCCCCTCCACTCCCAGCCTCCCAGCCATGCGCCGAGAGATTTGAATAACTCGCTCGATATACTCGGGCTCTCGGCCTCAAACTAGCGATTACAAGGTGAGGGTGGCCCTCGCCAATATAAGCCAGGCCAGCACGCCTCTCTCCAGCGATGTGAGACTCCTGCCTGTGGCCCTGGACTTCCTCCCCTCCACTCCCAGCCCTCCCAGCCATGCGCCGAGAGATTTGAATAACTCTGGCTCTGATACCAACTCGGGCTCTCAGCCTCAAAACTCTGCCGCTACAAGATGAGGGTGGCCCTCGCCAATATAAGCCGGCCGGCGCGCCTCTCTCCGGCGATGTGAGACTCCCCGCCCGTGGCCCCGGGACTTCCTCCCCTCCACTCCCAGCCCTCCCGCCATGCGCCGAGAGATTTGAATAACTCGGCTCGATACCAACTCGGGCTCTCAGCCTCAAAACTGCAGTTACAAGGTGAGGGTGGCCCTCGCCAATATAAGCCAAGCCAGCGCGCCTCTCTCCAGCGATGTGGGACTCCTGTCTGTGGCCCTGGGACTTCCTCTCCCCTCCACTCCCAGCCCTCCCAGCCATGCGCCGAGAGATTTGAATAACTCTGGCTCTGATATACTCGGGCTCTCAGCCTCAAAACTGCAGTTACAAGGTGAGGGTGGCCCTCGCCAATATAAGCCAGGCCAGCGCGCCTCTCTCCAGCGATGTGGGACTCCTGCCTGTGGCCCTGGGACTTCCTCCCCTCCACTCCCAGCCCTCCTAGCCATGCACCGAGAGATTTGAATAACTCTGACTCTGATACCAACTCGGGCTCTCAGCCTCAAAACTGCAGTTACAAGGTGAGAGTGGCCCTCGCCAATATAAGCCGGGCCGCGCGCCTCTCTCCGGCGATGTGGGACTCCCGCCGTGGCCACAGGACTCCTCCCCTCCACTCCCAGCCCTCCCAGCCATAATTCAAATCTCTCGGCGCATGGCTGGGAGGGTCGGGAGTGGAGGGGGAGGAGTCCTGTGGCCACAGCAGAGTCCCACATCGCCGGGAGAGAGGCGCGCTGGCCTGGCTTATATTGGCGAGGGCCACCCTCACCTTGTAACTGCAGTTTTGAGGTTGAGAGCCCGAGTTGGTATCAAAGCCAGGTTAAGGTGGATCCGGGTGTATGTTAAGCCCCTGCGGAAGGGAGTCTCACATCACTTGGGAGAAGCCCGCTGATCTGCTTGATAACCTCCGGGGTTGCCCTCACCTCACAGCTGCAGTTTTGAGGCTGAGATCCTTAGTTGGTATGTACTTATCATAGTATATTTGTATCATATATTTTGAATACATCTCCCTATCCAATGAATGTTTATTGCTCTATCAAATACATGTATCCTATGTTCTAAGTACATCTCCCTATCCAATGAATATTCATCTTCTTATTCAATACATGTATTATCAGATACATTAATATTCATGATAAGTGCGTCCTTATAAATAAGAGCACAAATAGTGAGAAATAAAAGTTTTTCCACTTTTGGTTTTTCTCTACTATATTTGGTGTCATTTGCTTTCTCTACTTAATCTCCCTCTATTCTCTCTTTTATATTTGCGAAGCGATATTTTACAACACGTTATCAATACGAAAATCTACTAATTTAGTAAGTAATTTTGCAAGGTAGGTGTTTTCCTTTGTTTCATCTTCTTCTATCAATTCTTTATTTTTCCCCCATAACCTTAAACCAATTTCAATTCTAAAAGTATTATTCTACTCTTGAAATGACGGTGGATATTTGGAAATCATTCTAATTAATTTAAGGATTTTTATTTTGTAAGAATTATGGCAAATATTGAAAAGCCCAAATTCCATATTCTAAAAATGAGTGGAAATAATTATCTATCTTGGTGCCTAGACATGGAAATGCACCTCTAAGGGCAAGATCTCGCTAATGCAATTGCAGAAGACGGAACCTCAAATTCAAGGAATAAAGAAAATGCACCGATTTTTATTCGTCGTCATTTTCCCTGTGGAAGAGGTTAAAAGATATGTATGATCATACCAAAACTGTTATCCTCCCTCAAGCACAATATGATTGGCAAAATCTCAAATTACAAGATTTTAAATCAGTGTCTAACTATAACTCCGCTTTATTTGATGTCGTTTCTCGACTTAAGTTATGCGGTATCAAGCTCACTAATGCAGAGCTATTAGAGAAAACTTTCTCCACATTCCATGCTTCGAATATTGTATTGCAACAGCAATACCGGCAACGTCAATTTGTTACATTCTGAATTAATTTCTGTACTCCTCATTGCTAAGCAAACTAATGAATTGCTCTAAAAAATCATGATTTTAAACCTATTGGCTCAAAAGCATTACCTGAAGCACATGCTAATTTTAAGAAAAATACTGGCCATATTAAGGGCTATAAGCGCAGGCAAGAATAAAATTTTCGAAGGGATGGCAAGAAATTTAACCACCCCGGGAAATCTAACTTTTGCCCGAATTATGATAAAGAAAAGAAGTATAAAAATGTGTCTAATGAAAGTATTTGTCATCGCTGTGGTATGAGTGGGCACTGGTCACATACTTGTCGTACGCCAAAGTACTTTTTGATCTATACCAAGCATCTTTGAAAAATACGAGTAAACGTGGTGAATCTCACCCCATTGAAATCAATCATACTGCCATAACTATTGTTGAAGCCAATAATATCTCTGTTGGTGGGATTTCTCTTACTCTTGAAGTAGCAAATGCAATTAGATGTCTCTGATTTCTTTGAGGACCTCTAATTACTTTAATGAAGCATCAAACTGGGGGATGACAACTTAGACTTTGAACTTTATGATTCTAATAATTTCTTTTATAGCTGATTTTCTTTAAATATTTTACCTTTTGTTATTCTATAATATGGTTATGTAATGCAATACTTACAAACATTCTGTCTATTATCTTGAGATTTTACATGACCTTATAATTAATAAACAAATTTTATGATATTTGACACCTGAAGTTGTCAATATAGATGCAAACGAAAAATACTGAGAAAAATGAAGAAGTTTGTTTGCTTAATAGTGCAGCAACGTATACTATATTTCATAGTAAACATTTTTTCTCGAGTATGACATTGCGTAAGGTATATGTTTATATAATATCATGTCCTATTACAGTTATTGATGGTTTCAAAAATACCACAATTATTTTGCCAAATGGCACCATCCTACATATTGAGGATGTGTTTCTAAGCAGTAGATAAAAAAGGAATCTACTTTGTTTCAAAGATGTACGCCGTAATGAGTACCATGTTGAAACTATTTATGAGCAAAATAATGAATATATTGGCATTACATCTCATAAGATGGGCTTGAAAACCATCCATGAGAGGCTAGAAACTTCTTTTATGGGTTTGTATTATGTCATAATTAAGGTTATTGAAACATATGCCATTATGTTCTAGAGACTGGTAAACCCTAATCAATTTGGGTTATGGCATGATCGCCTTGGTCATCTTATCGCTTCAATGATGCGTGGGATAATTTAGAATACAAAAGGATACCCTTTAAAGGATATAAAGGTATTGTTGTCCAAAAATTATAATTGTAAAGTTTGTTCACAAGGAAAACTCATTACCAAACTTTCTATAATAAAGGTTAATCTTGAATCCATTGTATTCCTGTAAAGAATTCAGACCAATACAACCACCAAATGGACTGTTTCGATATTTTATGGTACTAATGGATACATCCTGTAGATGGTCCCATGTTTGCCTATTATCTTCGCGCAATGTCACATTTACACATTTACTTGCACATATTATAAAGTTTTGGGCACAATTTCCTGATTATCCAATTAAAAGTATAAGGATGGATAATACTAGAGAATTTACATCAAAGAACTTATTGCCCTTGAAGAGGCACAAACTCATGAAAAGATCACAAACCCTCGGAATATTGATAATTCCATTATATATTGTAATGAAATTTGGGATCGGAATGAAATCATCATTGATGATATTTTTGCATTCTCTATTACTCATAAAATTATGGATGATGATTGTGAGCCGCAATCTATTATTGAATGTCACCAAAAGCAAGATTGACCTAAGCGGGAGGAACCGATTAAGATTGAATTAGCTTCTCTAGTTAAACGAGAGATTTTTAGACCTATAACTCGAATCCTCGATAATATAAAGCCCGTTGGATATAAATGGGTACTTGTCCGAAAATGAAATGAGAAAAACGAGATTGTCAGGTATAAAACCCGACTCGTTGCCTAAGGATTCTCCTAAAGACCCGGGATTGATTATGATGAGACATATTTATCTGTGATGGATATGATTACATTTCGCTTACTCATTAGCCTGGCACTATTTGAAAGATTGGAAATGCGTCTTATGGACATTATGGCGGCATATCTTTATGGCTCATTATATTCTGATATATATATATATATATATGAAAATTCCTAAAAGATTTAAAATACCTAATGCTTGTATTTCCCGTAACTTATTCTCAATAAAATTGCAAATATCTTTATACGAGTTAATGCAATCCGATTGCATGTGGTATCAATGCCTAAATGAGTACCTAATAAAAGAAATGTACAAGAATGATCATATATGTCCATGTATGTTTATTAAGAAATCATAAACCGGATTTGCTATTGTAGCAGTTTATCTCGACGATATAAATTTAATTGGAAATCCTGAAAAATTAGCAAAAACTGCTAAGTATTTGAAAATGGAGTTTGAAGTTAAAGATTTGGATAAAACCAAACTTTGTCTTGGTCTTGAACTTGAGCACAAAGCAAATGAAATAATCGTTTATCAATCAGCATACATTAAAAGATTACTTAAATGCTTCAACATGGACAATGCTCACCAATTGAGCACCCCTATGATTGTAAAGTCTCTAAATCCCCCAAAGGACCAATTTCGTCCTAGAGAATCTGATGAAGAGACACTTGATCCTGAAGTACCATATCTCAATACAATTTGGGCATTGCTGTACTTGGCAAAATGTACAAGACCAGATATCGCTTTTGTGGTAAATTTATTGGCACGTTTTAGTTCTAAGCCAACTCGGAGATATTGGAATGGAGTTAAACATATTTTTCGTTATCTCCAAGGAACCATAGATTTGGGATTATATTATTCAAATAATACCACTACCTCCTAGTTAATTAAATATGCTGATGCTGGATATAGATTTGATCCACATAAGGCTCGCCCTCAAACCGGTTATTTATTTTGTTATAACGGCACTGCTATTTCTTGGTGTTCTATGAAGTAATCGCTCGTAACTATATCTTCTAACCACTCTGAGATTATTGCTCTATATGAAACTGGAAGAGAGTATGTTTGATTAAGATCCGTTATAATGCATATTCACAACTCTTATTGTTTAAAATCGATTACAAATTCTCCTATTATAATTTAGGAGGATAATGCTGTTTGTGTTGCACAAGTTAGGGGGAGATATTATCAACTATGCATTACACTCTCTTTTCTTTTTGTCCAGTTTTTTCCTATATGATTTTTCCGGCTTAAAGCTTTTAATGCATCCAGCGAGTACATAAAATACAATATTGATTAGCCCCAGCAGTGGCTATATGGCTCAATTGAGGGGGATATATTATCAATTATACATTGCACTCTTTTTTTTTCTTTTTGTCCGGTTTTTTCCCATAAAGTTTTTCGGATTAAAGTTTTTAACAAGGCAATTAATGCATCCATAAAAGGGAGAAATCATAAAATTTGTGCTATGTATTCTTTTTCCCTTTTATCCGGTTTTTATCCTACTGGGTTTTTCCGGCTCAAGGTTTTTAATGAGGTAGTATTATTTAATGCACATTCATAATATAATACAATGAATATTCAAGGGAGAGTATTATGAAATACATGTATGAATATTCATTATATTCATGTACTTATTATGATATATTTGTATAATACATTTTGAGTACATCTTCCTATCCAATACATGTATCTTACGTTCTAAATATATCTCCCAATCCGATAAATGTTCATCTTCTTATCCAATATATGTATTATTAGATACATTGATATTCATGATAAGTGCATCCTTATAAATAAGAGCACAAATAGTGAGAAATAAAATTTTTTTCGCTTCTGGCTTTTCTCTACTATCTTTAGTGTCATCTACTTTCTTTACTTAATCTCCCTCTGTTCTCTCTTTTATATACTTGCAAAGCAATATTTTACAACAATTGCATCTCTGTTTTTACTTTTTAAAGAATTGTAACCCATATGTGATGCCAACCAAACACCGCAGCATGAAAAAAAAAAGTTGAAAATCTAAAATAGTAAAAATATGAAAATTAAAAAATATAATAATAAATGACAACTCAAGGGAAAAAAAATATATTGCTTTGCGGATGAAGTTGCAAGCGCTCCCCACATCCCGTTGCGAAAGCGCCATAAACCGGAAAATCTCAATAAAGCAACAGTCATCGGTCTTCAAGCACATGTTGATTATAAATTTTGCTGACTTTTAGGAATTTCATGATGGAGATTTGATAGTTGGTGATATCATAATTGATCTCTTTTAAATAGGGAGAATTATAAAAAAAATTAAATTTATTCAATCATAAATTTATTATTTTAAACAATTCAATCCAACATTTTATAATTGTGTTTGTAAAAGATAATTATTTTCTCTTACTTCATAAAGAATATGGTTACAAAAATATATATGCTTATATGTGCTTAACCTTACTCACAAACTAAGTTATTATTTTACCCTTATTACTCACAATATTTTCCAACACTCCCCCTCAAGTTGGGATGTAAATATCAAATAATTTCAACTTGTTACATAAGAAGCTCACTCTATTCTCACGTAGAGATTTCGTAAAAATGTATGCGAGTTAATCCTCAATCTTTGTGTGTTGAAAAATAATCTCCCATTTCTGAACTTTTCCTTACACAAAATGACAATTAACCTCAATGTGCTTAGTTCGCTTATGAAAGACAAGATTAGATGCAATATGAAGAGCGGATTGATTATCACAATACAAGGTTGATGGATCTGAATGCAACATTTCAATTTTCGATAGTAACATTCTCAATCATAGTAATTCACTTGTCACATGTGCCATCACTCGATATTCAACTTCAGTGCTTGATCAAGAAACTACATGATGTTTCTTACTTTTTAATGCAACTAAATTACCTCCAAGAAACACATAAAAGACTGAAGTAGATCTCCTATCCATAGGACATCCAACCCAGTCAGCATTAGAGAATCCCGTAGTGTTCAGATGGCCATAATTCCTAAACTAGAGTCCTTTACTTGATGCTCCCTTCAAGTATTTAACAATTCGAAGTATGACATTCTAATGAGTAGTACGAGGAGAACTCATAAACTGACTTACCACACTAATTGCGAATGATATATCAAGTCTTGTGACAGTAAGATAGTTTAACTTACCAACTAATCTTCAATACTTCGCTGAATCATGTAGTAATTATCCATGTTCTACATCAAGTTTTATACTGGGATCCATAGAAGTATTTACTAGCTTTACTCCAAGAAATCCAACCTCACTAAGGATGTCCAGTATATACTTCCGTTGTGATAAGTTGATACTAGCATGTGAATAAGATACTTCAATTCCAAGAAAATATCGAAGACATCCAAGATCTTTAGTATTGAATTCTCTATGCAAAAATTGCTTAAGTTTCTGAATACCACCTAAATCACTACTAGTAATAATGATATCATCCACATATATAATTAGAAGAATACAACCTGCTGAAGATATAGAGTTGAAAATTGAATGATCTATTTGACATCGCTTTAATCCAAATTTGATAACCGCACCACTAAATTTACCAAACCAAGCACGAGGAGATTGTTTAAGTCCATACAAGGTTTTGTGTAAATAACATACCATATTCTCCCCCTAAGTAACAAACCCTGGTGGTTGCTCAATATAGACCTCATCAGCTAAATCACCATGTAAAAATGCATTTTTTACATCCAATTGATGAATGATCCAACCAAATCGTACATCCAATGAAATAAAGACATGGACAAATGGAATTTTGGCCATTAGAGAAAAAGTGTCATCATATTCGACACCATAAGTTTGAGTATACCCTTTTGTAACTAATTGTGCCTTCAACCGATCAAGAGTGCCACTTGGATGAACCTTAATTGTGAAAACCCAACGACAACCAACATGTTTTTTATTAGTAGATAAGGAAGTAAGTTGCCAAGTTTGGTTCTGAATTAGTGCCTGCAATTTGTCCTCCATAGCACGATGCCAACCCGAATGAGCAAGAGCTTCAACAACACTACTAGGCACAGAAACAGAAGACAACAACGAGACAAAGGCAGAAAAGGTATGAGATAAACGCTCATAGGACAAAAAATTAGAAATAGGATGGCGCGTACTAACACAATTAGAAAGATTGGAATAAGGAGCATAACGATCAATAGGCCAACCAACACAAGAACATATACCTTTTCGAGAAGCAATAGGCAGATCATGATCAGAGGTTGGCACTGTAACTGATGGGGGAATAGATGAATCAAATGCTTATGAAGATTGTACAATCATAGGTGGAGCTGTACTAGATATAGTTGGAAAAATGAAAGGTAGTGGAACCATTGGTAGGACACAATCGTCACCATCACCATTTGTTGGTGAAACCACTAGAGGAGAAAAATATGACTAATCTTCAAAGAATGTCTCATATGCAAACACAAACATACGATGCGAGTAGGATTGTAACATTTGTATTCCTTTTAAGTCCGAGAATATCCCACAAAGACACATTTTTAACACAATGAGCTAGTTTATCAAGATTTGGAGTAAGAAAATGTACAAAACATACACACCCAAAGACTCGAAGAGGTTAAGAAAAAAGAGAACGATTTGGATGTAAGATTGAAAATAGTGTCTCCCTCCGAAGGAAAGAAGTTGGAAGTCTATTAATTAAATAGCATGCTATAAGAACAACATGGCCCCAAAAATGTTTAGGTAGATGCATATGAAACATGAGGCAACGGGCAACATCAAGAAGATGGCAATTTTTACATTCAGCTCTGCCATTTTGTTGTAGAGTGTATGAGCAAGGAAATCTAATGAATAATACCATGGGATTCAAGAAATGGCTGGAAACCAAAAGTGCTAGCTAGGTATTCTCTAGCATTATCTAACCGTAAATATTTGACAGAGATATTATATTAATTCAACACTTCGAAATAGAACAATTGAAAGCAATGAAAAATCGCCATACGGTTTTTTATTAAAAATAACCAAATCATTCGGGAAAAATCATCCACGAATGTAACAAAATATCTAAATCTAGAGACATCAGACACACAACTCAGACCCCATACATCTGAGTGAACTAATTCAAATGGACTAGACACATGACTTTGAATGCGGGAAAGAAAAGAAGCTCTATGATGTTTGCCAAGCTAACAAGCTTCACAGTAAAAGGAACTCACAGACTTAGACTCAGGAAATAGACGTTGAGATATGTGTGGTGGTGGATGACCAACACGACAATGCATCCAATATACATTAGTAGATATATACCTCATAGCTATAGCAGCTAAAACCTTCTTATCAAGATAGTACAGGCCATTTGATTCATGTCCCCCACCAATCATCTATCTAGTCCTCAGATCCTGAAAGACACAATGTGGAGGAAAATGTTATAGAGCAATTCAGTTCTTTGGTCAATGAGCTAATAGAAATCAAATTATAAGGAGATTTTGATAGGTGAAAGACAGATGACAACGAAAGAGAGGGACTCAGATGAGCAACTCTCATACCAGTAACCTGAGATTGTGACCCATTTGCTAATATAACTGAGTTTGATAATAAAATAGATGTAGAGTGAAAAGAATATAGTAGGTTAGAGTTACTAATTATGTCATTGGTAACTTTAGAATCTATAACCCAAGAATCAAACGCTACAGATAACAAACAAGACGAACTACCTTTAAAGTTTTGTGCTAGAGTTGCGGTAGGAGCTAAAGATCCTGTCACTTGTTGGGAGCGAACCAATGTATCATAATTAACACATGTCAATGTAACATGATCACCTACCTTCTCAACTTTAGTTGAATTTGGTAGAATCATGGAGGGAGGATTAAGAGAATCTTCAACCTCCACATATGTAGCAATGGATGGTTTGAGTTCCGGGTGAAGCGTCTAACAATAGGCTTCTATATGTCTAGCTCTTTGACAATGATGGCAATAGCGAAAACCATGACCATTCCTAGAACCAATGCTACCATGATTACCAACCCCCACTCCATGACCTCCACTATGAACAGGTTGAGAAGGCGCCTACGTGTTCCACCTCCAAAAGGCCTTTGGTACATGATGCTTTCTTTCTTTTTCCCATGTTTTCTCCCCTTCTTTTGAATTGCCTCCACTATTTGCTTCTCTCAAGCCTCTACTTAAATGCTCAAATTTACATTTCGAGGAGTGAAAAGAGAAGTGGAAATGGATTGGGAGAAGGAATGGTCAAGTATACCCACACCCTAAAAGATAGTATTGATCGTCTTAAGCTGCTTTGCCTCAAGAGGAATTTTAGGGTGGCTGCTAAAGCTATTCAAACCTCCGAGAGTGGTGGTCAATATACGGCCACCTTGCCTTCCAATGAGGAAGGTTCTTTTTTCTTCTTCTTTTTTTAAATTAATTCTACTGTCTTAATCTGTATTGCAGCTTCTCGAGGTGAATTTAACATCTCTGTAGAAGTGCATGATTAATTAAGTGGAAAATGATTAATAAATAAAAGAAAGAGTCTATGATGGATGACTACCCCTGTGATGCAAGGCTTAGTATTTCGGTAGTTTATTTGTTGTTGCTTTTATGCATGGATTTCTCTATTGTGTGTTGTGTTCCTTGATGATATCATTAGATATAGTTCTTGCTATGCATCACAAATATTTTCCAGCAATAGACTGGTAATGTCAAGGCTAAGGAGGCGCCTACGTGTTCCACCTCCAGAAGGCCTTCAATATGCAATGGTTTCTCTCTTTTTCCCATGTTTCCTCCTCTTCTTCTGAACTACCTCCACTACCCACTTCTCTTAAGCCTCTACTTAAATGCTCAGACCTATATCTCGAGAAGTGAAAATGGATTGGTTGATAGAATGGTCTCAAATACTGCTCTAGAAATTCATGTTGCCTCTTTACTATTATTAGCCATCGTCAAAGTTGTAATTGCACGGCCTAAAGTTGAGAAAACAATGAGAATGACTCTGGAACTATATGAACCAATTGTTTGGCCAATGCTTGGGCAGCTTGATATTAAAATTATTTCAAATGCACTTGCACTAATTCTAGGAGATTTAGGCAATTATGATCATCATCGAGATATCATCGTCCATAAAAAAATTCCTTGTTTATTGCATGTGCAATCCACATGCAGTTCTCGTGCAATGCTTAAACTTCTTCCGAAAGGATAGCCAGCTAAAATTAAGCTACACGTATACTAATTAAATGAAATTAAACTAAATCCAATACTAAAACTTTAAAAAAAAAAATAATCATGAAGGCCTATTATTTCCAAGAATTTTAATAATTTTAAAAAAAATTCATAATTCCGAAAATGGAGACATGAGTTGGGCCGTAGAGCCCAATCCGCATATGGGTTGTGACTGGCCTTACGAAACTGGGCTTGCGGATGCAATTTGGGCCTCTTGCATCAAGCCCTCTCAAATTCTGTAGACCATTTTACTAAAATGAACTCAGCCCAAAGCCTATTATAAACTTAAGCGTGATTAGTCCAAAATTTAGCCAGCCCATCTTTGCGCAGCTTCAATGGGAGTCCGACTCACGCCCAGACACGAAGGCGAGTCACGGCAGTTGGCGGGAGCTTAGCAACATGAGGCTCCAACCTAGAGCGTTAGTTGATGTGGGTGGAGCGTAGGCGCACGAGGAAGGAACTCAGCAGCAACGAGGATGGTATGACCCTAGTGGATTAATCTCAGTGGTCGCGGGCTCGTTGAGGCTAGCTCGAAGTTGCGGATGTTGGTGCTTCACTGAAGTTGACGAAGAAGACGAGGGACATGTCAAGGTTGTTTCATGGCTACCCATCTGGCCGGGAATTACTAAGGTTAAGGTTGTTGCTGGGCACACCATTGTTGAAGACGCCTAGAGTTGCTAGACTGAGATTGCGGAGCTCAAGCAGTGCCACCATCGGCTGAGTTCTTGAACTGTATTTGGCAAAGTGGAACGCTATTGCTAAAGAGAAGGCCACCTTGGTTTGCTTTCCTCTCTCTTCTCCCTGTGTATTCCTCAAAGCAATGCCCCCTCTTTTCCCAGAACTTGGCTTCACGCACAACTGAGGCGTTGGTCGAGGCTCTCTCGTTCTCTCCTCCCCCCCTTTTCGAGCTTCTCTCCTTTTTTCCTAAAGAACCCCAAGAACGAGTACTCTCTTCCCCGAGCTCTTCCCTCTCGCTCACTATCTTTTTCCTCTTAGCCAAAATCAAAGAGGACACGGTTAAGGTATTGTTTCGAAAAGACCTGTGTGCATTGATACATCTTTAAATCAATGACCTAGTCATAGTCACAAAGATGCTATTATTGACACTCTAGATCGATTTGAGGCACATCATGAAGATAATATTGACAATCCAAATCAATTTGAGGCATAAAAAAGCATATAAATCACAAGATAGGGCCTCAGGAATCATACGAAATGTAAAAGTTTATCCTCCATCTATAGACTGAAAATGCACATGTAATCTTTTACATTCTTATCTAACTAGATTTCATAAGATCCAATATCATTCTCGAGTCACAATTCACATTGTTCTTGCCATGCATCACAGATATTTTCCAGCAATAGACTGGCAATGTCAAGGCTGAGAAGGCACGTGTTCCACCTGCAGAAGGCCAATGTTTTCTTTCTTTTTCCCGTGTTTACTCCCCTTCTTATGAATAGCCTCCACTACCCACTTCTCCCCTCTACTTAAACACTCAGATCTGCACCTCGAGAAGTGAAAAGAGAAGGGGAAATAGATTGGGATAATGAATGGTTAGGGATACCCACGCCCTGGAAGATATTGTTGATCGTATTGGGCTGCTCCGCCTCAGGAGGACTTCTGGGGTGGCTGCTAAAGCTGCTTAGACCTCCAAGAGTGGTGCTCAATATACGAGCACCCCTGCCATCTAGCGAGGAAGGTTCGTGATATTCTTGTTCTGAGTTCTCTCTTTTTTTTTTTTTTTTTTTTTTGGATTTTAAAATTAATTCTACTGTCTTCATTTGTATTGCAGCTTCTTGAGGCAAATTGAACATCTCCACAGAAGTGCACAATTAATTAAGAGGAAGAGGAGGATTAATGAATAAACGGGAAGAGTCCACATGGTGCAAGGCTCGGCATTCCATAAGTTTTTTCGCCGTTGATTTTATGCATATGGATTTCTTTATTGTGTTTTGTGTGCCTCGATAGTATCCCTAGACAATTAATGTAAGTCTTCAATTAACACGGAGGTTTATTCGCGAATGTACTTTCTCCCTTGTTCTGCCTTGACTTGGTGATGAGACACAGGGGAAGCAATAACATCCTTGTGCTGCACAAATAAGAAGACAATGTTACTTCCTGAAGATCACCTATTTGAGCATGCTTTAATGCAAGATGAACATTGAGAAAAGAGTGACCAAATTATTTCGAACACCGCTTAGATGCTACACCGAGAAAGAATGAATCTACATTTTCATACTCGCAGAGACTTAATTCCAGATGACAATTAGACAAGGATTTAGAAAACAATGACCAAGTTCTAGGGTCATGAAGCATTATTAGTGATTGATTTCACTCGAGTTAACATGGTACAAAAATGCCCTTTCCTTGTTTACAAGGCCAGGAGGGGCGTTGCTAGTGTGGCCGCTCCCCCAAGTATTATCATAAGGGTGTCACACTTGCTTAGAGAACGTTTTGGATTTAAATGCTATCGATAAGTAGTTAGTATGATACTATTCGCGAGACAAACTATCAGAGGTAAGAAAGACCTTCATTAAGAGCAGGCAGCTCCAAAGTACCAGAGACTTGAATTCTATTCACTAGAGCGAAATGCATTTCTGCACCTTGATTGTGACTTTAATCTTCAGCTCTTCTCCTTGGGTTAAGTACATTCTTGGTCTTCTGATTCTGGTCAAAACAGTAGTTGGGCCCTCAAAATTCGCTTTCATATAATAATGACAATGTTTTAAGCGAGTGTCAAAACTTGTCCCATTATGAAGAGCCAAATGACAAACGTAATTGTCTGTGGTTGTCGAGTCGGGCTGAGAAAGACCGAGTGAGATGCACTAGAGATAAAATTTGCTGAGTGTTGAAGTCTCTTAATCGGCAAGTATAGTTAGTTGACGAAGCGAGTGGCATCAACCAGCGGAAGATACAACAAAATAGCCAAGTGGGCGTCCGTAAATGAAGCATGGTTTAGTTGACAAAAGCGACAACCACTGATGTCTATGACAACAAGTTATGAGTTATGGAGCCGACAATATCGGCCATGATTCACCAGGGAATGTCGATGTGGTTATGAAGAAATAAAACTGATACGATCCCTGGGTAGTAGGCACCACAAAATCTCGGAAGTCACTATCCGTAATTATCGAGTGACGGAACTTGGGAGTAGGCAATCGAGAGAAAATACTGGCTGCCTGCCAGCCCAACAAAAAAGAATAATTGAGGTTGTGACATGTGTCTCAAATGGGCCAACGTCATAATTTTTTGAAAACTCATTTCCCTCTCCCTCTCTCTCACCCTCTCTCCGCATGTTCTTCTCTTCCTCCTCTCTGCTTCCGCTGCACTCTCTCTCCCACCGAGCGGAGGCAGAGCCCCGCGGTGGTCCGTCGGATGAGCCACCGCACCCAATAGACGAACTTTGCAATGATGGAGATGGAGGCAAAGCCGCATGTGGTGGTTCGTCGGACAAGGACTCGGTTATGACTCCTCAGGAGAGAGCGAGAAAGCACAGCCAAGGTGAGAAACGCGGTGATAGCGGAGCCGTGGTTTGTCAGTCGGATAAGGTGTGATGGCTCATCCAATGGACCACTATGTGGTGCCGCCTCCATCTCAAAAGGTTGCCTCTACTGTCGTGTGTGGTGGTTCGTTGGTTGGTCGAGGGCGCGGCGACTCATCCGATGAACCACCACAAGGCTCTACCTCCACTCGGTGGGAGAGAGAGGGGGCAACGAAAGGAAACACTAGGTGGTCCAGGACCGCCAAGTCAGCGTGTTCCCGGACCAATCAATGGACAACATATTGGGCCACATGTCATACGCGGGTCCTATCTTTTGAGCCCTGCACTGCCCCCTTCTCTCTCTTCATTAATTGCATGCGTGTTCTCTCTCTCTTCTAGCGCACGCTTTCTCACTTTTTCTTGTGAGGACTTTGAATAGCTTGGACTTGGTGAATGAGGATTGCGATGGATCACCGATTGAACGTGAATTGCACGGGAATTGCACCTAAATTGCACGTAGATTGCACATGCAATTTTCTAATGGACAATGATATCTCAATGATGATCATAATCGCCTAAATTTCCCATAATTTACACAATTGCATTTGAGCACTCTCAACTTTAGGAAATAATACCATCTTCTTCCCTTCATGAGCTTTAAGGGAATAATCAAACTATTACTACTTTACTCTCATCTACAGTTGACACCCAAACCACAAAACTGTGACTTAAGTGCCTAGGAAGTGCTAACGTTCTACTCGTAGTCAAAACAACAGCGTTCGAGTCCTTGCAAAGTTCAATTTCATTCATTATTCTTCAATACAAACTTGTCCATCAATGTTGCAAAAAATAATTCTTTTTCATTCAAAAAAATTGAAAGATTAGAGGTCATCTACAGAAGTAGTACTATCTTCCACATAAGAAGGCGCCTACGTGTTCCACCTCCAAAAGACCTTCGGTATGCATTGCTTTCTTTCTTTTTCTCGCGTTTCCTCCCCTTCTTCTAAATTGCCTCCACTACCCGCTTCTCTCAAGCCTCTACTTAAATGCTCAGACCTACACCTTGAGAAGTGAAAATAGAAGTGTAAATAGATTGGGAGAAGGAATGGTCAAGGATACCCATGCCTTGGAAGATAGTGTTGATTGTCCTGGGCTGCTCTACATCAAGAGGAATTCTGGGGTGGCTACCAAAGCTATTTAGAGCTCCGAGAGTAGTGGTCAATATGAATTTAACATCTTTGCAAAAGTGCATGATTAATTAAGAGGAGGAGGATTAATGAATGAAAGGGCAAAGTCCAGGATGGACGAATGTCCATCCAATTCGCTCGATTTTTGCTCTTGTAGAAAGCTCATTAGTTGAACTTTCAATATTTAGAAATACTAATAATGATTGTGATGGATCACCGATTGCACGTGAATTGCACCTAAATGGCACGGGGATTGCACGTGCAATTTTCTAATGGACAATGATATCTTAATGACGATCATAATCGCCTAAATCTCCCATAATTTACACAATTGCATTTGAAATAATTTCAATATCAAGTTGCCCAAGCATTGGCCAAATACTTGGTTCATGTAGTCCCATAGCCATTCTTGTTATTTTCTCAACTCAAGGACAGGCAATTGCAACTTTGACGATGCTTGTCTTTGAACTTTTTAATCGGTGCGGTATTTTGAACACCTATGGAATGCTAAGTTATGCCTTTTGCTCCACATGGGGAGTCATCCTGGACGCTTTGCTTTTATTCATTATTCACTCTTCCTCCTAATTAATCTTCCACCACTGCCTAATGTAGCACTATGGTTTTTTCCCTTTATAATTTTGGAATTCTGAAATCCATTTTTTTTCTTCTTTATTTATCCTCTTCAAAAATCCGTGTTCCTCACAATACAATCCTCTATAAGACAAAACTCCTAATAACCAGTCATCCCGCGAGCCCATTTTCACTTGAGAAAATACACTATGAAGTGCTTCTTAAATAGGCTTTGGATTGAGGATAAGTATATGTGGGCTTGAGTGATTTGAGTAGACAGTTACTAGAGGTGGAGGAAATTGAGAAGAAAAGAAAAGAAAACCACTTTGTACCCAAATTGTCACCAAACATTGACCCAATATGAAAAATAAAATTTTCACCCGACATCTAACTCAATTGATTGTAACAAATGCTCCCAAACAAATTCATGACATTGATACCTTTATAAAAAATTTAGACAGAAAAAAAAAAACTAAATTTTGATTGTGTATATAACTTTTCCGTTCGATGTCCAATTCACTCGGTTTTGCTCCTATAGAAAGCTCATTAGTCAAACTTTTGTTATTTAGAAATAATAATGATTATTGTAATCCATCATCAATTGCTCGTGAATTGCACAAGGATTGCACATGGATTGCACATGCAATAAACATATAATTTTCTAATGGACAATGATATCTTGATGATCATAATCGCCTAAATCTCCCAGAATTTATGCAATTACATTTTAAATAATTTTAATATCAAGTAATTGCTTAAAGTAATTGCTTTAATGGGATTTTCCTGGAAATCAAACGATAAAATAGTATTAAGAAGAACTAAAAGTGGCTTTTGCGATGTCAAGGCTAAGAAGGCGCCTACGTGTTCCATCTTCAGAAGGCCTTTGGTATGCGATGCTTTCTTTCTTTCTTTTTCCCATGTTTCCTCCCCTTCTTCTAAACTGCCTCCACTATTTGCTTCTCTCAAGCCTCTACTTAAATGCTCAAATATGCACCTCGAGAAGCGAAAAGAGAAGTGGAAATGGATTGGGAGAAGGAATGGTTAGGTATACCCACGCCTTGGAAGATAGTGTTGATCATCTTGGGCTGCTTTGCCTCAAGAGGAATTATGGGGTGGTTGCTAAAGCTGTTCAGAACTTTGAGAGTGGTGGTCAATATATGAGCACCCCTGCCTTCCAATGAGGAAGGTTCCTTTTTTTTTTTTTGGTTTTTAAATTAATTCTACCATCTTCATCTGTATTGCAGCTTCTCGAGGTGAATTTAACATCTCCGCATAAGTGCATGATTAATTAAAAGGAAGAGGATTAATGAATAAAAGGGAAGAGTCTAGGATGGATAACTGTCCACGTGGTGTAAGGCTTAGCATTCCGGAGGTTTATTTGTTGTTGCTTTTATGCATATAGTGTTCTTTATTGTGTCTTGTGTGTTGTGTGCCTCAATGATATCGCTGGACATAATTCTTGCCATGCATCACAAATATTTCTAGCAATAGATTGGCAATGTCAAGGCTGAGGAGGCGCGTATGTGTTCCACCTCCAAAAGGGCAATGCTTTCATTCTTTTTCTCGAGTTTCCTCCTCTTCTTCTAAACTATCTCCACTACCCGTTTCTCTCAAGCCTCTACTTAGACGCTCAAACTTGCACTTTGAGAAGTGAATGGATTGGTCAATGGAATGGTCAGAAATACTACTGCTCTAGAAATTTGCGTTGCCTCTCTAGTATTATTAGCCATTGTCAAAGTCGTAATTGCATAGCCTGGAGTTGAGAAAACAATGCCAACGACTCTGGAACTACATGAACCAATTATTTGGGCGATGCTTGGGCAGCTTGATGTTAAAATTATTTCAAATGCCCTTGCACTAATTCTAGAAGATTTAGGTAATTATGATCATCATCGAGACATCATAGTCCATCCATAAATTCCTTGTTCATTGCACGTGCAATCCATGTGCGATTCACATGCAATTCTTGTGCGATTCGCGTGCAATTGGTGATGGATTACAATCATTATTAGTATCTCTAAATATTGAAAGTTTGACGAATGAGCTTTCTATAGGAGCAAAAATCGAGTGAATTGGACATTGAATGAAAAAGTTATATACGGTCAAAGTTCAATTTTTGTCCTCAAAATTCTTTTTAAAAAATTCAATATCATGAATTTGTTTAGGACTGTTTGTGTAATTATTTGTGGTCAATTGAATTGGATGTCGACGGAAAAGTTATTTTGCACATTGGGTTAATGTTTAGAGACAATTTGTATTTGTGTACAAAGTCATTTTCTTTTCATTTCATTTTCCCTCAATTTCCTCCACTTCTAATAACTACCACTCAAATCATTCAACCCCACGGATGCTCATCCTCAATCCAAAGCCTTTTTGTTTCATTATAAAACTTTCCACTACTTTAGCGACAAGCTCAATTACAATTTAAACAAGCATGCGAACAAACAAGGTTCAAGAGGGCTTGAAGAGGCTTAGAAGCCCAATTACGATACTGCAATATGGAATTGGCAAAAATTGGCTGGAGAATTTATTTCCTAACGAGACATAACTTTAATTACAAGGACATACAAAACACCCCAAAAATCGGTCACAACATGCTGCGAATTCAACCTAATGGAGGTCCATCCATCACAGGGGAAAAAATCAACCAAAGAATCGACTGAGATAGCTTGATTGAATGAAAGTCACACGTAAGAGGAGCTAGTGAAAGAGATGTGATAGCAAGTGCAATAAATAGGAGGATATATCAATTCCTTTATCAATTGCCTTCCCTACGTTCAACAGATTAAAGCAAAATAAGGCGCAATCAGTCAACCGATCTCAAAATCAAAGAACCTTGTCATGAATGAAATAATTCCATTACCTAATGGATAGGTAGAGAAAATGGGGGAAAAGTGTTAGAAAACTCTTAAACCTATTGTATTGGTGCCAATTTGTCCTAAACCTTTTAATTATATCAATTTAGTCATAAATCTTTTGAGTTAATGCCAATTCAGTTTTAAACTTTTTGATTTAGTGCCAATTCAGTCTTAGATTTTAGTCCTAAGCCTCTTAAATTAATGCTGATTTAGTCTTAAACCTTTTGAATTTGTGTCAATTCAAGACTTGGCCAAAATTAGCTAGAAGTACTGAATTAACACAAAATCAAAAGTTTTAGGACTAGTTTGGCACTAATTCAAAATGTTTATGATTGAATTGTCACCATTAAAATGTTTAAGACTAAATTAGTATCAAGTCAAAATGTTTATGAGTCAATTGGTACCATTAAAAGATTTAGCACTACATTGGCATCAATGCAATAGATTTAGGACTTTTCTGACACTTTTTTTGAGAGAAGGGTGCTTCAACGTACCATCATTGGAAGGACCTTCCCATGTGGCCAACAGAGCCATGGACTGTCCATAGCTGAGCTGAAGAAGAGTCAAGAACATATGAACCCAACAATGACCGGTACAAAGCATAAACTGTCCATAGCTAAGCTTAGAGTCAAGAAGATTCAAACGAAAATTGAATCTCTAACATTCATGATTCCTTAAATTTTTAGCACTTTCCAAACTTACTCAAATATTTCCATTTTTCTTTTTAAGTTAAGTAATTTTTTATTTCAAAGGAATCACTATTCACGTGCGAATATAGATCAAATCTTTAAAAACCCTTTCTCTAAATATTTGAGATTTGTAATCATTTGGATTAAAGAAAAGTTTTTCATCATATATTGTCAGCCAACCCAACCGTCCTAAGAAGTTTCTTTTGGATCCATCCCTACACGAAAATGCCATGGGTCATATACAACTTTTCTTTACTTTCTTCTTTCAATTTCAATTTCTTCATTTTATTCCTTTAATTTCATTTGCGTAACACTTTTTAGTCTCCAACAATAAAGAGGCCTCAAAACTAGTTTTGCATGTGGTGAACGTGGAAGGAGTTTGCAAACAAATGGCTAACATGTACTCTTTTTAACAAGGCAACCATGCATTATATTATGGAAAAGCTTTCACATCCCGATGTCATAATTTCTGGTCATACCTGGAACTGCCTTTATCTTTAATGGGTAAATTTGTTTTTTGTCTGGTCGTGGAGAATAACATTGGCAATGGCAATAATTAAGCATGATACGACCACGAAAGAATGTGACAAGTGGCAAGCATGCACTTTTTTAGGACACTGGCAAGCGCACATCATTCAAAGACAATTTTCAGTCTCTCAACGTTTATCTTTTACCATCTTTAGAATTAAGAAACATTCAGCTTTTCCCATCTTTCAAATCTAATTGCATTGCTCAGAATTATGATCTCGTAAAAAAATGGACAACCTTTTTACCATTGCACTAACACGCTCGGTGGTATATTATGGACGAAAAGTGTGAAATTTTCGCAATGTATAAACATGCGTAGCTGACCGCTGGAGGAGCTCACTTTACACTTGTTTTTGTCACCATGAAACTGAATGTAGAACTTGTGCCGTTGCTGCTCCTTTTCTTTAAACTTTCTCTGTGCGAGATCAAAGAGGATGACTTAGACTTGGAAAGATGGGTTAGAATCATGAACAAGCCATCCATCAAGACCTTCATGGTAATTATCATCCAAAAACCCTTTCTCTGCAATAGTCTCATTTGAATTTCATGGAGGCAATTTATCTGGCTAATCTTTGAAATTTGATTGCTACTCAACGAATGACTAACTGTGTTTGATTTTATCAAGACTAAAGAAGGAGACACAATTGACTGTGTTGATATAAATAAACAACCAACACTCGATCATCCTCTACTAAAGGTTCATAAAGTTTAGGTAAAAATTTATCATTGTCTCCTAAATGAACTGATAAATATGCAAACTGGTATCGGATAATCTAACTGAAATGATCTAGTTGATACTTCTATAACTAGTTTTTTCTTCTTGCAAACAGAATCGAATCTACATGTCACTAGCTTGTGCAGAACTTCTCCGAATGCAAAATTTGTCAAATTTGGGTTGAAAGAACCTTGCCCGATCAGCACAGTACCCATTCATCGAGTAACAAAAGAAGATTTGATAAGGGCAACATCCATACCCAAGATACCATCGGTTGTAGCTATAAGAAAAAATACCGTTTCTTCAAATCAACATGTACTATCCTTGTCTCCCATGCTCACATGCATATTTACACACATGCAATATTATTAGTGATTTTTTTTTCAAATCTTTTAATGAGGTTATGTACATATGAATTTCATGAGACCACATGTCAAATGTCCACTTATGACAATATCAAAATCTGTTCTTTCCATGATTTGTGCACAAAAAGAAAATCAATTCATCTTTTGAAGTAAGATCAGTAGGCATAGGTGAGTAAAAGATTATTAAGTTTTCCTTCCCTTTCTAGTAGTCTAAGTTACAAATTATCAATTGCAGGTGGTTTCTTTAACAGACAACATGATAGAAAATATTAAATATGGAGGAGGTGGACGTATAACAATCTACAATCTAACTGTTGCTCATGACCAATTTAGTGCACATAATATGTGGATTGAAACTGGTCCTCTAGAGCATATTAGCATGATTGTAGTTGGTTGGATGGTAAGTGATTTTTTGAGTATGTTGATGACATAGGATTTTTTTTACCACTAGAAGTTCAATATTCGGTAAAATGATATGAGAGAATCTCTTATTTTCCTAGGTTTCTCCCCAACCATATGGTAGTACTCTCTTCCTCGGATGTTCACATATTGGACAGGTGAGCTGTGAAGGTAATTAATTCTTAACTGAACCAAATTTTCATCGATTTTTGGGAATCCAAACCAGACGTTGGAGATAATTTGAATCTTATTGACCAAAGCATTGTCCTCATAATGTGATGGCCATCGCAATGGGTGCTACAATGTATTGTGTCCGGGTTTTGTCCAGGTGGATACAAGACTGATGCCTAGTGATCCACTTCGTGGTTCTTCTACTTATGATGGATGGCAATATGAGGTCCCAATCCATATTGTACAGGTATGTCTGATTCTTTCGAGGTTCTTACGTGATGATTTTTGCTAAAATATATAAGACCAATAGTTTTGTTCTTTAAAATTAGAAACTTTCGCTATCATTCCACCCTTCTCAAAGTTATTTGTATAGGCAGATAATCATCCATGTTATATAATTAGCATTGCTCCTAATACCAAGCATAAATTGATATCATTTATTAAATAAACTAGTGATAATAATTTCTGCATTTTTTTTTCACATTACTAGCACTTATTATCAATATTTATTTCTAATCATGATAGAAATATCGGGAATTGGTGATTGATCAGGACCGATCAATTAATTACAGTAGGCTACTAGCCAAAAGAACTATTCCTGAATTTGCGCAACGATTCACTATATAGCTTGGGGAGGAGTCGGCTTAGCCAGAAGCAATGGATTCTATCCACCAATGGGAAGCGGCCACCGGCCGGATGGCATTATCAAGCATGCTACTATCTTTCGACTACTCCATTGGGTTCGATCGGATGGCAAAGCCCGACCTCCTTCAGATAAGACGACATAGTGGGTGGATAGATCAAATGTTTATGGTTTGATGAACCATCTTGATTCTCTATATGGAACTGGCTACATGATTAGCTTAGGAGGTCCCGGAGGTTATTGCAAGTTATGAAAAGTTTGCATGAAGAAGCCATCTCAAGCAATTCAAAACAATAAAGCTATTGATTTTCTATTTCGCACCCTTTAGTTTGTAATTAGTGATGTTCACTTAAGCTTCCCTTCTCTTGTGATTGAGGTGGTCATTGCACATGATACAATCTCCATGATAACCATAATTCTTTTGATGGGCTTCTTCGGAATTCCCGAATATGTCAAATCCCAACCGGCTCTTTCAACCAAAAACGGTCGAGCAAATAGATAAATCCGGCATATATGGTTGGAAGATGACTCGCTAAACAATGACAAATGAGCTACATAAATTCATTATAGAGACCTGGCAAGTTGTTGCAAGGGATAAAATTCATAAAAAAGAAGAAGCTTGGCTCAAACAATTTGATAAACAAAACTCTATTTTTCATTTTATGGACTCATTTTACCAACTAATATTTCACATTGTCTTTTCCTTTCTTGAGATCGAGATCGCCATTACTAGTGGTAAGGATTAGTAAGAACAAACCTTAATAATACAATAGGTATGCTAATATATATAAGTGATCTATTGTGTATATAATGATTATGAACGTCTCACTAAAACAAATTACATGCAGCAGCTATTAATTTGAGACGTTGCTGCTAATGGGCTTATTGGCAAATCTAAGTCGTCGCCCCCCGAAAAATGATGTGAATACAGTTTCTTTACTTTATCTTTCTATCTGAAACTAAATATGACCTGAGATCTCACTAATCGGTTTGGAAATACAATTCGAACATTATAGTGAGCAAGCATATATAAAGAGACCTTTAGCGATACCTATTTTGTCGAAATATAATGGCTTTAGAAGAATTGATTAAGAGATCTTTGGAAATACAGCAAATGACTATTTTGTGTCGGGAAAGATCTTGAGGAGGAGGCTGAAGATTGATTGATTAGAACGAAAAAGGAGAGGGGTTTGGGATAGATATCTCTCCTTAATGGGTTCTCTCGATAATTACATTCAAAAATCTGAGAATTAAGCCATTTAAGGCGTGAAATTAGCGTCGCCAATCTTCTGCTCAAACATGAGCACACATTGCCACTATTCGATAAGCAATTGACCATAGGATAAATCAACCACTACAATATGGAATCAGCAAAAATTGGCTGGAAAATTGGATTTCTCATGAGACATAGATTTAATTACAATGACGTACAGAGCATCCTGAAAATCAGTCACAAAAAGCTGTGAATTCGACCTAATGGAGGTCCGTCCATAGCAGGCGAAGAAACCAACCAAAGAATGTGGCTCGGGTAGTCGGATCGAACGAATCGCTGCACGTGAAGAGGAGCTAGTGAAAGAGATATGCGATCGCAAGGGCAGCAAATAGGAGGACGTACGCAATTCCTTGATCAATTGCCTTCCCTGCATTCAAGAGAGAGTAGCAAAGTAAGGCACAATCGATCGACCAATCTCAAAATTGAAGAACCCTATCGTGAATCAAAAATAATTCCATTGCCTAATTGGTATGGAGAGAAAAGGGTGCATCGGCATACCGTCGTTGGAAGGACCTTCCAATGCCGGCGACGGAGCCACGGACTGTCCATAGCTAAGCTGAAGAAGAGTCAAGAACATGACAACAGGACAGAGCATAAAAAAATAAAAAAAAATTGTTTGGCCGAAAGGCCGATCATCTCGTGATCTAGCTACTGCTGCCCGTAAGATGAATACTAATGTGTGTCATGATTGCGCGGACCCTGACTCATCACCGGCGGCGGAATGTATGGGCCCACACGATATGAGCTTGCGTTGCGGCCACTAGTGTCCACGATGGGTGAATAGGCTACTCTCTGGACGATGGGTGAATAGGTGGGGGAGTACTCTTGAGGGATGGCCATTTGAGCTTCAGTCGGACTGTGGGACCTTCCATAGGCCGAGACATCCGTCCTCCCATAGGCCGGCGCATATGAAAACACGCTCGAAACTTCATAAGCACCCGGGCTAGGATAGCTATAAGGGGTGGAATATCTCACGGTAGAGCTGAGGTGCGTAAGTGGAACTGGGTTCCTCCGGCTGAACGATGGGTTGTTGGTGCTGTTGTATCTCTGTGCTTCCACGGCTGTTGGTTTTGTTTAGCCTGCTAAAAGCGAAAGTGGTGTGAGGACTTTGAATAGCTTGGACTTGGCGAATGAGGATTGTGATGGATCATCGATTGCACGAGAATTGCACAGGAATTGCACCTAAATTGCACGTGTAATTTTCTATTGGACAATTAATATAAGTCTTCGATTAACACGGAGGTTTATTCGCGAATGTACTTTCTCCCATGTTCTGCCCTAACTTGGCGACAAGATATAGGGGAAGCAATAACATCATTGTGCTGCACAAATAAGAAGACAACATTACTTCGTGAAGATCACCTATTTTAGCATGCTTTAATGCAAGATGAACATTGAGAAAAGAGTGACCAAATTATTTCGAACACCGCTTGGTCGCTAAACCAAGAAAGAACGAATCCACATATTCATACCCAGAGAGACTTAATTCCGGATGACAATTAGACAAGGATTTAGAAAACAATGACCAAATTCTAGGGCCACGAAGCATTATTAGTGACTGATTTCGCTCGAGTTTACATGAATTTGGCCCCATCTAATGTAACAAGGCCAAGCTTGGTGATGGTACAAAAATGCCCTTTCCTTGTTTACAAGCTCGGGAGGGGCGTTTCGGTTGTATGATTCGGCTCGTAAGGAAGGGATTCAATTGGGGCAGTACTCTTCCTCATATGTACACATATTGGATAGGTGAGCTATGAAGATAATTATTAATTCTTAACCGAACCATTTTTTCACCGATTTTGTTTTCAACCCATAAGTGGCTATTGTGCTTTCATAATTGTGTCCTAACATGGCTAGTCAGCCATCTCTTGTCGTTTGTATCATTCTCTGCCTATATAAGAGTAAGGAGTCCTCATTGTAAAAACAAGAGAGTGAAATAAGAAGTGTGTTGTGTACTCTACTTCTAACATGATCTTCTAAATACTCCCATTCTCTTTTAGTCCAGAATTATGGTTCTGAACAAACACTATGATTGAGAAAATCCTAGAGTATGCTCTATACTTGCCCTCAGGGATCAACCAGACGTTGTAGATAATTTGAATCTTATTGACCAAAGCATTGTCCTCATAAGGTGATGGCCATCGCAATGAGTGCTACAATGTACTGCGTTCGGGTTTTGTCCAGGTGGATACGAGACTGACGCCTAGTGATCCACTTCGTGGTTCTTCTACTTATGGTGGATGGCAATATGAGGTCGCACTCCATATCGAACAGGTATGTCTGATTCTTTCGAGGTTCTTATGTGATGATTTTTGCTAAAATATATAAGAGCAATGGTTTTGTTCTTTAAAATTAAAAACTTTCGCTATCATTCCATCGTCTGAAAGTTATCCGTATAAGTAGATAATCATCCATTTTATATAATTAGCATTGCTCCTAATACCAAGCACAGATTGATATCATTTATTAAATAAACTATTGTTAATAATTTCTGCATTTTTTTTACATTACTAGCACTTATTATCAATATTTATTTCTAATAAGGATAGAAATACCGAAATTTGGTGGTTGATTGGGACCGATTGAAAAATTAAAGTAGGCTACTGGCCAAAGGAACTTTTTTTTTTTTTAAAGAATTGCCATGTTAATAAAAAAAGTCATCGAAAAATATCATTTAAATTATTTGGCCAGAACACTTAAGCGTAACTTCTAACATTTCTAGTAATTAAATGTCTCCATATCAAGTTTCCTGCACCCGTTTAGAGGCTTATTACATTTTCTTAACAAGGTTTTGGACTGTCATATGTACGGTGTTGAATAATAAATTCCCCTCGATTTGGGAAAATAGAATGACTCCTTCCTCCTCCCAGTCATCCGTCCCGCGGTTCACTGTTGAGGCCCGAAGATTGCGTCTCGCCCGCCACCGGAGCCCACCCTTGATCGGCCGCACCTCGCAGCCTCCCGCCGCCAGGCGCCGACCACCGAGAGATCTCTCTCCGCCTCTCTCTCTCTCTTCCGACGGCCGGGGACAATCAACTTCGGCTCTCGGCCGCTCCTCCGTGTGGAAAAACAGGCGTCATTGGTCGCCTCGAGAAGATACGGTGGGGACGCGGAGGCAGTGGGGAGGATGGGGACTTCGTCGGAACCTTCTATCTGGGGAGACATCGACATCTGCGAGAGGTAAAATAAAAAGGGTTCGATCGATTTCCTTTCATCGTCCTTCTCGATTTCGTTTCGCTCATATTTCGCAGTTACCTGGTGTGTTCTATGTACGAGGAGGCGGCTTCGTTGGCCTCCTCTGTTCTGGAGCGTCTCTGTCGGGACAAGAGTGATCTCGTTGGGGATGCAGGGGACGGCCTTCCGCAGCTGCACGACATGATGGGATCGGCTGGGATGGTGTTAGTGCAGTCTTTGAAAGAAATGGGCAGGTCTGAACTATACCCAATTTGTTAACTGCAATAGATAAGATGATTTACTTATGCAAAGTCTCGAGCCCATTTTAGTTTCAGGGGGGAAGTTAAAAATTGTCCTGTAACTGGTAGTGTTTTTCTTTGCAGGACAGCAGAAATTCTGCATAAGCTAATGGAATTGTTCGGTTCTGTTGCTGCCATCCCAATTGAAGTTCTTCAAATTGGGTATTGTAGATTCTACGAGTTGAATAGTGCCTTTTTCATGGAATGGATTATGTTGCTGCTTTCCTGACCCTTTTGAGGAGCGAAAGTACAAAAGAAACGATAGAATAGTAAATACAATAAGTGTCGGTTAAATATTTTGAGTGCTTGCATTTGTTAGGTTGACATCAGCTGACTGAAGTCCTTATTGAAGCTAGTGTAACTACATTTGTCGACCTTTATATTCTCTACCATTGTGGTTGAAGGAACACATACATGATACGAGGCTGATTTTTGCTCATCTTATTTGGTTTATGGGGGTAAACAAGATGGTATTAAGAAATCTGATTCTCTAAGGCAACCGATTATATGCTATGTTTCGCCTTTTAGAATTTGTTGTTTCCTTTTTTTTGGGAAAAGAAAATATCTGGAGTTTTGTGTTCTTCATTGTTCTTTTGTTTTTCTTTCTACTTGTATGTTAATTTGTTTGTCTTTGGTGAGGACCCCAGACAAACCACTAGGCTATTTGCCTATTTTGCAGTGGTTTTGCTTCAATGTTTCACATGACTATGTTAGTATATTGACATTGCTTGAATTGAGTACCTCAAAATTTGTATATACTCTTAACTGCTGATGACATAACATAGCTTAATATTTTGATGCTTTGGTGCCATCTATATTGGTAAATGGTTAGGAGTATAACTCACTTAGATGGACCAAAACCCATTGAATAATGTACCTAAATTTCCAAAACAAAGGATTATATCACAATATTAGTTATTTTGCATTTGTTTTTGTTTTGTAGAAGCATGAAATTTTTTCATTGTGTTTTGCCAAAATCTAGAATATTGTTCAAATTTTCAAATTTATGAAAAAACTCTGTGAATTTATGTGTCAACATTAGTATGTTGTTGAAGTTTCAGGTATTTCAGGTTTATAATGTTAATTGAAGTTGTACATGTCATGTATTGATTCAGGGTATGCTACAAACAATGATTTCTCAGATGTGGTAACTGCTCTACCCACTTGATATAGTCTTATTGGTGGTCATATAATGCATCAGCAGATGACGTGTTCTGTGACACCCACTAAATGTCATCTCATACAACATGCCTTAATTCTATTGCAGAATAAGACCTGTCTTATGCTTGGTCTGTACATTTCACTAACCAAATGTTGGTGTGATATCAGTATATAGGCAGCTATTGGAAGGTGTGAGATCGGCAATAGTTAAGAACATTAGCTTTGGGCTTTCTCTTCATCCTTTAGTCTCCAAGAAGAGCATCTTTGATTTTCATGTTGAATGCAAGTTAGATGACCTTTTTACATACAACATGAACTTTGCTTACGGGTGCAGTTTCTGTTCAGGGCCTGTTTGCAGATTTCAGAAGGTTTTCCAGGGGTTCGAGAACTTCTAGAGGAGTTCCTTAGCAACTGGAGCTATGTGGATGAGAAATATTACAGTCCTGTCAATGCAGAGGCAAATGTTAATTGCATGAAAATTTGTGATGGGCATTTTGTTTTGGGCGTGGATAAGTATTTGGAAATTGTTGAGATTTATGCTTCGACTTTATTGGCTAGAATTTTGGGTGAATTTGAACTGGCCATAAATTGGGTTGAGAAAGCTGCATTGCCCAAGGATAAAAGGCAGGTAAAGATTTTGCAACCATATTCTTTGAGGACTACTCATTTATGGAATTTATGTGATCATTGATAATTGTTCAACATGCTTGAAATTTTGATGATAACTGAGCCTGGAGGATGCAATTTGCTTTCCATGTTTTCTAAACTTATTTGATTACTGAAATCGCTAGTGAGCAAAAGTGAAATAGATGGAATTGATTGCTTTACGGATTGTTTTAAGATGCAATTTTAGGTATCATCTAAAATAATGGAAAAGGTGCATGTTAATAGAAATACTTCAGGTTTTCTTTTTTTCATGGCTTATTAGTCTCACCCAGCCCTTGACATGTTTATGACTACTGTATTGCAAGTTCAGTTCAGGCCATTTTTCATTAGTTCTTGTAGTTATGATGATGGGACAGTAATGTGCTTGACATTAATTTGCATGTTAAAGTGGAATAAGGTCCACTTTTTTCCTTTAAAGTGGCAAAAGGAACTTAGAATATAATGGATGATATTCTTTGGGAGTCTAGTTTCTCCTGTATTGGTTTTGCCTTAACTAACATTGGCAGCCTTCTGGCCTTAATCTCAATCTGTCTTATGACATTAAGAAATATCAAGTATAATGGAATAATGACCAATTCATTGGGCTTGGCTTGTCTGATACAGATCCGATACCGCCCTCTTTAACTCTCTCTCTCTTTCTCTCTCTCTCTCTCTACACACATCCACACACAAACAAGAGCGTACAATCTTAAAAATTTAGCCCCATTGTTACATCTTGTAAGTTGTTTGCAAAAATTATCTATTGAGATGCAAAGGCAGGTGGGTAGACTTGATCTTGGACCTGACCCTGTAGGCCTGCCCAACTACTCTTACACAATTCATGCTCTGAGGATTCTAGGTTATGAAACGATCTGATATAGGACCTTATGGCCTAGTGGACCTTCTAGTGCATTTTTTGCTTATCATGCATTGATTGGCATATAGGGTTCTGTATTAATACAGTGGTGTTTATACTGGTGATGTTGGAGCAAATGTTTAACTAGCTATGTTTTGGAGCTTGCCTATTATTAAATTAAATAAAAAGAAGGAAAGGAAACTCTGCAGCATATCCTCTGAACTATTTTAACTTAAGATGTTCCGGGTTAATTGTAGGCCAGTTCTGATGTGAAAGGTGGTAGCCAGTCTCTATGGGGTTGAACTTAGGGCATGGACATCTTATTCTTAATACACATGCAGGGAATTTATCATGTGTACTGGGGTCTTTAAGATGCATCGTCTGGTTAGGCTGATCCAGAAAGTAGGCTCCTGATTTTACTGTTAATTTTCATTTTAGCAGCAATATAAATTTCATTAATCAGCTCCCTTGTATGTGATGTATAGTATCTAAAGAATTGATGGTAGAGTGATTCTAATATTACAGATGCTTACAAAATGTTCAGCATCTGTGCTATAAAGCTATAGAGCATCAGACAACTTGCCTTGTTCCTCAGTTCAATGTGTAAAGTATTGCATTGTCTGGCTGCTAAATCAATTCTGTGATGGCTTTCAATCGAAGACTGATGCTTCACTTTTGCACAAACTTGATTGAACTCAATTTTGATTTAATAACCACATGGTACCGTCCTCAATGCTGAAAAAATGTTGACAGTTTGTCATTTCAACTTGCAATTTATAGGACTTGCTCAGAAGGTTGCATTCGCTATATGCTATCAAGGCCACTAGCTTATCACAGGGTTCTTTGTCACCTATGCCATATGTGTATGAAGCTCCTTTAATAAGAGAAGCGAGTGCATCAGAAGAATATATTAGATCAGGAGAACAGAAAAGCATGCCAAACGGAGAAAATGATCGGAAACTAGCAATGTTGAAGTTGTATGGACAAGGGGAGCCTTGTTTCTGGTTGTTTAAGTCAATCAATGTGAGATTTGGCAATTTTCGGTTAGTCCTATCTCATGGGAAGATCTTGCTGGGATGCCTGATGCTGCTCGCATATTTCGTTGTGCAAAGGAAGCGATCTGCCTTGAATAGGTATATTGTCTTGGCTGTTCTGCATTTTCATGGTACCACTTCCTATTTAAACTTGGTGATTTGCTGACACCATCACAAAGTTATTATGCATAACTTGCAAATACCAGCTGCTTCATATATACCTGTTTCCTGCACCAATATCGACTAGTATAGTCTTTGGACACAGTTGTGGTATTGGTGGTCCCCTCTAAGGTGGACCTTAGGCGTGGATATATCTCCTAAAAGAATTGTCTGTGTCGTGTTCTGGAATTTAGGTATAATCAGCAGGGGGACCACCCTTAACATTTTTACTCATGAATTTATTCTCAAGTTCTAAGGTTTTCTATGGTGGTTATGCATACACGCTTGTGAATCAATCCACTTCTGATGGGCCAGTCGAATGTAAACCATAGTTAGGTTAGCTTTAGGTTTCTTTATGTGTCCTATGGAGTGTATACTGCTCCATAAACTTATAAGCTCCACTTTTAGGAGACTATGCAAAAAAATGGCATTTGGTTTCTCAAGAATCAACTTTTTCCGTTCCAAATTGCAAGAGCTAAAGTGCAAGGAGTACTATTTAAATCACCGACACAGCTTCCTTGGAAAATCAGTGGTAAGGCTGCATACATTAACCCCACCCCATACCCCCACTGTTTGGGGTGCCTCAGTGCATGGCATGCCCTTTGTCTGCTGGACCCAGTCAGTTGCCAGCTTTAATTTAAACATATCAACTGACCGTGGTCTCTGAATATGGACTTTGCCCTGCTGAGGAAAGATTTTTATAAGTGGCTGTTGGTGATTGATGATGCTATAGTTAATTTGATTAGTCTTGATACTGCCGTTGCAAATGATCTTTAATATTTTTCCACCTTGTTTACCAACAGCTAGTCACAGACTAAAACTGTTGTAAATGGGTTTATGCAAGCCACCATGTTATATGCATTCTTTTGGTGGAATCAGTTGAATGTTCTAAACCACTTTAGTTTGTAAAGAAGTTTGCCTGGATAAGCACATATTCTGGATGGTGTTACATGGTTTATTTTTGGAAACTCATTTTCTAATTTTGGTGTAAACTGGATATCGTATATTTGTAAGGGGTCTATTAAATTTCTGTACAAACTATTTGTGATTCTAATGTTTCATTAGATTCTCTCGCATTTCAGGTACGTCAAGAGACAGGCTCTTGCACTTAGGAATGCTTTGGTAGATTTTTGGCAGCTTGCATTTTCTCACCAAGTGAACCCCTTAGCAGCGGCTGTTCAACCCCCTGCTTCCATGCCCGCCCGGCCATAAGAAGTGTTATCATGGTCTGAATGGAGGCTATCTGATTCAAGGAGCAGGTCTCTTCTCTTGTATTACCAGGATGAGACTAGTGTCTTCGACCACTTTAATGCTAAGAGATTGCACGCCTCCTTTTCAACAGATTTACTCTTTACACAATAACAGCACATGTTGTCGTTTAGATAGAAAATTGAGAATTGTTGCCTCTCATTGTACTTGTTCTTTGTGTCTGGCGCTTCTAACCGAAAAAGAAAAAGTGACTATATATTGGGAGAAACGTAACAAGGCCTGTTGTATGTTGTACGTATGCCGTTGAGACACCTTCGCAGTAATGTCTCTGAAAAACTAGAGAAATTGGTGGAATTTTAATGTATTGTATTCTGTTTTGCAATGTAGATGTACATGCATTAAATGTATAGTACAATGAAGAAAAATAAAATTAGGAAGAGAAATATAAAAGATTTCATTTTCCCATTCAGCAAAATCAATCATTGATTGATTAAATCAATTAGTCCATAATCTAATTATAATGAATATCCTCCAAATCTTTAATTATCTTCAACACTCTCCCTAAAGCTGGTGGTGACCCCAAGCTTGCTTAGGAGATATGAATGTTGTCTCTAACACAGTGGTTTGGTGAAAATATCCGTAGGTTGTTCCACAATTCCAATTCCTTTGGTGATGAGTGTTCTTTCTTGGATTTTATCTCGAATGAAATGACAATCAACTTTTATATGTTTTGTTCTTTAACGATGGACTGGATTCATTGCTAATTTAAGTGCAACATCATTATGACAAAATAACTCGCTCGGTCCATCAACTTTTACCCTAAGGTCCGAGAGAAAATTTTGAATCCAAACTATTTTGCAAATAGTTTCGCTATATCTCAATACTTTGACTTGGTTTAAGATAAGGAGACGGTTGACTATTTCTTTGTCTTCCATGAAATTAATGAGTTTCCTATTTTGATGCAAAGATCAGTGATAGACCTTCTTTTGGTCATTGGGAAATCTATATCGCAATAGGCTGTCATCTTCATATTACAATGTTGAGATAAAAATATACCAAGTTCAGGACATCTCTTCAAGTATTTTATGACCTCTAGTGCTGTAGTCATATGAGACTCCTTTGGGTTATGCATAAATTGGCTGAAAATCTACACTACGTGGCATATATTGGGTCTTGTCATGATGAGATATATCAATTTCCCAATGAGCCGCTAATATTTTGACAGATCTTTAAGTAGTGGATCTTCTTTAGAAGATAAGACCCTTGGCATCATATTCATGAGTCATCAACTTAACATTATGCTCAATTGGTATGATAGTTGGTTTATATCCTGACAATCTTGCTTCTTAGACAATCTCCAAGGAAAATTACCATTGATTAAAGAAAAATTCCCTTTTCAGATCGAGCTATCTCAATCCCCAAAAAATATTTAGGAGGTCTGAGATCTTTGATGTGAAAGCAGAATGTAGATACTTTTTGAATTTCTCAATGATGATTTCATCATTTCCCATAATAAATATATCATCAACATATATCAATAGATAAATTGATGTTATACCTTTAGTCTAGGTAAATAGAGCATAGTCATGCTTGGAGTGCTAGAAACCTGCATCTGTGAGTGCACTAGTGAATTTAGCATACCATTGTCGAGAGGCCTATTTAAGTTATATAGGGATTTACAAAGACGACATAATCGAGACTCTCCCTATCTCCATACTCCTTATGAAAGCTTCATATATATTTCTTCATCCAAGTCTCTATGTAGAAAATAATTATGAACATCCATTTGGTGCAATTGCCAAGTACGAAAAGCAGCAATAGTAAAAAAAGAACGAACTGTTACCTCCTTGACGATTGGAGAAAATGTCTCATGTTATCAGAGTCCTCTTTTTGTGTAAAATCCTTAGCTACTAAATGGGCCTTGTAGTGTTCAACAATCTTATCTGCTTTTCTATTTGATTTTGTACACCCATTTGCAGCTAATGGGTTTACGATGTGGAGGCAATTGTATAATATCCCAAGTATGATTTTCCATGAATACAAATAATTCATCCTTCATAGCATTTTGCCAGCGTGGATAACACAATGCTTCTATATAAGAGGATGGTTCTTTTCCCTCGAAAATACGACTAATACAACACATGTTCTAGGGATAGTCGATTGAATGAGACATATGAAAATACTGGATAGTGTCTACCTAGACAATCCAATGGAGGGCATCATTAATCCTTGGTCCATGTTGGAGGGTGAACTTGACGTATGGATTGTCGAGGTTATTTAGTGATTGTCCGTTCAGATGCATATGTAGAAGATCCATCAATAGGAGGTGATGGTGATGCCATTGGTGAAGTGGACGGGTGATTCTCCCTAGAGGACAAATGATTTTCTTCTTGTGATATCACCAGTGATTGAGGACTTTCCTCCAAAGAATTAGGAGGTCCAAGTAGAGGTGGTTGTGGCGTCACAACAAAATATTGAGAAGTCATGGATAAAATCATCTTCTGATAAAAAAGGCCTATTGCTTGAAGACAATGGGATGGATGACTGAGATATAGATGCCATCTCCTGGAATGGAAATACAACTTCATGGAAGATAATGTCTTGGCTTATAAAGAAACATTCTAAAGATATCTCCATAACCTAATTGCCTTTCTGTTGAGAGGAACATCCCATGAAAACACATTTGGTAGCACGAGGATCCATTTTATCTCGAGGACCCACAATTTTGGCATAACATAGACATCCGAATATTCTTAAATGGTCAATCTCAGGTAGTTTCTTAAAAAGCATCTCAAAAGGAGTACGTCCTTCAAGTATTCTAGTTGGCATGCGATTAATTAAATAGGTTGTCGTGAACACACAATTACCCCCAAAAATTTTAGGAATGGAAGCTTCGTATTTGAGAATACGAGTTACTTCCAAGAGGTGTCTATACTTGTGCTCAACAACCCTATTTTTGGGGGGAGTATAAGTGCATAGGCTTTCATGGATTATTCCTTGAGAGAATAGGAAAGAATTGCATTCACTAGTGAAAAACTTACGTCCATTATTAGTACGAATTTTTCAGACAGTCTTGTCGAACTAATTTTTAACAAAGGAGAGAAATTTTGATAAATGAGAATTGTTTGTCCCTTGGATTGCATGAGAAAGACATAGGTGGCACAAGAATAACCACCAACGATAGTGAGGTAAAAAGGGGATCCATTGTGATGTGGAGTATGATATGGTCCCCAAATATCCATATGGATTAAAGAAAAAGCATTAGTAGCTTGAGATGCACTGATTGGAAACGATGTTCGTGTTTGTTTACCTAAAGGGTAGATAGGACACTTTGCCTAGATGTTGATGAGAAAGAACATTTTTACTAATGGTAGCATTACAAGAAATGTTCTCATTCAACGAATTAAAATCTTTCCAAAAGTATAATCCTTGGGCAATAGTACCTAAGCCCATTAACTTACCAGTTGAATGGTCTTGAAAAGGGCAATTTTGGGAATTGAATATGGCATGACAAGAATTATCTTCACATATTCTTGAGATAGAAATGAGATTGAACTCAAAATCAGGGATATAGAGGACATTTTTGAGAATGATATTTAGAGTAAGATAGATGGTATCAATTTTACCGATCCAAGTTGTACATCCATTTGGAAGTTGTATAGATATTGCAAATTGGAATTTATTTTTCGTTGCAAATTATATGGTCATTGGCACTTGAATCAATTATCTACACATCAACTGAAATTGAATTCCTTTTTGAGAAAGTAGTACCTGAAAAAGTCCCAATATTGTTGGTGGTTTTTAACTATCCCAGAGCTTTTATGATGTTCTGGTATTGGTCCTGAATGATGGGTTGATACATTTTATTGCTCCCTTGTGCTAATACCTAATAAATAGAAAATTCTCTTTCTTTCTTTTATTTATCAGCTGGCTTTCCATGTAGTTTCCAATATGTATCAATAGTATGATGTGAGCGCTTGCAACAATCACAAAATTTACCTTTTCTTTTAAAATTTTGCCCATCATTTTTTGTGTGTGATGACGTGGCACCTTTGGAGCCATTGGATGGTTTATAGATAGGTGCTAATATGGCCTGATATAGGCCATTAGATTCAGCCAAGTGCTTGATCAAACAATGGCTGTTGGATTCGATTAAGTGTCTGATTAAATGATGGCCATTGGATTCAGTCCTTAAATCATGGTCGTCATCTAAAATAGTCCTTTAGGGTTTGAAAATTCTCCCTATTGGACAGATGCTGCTAGCATCTCTTTTGCGATGATACCTCCAAAGCTCCTAATGTTTTTAAGACTTTTTTGCAACTACTCCATTGGTGTGGTGAGGACGATGCTCTTGTTGCACCCATGCTTGGCAACAACTATTGCTGGCTCTTCTCTTGGATGGCTAGTTGATAGATCTAGCCGAGTGGTGGCACCGGATCCATTGCCAGAATTTGTGACCTAAAAAGTGCATATGTTTCATTCAAGATTAGCAAAAAATAGGTCATCTTTTCTTTTTCTTTGATCATTCGGTCGGAGGGTAGATTCAAGTCCTTCTAATTGTTCCTCGGCCACCTCAAGCTCATTCCTCAGTGCCAAGAGTCAGTTGAAGTAAGTGGTAACCAAGAGGTTCCCTTGCTTCAACTCCATAGGGCCTAGGTGAGTGTAAAGAGCTTCACACAATCGAGTCTCCCATACATCTCACATATGTTCTCCCATATTGTCTTCGAGTCCTTTGTTGGTGGGAGCCTGGCCACAATGTCGAGAGTCAAGCAATTTCCAATCCAGGTACGAACTAACTGATTACATCTCTACTAGTGTTGTTGAAGTTGTTCGTCGGTCGGGAGGGGGATGGCTCCATCGAGAAAGCCGTCCTTATCCTTTGTGACCAAGGCTCACCGAAAGTCCCGACCCAAGTGGTGTAAGTATCTGGTCCCATGTGTTGTAGATTGATCAGCCGAAGTTCAGGTCTATTGGCCGGTGACATGTATAAAGGATCTTTGGGTTCTAGGTGGTTGCCACTACCTGCAACACCAAAGGGAACAAAACCAGATCGCCAACTCAGTTGGAAAATTGGGTAGGGGTTACCTAGTTGTAGGAATTCAAGTTTGTGACCTGGATTTCCCCTTCTTGACCTATTACTTGAATTGGCTCCAGGGCTAAAAGGTGGTAGCCCTCCTTCATTGGGCTGATTTCCAAAGCCTGAGCCTTCCGCCACTAGCTGCAACACCAAAGGGAACAAAACCAGATTGGCGACTCGATTAGAAAATTGGGTAGGGGTTACCTGGTTGAAGGAATTCAGGTTTGTGACCTGCATTTCCCCTTCTTGACCCATTACTTGGCTTGGCTTCAAGGTTGAAAGGTGGTAGCCCTCATTTATTGGGCTGATTTCAAAAGCCTGAGCCTCCTACATCTTTAGGTGGGCCATATTAGGCCCATGCTTAACTTGGTTTGTTGGGCCATTGGCCTTGAACTAGAATCCAATGGATCAGTGGCCACTGGGCTGGGCCGGAAACGAGTGGACCAGTGACCACTAGGCTAGAAGGAGATGCGGAGCTATCGGGATTTTGAGGAGGAGACTGCTTTTCTTGAATCGGCTCATTCTGATCCGAGGTTTTATTTTGTAATGAGTTTTCACTTGAGGTTGACTATTTATCTTTTTGCATGGTATCATATAATATGAATTCCTACTGAGGTGCTGAACTATTTTGCAAATATAGGGCTGCAACAACAACTCAAAAGACCAAAGCAGAGGCAATTCTAGAAGGTTGCGGCTATTTTGCAATTGTAGGGTTGCAACAACAACTCAGAAGACCAAAGTGGAGACGATTTCCAGAAGATTGCAGAAGTTATGTTAGGAAAGAAAGCTTTGATACCATGTCAAAAAAACTAGAGGAATTTTGTTGTATTGTATTATGTTATGCAATGTAGATGTACATGTATCAATTTATAGTACAATGAAGAAAAATAAAATTAGGAAAAGAAATATAAAAGATCTCAATTTCCTATTCTACAAAATCAATTATGGATTGACAAAATCAATTGGTCCATAATCCAATTACAATGAAGATCCTCCAAATCGTCAATCATATCTTCAATATAATGGTACCAAGCACCAAAATACTGAATAGGACAAAAACCAAACAACTATCGTACAATCTTTGATATTTCAAAAGGAAAATTTCAAATAATGGCTTGAAGTGAATTTTTTTATTAAATAATGGCTTAAAGTAAATATTGTTTTAAATAAGAACTTGAAGTGATCAAGTTAGTCTCAAATAAGAACCTAAACTTATCGTCTAGTCAAATCTTTACTTATCAGCTTTTCTTTTTTATGGTTAAAGCAAGTGTAATTTTGTCAAAAAATTGCAACCGGTTTAAAGAGGTAAAATGCTAAGAAAAAGGGCTAATATTGCAAAATATTTTAACCAGTATGCCTGTAACATATTCACTCTAAATTAATTTTTGTATTATAAATAAATTGCAAACTAGTATATCCATGCTACATTTATCAAAGAATTCCCATATTGACTATAATTTGGAGATGCGACAAATATATACTAGTTTGAGGGTAAGTATGACATGGGTTTACCTATTTGAACCCCAAATAGAATTTGAGTTCTCCGTGGATTCCTTCATTATCCAATGCTTGAACTCTTAGGTTTTTCAACACCAAATTGGGTCTATCAACCCAAAGCAACTCTGAATTCTCAGTCTATCACATCATATTTCCTCCTCACCCCATTCATGAACTTGTGTTTTCTCCCTCTCTCGATGCCTCAAGTTTCTTACCAATAGCAAATTGCTCCTTGCTCATTTTCAATTGTTGCCATAAGCTCCATCCTCAATTGGAGGAGCAGGAGTGTTGATTTTGTCTCAGGAGCTTATAGCTTGGATTCTTTGATTCCAACTCACGTGTTGTCACAAGCTCAATCTTTAGTTGGAGGAGTGCTGATTCCATCTAGATTTCAGCGTTACCTAATTTCCCTAATTTCAACCAAGTTCTTTTGGATTGTTCGATTGACTTGATTAGAAATAGAAGGTTAATAACTATGGAAGGAGCATAATCGTGCAAAGTTTTGATTAACTTTCAAGTTGAGGTCATTACATCCCCCTCTTTGCCTACAGTTGAGTAAAAATAAATCAATTTAAGATAAAAACAAGAATTGATAAGAACAATTTGAGAACAAACTCAAGGGCAAATGGATGCTTGCATCTTCTCTCTTCTCATAGATGAAAATGAGCTTGAAATGTTACTGAAAATTGAAGTAAATAGTTCAGATATCTCATGTTGTGATGCTACTAGGGTTGAGGGAGTGCTTTCTACCACACATGTGAGCATAAAGTAGATGCAGAAGTTGCTTGGGTTGATGATGTTGTTGGGGCTATGATGCCATAGCCACCATTGCTAATTGTTGTTGTTGGCATTGATGCTATTGATCAAATCTTGCAATGATTATTGTTGTAGCCTAACCAACTACATTTCTCAAGTGATTGTAGTAGTATTTTGTTTATTTAACTTTATTCCTAAAGACTCTTGCACAACTTTCTTCTTATTTGTTTTCAAATTGTTATTAGCTCTTTCATTTACTGATTCTGTTCTTTGTTTCTTCTTTCTATCAACTTGCTTGGGCGCATGTGATGGGAATAATGGCTCTCTAACGAGCAATGTGTCATTGGAATCTATAATTTGCACAATATAGTTATAAATTTGTTCATGTGCTTCCTTATTGAAACACATGTGAACCCATTCTTTAGGTTATTTCATCACATATATAAAAGTCACCATACTATGATAGCAAGTGAGCACGCCAATGTCCCATTTTCTATATCTACAAGTTCTGCGTGTAATATATTAATAATCCTCTTGTCTCCATATGACCCACTTAATTCAAACACATCCTCCCCATATTAAGCAAGAATCCATGATGCTGAATACTTTTTCTAAAGATCCAATATTTCTTGGATGTTAGGATAGATCATTGAAGTATACTTGGCCAACTCATCCCTTTGCTTATATTCCCTCTTCACAAGTTGCACTCTTGTAGCTTTAAGTATTGTCAATAATGCTGCTTCTCGGCATCAATAATGCTCTTGTTGAAGCTTTCATGCCAATTATTTAAGGAAATGTCATATTTTGAGCTTGTCCTAAAGTGGGACTTGCTCTATTGCATTGGAGGCCTTTAGGACAATCATCATAGGTTTTCTCATTAACTACTCTTACCTCTTCCATTGTTAAGTCAAAATCACATACCCTAATTGTCAAGGCAGTCTTCTAAACCAATAATTTAAGTTTCTGTCCTTTGTGAGGCAGCCTAAAGTTCTCATAAACACGCCTCAAACAAAATCCATATTTTGTTCTAGGCATTAAATTTACTAGTACTTGCACCAATCTCTATTGCCTATTACACAATAAAGTCCAACACTTTGAATTTGCAGAGTCATTATTCCTAAGCTTTTTACAATCATACTAATAAACCAGTGCCATGTCTTGTATATGTTTTGTCCCCCAACTGTCCCTGCAAAGGGATGCATTTAATTATTGCCATCTATGCTAATAGCTGCTAAAAGTTTATATTTGTAGCTTGATGACAAATGACAACCATCATATCTCACAAAATGCCTACATTATTTTAAAGAATCCCCCCTCAATGCACTTTGACAAATATAGACTCCTTTTTTAAGCTTGAATTGGTAGTAAAATTACTCAATCTTGATTACACATGTGGATTTTGGGTTGGCATTAAGAAGAGCTTGGCAATAGCTAATAAGCATCCATATTTGCTTCTTCTCATTCCCCATGATCATACTTATTTTGTTGTAGCCCTAGCTTTGTAAGTCATTGTCTTCGACGCTATCAAAACATTCTTTGATTCCCGTATTATATTTATAATGTTCTGGCTATGTAAGATTGTTTGTCAACCTATCACAGTACTTTTTTATGCCCATTAAGTGCTTACTTGAGCAACATATATCACTCTATTACATGATTATACAAGGTTGAGGATTTTAACTTGTAAAGTATATTTTGTTTGCACTTTTGAATCATATATAAGCCAATTATAGCCTTATAACACATTGCCCTCAACTTATCTAATGTGTTTTAGTGAAACTCACATTTTCCATTTTTTATGACAAAATTCCTAATGGTCTTTTTGAACTCCTTAGCATTACTAAAACACATCCCCAAGATAATATTCTCCACATTAACCTTAGCATTAGACTCATGATGTTTAGACCCATTTTGGTTACTTATATTCAAAAAGCATGCATTATTAGCTAAGACATCTACATACATGTTGATGTTTCCATTGAACTACCTTTGGCACATCTTACATTTTTTTTTTCTGTATAACTCATCAAAATCAATAATGGCAAACCTATCTTCTTTAACACCCTAGCACACATTATATCATACATACAATAGTTCACTTCTTCATATCTCTCACCTAATGCAAAATGGAAGACAAAATAATGTCAATATGTTTATAAGAAACACAAGTTACAAAAGCAACATCAATATGTATCAAAGTCTATACATATTCCGTAGAATCATATTGACTTAGTGTGATGTCCCAATAGTGTCATTTACTAATCGCGAGAGGAAAGGTAATACTAACGGTACTAGTAGGGTTCATAAAATCGGTTAAAATTGGTTAATATAAGAAAGGTAGTCCACCCTTATTTAGTTAGCATTGGTAATATGAATATTAGAAGAAATGAAACTCTATAAGCACGACCATCACAACCATCTTCCTTTGGCCAAATTAGCAAACATATACACTCAGTTTAATCCATACAAGGCTACTAATGAACTTGGACTAGAGAGGCATGATTCTGTTGCATTAAGAACCTTCTTTCATTTATGCCATAGGGAACATTGAATTTTTCATTTACATGGGGATTGCACTACTATTGCCTGCGCTACTACATATTTACATCTTGTCCATCAAAAGTGTGCAATGCAAATATCCGGGAGAGGTCAAAAGGAAGCCTAGCTTCACTACCCAACATATCACCCCATGATACTCCAAAATTTGTTCCTATCCGCCCATGATAAGCTAAGCACTAGCTGTCGTCGAGCTTGGTCCGTTTGGCCTGAATTAGAGTGGCTCGAGTAGGTCTCTCTTGTGGTTTAAGAACCACAAAATAAACCTCATTGGAATCTGATTGGGACGCCCGTTGTCCATCCACAAGGTTGCTTCACAGTGGGTGAAATTCAAGTCAATCTTGAGATCATGTACATCATGAAAAGAGATGTCTATATATGCAATGGCTCGTACCTTGCAATGGGAGGGACATCCATTCTATTGATCTGAGAAATATAAAAGGGTGAGCAAAGCCTAGTAATGGAAAAAGGCTAAGTATTAGAGCATATGATTCACTTGCCACTTAAAGAAATAACTAGTCTTAAAACTTCTACTTTGAACATAAGTCATGCAAGTCATGATCACATTCAACATAACTCCAAGTCGTGCAATTATAAGCTTTACTCATAATACTCACGCAACAAATAGAGTACAATACATATAATCACAACAAATCGCAAGCAAACCCCTCTCATCGAAATCAAGCAATAATTCATCCAGCATACGTTCACGAACCACATATGTACTTTAAGATTTCATAAATTGATCCTCCACCCTCGAGTCATAATTTGATAATAGATCACTAGTTGGTCTACTTGAGTTATTTCCGAGTCGCTGGCCGGACTTCCATGGGATGCTGGCCATGGGCATCTCACTTTGAGGTATCTCGATTTATTTATCGAGACATCCAAGGGTCGCTGGCTTTGGGCATCTCAACTCCCCGGGGGCATCATCGAGTCACTCGTGGATGGAAGTTACTTATTCTTATTTCTTTCACTTAATCCATGCAGAGTTCAAATACACAAATCCTTGATTTCATGACATTTAAATTTCACCACCAAAATGCACCAATTTCATCGCAAGCCAAATTTCATAGTCATTTCACATTAGTTCACATTATAAACACAAAGTGTGAATTCCGGCCTTTAGGTAACTCATAGCTTGCACCAAATGGACACACATTCAGAGTCCAAAACTCTTCATAGAATATAGCATAAAACTAATCCATAAGCCTCACATATTATAATGCATCAACTGCATATAGGGTGGCTAGTCACAAGTAAACCAAATCCATTTCTCACTAACTAAATGTACATTTCCATCATGTTCATCACTAGAACCCATAATGCACAATTATATGCAAAGCCAACTCAACTCAACACCCACAACATGTATAAATTCAACCACGATAGACACTCATGGCAATAAACTCAAAACAAACATGATCAAGGCACTTACAGTCCACACTCGTATGTTTGCTAGCTTAGATGATCCACAACAATGTCTTTACACCACCCCATCATATCTTTTGTCACCTAAACATGGTATCAAGCTTTGAAACCTCTTTAACAAGAACTAAATCCATTCTTGAGCACTATATTAATCCCAAATTCTCAATTTTCTTTAACCACAGACATGGCGACTCAATTCTAGCACTTTCAAGTCATTTAATAGCTAGACATCATTTTATATCCATGCATAACATCTTCATAGGTTCACAAAGGTTCCTAAGGTCAGATTATCAACTAGAATCTACATGCAACTCATTTCCATCCCAAATGAGAACTTGAGACTCATCATTTAACCCTCACCGATATAGGACTAGCTGAACTGAGTACCAAGCAAATTAACAACCCTAAAACTTAGCATCTTCCCTTACGTAGTTGCTGTCCTCAACGCCTCTTCCCCTTGGCTTGCTGTTTCTTCAAGGGGTGGGACTTCCTTGAGCTCTAAAGCTGAGTGGAAATGGGGAAACAAAGGAAGGAAGATGGAGGTGGGTTGGCCGAGTGAGGGAAGAGAAGATGAGGAGGAGAGGATAAATGGGTTTTGTGGGTCTTCTTTGGCCTTGATTTGTAATGAGTTCCAATGCAAATGATGAGACTCATTTGCAAATCCTCATGCCTCAAAATTGGTGAGATGGGCGGAGAGATCAAGGAGGATTTTCCCTTCGTTTGCATGTAGCTTAGCTAATTTTGTGGGTTGAGTTATTCACTTGCCTTAATTAAGAGGGAATTACGTATAAGACATGGAATTTCTTTAACACTTTCCAACATCATCATTGCCCTCTAATACTATCCCCACTCTATGTGTTTTTCTCCCCCCTAGGTCGACCCTTCATTTTAGAGTGAGCACTTAAAGATGTTGGCTTCTTGAGTTGGTTATTAGCTTCTAATTCTTTGGAAATTACTTTGCATGAAGAGCCATTGGTTAGAAGAGGTTGATTAAGCTCTCATTATCCTCTATAATCTTGCCAATGATTCCAGTTTTGCCCCTACAATTTTGGTCACTATAAAGGGGAACGGATGTCCTATTAATTTGCATTAATCTCTAAGTCATGTTGGCATAAAAAAAGAGTCAAGAATCCATGATCACTTAATGACTCCATCTTCATAGTTCATATTATAGGAAATAGTTGGTCTAGCATTATTTCAATAACCTTATACCATTTCCACTCTACCTCTGAAATTGGAGAATCGAAGGTTCAACACGTCACACAAAAGTGATGTAGCTAGATGAACCATGAGAATTCAAATTTAAATCCTCAACCCAATTAGAATTTATAGGGAATTAAATTGGATGCTATTATGACCATCTGAAACCTATACCATTGGATTAGTGCCCTTTTGCTCATACTGAGTCTCACATTAGCACATAACCCAAGCCCAATTCATGGCCCATACTCATGGTCCATAGCCCAGCCCACGGTGCTTGTTGTAATCTAATTGAGATTTCGCAATTGAAAAGTCTAGGATGTCACAGAAGTACACTTAGACGACTAGTCTAATCAACAACTAGTGAGGTACATGATACACCTTACTGGCCTTATGTATCCATGACACCTCATGGTCCTCCTAGCCTGACGGATCACTTGCAACCCAAATTGGGCCTTGTAGCACCATGCACGCCACCCTAGGCCTCATGGCCCACTTGCATGCCATTTAGGCCTCATGGCCCATCCTCAAGCATCGGGCCTCATCAAAGTACCACGTAGCCCTTGCGACGTAATAACAAAGCTAACAAAATTTGGGGTGTCACACTTACAAATTTATAGAGAAACACAAGCTGCAAGTATAGCACATTATAAAATTTAGACAGGTCTAATTCAAACTTATATGGAAGCATTAAGCTTATAAAGCTGGGAAACTTCCGCATTTCTCACACAAAATCCATTCTCACTTCTTTAGATGTCAAATTACTACCTTCAAACCATCCTAAATTGATATTTGGTTAGGCCCATTTCTTGTATAAATCTATACATTGGAATGATGTGTAGTCACGGTTGCAACAATGTCCATTTCTCTAGAGTTATGAATACTTTCTTTTGATATCACTCCGCATCGAAATGAATCTCTGCCAATTGTGTAGACTTGACAGTGCTTGAACATGATTTCTCAATGTCGATGAGTCTTGCTATAGAGAATTGAGGGTGGGTGCCATTGCCGGTGTGTCTAGAGATGCCTAGGGCCTGTTGGTTGGTGGTTTCGTTAAGAAATTTCATGCTCTATCGGTAGTCGTGGAAACCCTTGCGATGCGGGAAGGATTGGCATTTGTGGAAGAGGAGCCCGTGAGCATAAGGAAAAGTGAGCAGAACCCCACAAGTACATACGTGTAGGTGTGGCTCATGTCTAACAATTTGACTATAGTGAACTAAATGATGGGTCGAATTAAAATTCCTTGGGCCGCTTGGCCTGTAATGCTAGATTGCATAACACTTATGGGCTGAATAGATGTTGTATCCATTGCTTATAATTCTTGAGAAGCAAACCAGACCGTAGAATGGGTGGCGAAAGCCCATAGGACCAACTCTCTTGGCTTGGATTGGCTAACTAAACTCCTTCACTCTCTTTTGCCTTTATTATATTATGATTATGGAAACTCTTATGGTAGTATATTTCCTACTCAATAATGAATTAGACATTTTAGTGACAAAAAAAAAATGATTTCTCAATCCTAAGAATAACTACTCATAGAAGATTAGTGTGAAAATTGTAGCATATATCCATAGAATTGTTGGTCTTCAACCTTCACTTAATAAAGTTCACTACAAGCCTGCCTCATCAGTTCTTTGCAAATGCAGAAAAACACATCAGTGAGCTCTCAGAACTTATAATCATGTCCATGTTATTTCTAATTAACCAAAGCAAACCTTAAGGAAATAGCCCAAAACAAAAAGCCAATGACTAAGTAAAACAAAAATAATAAAATATTTCATCGATTCACATAAAAGAAAATAGTAAAACACGGATTATGAACGATTCTAGGGACCACGACAACAATAAACCCAATTAGGAAATGCACATTGGATGCCACTAGCCATTGAAAAAATGCAACTCACATGCATGGATTCGCACACAAGGGGATGGAATGCACCCACAAATTTGATCAAACAAGCCAAAGCCACACTTAGAAAAGAAAACAATCCTTCTACAGCATTGCCATGGGTTTGATATTCCATGATATACCCACCCCTTAATGACATGTTTGCAATAGCCTTATTTGGACGAACAGAGGGTCAGCTACGTCTCGGTTGAAACGAAGGAATTAGAGAACGCTGACAAGGTAGTACTTTCACGAGTTCATTAGTGAAGGGGGCAAGAAGGGATTTGATGTCGATGACTCAGAGATTAGGGTTGCTTTGGTTCAACCACCCCAGTTTAGTCTTAAAGGGACTTGGTGTCGATGAACTGAGAGTTTGAGCAATGAAGAATCGTGGAATCCACGAAAAGCTCAGAATTCAATTTGGGATTTTTGATTTTTAGGATTTTACTTGTTTTGCTTTTACCTAGTTGAAATTTTTTTTTTTGACGAAATTGCCTACGTTTCAGCTGCCAAAAAAAGCTAACCAAGGAATATTTGATCGGATGATCGGTTGAGACCTTTATTTGAGACTAATTTATCTACTTCAAGTATTTAATCGTGACAAGATTCATTCCGAACCTCTTTTTTATCTTTTTAAAAAAGAAAGACAATTCTATTCCAAAACCTTGTTGAAAAATTCCCTAATGCTTTTTAAGAGTAACAACAATTAAGGCATATTCGGTAAAATACCAAATAATGCACGCTTCTATTTTTTTTTATCCCTGAAACAAAAAAAGAACTGAAATATATTTTATAATTTTTTTGTTCTCGAAAATAAATTTGGAACAAAATTAAGAAGCTAAAACAAATTTACTTTTTTTTTCTCAAAAACAACTTTAAAATCAAACCAAAAGTATTTTCGTTTTTTTCCTTTCCTTTTTTGCCCTTTTGCCCTTTTTCTCTTTTTTTTTTTTTTTTTTTTTTTTTTTTCTCTTCCTCTGATGGGTCACTTGCCATGGCCGGTCAGACAAGGTCTAGCGATCTCAATGGAGCCTTGTTGGCCCTCGACGAGCCTCTACAACCCGCCTAATCATGGTGACGTCACCTTGGGTAAATCAAGTGAGGCGAGCTTTGTTGGGGATCGGCGATAGTCAACCTTGTCCAATCGTTGCAAGGTTGGTCTCGTCACTCGCCCAACCACGTCGCGACTCTGGCGACTTTATTTACTCTTGTTTAGCTGGTTGTTGGTTATTATTGTGGCCGGCGATTGATAATAGGAAGAAAAAGAGAAGGAAAAAGAAAAAAGGAAAAAAATTATTAAAATAATTAAAAAAATTATCTTCGAAAACTTTTTCATGAAATGAAGTGGAAAAATTATTTTGAAGTATAAATTATTTTCGAGAACAAATGATTACCAAAGGTGCCGTGGTCATCCGTAAAAATTGGCAGGGAGCATATGGCATTGTTTTCCAAGGGGGCAGCGGGGAAAAAGAAAAACAAGCACCACCCTAGTGCGGACAGCGCCCGCCGCCGACGCCCGAACGCGGCGGCGCCGCCTCGGGAGCCCGCGCTTGTCACCCCCTCCGTCGCTGCATAAATCCGGAGCCCGTGAATGAATGTTGACTGCTTCGTTCCGTGGCAATCAAGCTTCCCTCGCGTGCTCGGTCCCGATCGAACGCTTTCGAGCCATCGCGACCCGCCGCCGCTCGTCGTCGCCGACCCTCTCGATGAAAGGCGGCGAGCCGGACTCCGGCGAGGAGGAGAAGGCCTACGTTCACTACGACCACGTCCTCCCCTCTAGATACGAACGATGGACGACGAGGTATCTTTCTCCGCTCCCGACCGTCTCCTTCTGACTAGATCCTGCTGTCTGTGATGAAATTTTCTCTCTCCCGGTGTTCTCCAGGGAGAGCTTCCAGTTCATGCACAACAGGCCCTGGCAAGAAGTTCGGGACTTCTACTTTAGTGTCATCAATGGGCGCTCATCGCTTTCCGAGTTGTTCGGGGCTGAGGTGATGGTTTTGTGTTAGTCGTTATCTAAGTTATAATCTGGCTGCCGGACCGGCTTTTGATGTTGTTATACTTTGGGGGTTGATGTTTTTGCTTCTCGTCTTCTTGTTTTGGGGTTCAGTGTTTCAGTGGAATTTATTTTGAGTAGAGTCAAATTTGGTGTTTATACTTTGGTTTCTGGATAAAGAATTCAAGCCTTCTGTTTTGGCAATCTTTCTTTGATGAGCAGCGGTTGGATTTGAGCATTTCCCCAGTTATGGCTTTACCCTTTTGAACAATGTTAGACAATCAGTAACCTGTCGAATGAATGGGCTTAAGCCAAAACTTGTCCAAAGCGATTTATGATTGAGTAAGATATCTGAATGATGCAAGTGTACCTGTTTTGATCAATTCATAACCCGTCAAATTTTTGTGTGCTATTATAATTTAGTCTATGGCATAATGACAGCAAAGAAAACTTCACGGTGGCAAAGAAACTATGACCCCCATCTGAAATAATTAACACAGATTTTGGTCTCCACTTATATTTTGATGCTGGAGCTATATAGTATATAAACTTATTGTTGTTACTGTTCACTCATATATCACAAACTTCCATGCATCTCTTTTTTGATTTCTCATAATTCGTTCATCTTCAAAAGTTAGAGCATGACGTTATTATATTAGCAAAAGGAACTGTTACGCTGAGTCAAGCCCCCTTCTTTTTTACGTCCCTCCCCCCACCCCCAAAAAAAAAAATAATCAGCCATTCACCATAGCTTTTCTACTAAAGTTGGTTATATTTATTTTTGTTATGAAGAACTATAAATCAATTTAACTTGTGATTCAGGAAACTCCATTATTTGATTGTGACAGAGTTCTTGGTTTTAGAGCTTTCAAATGCTTATCTCCATTCATTTGAGTTTAGGGCCTTATTTGGACTCAGATGGCCTACTGAAGGAGACACCATATGGTTTTGTTATCTTCAGTGTACTGATGTCACCCCCTCTCCTTTTTTTCTAAATTAAGATTCTTATGACAAGATTCTCAAAACTCAGGACAAGAATAATAGCCACTACTATTCATTCTCCAGCTAGATGACTTGCATTCTGTTAGTAAAAGAACCAAACAATTAGATATTTGAAGTCGGCACTGACTCGTACTCAGAGGCATGTGATGGTCCTTGCATTTATTTTTGACTTGTCTTAGTTTAATATGACTCTTCAATGAAGATACTATGCACTCAAACCATATTGCGCATATCTTCATAGTTGCTGATTTTATGGAATTTGTGTTGTGCTGATGCATGAGTCCATTCATTTCGCAATCATGTAACACTAGTAGCATTGACAATTTGATTATAAACTTTTTCTCAAGAGACAAACTTCTTTTTCCTGTCTCTTGTGTAGTTCCTCAACATAATAGTTTTTTGGCCAAACACACACTTTGTCTATAAGCAAGAATTTTTTCAAAAAGCAGCAAGAATTTGAACCAATAGTTTCCTAGCCTAATAGTGAAAATGTTCTTCCACAAACACGAGGAATAGGAGTAGGGTTGAGTAGGAAAGGATTGGCCTTGTCGTGATCCACCCTTATCGAGATGTTAAAATCTAATGTTTGATTCTTTTAGTCCCTCTCCTCATCTTGCCTTAAAGAGAAAGAGTAGGGCATGTGCAAAAGAGAAACTTATTATTAATCTGTTGTTTTGTATCAGTGTAAATTAATATCTAGCTTGTTGACATGTATCATAAGAGTGCCTTATACCCTCCTGCTGTAATTTTCGACTTGTGCTTATGAGAAATTAAAGTGTTACATGTGCTGTTGAATTACCAGTAAGCATTTTGGAGGGGATGGATTAGCATGTGTCCATTGTATGTTTTTCCAATGTCTGCTCCGGAAAAGTTAATGAACTCTGGTGTGGCACAAAGGGCATATTCAGTCTACCTCTGTTAAAAATTGGAAGTAGTTCTTGCTAATATTACAGCTGATGAAAACGGAATCACGATACTTCAATCTTGTCCTACCATGATGCCTTGGGGATAGCCCTCATGACATGAGTCTGGCTTAATAAAGATATGATCATATAAGACAAAGAAGTTTTCTTAAATGCAGAGTACAAAATCAGTTGGTTAATATATGCATTCATTTGAGGTAAAATATAAACCTCTAGAGTATGTATTATTGATACTAAATAAGTTGCATCAGTTTAATAGATGCAATCTGCAAAATGGTACGCATTAGGTGTCTCTTCAAAAAGTTGTTGGAAGAAATGTGATTGTTGCCCAAACTGTATAGAATAAGCTGAACTGAGAATCTGTAAATTCTGACGAAAGTAGTAAGGATTCTCTGTGTGGAAATTTGTTAATGCAAGTTTTTGATGGTGTTAGTGATTAATTTTAATAGGTATTTGTAATGTCTTGATTATTGTACTAAATATGGAGAATTTTCTCGTCAGAGATCTTTTGTTCATGATGATACCAAAATTCCAGAGGCTTGTGAGGAGTCTAGAGTAGAGAGTCTTCCTGAAGGGAATAGGTCTGGAAGATGGGAAAGAAGAACATATAAGATTGTCCTTTCTTATCACGGTGGTTCTTTTGATGGTTGGCAAAAGCAGCCTGGCTTGAACACTGTCCAGGGGTAAGTTGCTTCACCTTCTGCTTCTACCTCAAGCGTTCCAAGTCTAAACTCAGTGCATTGTCTAATCTATGGATTATATGTATTTGGTTTACTATCAATACCGTGCTTTCTTTGTCATAATTTTCTGATGTTGCCTATCTTCCCTATATTTCTCATTTATGTGAACATTATAATCAATACCCCCCTCATGACAACTTTTTAATTTCCAACTTTGGCACTGACTTGAAGCGTTTACAAATAGTCCTCCACTTCAGCATGTAGACTTTATTCTAAAGTGTCTTTTGGGAGGTTGAATATGCAAATAGGTAACCAACCACTCACCATGAGGGAGAGTAAAAGCATGCTTGCAGACACTTGCATGTACTTACTAACATCCATTCACCAAACTAAGAAAAAGTGAAGCCATATGCTGCAATTTTTCTCTTCTGTTTCTGTGCCTAACATCTATATTCCCCTCTTAGTCATGAAGCTTGACTTGAACCTTGGGTCGAAGCTCTGACATGATCTATGCAAATGAACTTTTACTTTGGACAGCTCAATCGAAAGATCTCTTGGGGAGTTTGTGGATGAGAAGAAAGCTAAGCTCCTAAAGGACAAGTCCTTGCCAGTGGAGGGCTGTGCTCTGGTTGCTGGGCGTACTGATAAAGGAGTAACAGCTTTGGGGCAAGTCTGTTCATTCTGTATGTTATAAATCATTCTCATTGAAGTTCTCCTATGCATCTATCTCATTAAACAGTTCTTGATTTTTGAGTGACGTCCTTTCAAATGTATCCATTTTTTGCTTCTTGGAAAAGAATATCAAGCACGAGACACTTTATATGCTTCCTGCTGCGTTAATTGGGGAAGTTTTAGTGAAAGGTATCCTTTTTATTTGTCAAGAAATTACTATATTTATTTTATAGGCAATGGGAGGGGGACTTTAAAACAGGTTCACATCGGACCCTCCCATTATTTCTGGTTCATCATGGCTTTATCAATCATAAAATCCCAAAGTTAATGGGAGAGAAAGAAAAGTGAACTTGGAGATTGCAAGTGCAGCTTTGAGAGGAGAGCCATATATTTCAATTATTTGTTGTTTTTTTTATGGGTGGTGGGGGGTTAAGAAGGTTTGGGGATTTGGGTTTCCTGCAATCTTAGTGAAGATGGAGCATACAGCTTGTAGGTGATTGATTAGCTTGAGTTAAAAATGTTGTTTGGTTTTGCTGCCTTTTTTTAAATTCCATGTAAGCACTTTTAATGCTGCGAAAAGGTCCTCATGTGCTGTGAAAGATAAGAAGTTGTCCATTTGCAAATTAACATATCAGGTGTAGGGCTGATAAATTTATAATTAGTGTATACACTTTAAAATTATGCAAGCCAGATTTTTACATGCAAATTTTATCATTCATATGGAATTTTCATAGTTTTTAATATCTGATGATTTTGCGATTCGATCTCACAAAATGACTTTATGATTACCTCGACAATCTTAGATAAAAAAGGTTTTTTTGACTTCCTTGTTTTCAAGTAGGTCCTACAACTGGATCAGATGAGTTTGGTGGCTTATGGATGAGCAAATAAAACTTTTGATGCGCTTATTATCAGTGATGTTACTTTTATTCCATATTTTTAGGTGAACCTACTAAGTAACTCTTTTTGGCTATGTATATCCAGATACATGGAGAAAGGATGTTGAACCTCAACATATTGAACTTGCCGTTAATACTGCAGCACCAATGAGACTCAGGGCCATATCTGTTTCTGAGGTGATGATTTGTTAATTACTTTTAGCAACAAAATCTCCTGGACTCCCCCCGAAGAATTAACTGATTTTGTTCTGCTGGGAGATCTTAATGCACTTAATTAGCATAAAACACTGATGTGGAAGGTCAGTGTAGGTATCGCGTTCATTCCATCCCAATTTCACTGCAAAGTGGAGGCGCTATTTGTACATATTTCCTTTCAATGATGGAGAAGATGGGGAGCCAAGTGAGGGGACAAAGGAGAATGTTGACAAAATAAGTTCAAAAGCTAATAGTGCATCTAGAAGCAAGGGATTTGGGAATGATATTGGTGATGAGGATCTTCAGAGTTTAATCTTATCTGACAAGGAAGATGATTTTGAAGGTGGAAATAAACAAGTGAGCTTTGAAGTTAGTCGGGTGAATCGATTTTTGCAGCATCTAGAAGGGAAATTACTGTCGTACAAGATGTTTGCTCGAGATACTAAGGCTTCAAGAAATTTGTAAGCTTTCAAGCCTCAAGATACTACTAATGCTTTTCTTGATTTATAGTTTACTCCGATAGATATTTGCACTCTAAACGATCTGTTTCCAAAAATTTTTTTAGTCATTCTAAACAGTTGAATCTTTCTGTATAGATGAGTAATAATTATGTTTTTGATCTTTTCTTCAGATTATAGAGGGGACCTGCATCTTATTTGTCTCTTGATATGTGATTGTTCATATTGTTTACATCTGATTGTTGCTTGTATTGTATGCTTTAAGCATTGTGCTCATGCGGTGATTTTTTCTTGAGATTAAAGATGGCTCCTAGGGCATAGTTGAAGGAAAAGATCACAACATGTGTTGTCCAAATCTGTTGCCCGATAAAACATCTTGCTAGCAATTTAGCCTTCTTTTACCATACTACTGTTGTCTATTTCTTGCGTATTATTAGAAAGGCTTGTTTTGAGGATGTTTTGTGCCTTGCTGAAAATCTCTTTTGTTTCAGTGGCCCACCAACAGAATGTTTCCTGTTTCATGCTCGTGCTGCTCTCGCTAGATTAAAAGGCATGGTGAGTATTTTCCCTTATGCAATATTTCATATTTCTTATTCGATGCTTGGTCAACTATCAATCCGATTCATGCATATTTTTGCTTTGGGCTGGTCTAAAGATGCAGAACGTTTTTTTATATTTTCTTCAGTTTTATGGCTAATAGCACTCTCTTTTATGTTAAATTAGGATCACCAAGAAGGAAGAAAAGTTATGTGCATTGAGCTGGTTGCTAATCGATTCCTTCGGAAGGTACTTTTCATGTCTATTGAGAAAATACTGCTTGTGAGAGCGGTTGGGCATGTCGACTCAGTTTTATACGGTCAGCAGTCCTTTGCAGCTTTTATGAACGTGCTATAGGTTTTTCCTATGGAATTTTGATAAAAGATCTGAGCAATCATGATTGCTGATTCACACATCCTCCTGTGCAATCATTCATTTAACCTTCGGACTTCTAAGATTCAGTTCTGTAATTGTATTTTAATCTGCTGTTAGTTTCAGCCTTAAAAACCTCTTGCGGTGTCGATCATTGTGCAGATGGTTCGGGTTCTTGTAGCGACATCAATAAGAGAAGCGGTGGCAGGTTCAGAGGAGGATGTGTTGATGAAGCTGATGGATTCAACATCTAGACGGGCGACTGCTCCTCCAGCTCCTCCTGATGGCCTGTGTCTCGTTGATGTCGGGTATGCAGATTTCAATCTGAAAACTTGCCTCATTAAGGGATCTTGAACTTGATATCCATGTTGGGTCATGAAACAATCAAGTTATTCTTGATATAAACTGTCATTTTCGTCTTCCATTTTCACTGCCATCTCTGCGGTCGTGGACAGATACTTCATAGGATTGTTAACGAAGGGAACAAGTCATGTGGGAACCATTAGAGATTGATTTTTAGATAGTTGGGATTCATGACTTTGCTAGATTCGCTAAAGCAGCATCAGTTCTTGGATGAAGTCCCCCTATTTATTTACTTACTAGTTTTGGTGGTAGTAGAAGCGTATTGTTACTGAAAAAGGCTTGTTATAACTCTTGTTATGATGAAATTCTCAGGAGTATGCATGTTTCTCTAAATTAACAGTGCATATTTTAGCCTCTTGACATTCTCGGGGTTTGGATGAATTCTGGTCTGACATACGCAGCCTTACCTTTCAACTGGGCAGCGCACGTTCACGGGAGCTTCCTGCACTGAGCTACCCTAACATCACCACCGAGCCGAGCTATCTTACATTTATTGATAATATTCACGTTTGGTTGATGCCAAACCAAGAGGCAAAGCAACCTGATCTTGATCTCAATCTCAGTCTTGAATCATCCGAATCTGAATGAATTCGCCATACTTGAAAAAAGAAATCAAGCATGTAGCAACCTGAGAGTGGACTCGTGTGTTCTCTTACTCAATCCTTGGTTTCTTCATGATGAGACGAAAGTCTGCGTCCGCTACCCGTGAATTTTTGTGGAAGGCGACTCTTTTTTAACTCTCGATGGGGCTAAAGGACACTCTTTATTAGGTCGAAAAGTCTAAAATGCACTCAATTAAAATGGGCAACTAATTTGGCCAGAAAAGGTAAGTAAATTGGGATTTAAACACCATCTTGAAGCCAAAAAAAGAAAAATTCAATTAATACACATGCTACTTAACTAAAAATCCCCATGAAGATAAGCTGCAAAACTATGAAAGCCAACAAATATATTTGTAAATCAAATGCGCTTGAAGCATTGGTGATGTTAGGGTCACGCTCACAGTCAACTCAGCTTATGACCCTCTCCCCCCCCTCTCTCTAAGATTTTCTTTAGTCAAATAATCAATCAAGATACTTTTAATCTGTGAATTATAAAAAAGTCAAAATGAAGATAACCTGCAAAACTAAAAAAAGAAATTACTGAAAGCCAAAAAACAGATTCAAACTTAATGGAGTTGGGCTGTGCTTGTGTGCTTTTAGATCTCAATTTACTTGCCATTTTCGGCCAAACTTTATTGCCTATTTTAATGTAGTGCATCTTAGGCTTTTTAAGGAATAGAGGTGTGTTTTACTCCATACTGGGAAAGGAAAAGGGTGGCCCTTTTTGTGGTGACAAGGCAATATAAAATTGAAAATGTGGTAAGTGAATGTAAATGCTCACAAAATAATATCATTAATGTTTTCCTCATGAATACCATATGACGAGTTTATCGCGTATTTAAAATGATCAAATCACCCCAAGATTACTTCTGATTCTCAATAATTTCTCAGACAATTTCAGTCGCATGGCAAATTATAAAGTAGCCTCTCAACTTTGGTCAAAGACTGTCATCAGGGGGGTTAGTTTCTTTTGGTCACTACCACATCACAGATAAGCAAAATTATCCAGCCAACTGTAATAACTAGATGAAGAGTGATCTTGCCAAATTTGTCTGTCCAACTTAGAGGCCAGCCTGAGATCTCTCCTAGCAACAGCTTTTTGTACAGCTCATGCAAAAGTGAGACATCAACCTCCCTCCTTGATTTGTTCTTTGCCTCCCCTTCCTCTCTCTCTCTCTCTCTCTCTCTCCCTCTCTCTCTCTCTCTCCCATACTGTCTTCATCTCCTATTCTTGGCAATCTGTCTCTAGGGTGCTTGCTTTGTGCTCGCGTGTTGTCCATCCAATATCGCCTGCCTCCCTTCCAAGCCCTTTCTCTTACCCGCTCCCCAAAAGTCCACCGAGAGAAGATCCTCCCCAATTGCAGCCTGGCCCCTTCGGAAGGGCGCTGCACGCGGCAGCCTGACGACGACGAGTGCACATAGCCGTACAACCGTCGATCATGACTCCCCAAGCTCGACCAACGTTCTGGAGCCTCTTATTTGTTATCCTATTGCTTGACGGAGCAGCAACCACCTTCGGTGCCTCCTTGGAAGCTGATTTCCTCCTCAAGTTCAAGAGCTCCCTGGAAGATCAAAGCAATGCGTTGGCCAATTGGAATGGCGGCTCCCCGTGCACCGGTGACCAGGCGAATTGGGTCGGTGTCCTTTGCACGAACGGCAGCATCTGGGGGCTGCAGCTCGAGAACAAGGGGCTTGAGGGTGAGATTGATGTGGACTCCCTGATGGGGTTGCCGTCTTTGAGGACTTTGAGCTTCATGAACAACAGCTTCGATGGCCTGATGCCTGAGATCAAGAAGCTTGTGGCTCTGAAATCCGTGTTCCTGTCATACAACCGTTTCTCTGGGGAGATCCCCGACAATGGCTTTGAGGGTATGTCGTATTTGAAGAAGCTGCATTTGGCGGGAAACCAGTTCGAGGGCGCCATACCTTCGTCATTGACGCAATTGCCAAGGCTTTTGGAGCTGAGGCTCGAAGGGAATCAATTCACGGGACAGGTCCCGGATTTTTCGCAGCACAATCTCTCGCTTTTGGATATATCCAACAACAAACTGGAAGGTCAGATCCCAGCAAGCCTTGCTAGCATGAACTCTAGCTCATTTCAAGGTAAGTTCCAGTGAAAAGGCCCCGGTTATTGCAAAAGATTAACTGAGCTCTCATGCTAAGCATCTTCAAAATGCTCCATCAGTTAGAATTCAGAAAGTTTCTTAAAAGTGCATCTTGATCATACGGACTCGTTGTTATGCAATTTGTTAATTCGTCCACATTGAAAACAAACGTTAGATCATTATATTCTTCTACATTACTATGAAAAGTTTCTTTCAAACAAGAGAATCACCAAGTGCTTGTTCTAACCAATTTTAGAGGAAATTCCTAAAAACATATCACCTGACAGGCAATGAAGGATTGTGCGGAGCACCGTTAAGCCCATGCACGGGTGCAGATGCTCCAGCATCATCAGATAAAAAAAGCAGCTCAAGTTTGACCGCCGTCATGATTTATGCGATCGTGGCCAGTGTACTCTTCCTGATCGCCCTTATCTTGCTGATCTGTTGCCTGCGAAGGCGGAACCTGACCTCACAATCGATCGAGGCCCCTCCACCGTCCAACCTGAAGAAGAAGGCGAGCTTCAAGGAAGAAGGCCATGTCAGGCACTGCTCGCCCGACCACTCCAGTAACGGCAAGAAGGCCGAGAACTTCAAGCTGTCGTTCGTCAGGGAAGACCGGGAGAAGTTTGACCTGCAGGACTTACTGAAAGCATCGGCAGAGATATTGGGGAGCGGGTGCTTCGGGTCATCTTACAAAGCAGCCCTGTTTAGTGGGACTGCCATGGTGGTCAAGAGGTTCCGGCAAATGAATAATGTTGGTAGGGAGGAGTTCCAAGAGCACATGAGGCGGCTGGGCAGGCTGAGACACCCCAACTTGCTTCCTCTTGTGGCTTACTATTACAGAAAGGAAGAGAAGCTCTTGGTCTCGGATTATGTCGAGAATGGAAGCTTGGCTGTTTATCTACACAGTAAGTTCATTTGTACAAGGCACTTGTTTTTTCACAGGTTCGCTTGGTCCTTTCTCTCTGCTATAAGTGTGTCCAGTGAGGCGAATTATGATATAGATTTGCATTCAACATATGTCGCTCCGCTTTGGTGAGATCGAGTGCATACAGATTTGATAATTGGGTCGTTTCATGGGCACGGAATTTACGCCGTTAATCAATTTCAGGCAATCATACTCGAGGCAAGCCCGCTCTTGACTGGCCGACGAGGCTGAAGGTCGTTAAGGGAGTGGCCAAAGGACTTGCCTATCTCTACAACGAACTCCCCAGCCTCATTGCCCCGCACGGTCACCTCAAGTCCTCTAATGTGCTCCTCACCCAATCCTTCGAGCCTCTTCTCACCGACTACGGGCTCATCCCCGTGATCAATCAGGAAAATGCCCAGGACCTCATGGTTGCCTACAAGTCGCCGGAATACCTTCAGAACAACCGCATCACGAAGAAGACCGACGTCTGGAGCCTTGGAATCCTCATCCTGGAGATCCTGACAGGAAAGTTCCCTGCAAACTTCCTGCAGCAGGGTCAACAGGGGAGCGATCAGGATGACTTGGCGACGTGGGTCAGGTCGGTCGCTGGGGAAGCTGATCGGTGGTCGGCCGAGGTGTTTGACAAGGAGATGAGGGCCAAGAGCGGGAGCGAGGATGAGATGCTCAAGCTCCTGAAGATTGGTTTGAGGTGTTGCGAGGGCGACGTCGAGAAGAGGTGGGACATGAAGGAGGTCGCGCAGAAGATCGAGGAGGTGACGGAGAAGGAAAGCGACGAGGACTTCTATTCTTCTTACGCATGCGAAAGCGAGGTTCGCTCGTCGAGGGGGCTATCTGATGAAATCAATTTCTCTATCCCTATCTGAGGCAATTCGTAGAATTTCGAGTTTCGGAAGAGATCCGACATTTTAGAGGAGGAACTCAAGTGTTTTACAAGTTGATACTAGCTAGGGGGTGGCTGATTTTGTACCTTTCGTCGAAACTTATTCGTTTATAAGGGGCCAAAAGTTGCTGCGGATCGTGATCAAGGTAGGGTCGTTCGAACGATTTGCTTTAAAGGCGGTCCGAGCTAATGCGAACACTTGTTGTAATTTTCACTTTTTTCTTTTCAACTCAGGCAACAACAAGACAATGCCATTACTATAGATTTTTTTTCGTTTCCAGTGAAAACATGCTCATATAAGTACTCAAAATAACAAGGTACGAACCAAGTCGACGCCTAGTCTGAGTCTCCAAGGATTAGAGCTCTTTGCTTATCCGATACAACCAAAGTTTCTAAATTAGAAGGAGCACAATCAGAAGTAGATACATCATAGTTGCCGCCAAACCCATCTTTGATAACTCATCTGCACAATAATTTGCGTCCTTTTTTTTTTTTTTTGGTCGAAACTGAAGTTGCATTGATTTATCCCAAAGTAGGGAGGCCCGCTAAGTGGGCGTCAGTACATAAAAGGTTCCAGAGGTGAACCGGGGGGGATGTAACCCAATTTGAGGGCAAACTGTTTTTTCGATGGGTTTTTGCGACCCAATCAGCAGTAGTATTCGCCTCACGATTACAAAATATCACCTGAATATTTGGTAAATACGACAGAAAATTCCTGCACTATTGGACTTGAGTCCGTGCGTCCCACGTGAGGGCCTGATGGTGGGCCACCGCTTCAACTAATTGTTTGCAATTTGTCTCAATTGATACGGTGTCGCCTGGGAGAGGGGGGTTGGAAAACCCCCAGCTGGGTTATGCTCTTGTCGGGATTGAAGGAAACCTAGGGCGTCCAAGAGCGCCTCAGCTTCGACGAGGAAGGGGGAAGACGCCGGAACAGATTGAGCCCCGCCGTGCAGCAATCGTCCGGCCGAGACACGGCATAGCCACGCCGCCGAGCCCGCTGTAGCGCCTGGGAGGTAAGCCCCATCCAGATTTACTTTGAATGTGTGCGTTGGGGGAGGGCTCCACGACTCTAATCGGGTTCTGTGAGAGCTCGATTTGCGTCCCTTACACATGCTTAAATCTTCACCTGCTGCAATGCAGCTAACATGTACCTGTGTTCGTGCATAATTGAGTTCAAACTAGGGAGGTCAACATTAGTATTCTACAAAGCATATATCAAATTATTGGCACCAAATTTAATCTCTAAGGTTGCGTTTGGTCGTCCAAAATTCTAATTAAGATAGGATTGAATTGGATAAGATGTGAAAACTAGGAGATTTTGTTATATCTTATCAATTATTTGATGATTATAGTGATAAAATCAAATATATTCACGTTATACTAATAACGGTATATTAATATAAATGAATCACAAATTTTACAAATGGAGATGGTAAAAATCTCTCGCAACACTCTTGTCTATTTTTATTTTATTTTATTTTACTCTCTTTTTTTCATTAATTAATTTTTTATTTCTTTCTTCCCCTTCCATCATTCTCTAATAAAATTTTATTAAATGGAAAACCATACTAATATACCTAAAATATTAAAACATCTAAATTATATAATTAATATGTATTCCATATTGAATTTATATTATAAGATAGAAATAAATTCGAATATATAAATAAAAATAAGATTAAATTAAAAAATAAATTGTTATTTTTTGTTATTTATAATTTCTTTTATTAGAATTAAAATATTATTTATAATAATATATAATTTTAGATTTGTTAATTTAAGAAGTTTATTTTTAGAAAAATAACTTTCCTATTATGAAATTAGATATCCTATTTACCTTTATCCTACCTCCCTATAAGATAATTTTATCTGGCCTATATCCCCTTATATTCGACTTTATTTGGTCTTGAGTAAGCACTAAACATAGGATAGGATAGATATCATGAATTTTATCTTGACCGCCAAACGTAACCTAACTGGTTCTATTTAAAATGAAAGGTATCCTTTCTTAATAGCCTGCATTTATGTAGCAAATGTGGAAGTTTTTCCTAAATGGCAAGTCTAACCTTTCACCTATTCCCCTTGATTATCCCTTATTATGCAACCAATTCAATGACTCTGTACTCTCCAATATCACTTGTCAGAATTTAATTTTTTTTTTAACAATCATATTCTAACTCTCAACTCACTCTTAGACTTTTGCCCTACCTCCATTCAGAATGTAAGAGTCAAAACCTTCACTTGAAGTTAAATGTCTCCACCCCAACCTTTTTGGGAAGATATGGATTCGAATTTCCCATCTCCGTTTTCCCATGTGGGAGGTTGGTCAATATGGCAAGACCTCTGTGATTGTTAGAATTTAATTTGAACAAGTTTGTTTGTGGAATTCACATTTCGCTCTTGATTTGGACTTTTTCTAGTATTGTTTGATCTTTTCTTAATGTAGCATATTGTTCCCTTACTTAGAATTATGATTAAAAAAACATTCCTATACATCCAAAGAACCCACAATCCTATTAAGAAAGTAGTACTTCAAGAGATCTTAGGCCTATTGTACCAAGTTTTAGTTCTCGCATTCGCCCTATCAACTCCCTTGAGGACCTCCTATAGCTCTCTACCATAGAAAGAGGTATTCTAATGTTGGAAAAATGATGTATTGGAGGAGAAATATGTAACATTGCTTTTGTGACTGGAAAAACATAAACAGAGATAATAACACTAAGAAAGTGATAACAAATTAATAATAATGACCAAGTCAATTTATATAATCTTTACAAGTGAAAATTATTGTTTAAAAACCAAATATAAATTTGCAAAATGCTACAAACTTGTAAAGGAATTAAAACAGGAGGTGAGTTGTGGTTATTTGAATCTTTTTAAAGCAATTGGTTCCCACCAACAATAATAAGCAGTTTCACGAACTATGCCTCCTAATATACAACACTAGAAACTCGTTTGAATTAGCACTATACAAATAGGATCCGATCGAACACTTCTCGAAACCTACACACCTAGGGAAAATTGAGGTGAAGAGATGTGTTGTGAGGTTTAGGGTCTGGGGGCACCCATTAAAGGTATTTTTCTTATGTGAATGGAGTGCATGTGTACCCATGACTATTGAATCATGCTTGTTTCTAGTTGAGCTTGCCATGGGTATTTGGGAGAGACCAACATTAAAACATGATTTGTTTTGCAGAAAATGAATAATTTGGAAGCCTTATAAAAGAAAATGATTGCTTGCGTCTCTTATAAAAATGAATAAATGAAAGATACTTTCATTTGTGATGAAAATATTTAGGCATAAATTGTGCTCAATAATAAAAAATATTTTTCATTGACTAGAATGATACAATCGATATTTTTTGAAATATATTTTTCCAATTATCCATTTTCGGTAAAACTAATGGAGCTTAAATGTATTGGAGAAATCCAAAACTTGAAAATAATTTATGGTTTTTGAGGATCAATTATTTTGGCATGCCACGACCCTCTCAAAGTGGACCCTAATAGAATTAACCTATTGTTGGATGAGCACAAATATATCCTCTCCTTAGGTGGTGCTCAAGTTTCACGGCGCTCTCCCGAACCCTACCAATTGCAATTCGTTTACTCATTGATTGTTACATGCTAGAGTTGCCACTAATATATTCTAAATTGGTTAAAGCTCCGTAAAGTAAGGGAAGTCGCATTACTTGTGGGAGCCAAAAAATTGGGTTCAGGGACTTAGTTATGTTCAATTATTTTAACTCCTATTGATTGGTATTTTCATGAAGGGAAAAGACTACTAAAAAGCCCAAACTATGTTCACTGTAACATTAAGTCAAACCAAATGAAACCAAATGTACTCATTTGGCACATTTACACCAAACTTACATTGGTGTAACATATTAACTCTAAACTTTTATTTTTGTAACATCAAAAACTCTAGAGCCATCTGCTTTATATTTAATCTTGTATACCCACTTGCATCCAATTGGTTTGCGATGAGGAGGCAATGACACAATATCCCACATATTATTTTCCATTAGGGCTTGTAGTTATGCTTCCATAGCCTTTTGCCAACGTGGATAATTCACTGCCTCGTTATAACTAGAAGGTTCTTGTTCCTCAGATATATGGCTAATACAACACATGTAAACTTATGATAGCCAATTAAATGAAACATATGACGAGATAAGATAATAAGTACCTAGTGAATTCAAGGTAGCACATACATAGTGCTTCATTTAGGCGGCAGTCGAGTGATACGACCAGATCTCTGTGGAGGATCATGATGTTGCATTGAAAATGGTTCTTCAATAGAAATTAATGCAGAAGGAGATGTTATTTGTTCATGTTGAGACTCCTTGTTTGATGTAAGAGGACTGACAATCGAATGGCCCACTGTTAGAGAGTTTCCATCAAACATTGGAAGTGATATTGCTCTTGGCATTGGATGCTCTGGAGGAGAAACAATAATATATGGGTTTTCAGGATAAGTCTTCTTCAAACAAGAATTGATGATTACTTGTTCCCTTCTCTGAGCTCTCGGATGAAGAAGTCTCATCTTGGAAAGGAAATATGTCCTCATGAAAAATAACTTCCGTGCTCACAAAAAATTCTCTTGTGGATGGTTCAAAAATCCAATATCCCCTTTTTACACTTGGATATTCCATAAATATGCATCGACGGGCACGAGGATCCATCTTAGTCCAAGGCCCTACTATAGTCACATAACATAGACAACCAAAAACTTTGAGATGACTAAGTTCTGGTTTCTTCCTATTGAGCAACTCAATGAGTCTTTCCATCTAGAATGTGTGATGGCAAGTGATTGATTAGGTAAGCTACCATGACCACACAATTTCCCCAAAATATTTTAGGAATGGATGCTTGGAATTTAAGAGCACGTGCTACTTCTAAGAGATGACAATGTTTACCCTCAATGACTCAATTTTGCTGTGGGGGTGTAAGTGCAAGAGCTCTCATGCAAAATTCCATTTGAGGAGAATAAGGAAGCACACTCATTATTGAAGAATCCTCTCCAATTATCAATGCGGATGCATTGAACAAATTTTCCAAATTGATTTCTCAATAGAGAAAGGAAAGTTTTTAGATGAGAAAGGACTTGGCTCTTCGATTGCAAAAGAAAGATCCATGTGGCATGTGAGAAATCATCTACAATTGTAAGGAAAAAACAAGAACCATCATGGTTTGGAGTGTGATAGGGTCCCCAAACATTGGCATGGATTAAAGAAAAAATGCCGTTTGTATGAGGGTTGCTATTTTGGAAAGGGGCATGTGTTTGTTTTGCTAGAGGGCAGAGAGGACATTGAGAATATGGAAAAGAAGTAGAATGACCCAATCTTTGATGATTAAGAAAATTTTTATCATTGGTAGCAGTGTTACACAATGATTGCTTATTCAACTCAATATAAGGAATTTTGAAATTGCTTTGGGAAATTGATCCAAAAATAGAGCCCTTGAGAAATTCTACCCAAGCCTATTAGTTTGCTAGTCGGAAGGGTTTGAAAAAGACATTTATCAGAATGAAATAGAGCACTATAGGAATTTTCCTCACAAGCTCGACAAATGTAAATAAGTTTGAATTGGAAACTAGGAACATAGAGTACGTTTTGAAGTGTGATAAAGGAACTAAGGTGCACTGTGCCAGTTATTGTGACATCAATGACATTTCCATTTGGAAGTTGTATTGAGATAGGAAAGGGTAACTTCTTGATATTGGAAAGAAAAACTTTATTGCAGACAATGTGGTCACTAGTGCTTGAGTCAATTATCTATGCATCCTTGGAAATTGAGTTTATTAAATAGTAAGAAATACCTATGAAATTTCTAGCTTTATCAGAAGCATCCAATTTCTTCAAGATTTTTCATTAACTTTTGATATTTATCACAACTAATTGACTTGTCAACTCACTGACCGGTTACTTGTAAAGCCGTGGAAAATTCTCTTCTTCCTTTTTCTCTAGGTTTGCCATACAATTTCTAGTAATTATCAATTGTATGATATAGATGGTTGCAATAATTACAATACAATTTGCCTTTTCCTTTATTTCTTGATGATGTGGCAGATGGAAGATTGTTCGATGGTTTGAAAAAAGGAGCCAGCATGGACTTATATGAGCCGTCTGATCCATGGGGGCGGAGCTGGATAGGCTATCGAATCTAGAAGAGATGAACCCATGTGGACCGTCCGATCCAAAAGAGGTGGAGTGTAACATCCTGAAATTCAAGTCCTTTTAGGGAGGAACGAGCGTTAATTTCTTCAATGCATTGTTGGTTGATCTCACTCGGAACTGATCACTCCTGAGATACTGACCTTGAGGGGAAAGGCTAATGAGGACAGAACTCGTGCGACTAAAGAACTTGACCTGGGAAAACGACTCGACCGTGAGACTTGCGTAAGGACGATCCTATAGTCATGCAGGCCGATTCCAGGGACAAATAGAAGTCGATTCGCGGACAGAAATAATGGGACGACGGGTGATTCCGCCTACTGTTATCGAACCTGCGAACGACCCTGTGTCGATCCTTGATAATCGTGTACTTTGAAATAAGAATCGATTCTTCGCAATTTCATGTAGTCAAGGACGTCCATGTGTCGAGAAGTCTTGAACGTGAATTGGCACGAGTTGGTTACACGTGAATCCTCAAAGCCGCCTGTCAGTCTGAGCAATACCAAAATGGCATTCGGGCGAAATTGACATGGCATGAGAATCCAATATTAGACTTCGAATTTTCGGGAATGTTCGAAAAGGACTTTTGGACGATGCTTCTTAGACAGTCGACACTGCCGGTTGAGTCGAGTATTTGGAAAAGGGACTTTCGGACCAAGAAAACGAGCCTGTGAGGACGTGGGCCGGGCAAAAATAGTGTGGGCCTCACGCCCAAGGTAGGACAGCCGCCATGGAAGGCCTGAGGCAAGCAAGTGAGCCCGTTGGGCCAAACCGACCCTTTACCCTTCCGAGCCCATTGTCTAAAACCGAGCCGATTCAAGCCCAATAAATTCCCGAGCCCGTTCCTATTCATTTTCAAGCCCATTTCCTAGGCCCGCCCTTTCATTTTCAGCCCAAGGACAGATTGGGAAATGTGCAAGGTGGAAATGACCAAAATGCCCTTGGATATTTTGAAGAAAAGTCAAAAAGGAAGAGAGATAAGATGAGGTCATTGTTTGGCAAGTGGGGCAAGCCTTGATGGCTTGGATAAGGCTTATCCTTCAGCCTTCACTTCACTCTCTCTCTCATCTTCATCTTCTCCAAAATCGCAGCACCTCTCTCCCATGGTTTTCCTTCCTTCCTTCTGTTTTTCAGTTCTGACCTTTCACCGAAAATCGAGTTGTTCATTGCCTTCCCATTGGAATCTCGTCTCGTGCCACCGGCCGTTGTGTTCAGAAGACGAAAACCGTTCAGACAGCGTCGGCCTTTTTACTAACGGAGTCGCCGGCCGTCCCGTACGGCCGCCGGAAGTCGCTGCTCGCCGGACCGTCACTATTCCGCCTGCAGCAACTTTGTTCCGCCGTTTCTTCCGTTTCTCTCATTTCCGGCCAAACCACCGCCCATCCCAGCCACAAGTGGTTCCCCCTCGACCCCCAGGTGCCGCCGATCGCTGGTCCGCCGCTCGCCGGAGCTCCGGGCAGCCCGTTCAACTCCGATCAGCCACTTTCCTCCTGTGCAGTGCAGTTTTCAGTGTTGCAGTGGGTATTCCGAGTTTGCTGCTGTTGTTCCAGCCCCGGGACCGCCTTGGATCGTCGTGGTAGAGGTCCCCGGGTGTCGGGTTCGTCGCCGCCGCCGCGTCCGTGTCGTCGGCCCGCTTAACGGGTGAGTTTAGCTCCTAATCCCTATTTAGTGCCTAAACTTGCTTAGGGTTGGTTAGTTAGTGTTAATCTTGCTTTAAGGGGTTTAATTAAGTTGTATTAGCCCTAAGATAGGTGGTTAGATAGATGGTTAAGATTAGATTAGTTTAATTTTGCTTATTTAGCTTAAGTGTGCTTAATTTGGGATTAATTGTGTTTATGTGATTAATTAAGCATGATTTGCTTTAATTGAATTGATTAATTGTTTTAATTAATGTTTTGTTTAATTTCTGGATTAAATGTTTTAATTAATTGAATTTCGGAAAAATCACTGTTCATAATTACTGTTCACGAGCACTGTTCACGATTACTGTTCACAATTACTGTTCACGGCACTGTTCATCCAGAGGCTAATTTTTGTCTGAATTTGATGTGCTATTGATTGTTATGATTAATTGAAGTGCCGATTGCTAATTATACTCATGATTGATGATGAAATGCGTGATCGAGTGTTGGTTGGATTTGGATTTTGAAATTGTCGAGTGAGATCGCATGAAGTATTACGTGAGTTATGTGAAATGGCATGTCGCATGAGCATGAGCGATGTTGCATTCACGACATAGCAAAGTTATAAATGGATTTCTTGATGATGTGTTGCATGATCACATTAAGAGAGGAAACCCCGGCGTTGCCGGAAGACCGCCAATCCTTATGGGGTTGTGCCGTGGCCGTTTGGTCGTCCTGACTTTTGTCAGTTGCCTGACCGCCAATCATTTTCAAGCCCATTTCCTAGGCCCGCCCTTTCATTTTCAGCCCAAGGACAGATTGGGAAATGTGCAAGGTGGAAATGACCAAAATGCCCTTGGATATTTTGAAGAAAAGTCAAAAAGGAAGAGAGATAAGATGAGGTCATTGTTTGGCAAGTGGGGCAAGCCTTGATGGCTTGGATAAGGCTTATCCTTCAGCCTTCACTTCACTCTCTCTCTCATCTTCATCTTCTCCAAAATCGCAGCACCTCTATCCCATGGTTTTCCTTCCTTCCTTCTGTTTTTCAGTTCTGACCTTTCACCGAAAATCGAGTTGTTCATTGCCTTCCCATTGGAATCTCGTCTCGTGCCACCGGCCGTTGTGTTCAGAAGACGAAAACCGTTCAGACAGCGTCGGCCTTTTTACTAACGGAGTCGCCGGCCGTCCCGTACGGCCGCCGGAAGTCGCTGCTCGCCGGACCGTCACTATTCCGCCTGCAGCAACTTTGTTTCCGCCGTTTCTTCCGTTTCTCTCATTTCCGGCCAAACCACCGCCCATCCCAGCCACAAGTGGTTCCCCCTCGACCCCCAGGTGCCGCCGATCGCTGGTCCGCCGCTCGCCGGAGCTCCGGGCAGCCCGTTCAACTCCGATCAGCCACTTTCCTCCCGTGCAGTGCAGTTTTCGGTGTTGCGGTGGGTATTCCGAGTTTGCTGCTGTTGTTCCAGCCCCGGGACCGCCTTGGATCGTCGTGGTAGAGGTCCCCGGGTGTCGGGTTCGTCGCCGCCGCCGCGTCCGTGTCGTCGGCCCGCTTAACGGGTGAGTTTAGCTCCTAATCCCTATTTAGTGCCTAAACTTGCTTAGGGTTGGTTAGTTAGTGTTAATCTTGCTTTAAGGGGTTTAATTAAGTTGTATTAGCCCTAAGATAGGTGATTAGATAGATGGTTAAGATTAGATTAGTTTAATTTTGCTTATTTAGCTTAAGTGTGCTTAATTTGGGATTAATTGTGTTTATGTGATTAATTAAGCATGATTTGCTTTAATTGAATTGATTAATTGTTTTAATTAATGTTTTGTTTAATTTCTGGATTAAATGTTTTAATTAATTGAATTTCGGAAAAATCACTGTTCATAATTACTGTTCACGAGCACCTTTCACTTCACGAGCACTGTTCACAATTACTGTTCACGGCACCGTTCATCCGAGGCTAATTTTTGTCTGAATTTGATGTGCTATTGATTGTTATGATTAATTGAAGTGCCGATTGCTAATTATACTCATGATTGATGATGAAATGCGTGATCGAGTGTTGGTTGGATTTGGATTTTGAAATTGTGGAGTGAGATCGCATGAAGTATTACGTGAGTTATGTGAAATGGCATGTCGCATGAGCATGAGCGATGTTGCATTCACGACATAGCAAAGTTATAAATGGATTTCTTGATGATGTGTTGTATGATCACATTAAGAGAGGAAACCCGGCGTTGCCGGAAGACCGCCAATCCTTATGGGGTTGTGCCGTGGCCGTTTGGTCGTCCCGACTTTTGTCGCCTTGCCGACCGCCAATCATTTTCAAGCCCATTTCCTAGGCCCGCCCTTTCATTTTCAGCCCAAGGACAGATTGGGAAATGTGCAAGGTGGAAATGACCAAAATGCCCTTGGATATTTTGAAGAAAAGTCAAAAAGGAAGAGAGATAAGATGAGGTCATTGTTTGGCAAGTGGGGCAAGCCTTGATGGCTTGGATAAGGCTTATCCTTCAGCCTTCACTTCACTCTCTCTCTCATCTTCATCTTCTCCAAAATCGCAGCACCTCTCTCCCATGGTTTTCCTTCCTTCCTTCTGTTTTTCAGTTCTGACCTTTCACCGAAAATCGAGTTGTTCATTGCCTTCCCATTGGAATCTCGTCTCGTGCCACCGGCCGTTGTGTTCAGAAGACGAAAACCGTTCAGACAGCGTCGGCCTTTTTACTAACGGAGTCGCCGGCCGTCCCGTACGGCCGCCGGAAGTCGCTGCTCGCCGGACCGTCACTATTCCGCCTGCAGCAACTTTGTTCCGCCGTTTCTTCCGTTTCTCTCATTTCCGGCCAAACCACCGCCCATCCCAGCCACAAGTGGTTCCCCCTCGACCCCCAGGTGCCGCCGATCGCTGGTCCGCCGCTCGCCGGAGCTCCGGGCAGCCCGTTCAACTCCGATCAGCCACTTTCCTCCTGTGCAGTGCAGTTTTCAGTGTTGCAGTGGGTATTCCGAGTTTGCTGCTGTTGTTCCAGCCCCGGGACCGCCTTGGATCGTCGTGGTAGAGGTCCCCGGGTGTCGGGTTCGTCGCCGCCGCCGCGTCCGTGTCGTCGGCCCGCTTAACGGGTGAGTTTAGCTCCTAATCCCTATTTAGTGCCTAAACTTGCTTAGGGTTGGTTAGTTAGTGTTAATCTTGCTTTAAGGGGTTTAATTAAGTTGTATTAGCCCTAAGATAGGTGGTTAGATAGATGGTTAAGATTAGATTAGTTTAATTTTGCTTATTTAGCTTAAGTGTGCTTAATTTGGGATTAATTGTGTTTATGTGATTAATTAAGCATGATTTGCTTTAATTGAATTGATTAATTGTTTTAATTAATGTTTTGTTTAATTTCTGGATTAAATGTTTTAATTAATTGAATTTCGGAAAAATCACTGTTCATAATTACTGTTCACGAGCACTGTTCACGATTACTGTTCACGGCACTGTTCATCCAGAGGCTAATTTTTGTCTGAATTTGATGTGCTATTGATTGTTATGATTAATTGAAGTGCCGATTGTTAATTATACTCATGATTGATGATGAAATGCGTGATCGAGTGTTGGTTGGATTTGGATTTTGAAATTGTCGAGTGAGATCGCATGAAGTATTACGTGAGTTATGTGAAATGGCATGTCGCATGAGCATGAGCGATGTTGCATTCACGACAGAGCAAAGTTATAAATGGATTTCTTGATGATGTGTTGTATGATCACATTAAGAGAGGAAACCCCGGCGTTGCCGGAAGACCGCCAATCCTTATGGGGTTGTGCCGTGGCCGTTTGGTCGTCCCGACTTTTGTCGGTTGCCGACCGCCAATCATTTTCAAGCCCATTTCCTAGGCCCGCCCTTTCATTTTCAGCCCAAGGACAGATTGGGAAATGTGCAAGGTGGAAATGACCAAAATGCCCTTGGATATTTTGAAGAAAAGTCAAAAAGGAAGAGAGATAAGATGAGGTCATTGTTTGGCAAGTGGGGCAAGCCTTGATGGCTTGGATAAGGCTTATCCTTCAGCCTTCACTTCACTCTCTCTCTCATCTTCATCTTCTCCAAAATCGCAGCACCTCTCTCCCATGGTTTTCCTTCCTTCCTTCTTTTTTTCAGTTCTGACCTTTCACCGAAAATCGAGTTGTTCATTGCCTTCCCATTGGAATCTCGTCTCGTGCCACCGGCCGTTGTGTTCAGAAGACGAAAACCGTTCAGACAGCGTCGGCCTTTTTACTAACGGAGTCGCCGGCCGTCCCGTACGGCCGCCGGAAGTCGCTGCTCGCCGGACCGTCACTATTCCGCCTGCAGCAACTTTGTTCCGCCGTTTCTTCCGTTTCTCTCATTTCCGGCCAAACCACCGCCCATCCCAGCCACAAGTGGTTCCCCCTCGACCCCCAGGTGCCGCCGATCGCTGGTCCGCCGCTCGCCGGAGCTCCGGGCAGCCCGTTCAACTCCGATCAGCCACTTTCCTCCCGTGCAGTGCAGTTTTCGGTGTTGCAGTGGGTATTCCGAGTTTGCTGCTGTTGTTCCAGCCCCGGGACCGCCTTGGATCGTCGTGGTAGAGGTCCCCGGGTGTCGGGTTCGTCGCCGCCGCCGCGTCCGTGTCGTCGGCCCGCTTAACGGGTGAGTTTAGCTCCTAATCCCTATTTAGTGCCTAAACTTGCTTAGGGTTGGTTAGTTAGTGTTAATCTTGCTTTAAGGGGTTTAATTAAGTTGTATTAGCCCTAAGATAGGTGGTTAGATAGATGGTTAAGATTAGATTAGTTTAATTTTGCTTATTTAGCTTAAGTGTGCTTAATTTGGGATTAATTGTGTTTATGTGATTAATTAAGCATGATTTGCTTTAATTGAATTGATTAATTGTTTTAATTAATGTTTTGTTTAATTTCTGGATTAAATGTTTTAATTAATTGAATTTCGGAAAAATCACTGTTCATAATTACTTGTTCACGAGCACTGTTCACGACACGTTCACAATTACTGTTCACGGCACTGTTCATCCGAGGCTAATTTTTGTCTGAATTTGATGTGCTATTGATTGTTATGATTAATTGAAGTGCCGATTGCTAATTATACTCATGATTGATGATGAAATGCGTGATCGAGTGTTGGTTGGATTTGGATTTTGAAATTGTCGAGTGAGATCGCATGAAGTATTACGTGAGTTATGTGAAATGGCATGTCGCATGAGCATGAGCGATGTTGCATTCACGACATAGCAAAGTTATAAATGGATTTCTTGATGATGTGTTGCATGATCACATTAAGAGAGGAAACCCGGCGTTGCCGGAAGACCGCCAATCCTTATGGGGTTGTGCCGTGGCCGTTTGGTCGTCCCGACTTTTGTCGGTTGCCCGACGGGGGGACATGTGACGGGACTGCGGTAGTGGGCGGGTCCTATGTTCCCGTCGCCTGCGGGACTGCGGTAGTGGGCGGGTCTTGTGCTCCTTCGGGAATGCCGTCGAGGGAAGGGATGACCCCGACGTCGCCGTGCCTCGAGGTAAAGAGGACGAAGCCGGTTTAGCCGAACCGCCAACCATAAGGTTGTGCCGTTGGCCCGGGGGGCGTTAATAATCGGAGCATGTGTGAGTGTGAGACATGAGAAAGTTGTGTGAGATGCTCTGATTATTCGCATGCTCTTAACGTCGTGATGATCGCATTAATTATGGTACGCACGCATGAGTTGACAAATCGTGCGGGGTGTGGCAATGGCCGTGAGATCGCTTGTGACGCGATTCGCATGTGATTGATGAATTGTGTCATCTAACGGCCATGTGCCTTGCTTGCATTGTATGAGATTGGACGCGCAGGGTATGGCATACCGGGTAAGGTTGCATGCGAACCGAATATTGATTGTGGGTTGCCCTGTCTGTTGTTGGCCGTTGTTTGGTTTTGGTTGTGGGTTGTTGGGTTGAGTGAGGGGTGGTTCTGGAGAGATACCCCGGGTTGAGTTGGCGTACTAACCGGGGCTTAGGGGGAAGAACTCGCTGAGATTTTATCTCAACCCGTCGTGGTAAACATTTTCAGGTGTTTAGAATGGCGTACCTGCAATGGAGAATCCTGCGCCCGCTTCTCCAGTGATCGACTCGACGGAGCTTGAGTCCGATGGGTCCGAGTGACCGTGGTGTTGAACCCGAGGGTTCTTTGTGTACTGTTGGATTAGCCTAGTTCTTTTGGTTTCGCTTAGAGGATGGATCGGCCTTTTTTGTCGGGCTTGTAATTCGGAAACGATCCTCCGTTGGTTAATCCAATGAAGATGTATAAATGAGTAGTTGTTGTTGTCATTGATGTTCATCCCTCTATCCCTGTTTGATTGTCTGGGGATGGTTCGTCTTCCGCTTGCGCTTAACGAAAGATAAAATGAATGGTCGTCGACGGGTCCTGGGACGTCGCTTTCAATCGACCAAGGTAATGGGGTTGCCGCGAGCTCGGGGGTTCGGGGCGTGACATGGAGCTTCATGGACTGTCCGATCTAGAGAAGGGCAAGCGTGATTGTGGGCTGTCTGATCGCCCAATTAGATCTAAGCCGTCCATTCCTTTCTTGAATGTTCTCGACTCTTCTTCTAGAAACCCTAGATTGAAACCCCTATTTTCCTTTTGCACTATGTCCTTTGTCCCTCTCAACAGATCGTGAGCCGTCATTGCAAGGGCAACTGTTTCTTTGGTCTTGTTGAAGTCCATCACGGCAAGAAGTTTTCCTCTTGAACAACAAGCTAGTAAATTTGGCCAAGTGTTGGCACGGGCTCCATGGGCAAGATTTGTGTTTGGAACGAGAGGTAAGACTTGTTCATGATGAGGAGAAACCTTGTCACTTTCTCTCTCTCCTTTATGCTTTTGTACTATTGTTGGATCAGCTCCGGCCATTCAAAATTTTCCTCAGCCACTTCCAACTCATTCCATAGGGCTGAGAGCTTGTTGTAAACAATTGTGATGCTCATCTTCCATTGCTTTAATTTGGAGATTTGTTGTGTTAATGAAATTTTTTTTACTCGATCCAATTTTCCATACATTTCCTTGATGTTTTCCCACATCTTTTGCGAGTCCTCCATTAGGGGATGTCCGGCCGTGACTTTGGGGGTGATGCAATTGTCAATCCATGTTTAGATAGGTTGGTTGTATTTCCTCTAGAGTTGCGCTTGACGTTCGTTGGATGGGATCAAAAATGTTCTTTTGATAAATCGGTCTTTGTCCATGGTCACTAGTGCATGTCGGAACTCGATTTGGTCGAGGCCGGATAACTATTGGGTGATGAGTTTCAACAATGGTCCGTCGGCGGTCGATGTGTAAAACGGGTCGTCGGGCTCTGGTCGGTCACTGGCTGCTATGAATTGGTATGAGAAGAAATTGGGTTGGGGAACTGGGTAGGGATTCATCATTGAACCTGCATTGCCTAGTCTAGACACATAACATGCATTGAAAAAATTTGACCTGATGGCTAGGCTTGCCCCAAATGAGGTTGGTAGGCCTCTACTAGGTTGTGGGCTTGCCTCGAATGAGGTTGGTGGGCCTCCACTGGATTGTTCTCCATGGCTTTGATTTGTTGGCCATGGGCCTGCTTGTGTCGGCTTGTAGAACCATGCATTTAGGCTCATTTGGAAGGGTAGCCACTAGATGGACTGGCCTATAGTGGGTTGGCCCCCAATTAATTGGCTAGAAATTGGGTGGCTCGGAACAAGCTGTCCCTAGTTGGCTTGGGCCCAAGCCTATTGCTCCTTGCTCATGTCCTCAGTTGGCAAATCCTAGGTAGGTTCCTGTATTGTTGAACCTCCTTGCAGGTTTGATTCTTCCGCAGCTAATGAACTGTCCTTAGATATGATGTTGGTAAGGCAATGAAATTTTTTTTTTCTTTTTTCTGGAAGTGTTTAGATACTGATTCCTACATTGGAGTGTTAACCTTGTTTTGTAGGTTAGGTTTCCCACAACAACATGATGCAAAATAATCCGGAGGGCAATTAGAAAGTGTGGAAGTTAAGTGGAGAAGGCACACTTTGATACCATGTCAAAATATGCAAAGAGGAAAAGCAAAGCCAAGGAGTCGAGAATAGAGGGTGTAAAATGTGCACTTCTCATTCATGCTTTTTTGTTTGTACAAGGAGAAATAAATATTGTACAAAGATATGATTAATAAAAGAAAGTGTATATTCTCTAATCTAAATGTATCAAATCTAATCCTAGATTGATCATAATGTATCAATTACAAATATGATAAATCTTTCGATAATCTGGACAAATCTTCCGAATCTTTGAGCATATCTTCCAACACTTAAAGTCCTATTTACCCCAAACAAGTAACAAGAAATCCAAACCTGAAAGAGGGTCATTGTCGGTACCTCTAAGTTTTGTTCTTCGACTTGCAGGAAATAAGAAAAGGGAATCAAGAAAAGAGAGAATCTGCATTTAAGTTGATTTTGGAGAGGGTTTGGTTGGATCAACTCGTTCTTACTATTTCTGATAGTGAAAATCAAGTTTTCTTGGGTGTTGCTCATCATCAATTGAAAGAGCTAGACCAGCCCTAACCAGCACCCATCTTTTGCTTTTGATCTTGTCCTATGAAGACGGTCTGAACCCAACGTTCGTTCAACAACATTCATGTCCTCCTAATATGACAATCTCAACCAGCCCTTTCTGACATGAGTCATTTTAAATAGATGATATAAACATAGAAGAATATCAAAGACACCATTATGTGGACCAAGCTCTGATACTCAACCTCCTTTTGCGCCTTCTTCTCGGCATCCAATCTCTTCCGCACGTCCTCGTCAGCCAGTTGCCGAGCCTTGGCCACCGCTTTGTATTTCTCTCTCTCCTTATCCATCACCGCCCATGCGGCTTGCTCCGATGAACGTGCTTCCAGCAGCTTCTTTTCCAATTCGTTCTGGTACTCGTGGCAATCTCTTACCTGCAAAATGTCCGACGTCATGACGGAACAATATACATAAGAATTCTGCACGTGAACAAGAATCGCCAGCCCTTTAGTGCTTATTAAACCTTGGACAAAATTTTTAAAAATACATGCGATTTATAGCTTTTACTTACCGTCTGCTTCGCTCGGATTGCTTCCTTGCAGGCTGTATGGTACAGGTCTATTGTCCTCTTGAGCTCCAATTTTGTCCTTAACATCTCTTCTTCCACTGCTTCCTGCATATTCCATATAGCCAATTAACCAGATAACCTATGCACACACACACGTATATATTTGTACAGAAAAAAAAAGTAATTGCTTGAATATTTCCGGCTAGGATTTTTTCAGTTTAATTTTTTCGTGCTTGATTCAGTTAGCTACGTAGTCATACAACCGACAATGAATGCGCCAATCAAGTCACTAAGAGAAATGAAAGACGGCCATGCGGGTTGTAGCTTTTGACCTGGGCTGTGTAACCGAGTGTTCAATCGTTCATTTCCAAATCATCAACAAATTTGAGTTACATGTAACATGGAAATGTTCCTTACAGCGAAAGGCAATGACCACGATATCGACCCTTCACCATCTTGTGTCGGCGGCTCCTGCGCTGAAGCGAAACTGAACGTGCTTGACCGAGCGGACGTTTCATCGTGTTGAAAATGTAAGCTCGCTGAAGAACTGCTCATCCTTCCCAATCCCAGATCTTCATAGAAGGAAAGGAAATTGCTGTTGGTGCTCAATCTCCCTGAGTTTGCACGGGAGAAATCATTCTCGCAAGTGGAGAGCTCATCGTACGGCCCGCTGCTCAGGTGTCGAGAGTTCACGGTTGTTAAAATATCAATTAACAGGCTTAAGCTATGGTTAAGAAAATCTGGCATAATTTAATGGCATGAGGTCTATATTCAGGAGTTGTCAATGTCTTTTCATCATTACCTTCAATCTAAATATCAAAATCGTCGAGTTAAAGTCTCATTCATTTCATGGCTCAGTTAAAACACACTTCTTCATCCTGCCATGCCTTTCCACCGTCATTTCTTATCAACAAATTGAAATTCTCTTCGTCTTTTAAACATTATAAAATATCTAAATTTCATGAGTTTAATTTAGTGTAGGATAGACGCGAGTATATCAACACACTAAACTACCTTTCCTACAGATCTCATGCATATATAATGCGCATTATGTCCGGTTTGTTGCATTGCTCAAAGAATTGTGATGGCAAAATCTGTACCTCAAATGGTTAAGTGAATCGACTTGTGCCGTCTTCTCAATTGTCAACAAGTTTGGGACAGGACAAGTTGCGGACCGCACGGACACAGCTTTTCCTTTGCCTATTACATATATATTGCAATAATCCGGAGCGTACTTCAAGATGATGTTTGGTGTATCTGCGGACTTGAATAATCTGAAAGAAGAAAGCATAGATATAAATAAAGGAAGGTTTTTAACCAGTCACGAACAATTGCTCGCTTTAATAAAGTATCACAAGAATTTCGGAAATTCTTATGGGGACCGGATCCACAATAGATCGGATAATCTCATGGTGTATTGAATGCAATGGAGGGGCGAAGTTCAAACATGAGAGGGCTTGTGACAGTACCTGGAGAAGCTCTTTCGTGAAGCCGATCCGAGTAACAAAGTGTCAATCGCATGTCTTGAGACATATTCAACTAAAGCTTTTGCTACATCTGAACTCTCAAGTACAACTACTTCACATTTTACCTGTCGAAGTTCAAAATTAGAGGACAAGAAGCATGCTGCTCCTAATATTTTCTACCAGTGCTAGATGCAAGGCAAAATCTGAAGTCCAATGGTTCATTCGAGTCTTTATGTACTATTACTCTGTTTTTCATACAAATTTGTATAAGAATGGAAGGTGAGGAAGCAGAAACGCACTCGTTTCCACAAGCAATAGCAGCGAAAGGGAAGGCTGAGCTCCATAGTTTGAGCATCGGGTTGTGTCTCTTCCGACCAGGCTGTGCCAAAATATGAATCAATAAACGAAAAAAGATTGAAGAGGAAAAGCAAAACACTAATTTTCAGTAGTATTCGCCATGATAATTAGACTTCTCCACCTTTTCTTTTACTTTCCTCAAGCTCATATTTCATGAAAACAGTCTGATCGGAGATGATTGGCGACTCAGATACATCAGGAATCAAATAACGTCCGAGAGGGGGAGAGAGAATGGAACCTGGAAACGGACGGGATGTCGAAGGCCGGCACTTGACATGAACGAGCTTGAGGGTCTGGTTTGGCAACGAGACGACATTCTCGATGGCCCATCTGAGAGCATTTCTGCTGGGCTTGTCCCTGTCAATTGCAACCGCTATCAACCTTTCCCTACGGCCACCTTCGCCTCCTCTCCTTGTCGCCGCCACATTGTTGTCCCTCCCTCTCATGCTCACCATCGTTACCGTCGTCGTCACCTTGTCAATGCCACGAAGATCTGTGAATGCGATTGAGATGGGATGTGCACCTCGGTATCTGCACGAAGCTTTTGGCTTTTCCTTCCTTTCTCTGGTATTATTATACTCTTTTTCCTTCCTTCTTCCTAGATTTGCAGGGTTTTGTTGGGCGGTTTTGGATGTATTGAGGACGGAGAGACTCATGTCATCAGTTAATGTCTAGTTAGGATTTAGTTTTCTTGTTTCCCTCCAACTTCAAAAACACAAGTCCAAAAGAAGTTAAAAAAAGACAGCTTGAGAAGTTCGAAACGTAACGCAGGTCGTAAGACTCGTAACATCCTCATCGACCGCTTTAACTTCTCCTTGTACCATTTCTCGTGGTTCCTCTAGAATCCTTGTCCTCAGGGTGTTGTAACGGTACCGTACACAAACATCTCAACAGTTTTTTTAAGGCGAAATTATCCAAAAAAATCCTTCAATTTTATTGCGCTTTTGACCAATTCAACTCCTTAATTTTCAATCGTCTAATTGAATTCTAAATATTTTCACGTCTTACTAATTGAGTTCATATTTTATAAAAAGAAATTAGAAATTTTTTTAAAAAGTTAAAAAAATTATTCATGTTAATGTTGGCCAGTTATGTCATGTAGAATCGCCAATATCCACGTCAATGGTTTCTGGCTTAAATTAACCCAATAGATTCAATTGGCAAAATACAAAAATATTTAATTTGCAGTCAGTAAAATTAAAATGTTTATGATTGAATTGGCCAAAATGCAATAGGTGTAAGATTTTCTTAGGCAATGTTTTTGGTTTTTCTCGAAGGACCCAGGGAGTTTGGAGGATCGTCCCGTAATTTTCTTGAACTCTGAAAAATTACTCCGATAATCCAATGTCAGAACTTGTTCTGGTTTCCATATTATGTGCTGCTGGCTGTTGTATTGCTGTCTGCAAATAAAGACAATCTGAAATCTGAGACATCGACTTACATAAGAAAGAAATCGAACTTGGGAGAGATTTGAGTATGTTGCTTACTTGCGCTCGTGTACTAACTATGCATTAAAGATTATTATGTGGTCAATTACAATCTTGTGTTCAATATTAATCGTTCAATGAAAAATCCAAACAAATTTTTTATTTTATTTTGATTTTGCGCCAAAATTCACAGAACAGAAAAACGAAACCCCCGACCATTACGCGAGCGCAAAATGGGCACAACTCAGACCGTAAATGTGTTGAGTTAAGAGTCAGGACGAAGCACGTATTAGAGATGGGGCATAGGATAGGGGCGGGATGGGACCGGGATTGGGATCACGTCCCCCATCCCCACCGCACCGTCAATTTTTGCGGGGTCTCACTTTGGCCAAAGTTGATGAATCATTTTAGCAAATATATACTAAGAAATTGGCGAATATATTCATCAATTAACATAGATTTTTGAAATAAATCACAAAAAAGACTTGTAAATATGTAAATTTTACATCAACAACTCCCAATAGAAAAATAGCAAAAAATTGTTTCATTCGTTCTTCCAATCAGTAGTAGCGTCGCTATAGTTAAATTAATAGTAGAGATATATCATTTGAATTCTTGGGCACTTCGTGGTATAGTAATATGTAAATTAATGAGAGTTAAATGAAAAGTTATTCACATTATATTATTATATATACTTTAATTATGAATATCATAATCTTGAATGGATAACTTTGATATCATGACTTATTTTGATATTTATATTTTAATATTTATATATAATTGCTATCTATCTTATTTAACTAAACAACCAAAATACGCATATCATAATCTACATTTAAATATATTATTTGCAATTATCATCTATATTAACTTAACTAAATATACAAAAAATATACTTTAAAAGAATACAACGGAGCAGGTGGGGCGGAATGGGCAGGCGTATTACCACCCCCATCATTTCCCCAACCTGTTCTTGCACGAAAAACCGTGTTGTTCGGGTTTAATGCCGATCCTTAGCATAAAATAGTCCAGGCCAGCTAGGCATGGTAAGGCTATGAACCTTATGACATGGCCTAAGAGATTGAGGAGCCCCGAACGAGTCTTGAATAAGGTCAGGGTTTGTCCAAGGCCCGGTCAAGTCCCTCCCTTGAGCTTAGCAATTGTTCGATTCCTGTAGCTTGTCCTATCCCGCTCGTCCTTTTGTGGTCAGATGATCCTGTGTTTCCAAGGCCTGACCATGCAACTGGCCTTGGCAGATGACCCTTGAGCTCTCTCACGTCCTAGACCCTCATGTAGCCTTGTAATGATTGTATTGATTCAAACACCACCGTTGGATTGATGAGGGGATTGACGGATCGGTTCAATTTGGCTCTTGTATAAACAGGGGACCCTCAACCCACCTTGTACATGCTTGATCACAAGTGAACGATACTCTGCTTTACTCTAAAACGATTCTTGTATTTGAGTGAGTGAGTAAAGGCTGACTTGAGATCATTCCTAAGGCCGCACAGGCATGAGTGATCGGTGTAAATTGAACGACCCGTGACAAGTGATATCAAAGCCTTTGTTCATGCCTTCGTTCCTGCCTTCATTCAGAATAACGGCCAATCCATGTTCCAGTATCACGAATGCCCAGGGTGAGGATCATGAGGATTGTAGAAGGACGACCGAGCGAGTCGGCATCCAAACCAGGCATAGTCGTGCTATGTTTTGTTTGAGGGCATCAATGGGAGAGTGGGAGTGTCGAATGACGATTCTAGAGGAGAACATCATGGATGCCAGTGGGTTGGTGAACAACTTGAACTAGATTGTTGATGGAGTGGAAGCCAATGGAGAGGGGTTCTTGGTCGAGATGCAAGAACTCAAAGGTGGCATGAGAGAACTCCGTAATGAGTTGCTAGGGTAGTTGGTCTGGGAGTTGCAACAACAGGAGGAGACTTGGGAAGCCGCAATAGTGGCCATGCGTGCGAAGATTACTGAACTCAAGAGGAAGCTCGTCAAGGTGGAAGCTACACGTGTGAACAGAGGTGATCACCGTGCATCCACGAATGGACGCACCTAAGCCGAAAGAGTTCAAAGGCTCACGAGTGGCTGAGATGTGGACAATTTTCTGTGGTACATGGAGAGGTACTTCTACCTTCTTGCATCCTGATTTGGTGATAGCCACTTCGCAAAACTATCTTCAAGAACATGGTTGAGTCATATAATTCATTAAGCATATCATCAAGTCTAGATATAGGGTACCTATACTTAATAGTGATGTTGTTGATGGCTTGGTTATCGATACATAGTCTAAATGAACCATCTTTCATGGGCATGAGTAGAGCCGGAACGGAAGATGGGCTCATGCTTTCTCGAACATACCCTCTGTCGATAAGCTCATCAACTTGTCTTTGCAACTTATTCTTTCCTCCAAATTGCATCGATACGCTGGTTTATTGGGTAGAGAAGTACTGGGTAGCAAATTGATGTGATGCTCAATACCTCTAATGGGAGGTAATCTAGGTGGCAATTCCTCCGGAAACACATCTACAAATTCTTTCAACGAAAAATGCATTTTGGGATGTAGATGACTCTCTTTCTCACTCTTTTTCTCTACCATACGCAAGGAATAACATCCTTCTATTTGCTAATGGCTCTCTCAACCCGTGTTTCACTCAAGAAAAGATTTTCCTTACTTGTGTTTCCCTCCCCAAGTTGATTTTTATGTAAAATGGACAAATTCCAAGGTATAAGAGTAATGCATTTTTGTTCATTGTTAAACGAGCATGTGTTTGTACGCCTATTATGCACATAATTTCTATCATATTGCCATGATCTTCCCAATAACAAGTAATATGCATCCATCGGAATTACATCACAAAAAACTTGATCTCGATAATCCTTCCCAATTGAAAATGATATGAGAGCTTGTTTGTTTACCTTAAGATCATTTTCTTGGCTAAGCCATTGGAGCTTGTACGGTTGAGGATGTTTAGTTGTTGAAAGCTTGAGCTTGTCAACCAAGGTCGTTGAAGCGACATTGGTACAACTCCCATTGTCGATAATGACTGAACAAACCTTCCCGTTAATAATACAATGGGTGTGAAAGATGTTCTCCTTTTGCTCATTCTTATCAGGGTGCTGGTTAGGGCTGGTCTGGTTCATTCAATTGATGACAAGCAACACCCAAGAAAACTAGATTTTCACTAGTAGAAATATAAAAAAAATTCGATCCAACCAAACCCTCCAAAATCAAACCAAGTGAAGGTTCTCTCTTTTCTTGATTCCTTTTTTTCCCTGCAAGTTGAAGAACAATTTTTTTTTTTCCTTTGTGAATGCAACATTAATATTGATGCTTAAGACTTCTTATATAAACAACCTAATAGAGGGGCATCCAAATATCACAAACCCCATAGAGGTTGGGGGGAACGGGTGTCACATCCCAGGTGTGTGACCCTCTTCCATATCTATACACTCATTTTAATCTTATAATAGGTTAGCATTTGTAACATGAATTAAAACAAGACTTAAGTGAGGCTAAATAGGGCAATTTCCATTCCATTATTAGTTACATGGGCTATGACATCCTAGATTGATTCACTCGAGGTATTGTCCACTTTGGCCCGTCCTATTCCGAGTCTCGCGGTTTTATCCTTTTTGACGTATAGCCAAGCACTTTCCTAGGAGGCCATCCATCTTGATAGTGCTCTAACTTGGGCTTGCTTAACTTTAGAGTTTCACAGCAAAGTTTGTCGTTATGTCAAATTGTATCTTTATGAGTTAATTTCAGTTTTCACATATATATCTCAGAATCGCTCTTCCTTTGTTTGGTGCATGGTTCAGTTCATTTATTCCCCTTCGCCATCCTAGAAGTTTGCCAGGAGCCGCTCTTTATATAAATCCTCTGGCTCCGACAACCACTCCCCACCTTCATTGGACCAAGTTGTTACAGGCCTACCAACTTCTGCCTGGTTTGTCCCTTAACCATACACTTACTAGAGGAGGTCCCGCTCTAATACCATATTGTGACATCCCTGAATTGATTTACTCGAGGTATTGTTTGCTTTGGCCCATTCCATTCCGAGTCTTGTAGTTTTATTCTTTTTGACCTACAAACAGGCACTTTCTCAGGAAGTCACCTATCTTGGTAGTGCTCTAGCCTGTGTTCGCTTAACTTTAGAGTTCTAAAGCAAAGCTTATCATTATGTCAAAAGGTGCTTCTATGAGTTAATTCCAATTTTCACATATATATCCCAAAATTGTTATCCCCTTATTCGATGCATGGTTCAGTTCACTTTTACCCCATTCACTATCCTAGAAGCCCGATAAGAGCTGCTCCTTATCTAGGGCCTCTGGCTTTGGCGACCACTCTCCGCCCTCATTAGACCAGGTTGTTGCATGAGCAGTGCATCAAAACATTATACTTAAGCTAATTATTAGAGTACATCAAAAAAGGATTTGCTCTCTTATAGTCAGTTAATAGTGGCTATTTACATCATCAACGGCCACTAGCACCCAGTAACATCCTGAAATTCGAGTACTTTTAGGGAGGAACGAGCGTTAATTTCGTCAATGCATTATTGGTTGATCTCACTCGGAACTGATCACTCCCGAGATACCGACCTTGAGGGGAAAGGCTAATGAGGACGAAACTCGTGCGACTAAAGAACTTGACCTGGGAAAACGACTCGACCGTGAGACTTGCGTAAGGACGATCCTGTAGTCATGCAGGCCGATTTCAGGGATGACTAGAAGTCGATTCGCGGACAGAAATAATGGGACGATGGGTGATTCCATCTACTGTTATCGAATCCGTGAACGGCCCTATGTCGATCCTTGGTAATCGTGTACTTTGAAATAAGAATCGATTCTTCGCAATTTCATGTAGTCAAGGACGTCCATGTGTCGAGAAGTCTTGAACGTGAATTGGCACGAGTCGGTTACGCGTGAATCCTCAAAGCCGCCTGTCAGTCTGAGCAGTACCAAAATGGCATTCGGGCGAAATTGACATAGCATGAGAATCCAAGATTGGACTTCGAATTTTCGAGAATGTTCGAGAAGGACTTTTGGACGATGCTTCTTAGACAGTCGACACCGCCGGTTGAGCCGAGTATTTGGAAAAGGGATTTTCGGACCAAGAAAACGAGCCTATGAAGACGTGGGCCGGGCAAAATCAGTGTGGGCCTCACGCCCAAGGTGGGACAGCCACCATGGAAGGTCCAAGGCAAGCAAGTGAGCCCGTTGGGCCAAACCGACCCTTTACCCTTCCGAGCCCATTGTTTAAAACCGAGCCGATTCAAGCCCAATAAATTCCCGAGCCCGTTCCTATTCATTTTCCAGCCCATTTCCTAGGCCCGCCCCTCCATTTTCAGCCCAAGGACAGATTAGGAAATGTGCAAGGTGGAAATGACCAAAATGCCCTTGGATATTTTGAAGAAAAGTCAAAAAGAAGAAAGAGAAGATGAGGTCATTTTCTTGACAAGTGGGGCAAGCATTGAAGGCTTTGATAAGCCTTATCCTTCAGCCTTCACTTCACTCTCTCTCTCCTCTTCATCTTCCCCAAACCGCACACCCTTCTCTCCCATGGTTTTCCTTCATTCCTTCTGTTTTTCAGTTTGACCTTTCACCGAAATCTGAGTTGTTCATTGCCTTCCCGTTGGAATCTCGTCTCGTGCCACCCGCCGTTGTGTTCAGAAGAGAATTTCCGTTCAGATAGCGTCGGAAAATCGCCGGAACGAGCTGCCGGTCGTCCCGTATTCCGGCCGAAATCCACCGCCGGCTGGACCGTTTTCTGACCGCCTGCTGCTGTTCTGTTTTGCTGTTTCGGCCATTTTCCTCCCTTTCCGACCCAAACCACCACCCATCCCATCCTCAAGTGGTTCCCCCTCGATCCCCAGGTGCCGCCAGTCGCTGGCCCGTCGCTCGCCGGAGCTCCGGGCAGCCCGTTCAACTCCGGTCAGCAACTTTCCTCCCCGTGCAGTCAGTTTTTCAGAGTTGCAGAGGGATTTCGAGTTTGTTGCTGCTGTTCTCAGCCCCGGGACCGCCTTGGATCGCTGTGGTAGAGGTCCCCGGGTGTCGGGTTCGTTGCCGCCGCCACGTCCGTGTCGCCGGCCCGCCTAACGGGTGAGTTTAGCTCCTAATCCCTATTTAGTGCCTAAACTTGCTTAGGGTTGGTTAGTTAGTGTTAATCTTAGTTTAAGGGGTTTAATTAAGTTGTATTAGCCCTAAGATATGTGGTTAGATAGATGATTAAGATTAGATTAGTTTAATTTTGCTTATTTAGCTTAATTGTGCTTAATTTGAGATTAAGTGTGTTTATGTGATTAATTAAGCATGATTTGCTTTAATTGAATTGATTAATTGTTTTAATTAATGTTTTTTTTTAATTTCTGGATTAAATGTTTTAATTAATTGAATTTCGGAAAAATCACTGTTCATAATTACTGTTCACGATTACTGTTCACGATCACTGTTCACGATTACTGTTCACAATTACTGTTCACGGCACTGTTCATCCAGAAACTAATTTTTGTTTGAATTTGATGTGCTATTGATTGTTATGATTAATTGAAGTGCCGATTGTTAATTATACTCATGATTGATGATGAAATGCGTGATCGAGTGTTGGTTGGATTTCGGATTTTGGAATTGTCGAGTGAGATCGCATGACATATTGCGTGGGTTTTCGAAATGGCATGTCGCATGAGCATGAGCGATGTTGCATTCACGACCAAGCAAAAAGCAAAGACAAGAATGAATTGCTTGATGATGTGTTGCATGATCACATTAAGAGAGGGAACCCTTGCGTTGCCGGAAGACCGCCAATCCTTATGGGGTTGTGCCGTGGCCGTTTGGTCGTCCGACTTTTGTCGGTGCCCGACGGGGACATGTGACGGGACTGCGGTAGTGGGCGGGTCCTATGTTCCTATCGGGCTTCGGGACTGCGGTAGTGGGCGGGTCCCGTGCTCCTTCGGGAATGCCGTCGGAGGGAAGGGATGACCCCGACGTCGCCGTGCCTCGAGGTAAAGAGGACGAAGCTGGTTTAGCCAGAACCGCCAACTATAAGGTTGTGCCGTTGGCCCAGGAGGGGGCGTTAATAATCGGAGCATGTGTGAGTGTGAGACATGAGAAAGTTGTGTGAGATGCTCTGATTATTCGCATGCTCTTAATGTCGTGGTGATTTGTGGTACGCACGCATGAGTTGACAGTCGTGCAGGGTGTGGCAATGGCCAGGTGAGATCGCTTGTGGCGCGACTCGCATGTGATTGATGAATTGTGTCATCTAACGGCCATGTGCCTTGCTTGCATTGGATGAGATTGAACGTGCGGTATGGCATACCGGGTAAGGTTGCATGCGAACCGACTGTATGATTGTTGGTTGCCATGTCTGTTGTTGGCTGTTGTTTGGTTTTGGTTGTTTGTTGGGTTGAGTGAGGGGTGGTTCTGGAGAGATACCCCGGGTTGAGTTGGCGTACTAACCGGGGCTTAGGGGGAAGAACTCGCTGAGATTTTATCTCAACCCGTCGTGGTAAACATTTTCAGGTCTTTAGAATGGCGTACCCGCAGTGGAGAATCTTGCCCCCGCTTCTCCAGTGATCGACCCGACGGAGCTTGAGTCCGATGGGTCCGAGTGACCGTGGTGTTGAACCCGAGGGTTCTTTGTGTACTGTTGGATTAGCCTAGTTCTTTGGTTTCGCTTAGAGGATAGATCGGCCCCTTTTTGTCGGGCTTGTAATTCGGAAACGATCCTCCGTTGGTTAATCCAGAAGATGTATAAATGAATAGTTGATGTTGTCATTCTTGTTCATCCCTCTATCCCCGTTTGATTGTTTGTTGGTCTCGGGATGGTTCGTCTTCGCTTGCGCTTAACGAAAGATAAAATGAATGGTCGTCGACGGGTCCTGGGACGTCGCTTTCAATCGACCAAGAGAAGGGGTTGTTGCGAGCTCGAGAGTCGGGGCGTGACAGCACCCATCTTCTTGACTACAACTAAAACGTGATATCTAGTGGGCTACACACAATGGAACTCACTACCCTACTTGCCCATGCCTAGCTCAATCACTTCCCACCATCACTATCCTGCTCCTCCTCCTCCTCTAGATCATTGTATTCCTCCAGTCTATTGCTACCATCATTTGAGCTATTGCTGCCATGCCAAAGGTGCAATGGCCCTTTTAGTTCATTGCCCTCCTGAATGAACCATGCCACAAAGCGCATTGGGATTTTTTAGGTACAACCTATGTCTATCAAAATCATAGAACTCTGGTGAACAAATACATGTTGTGACCTCAAAAAGATAAACTCCTCTAGATAACCTTTGAACCTAAAGGGCTAACCATAATGAGCAATCGAAAGTACATCCATACTTAATTATCTGAAAATGGTAATTCAATAGGAGTAAGCCAAAGTTAGCAAAATATAAGATAAATTCATAAATCAGCTATTCTAACATACTCTCATATTCCTAAGATTGCCAAGTAATAACTCATGCAATGTAATTAATTAGATTCTCATGCTAAACAATAGATACTTAAGCCAAGCACATGCCAAATGCAACATACACATTACACATGTCTACATGCACTGCCATGCCATATCAATTTAACCATCTCCATCTCACGGATTTAATCGATGACAACTTGGTATTGTGTAGGTCACTTCTGACTTGTCGTTTATCTAGACTTCTAGGGAACCCTGTTACCTCCCAAGCATCCCACTTTAGGACATCTAGGGAACACACAACATCTTGGTTAGCCCTCCTGACATCTATTCCATGCCATCATTAGAGAAAATGTTTCTAGGTCACACATGGCCAGACTTCTAGGGAGACCTATTACCCCCCAGGCATTCTCAACATACTCAGCGCACATAATGCATCAACATATTTACTCATGAAATTTTCATGTATGGGAAAGCCAACATAAATACCCATCAACAGAGAACACCTGCACTAATAGAATTTGCCTTTTCTTAGAAAATTTGAAACCAAGCCACATCTCAGCAATATCTGACTCATTGGAAAGTTTAAAGTGTGCAATTGTCATCTCTAGAAGAATCATTGGAAGATTTCCACTTTATCTCACATAAACAACCTCATTTAAAAGATTGGATAGAATAAGTCAATTTTGCATAGATCCATAAATTGACCTTACTAAAATAGTATTTGACCTCCAAAAATTTTGAATTTCAGATATGTTCTAGAAGAAGACACATGGAGAAACATTTCTCATAAGGACTTGGGCTCTAAGTTAGTACCCAACCTGGTTATAGGTATAGGAAGTTCGGCCTTTTGGTTTTAAGTTAGTACCCAACCTGGTTATAGGACTTGGGCTCTAAGTTAGTATCCATTCTCATTTCTAGCCACCTCTACTCTATAAATCAGAATACCAAAGGCTTCAACCACCTATTATAGCATCCATAGAATGTCTATAACACATGCAATGGGGTTTCATGGTTGAAAAACTACATGCAAAGCCAAACCAACCCACTAAACTAACATGCAAGACTAGAAATGAATAGAACAACAACATGCAAAGTTCTTAGCCTCATTTTGCACCTCTCTTAGTTGAGTTCATCAATGGAAATCCTTGGCTTTCATGCATCAAACAAACCACACGACGAATAGCTCATTTGGGAGGCAAAACCAAGAGAAAGGAAGATCAAATGACTAAGGAAGATATCTCTCCTTGCCTTGATGTTTGACCGCCTTGAGGGGAGTTCTTGAGCAAGGAAAACAACAATGAGGAAGAAAAATGAAAAGAAGGCTGCTGATTTCTAGGTTCGGCCGAGAGGAGCGTGAAGGAGAAGAAACTTTTTCTTCTCAAGGAAGGAGAGAAATGAGGGAGGGGAGAGAGAGAGAGGGGTGGCCAACGGTTTATGATGGGTGAGGGCACATGATAAAAGCTTGTAGAACACAGTCCATGCTTGGGTTGCGATTGGCTTAAGTACTATTCATCAATGATGGCATCCACACATTGCTTCGAGGGAAAAACATGAATTTGTGGCTTGATTTTTAGGGTAGCTAACCCTAAGGTGATTAGGGGCTTAATTATGGCTTATTTTTATGTTAATCTAATCACATGTGATTCTACATAAGACATACTTTAGGGTATAATTACCATATTATCTTAATTGGCCATAATATTTTTGTTTAACTCAAGAACATAAGCAAAACTATGTTCTATAATTACCCAAGGAAATTTTCTCAAAATCTCGATTTCAACTACCTCAGATGAATTTTCAAAGATGTCTCGAGATATTTTAATTTCCATCTCAACCATCATTGACTTGGTTATTATTAAGAAGTGAAATTCAGGATGTCACAACGGGCCACCCAATAAGAAGCCGGGTATTCCTCAGTTGGGTCTTAGCAACCCAATCAATTACTATATTTCAAACTGATCACGGTCAAGTTACTATATATATGATAATTTCAAATAATATATTCAATAGATTATGATATATGTATTCCAAATGTAGATGGTGATTAAATTGAAACATTAAAATGTAAACTACCAATATAAGTCATGATATCAAAGTCATCCGTTCAAAATTACAATTTTCATAATTAAAGTATATATGAAAAATCTAATGTGAATAATTTTTTAGTTCATTAATTCACATATTACTATACCATAAAGTACCCAAGGGTTCAAATGATACATCTGTACCATTCATTTAACTATATTGACCCACTACTAATTGGAAGCACGAATGAAACAATCTTTTGCTATTTTTATCTTGTGACTTGCTGATGTAAAATCTAGATATTTACAAGCCTTTTTTGTGATTTATTACAAAAAAAAATCTATGTTAAAGTAGGGATGCATTCACCAATTTCTATGTAAATATTGCTAAAATGATGCGTCACTTTGGCCCAAGCGAGATGCCTTGCCCCACAAAACCGACGGCGGGGCGGGTGGGGAGGACGTGATCCCACCCATCTAGACCTGTTAAATGGATGGGTTGGGTTGGGTTTGGGTCGGGTCATAAATGGTCCAACCCAAATTGACCCATTAACCCGTTTATGACCCATTTAAACATAGTATAAAATTTTTGACCCATACCCAACTCAATCTATACCCAACCCATACCCAACCCGACCCATATTATTAAAACATTTCTCTATCTAACTAAACTTAGGAAAACTTATTCTTATAATCTTTTTTAAAGATTTTAAACTTATTCAAGTTCATTAACAACCCATGTATTTTAGTCTTTTTAATTTTTAAACCCATTATAAATACACCTGTCAAAATGGGTCAGGCTTTCATTAAATGGGTCATTAATGGGTTATATTAAAAGAAAGCATGACCCATTTATGACTCATTTAATATTTAAATGGGTCATAAATGGATTATACACCCATTTTGACAGGTGTACACCCATCTTATGCCCATCTCTAATGCGTGTTTCGTCCTGACTCTATCCATTTATGGCCTGAGTCTGTGCCATTTTTGTGCTCACGCCATGATCGTGGGGTTTCATTTTTTGTTTCACAATTTTTGGCGCAATATCAAAATAAATAACATGTTCACATTATTCCATTGAACAACTAATAATGAAGCCCTCGTCTAGTGGTCTACAAGGGTTGCCACCTCTCACTCAGTGGCCGGTGAGCGTTGGCCAACCATCGCCTGTGATCGATGAAGGCCACCGATACCTCTTGTTGGCTTGTAAGAAAAAAAAAAGAATATAAAAATTTCCAAATTTTTTATGTCACTTGATATAGTCAACGTCTTGCTATAATTAACAAAACGTGAAAAAATTTAAGACTTAATTGATATAATTGAAATGTATAGAACTGAATTGACTAAATTGTAATAAATTTAGGACTTTAGGACAATTTCCCCTTCAAAAGCCCTTTAAAATGTTTGCATGTTACCGCACCTTAGGATAAGGTTTTCGAGAGTAACCATGAGAAATAGTGCAGTAGAAGTTAAAGCGGTCGACGAGAAGTTACAAAACGCGTTATATTAGGATCATCTCAAGCTGTCCTTTTAACTTCCTTTGACATGTGTTTATAAGTTGGAGGGCGGAAACAATAAAACCAACGCCCAACTGACGAGACGAGTCTCTCCATCCCCACTACATCTAAAACTGCCCAACAAAACCCTCTAGAAGATGGAACTAAAAACAGTATAATACCGGAGAAAAGATGGAAAGAAAGAAAGAGAGAAAGCCAAAGCTTCATGCAGATACTGAGGTGCCCATCCTATCTCAATCACATCCACAAATCTTCATGCCATTGACAACACGAAGACGACAATGGCGAGCTTGAGAGGGAGCAACAACAATGTGGCGGCGATGAGGAGGGGAGGTGAAGGTGGTGGTAGGGAAAGGTTGATAGCGGTTGCAATTGACAGGAACAAGTCCAGCATATATGCTCTCAAATGGGCCATCGAGAACGTCATCTCCTCGCCAAACCAGACCCTCAAGCTCATTCACGTCAAGTGCCGGGCCTCGACATCCGCTTCATTTGCATGTCCCTCTCTCTCTCTCTCTCTCTCTCTCTCTCTCTCTCTCTCTCTCTCTCTAACTTTATTTGACTCCTGATGGATATGAGTCACCTATCTTCTCCGATCGACAGTTTTCATGAAATATGTGCTTTAGGAAAGTAAAAAGAAAAGGTCGAGAAGTCTAATTATCGTGGCAAATACTACTGAATTGTTTTGCTTGTCTTCAATTTTTTTTTCGCATTTATTGATTCATATTTTGGTGCAGCCTTTTTGGAAACAACAGAGCTCTTCCTTCCATTTCGCTGCTACTGCTTGCAGAAACGGGTACATTTCTGCTTCCTCACCTTCCATTCTTATCCAAATTGGTATAAGAAACAGAGTATAATACATAAAACTTTGTTTACTCTTTAAGCTAACGCCCTTTTCCATGTATGCGTTCTTGTGAGTACAAGCTTCTGATAAAGAAGGTCCATTCTGATTTTCAGTTTTATACTTCAAGCAACATACTCTTTGTCTTTCATCAGGAGCAGCATGCTTATTGTCCTCTAATTTTAAACTTCGACAGGTACAATGTGAAGTAGTTGTACTTGAGAATTCAGATGTAGCAAAAGCTTTAGTTGAATATGTCTTAAGACATGCGGTGGAGACTTTGTTACTCGGAACGGCTTCACGAAAAAGCTTTTCCAGGTACTTCTGCAATCCCTCTCATGTTTGAACATCGCCCCTCCATTGCATACAATACAACATGAAACCATGAGATTATCCGATCCATATAGGATCTGGTCCCGATAATAATTTTTGAAACTCTCATCACCCTTTTTCAAAGCGAGCAGGTTTTTGTGACGGGTTAAAAACCTTCTTTTATCTATATTTACGCTTTCCTCTTTCAGATTGTTCAAGTGTGCAGATACACCAAACACCATCTTGAAGTACGCACCGAATTATTGCAATATTTACATAGTTGGCAAAGGAAAAGCCATATCCATGCGGTCTGCCACTTGTCCGGTCCCAAACTTGTTGACAATTGAGGAGACGGCACAAGTTGATACGCTTAACCATTCGAGGTAAAGATTTTGCCATCATAATTCTTTGGGCAATGTAACATACCTTCGTGTAATGAAGCATATTCATGAGATCTGTAGTAAAGGCAGTTTAGTGTGTTTATATATTTGCATATATCCTCCATTTAAATAAACTAATGAAATTTATGACATTTTAAAATGTTCAAAAGATGAAGAGCATTCCAATTTTTTGATAAGAGATGACGGTGGAAAGGCACAGCAAGATGAAGTAACGTGTTTTAAAATGACTCATGAAATTAATGAGACTTTAACTCTTTAAGGATTTTGATATTTAGATTAAAGGTAATGATGAAAATCATTGACAACTCCTGAATATAGACCTCATGCCATTTACAGCATGCCAGATTTTCTTACCATAGCTTATGTCCGTTAATTGATATTTTAACAATCATGAACTCTGGAAGCTCGAGTAGCCGGCCGTACGATGAGCTGTCTACCTGCGAGAGTGATTTCTCCAGTGCAAACTCGGGGAGACTGAGCACCGACAGCAGTTTCCTTTCATTCTATGAAGATCTGGGATTGGGAAGGATGAGCAATTCCTCGGTGAGCTTAGGTTTTGAAGACGATGAAATGTCCTTGCAGTCAAGCACTTTCACTTCGGCGCATGAGCTGGCGTCACAAGATGGTGAAGGGTTGATGTTGTGGTCATCACGTTCTGCTGTAAGGAACATTTCCATGTTATATGCAACTCAAAATTTGTTCATGATATGGAAATGAACGATTGAACACTCGGTTACACAGCTTGAGTCAAAAGCTACAACCTGCGCCGCCATCTTTCGTTTCTCTTAGCAACTTGATTGGCACATTCATCGTCGGTTCTATGACTACATAGCTAATTGAATCGAGCATGAAATTATTAAACAGAAAAAGTCCTAGCCAAAAATACCCAAGCAATTACTTCTTTTCTTTTTTCTGTACAAGTTGTATACGTGCTTGTATATAGGTTATCTGGTTAATTGGCTATAGGAAATATGCAGGAAGCAGTGGAAGAAGAGATGTTAAGGACAAAATTGGAGCTCAAGAGGACAATAGACCTGTACCATGCAGCCTGCAAGAAAGATTTCCGAGTGAAGCAGATGGTATGTAAAAGCTATAAATCGCATGTGTATTTGAAAATTTTGTCTGAAGTTTAATAAGCACTATAGGGCTGACAATTCTTGTTCACGTGCAGAATTCCGTTTATTTACATGAATCATGTGGATTCGGTAGTCTTTTCTCAATCTAAAATTAGTTTTAGAACACTATATCTAATGACAAATTCATCCATTTTGTATCATCTTAATTTATTATTGCTTTATCAAAATAGCTGATCTCGCTTTATATTGTATTGTCATGTTTGCCGCAACATTTTGCAGGTGAGGGATTGCCACAATTACCAGAACGAATTGGAGAAGGAGTTGCTGGAAGCACGTTTGTCGGAGCAAGCCGCATTGACGGCGATGGAGAAGGAGAGAGAGAAATGCAAGATGATGGCGAAGGCTTTGCGACTGGCCGACGGGGAGGCGCAGAAGAGATTGGACGCCGAGAAGAAGGCGCACAAGGAGGTCGAGCATCAAAGCTTGGTCCACATAATGATGGCTTTGATATTCTTCTATATTTATTTCATCTATTTAAAATGACTCGTGTCAAAAGGGTCGGTTGATTTTGTCATATCAGGAGGACATTGATGTTGTTGAACGAACGTTGGGTTGAGACTGTCTTCATTACACAAGATTAGGCAAAAGAGGGTGCTGGTTAGGCCTTGTCTGGTTCATTCAACTGATGATGAAACACCCAAGAAAACTGGATTTTCACTATCAGAAACAGAAATAGTAGCAACAAGTTGATCCAACCAAGCCCTCCAAAATCAACCCAATTCTCTCTTTTCTTGATTCCTTTTTTTTTTCCCCTGCAAGTTGAAGAACAAACCTTTGTTTTTTATTGGTCGAGAAAGCAACGGTAATATTGATACTCAAATAGTTCTTAAGCAAAAAACCCCAATGGAGGGTCATCCAAATATCACAAATCCCGTATGCTGCGTTTGGTGGTCAAGAGTTGAATCTAGATTGGATAGGATAAAGTAGGATATAAAATCCTCTGTATAGTTTCTAATAATTAGACCTTTTGTGAAAATTTATATACATACATACATATATATATATATATATATATATATATATATATATATATATATATATAAATGTTGCCATTATATACTCAAATTCATTGTTATTTGACAGGCATGAAGGAGTATTGGTTAAAATTGTCGTCATAAAAGTAATGAGTGAATTAAAAAGACTTTTTCAGCTAAATGTTCCCAAACAGTTGGTGGGAATCGATGATCATGTGGAGCAGATTATGAGCAAGGTAGATGCTAAGTTCAATGGTACAAGGAGTATTGGCACTTATGGAATGGGTGGCATCAGTAAGACAACTCTTGCAAAAGTGTTATACAACAAACTCTCTAGTCATTTTGAGGATCATAGCTTTGTGGCAAATATTCGAGAAACATCTCAACGCAGGTATAAAATATCTACAAAAGCAGCTCATTGATGACATAATAGGAAGTTCATGTGATGTGTCTAATGTCTACGAAGGAGTTGGTGTCGTCAAATCTTGATTTACAAGTAAGAAAGTCCTTATTCTTCTGGATGATATGAATGATAGTACTCAATTGAATGCTTTGGCCGGGGATAGTAGTTGGTTCAAAGCATGAAGTATAGTTATCATCACAACTAGAAACAAAAGCATTCTTAATGAAGCTAGGGTGGGCTACATGTACCAACTCAATGATTTGTCTTTAGATCAATCAATGATTTTATTTAGTAGACATGCATTTTGAAGCAATTCTCCTCTGAGAGCTTATGAGGTTATCTCTCGTGATGTTTGTATCTACCACTGGGGGGCTTCCCTTAGCTCTTAAAGTAATAGGTTCATTCTTATGTGGAAAGACAAAAGAAGCATGGAAAGATACATCAAAGAAATTGAAGAAAATGCCTCATAAGAAAGTGCAAGAGACATTGAGGATAAATTACAACACATTAGATTATGAGGAACAGCAAATATTTTTGGATATTGCATTTTTTTTTTCCGGATCATATAAAGGATATCCAACTTACATGTGGGATGCCTACGGTTTCTTCCCAGGGAAGGGGATTGAAGTATTAAGTCTTATATCCCTAATTAAAATTGATGAGCACGGCAATCTAATAATGCACGATCAATTGAGAGATTTTGGAAGAGAAATTGTTCATCTACAACATGGAGAGAAGCCTCAAAAGCAAAGTAGATTATGGATTTATGAAGAAGCTATAAATGTGCTTGACAATAACAAGGTAATAGTTTTCTTTATTTATCTTAGCTAGTGAATGAGGGTTCATCTTCCCTTTCTTGTTTAAAACAAAAATAATTGTCTAGCTTGAGTGCCTAAAACTTGCTGCTTCTACTAGCAAAAGAGCTATTTTGATTAATTGTTAATTTTGCCTGATTCTAGAACATAATTGAGGAGCAATTTCTTGGTTATGAATTATTAATATATATCTTTACCTGGTAGCATTGTGATGAGGATAGTCTACTTTTGGTAACTTCAATGCAACAACAAAACTACAAAAACAAACTGTTTGATAGAGTGCTTTTAGAGAAAACCCGACATATTTGTTTAATGCAAGTGTTTGATGTTTGGATTGGCCTTTTGATTTCTTGTGAGGTCTATTATTTCTTTTTTACATTACTAAGTATTGATTTCTTATGAGTTGTTTATTATGATAACGAGACCTTTATTCATTTGTGACAATTTAGCTATCTTGATTCCTGCTTTTTTGTTGGGTCAAGTGTATTATTGAAATTAGTGCATTTTATTTTATATCAATTGGTCTCATCATTATTCAAAACTTATGGTCCACAATGTTTCCAAGTTGCAGGGCACTAGAAAGATTGAGGCCCTTTCTCTTGGGAAATGTGGCACGGGAAGAAGATACACACCTAAACAATTTAAAGAATTGACCAACTTGAGGTTCCTTCAAATGGATAGTGTGAATTTTATGGGAAATTTCCAAAGCTTACTTCCTAAATTAAGATGGCTTCAGTAGGTGGGTTGTCCGTTTGATTTCAATGCGGCTAACTTACATCTAAAGAAATTAGTTATACTTGATCTATTACACAATGCAATTTTAGAGGATTGGGGAGGATGGGTTCCACTCAAGGTAAGATGTAAAGAAGGCATTGAGATATCTTTTAGCACAACATTTTTTTCCTTGTGCAAATAACATTTGAAAATTAATTTTCATAATTAAACTAGTTGATTCTCTTTAATTTCATACTATTGAAGAAAAACCTAGCGCCCAATGAATGCATCTCTCTTCTATTTCAAAATTTTCATCTACTAAAATAGCCGCTTATGTCTAATCAATAAATATTTCCTTTGAAATGTTATACAAAAATAAATACAATTAGCACTTGTACATCCTTGACATTCTTATGCAATTGATATGCTTAAAAAACATATATTTGTTGGCGTGGTCAAACACTATTGAAAGAGACATTTAAAATTAAGGAAGACAACTTGAAGGAGTAGGGGAGCATGGGTATTTTTTGAGGAATTTTAAAAAGTCAAAAATGTGAGGAGTAGAGGAAAATCACATGCTACAACTGTCCAATTATGCTAAGGTATCCTTTCTTTCTTCTAGATGGCAATCGAATTGAAAGTACTCAACCTCACAAGTTGTCGATCATTGAGAAGAACTCCTGACTTGTCCACTTTCAAAAGCTTGGAGATTTTAATTCTTCAACATTGTGAGAATCTCGAAGAGATTCATCCTTCTATTAGGGACATCAAAACCCTCATTTCCTTGGATGTCCATAGTTGTAGAAGACTCAAGGAACTACCGACAGAATTAGGTAAAATGGTAGAATTGAGGGAGCTTCTCATAAATGATACTGATATATAAGAGATTCCTATTTCGAGAGGTTGCTTGATGAAGCTGGAGACTTTATGTTTCTCAAATTGTAAACGACTTTCTCAGCTTCTTGAATCCATGAGCTCCCTTATTTCATTAACTTTGCTAGAGCTATCTAATTTAGAAATTGAAGAATTACCCGAATTCATTGGTTCTCTGGAGAAGCTCGAGACTCTTGATGCCTCAAGCTGTAGGCGACTTGCTCAACTTCCAAAATCCATGGGCTACCTTGTTTCATTAACTCTATTGAATCTATCTTGTTCGATAATTAAAGAATTGCCTAAATCCATTGGTTCCATGAAAGAGCTTTAGTCTCTTAATGCTAGAGAGTGTACATCGTTAGCCCACATACCCAACTCCATAGGCAAACTAGCTTCTCTGCAACACTTGTTATTAGATGATTGCTCCTCATTGATAGAGATTCCTAACTCGATTGGAAAATTGACATCATTGACCGAGCTAAACTTAGCTTCTGCATCGATTGTGGAATTACTGAAAGTATTGGGAATTTGCAAAATTTGAGGATCTTGAAAATTAGTGCGACTAGCATAACAAAATTGCCTGGTGCCATCGTGATGTTAGCAAAACTCCCAAAGTTGGGAGGTAGAGGATGTGAAAATCTAGAACTATAGGTAAGCTGGTTTCACTAGAGAAGCTTCCTTTAGACTTTTCCGGCATTGTGGGCTTTGCCAGAAAGCATTTCTAAGCTGTCTTCTCTCCGAAAGCTTAGCCTTGGATCTTGCAAAAAGCTTCAAGAATTACCAACGTTGCCCTCTAGCTTAAGAGCTCTGAGTATCACCTGCCAAAGTCCACCATTGCCACATCTTTCCCTACTAACCCGTCTCAAGAAACTGGCTTTTAATGAAATCCATTGGCTTGAATGTCTCCCAGAGCTTCCCCTTGAACTATCGAAGCTTTCCATGATTCGCTGTGGAAAATTGAAAGAGTTGATGAATTTGTCAAACTTGAAGCACTTGTCATATTTGAGGCTCCATAAGTGCTTTGATCTCACAGAAGTCACCAGTCTGGAACGTTCGCATTACCATTCCAACTTAAATACACGGCAATGCCCTAAGATATCTAGGATTGATAGGAATGAAGATTCTTTGAAGTTAACGAGCCCAAAGGTATCTCAACTTGATGGATTGCTAGATCTATGGAATTCAAAAATTCTGCAGGGAACAAACGCAGCAAGTTGCATGGATTCAATTGAAATTCAAGGCCTTTGGGGGTCAAAATCCTCACGAATGTCGGGTATCTTTAAGTGCACGTCTGCTGGACAACTGCTAGACCTTTCAAGTTTAAAACATCTGAGCATCCTTTCTGTTACAAATTGCGAGAATATAACTGAAATTCGAGGTCTTGACGGATCAGAATCCTTGAGATACTTGTATATTGAGGGGTGCACGTCCCTTAGACAATTACCGGACCTGTCAAATTCAAAGAATCTGCGGGTGTTCTGTGCTCAAAACTACATGAACCTAGTTGAAATTCGAGGCCTCGATGGATTGGAATCCTTGATACGTTTGGAATTTATTGGGTTCATGTCCCTTAGACAATTACTGGATCTGTCAAATTTAAAGAATCTCAAGATCTTCACAGCTGAAAACTGTCAGAACCTAGCTGAAATTCGAGATCTTGATGGATTAGAATCCTTGAAACATTTGAATATTTCTGGTAGCACCTCCCTTAGACAGTTATCAGAACTGTCAAGTTTAAAGAATGCAGGCAATTTCAATGCTCCAACTACGAGAATCTAATTGAAACTCAAGGCCTTGATGGAATAGAATCCTTGAGAGATTCTCGGTGCATGTCCTTTAGATAATCACTAGACCTGTCAAATTTAAAGAGTCTGGGAATATTCTATGCTGAAATTGTAAGAACCTAACTAAAGTTTGAGACCTTAATGGATAGAATACATGGAAGTTTTGAATATTTACAGGTGAACATCCATCTTACAATCACTGGATCTGTGAAGTTAAAGAAGCTGGGAATATTCCAAGTTGCAATCTGCAAGAATATAGTTGAACTTCGTAGCCTTTATGTTTTTTAGAATCCTTGGAGGGTTGTATCTCTGGGTACAGTCTTTTGGCACAATCACTGGACCTTCGATTTTGAAACAGCTTTGTTGGCCGCAAGTTGCAAGAATCTAATTGAAATTCATGGCCTTTGGGGGTTGGAGTTGTTGGTAAGTCTGGTAATCTCTTGTGCATGTCCATTCAAGTTTAGTCTGAGGGACTTCAATTCTTGAAACTGCAAGAATTTACTTGAAATTTAAGGCCTTGACAGGTTAGAATCCTTGGAAAAATTGAACACCTCTGGATGGATGTCCATTGCTCAATCATTAGTTTCAGCACAACTGAGGCTATAATGTGTTGCACAATGCAAAAATCTTGTAATGACTAAACCTTTCCAGATACAAGTCGCCAAAAGCAATACCTGCATTGTCTGGAGCTTTCCTCAAACAGAATTATGATCAGTTGTTACATCAGGGTATTCCTGAGATCATATTCTGGGGAAAGTTTGATATTGAGACTATCCATGTCCCATTAACAAGGCAAAAATCTTAGTCTTGACAATGGCAGGAATGAAAGCTGGCAATCTTGGTGAATCATCTGTGAGTGATTCTGCTTGTACATTACCTAGTGATTCATGTTTCTTAGTTGAAATGAAATCTTTCTCTTGATGGCAAGAATGTACCTAGCAGCCCTTGTTGAGGATTGGATCATAAGAATGCCTTTTGAGAAAATAATTTGTCATCTGTCATCCACTATAATTCTTCATCCTTGACACGATATCGAGAACCGGACTTTTAGATTATCTTTCTTTATGCAAGTTCTGTTTGAAGGTTGTTGTGCTTGCTTGCAGGTCATTTATAACATTTTGTTTCGTTTACATAGCAAGTTAAAGTTTTATCTTTTGTTTGATTCTTATAATGCTGGGCATACTGCCTTTATCCGTGATGTTGATATAATTGAAATTACGTGACGCAGAAAGAACAAGCAGCTCTTTGAGAAAGTCCCTTTTACCATAGTCATTTCAGTTTCTTAAGTTGGCCGATTGAAATCCTACATTCAGGAATGACGTGAATTTGCCTGCTTTTCCTGATTGCTTGAGTTGAGCTTTATCATTCTGGGATATTTCAACTGCAACTCTCTCTTGTCTGTTCTCATGGCTGCTCAAAGTAATTTAATGATTGTCATGTGGATTATATAGGAAGCTTCTGGAGGCAAAGTACAAAACCACATGGGCAAAGGAGAGAGACCATACAGCTGGATTTATGGTGCTCTCAATCCCAAAAACTCGCCTGGTTCTTTCAAGTTCCAAGGGTATGAATTCGCAGTTTCAATGTCATTTTAAATTCTCAATGAACTCTTTATGTGCTGAGTTTAATCCTAAGAAGATTCACTTGGTTTCCCCAATCATTGCACGATATGCTCATTAGTCATTCCAATGCTGGGATTTTTTTGCTATTGCGATGTAGAATTTGTTCTGGTGAGTGATGTTCTGTTTTGACTTTCCAGTATGCAAATTTTTGTCTCCTGTTGCTTTTTTATTTTTTTATAATCTTGGTCTTCATGATATCGGAACTGCAAATAAAGCCGAGTTTCAAAATTTCAGAGGAGAACCATATATATGTTTCTAAAGAAAAATATGAACTATATTGCAAATTTGAGCAATGTTATCTGTATGAATCCTGCTAGAATTGTGAGAGGAAGCCTTTAAACGAGTTTATTCACCTTTATGACAAGTAGCAACATCTCAAAGTCTACCTATAGTCCACCTGTATCTAGTAGAAACAATGATCATGTGTTATGCACTTATAAAATTAGCATATGACAATGCACATGAACAGGACTAGCAGTGTGACACCGAGAGATGAAGCATCACTTCCAGGTGGTGGCGGAGATGCAGTGGTGCAGGTGGCAGGGGCTGGTAGTGGCAGGGATCCCGCTGGACTGGAGGACGGGCTGGTGGAAGCAATGGTCATCATTAGCAAAGGTGTGGATGTGAGTAATACTCGCCGGCTGTGGCGACTGAAAAGGTGGCAGGTCCATTGGTTAGGGTGGTGAACGGAAGCCGTGTTGCAGCTGTCGTTGTCATCATGGGACACGTAGCGCGACATTGTGTGACCCTGTATTGAGCAATGCAAAATTAATGGAAGCTCATTGGCAAGAAAGAGTGAAGCTCAAGATTGATTAATGGGACACGTAGCGCAACATTATGTTGTGAACGATACTCGTGGACTGTGTAGTGAGTCACTAGCTTGGTCGTTTCGACTGAGTATGATACTTTCTGAGAGGTTGGTGAGTGAGACTGAATGGAAATAAAGGAAGCCGGCACTTATCGTTCATTCTCTGTCGAAATGATGCATTCACATCGGTAGTTTGATAGAGTGCAATTAGTCGATTCTAGGATATTGCCCGAAAGAATTGCAGGATGGGGGTGGGAATGGACGCAACACCGTAAAGCTCGAACCATTTGTGATTGGATTCAGGGAGGATGATCTGATCATGGGCTGTGATCTCGCGAATTCTTTAGTCTCTATTCTATTCAGTTTGTCGATCATTCCAGCGACTGTCATAAGAATTCTGCATTATAGCTAGATTAGAACACATCGCACCTCAGATCACTTGTATATAATGTCATATTGCTTACATTTGTAACGGATGAACCATTAGAAACAACTCTCTCAGCAAGAAGAGATCAGCATTGCATCACACCGATCCTGCATCTGCTCTTCGCGAATTCCACAGATAACTCGCCCCATTGCTTGCGAAAAAAAAAGGAATCGGAGCATCACGAGTCTTTCCAAAGAAAAGAGAAGCACCAGGACTCGGAAAAAGCATTTCCGGTCGACGGGTGAGCTTGTTTGTACCAAGTGTCTAAATCTCAAAAGCTAGAAAACCATGTTACAGCTTGTAACCTCGGCATCAATATATAAACATCTGCCCTGACATGCGAAATCGATTCGCGATAGACGAACCCCTAGAAACAACCCTCGCGAAGAGGGAAGATCGGAGTCGTGTCGCATCAATCCTGCATATGCTCTTTACGAATTCCACTGATAATTCCACGTGATTAGCCATTAGAAAATGCAATCTTGGAGGTCGAAGATGGCGAGAACAGAACTTTTCCGTCAAGAGAAAGTGTCGAATACGGCAGAGCCATCCTAGCAGGAAAATTTTCTCAAGCCGAAGATCGGAAGAGTCATTTGATCCAGTCGCATTCCATGTACTCTCAAACTCAGACTTCATCAATATGGAATGAGAAGTTGTTCGGAAGGAACTATGTTTTGGAGAGGGAATGCAGTAATGTCATCCGTCAGCCGACCCATATCATTTGGGAAACCGAATCTTTTATTTCCATACATGATTGTATGGAAAGGCCTGCAACTTCTGCTAGCCGTTTGGAACCTACCGATGTAGTCCTTCAATCCATGGTGCAGACGGTAGTCTTGTACCATATATATTCCACGCGAGCAATTTAAATTTCTTATCCTATTCAATTTCCTATTTTATATCAATCAAGTGAGCTTTTTTCTCTTCTCACCTTGACTCTAAATTTCTAACCACCCTTTTGATTGGCAAGTCGCGGGTCGTGGACACCATCCACATGCAAAATCGACTAAATATAAATGCGAATGGTATGGATGATTCTGCCCTTGATGGCAGGAGGGCGGAGAAGGCAACTTGGAAGCCGCCATAGAGCAGCTGCTCAACGTGGAGAAGCAGATGAGGCTGGCGGGGAACGTGGCCGGGACGAAGAGGGCGGCGACAGAGATTCTGCGGCTGTGCTTCAAGGCCAAGGCCTGGAAGACCCTGAACGACCAGATTGTCCTGCCGTCCGAGCGTCGCGGCCAGCTTAAGCAGGTAAAAAAATCAGGCTTTTTCTCTTGCTTGTTTTCGGTTATGATCTTTCGCCCTTGCTTAATTATGGACTTCGGATCCCCGCTTCTTGAGTTGCTGGGTTTCTGGGTTTCTGGGTTGAGCCTTGCGGCGAGTAATTGGCTGGTCCATTGTGGCTTACATAATAGTCCTAGGTGATGCATTAGGCAACGAAATAAGGGGGTTCTAGTGCGTTTTTCGCCTGAACTTGTTGGTTTAGTAGCATGAGTATTGAATTTGTGTGACACTGTTGAGTTAGCGGATAAACTATCTGGTAAATGACTTTTTTAAGGTTCTCACATCTCCTGTTTGCATTATCTATTGAAGTTGACTTCTCGCAGTAACAAATTATTCAAGACGGTGAGATTTGGAAAGCTTTTGAAACACTTTTATGAAGGAAGCTTGGGGTTTATTTCTGTGGAAGTTTAATGTTTCACCTGTGTAATGTGAAAAGCAAAGAGTTAGCTAATTTGTAGGCAGTTACTAGCAACCTTGAACTTGTACTTTTGCAAGATGGAAACTCTCTTTGGAATTGAAGTAAAACACGTGTGATTGAAGGATTGAAAAATAGTTATCCTTAGTCTATGATAACAAAGAGAAAAGGTACATTGTTTAAATTAAGTGGTTTTAATTTGTTTTATCATCTTTTTACGGTTTAGTGAAGTCTGTTGTTGGTGCTACTCTTTGTTTCTATTCTAGGCAGTAATTTTGATTTAGGATTTGAATTATCTTGTATAGGAATGGATTTTTTTTTATTGTAGATGGATAGGTACTTCCTTGGTATCTTAGTTATTATATCTATTACATAAAAAAGAAATCTGGGAGAAATGAAATTGGGATTGGGTGCTATAGGAGTAGACAAACTAATATTCGTTCAATTAAAGATGAACCATGAGTATTGTACCTCTCCATTGTAATAAGGGTTTGTTGTGGAGTATCTCCCTTGCATGAACATGGAATATGTTAGGTTTACGAATATCACAAAAGCAGGAGCCACGATTATTTTGTTTGTTTGTCTACCAAGTTCGTGGGGCATGAACTTTGGTCTTCCCAGAAAGCACTCTCTGTTTTCCTCTTCAAGTGATATTGAAGGAGTCAAAATTATTTGATGACACTGATGCTTGATATTCATGTGTTAAATTATAGTTGCTCCAAACTTTTCTGTAACAGAAGAATGTGAGAACGAATATACTACCTTGTTAGCAGTGAGTTGGGTTGTTTATGAACCTGCTGGTGGAATTTGCATGTCTCCTTTGGGCGACAAGCTGGTGGAATTTTCGCTCTTCATTGATCTTAGTTCGATGGTATGCTGTGCTGAATGCTGATAAGTACCTCTGGATTAGTCAGAGCATTATGACCAGTGGCTATAAACTGTGCAAATACAAGTTTTTTACCTTGAACATTATTTTTAGGATTGCTATCTGTATACAATGCAACTAAAAAGGTGGAGAGTGGTCACATTGAAAATCATTCCTAATTGAGATCAAGTAGGATCATTGGATGTAGAACAGAGTTCCTGATCCCAGTCCCAAATATTATAAGTTGCTATTGCCCCTTTTGCTTCCTTTTTTGACTCATATTCTCTTTCTAGAATAAATAAATTTTCTTGCCTGTTAATCAAATAGTTCAACTTAAAGTCTTAATCGTGCTCTAGACATAATCAAGTCATTGACTTGATTATATGGTGACATGTGTATCGCTATTTTCTTATGGACAGGCTGACAGCAATGGTGCGGCAGGCTATGTATAATATTGACCAGAGACCTGATATTGAGACCAAGATAGAGTTTAATAAGGCACTTAACTCTGTCACTGCTGGGAAGGTGAATATGCAAAATCAAACTCTATTGCAGCTTATGTTGACAAGCAATCAGTTTTAGTTTCGCAGTTTCTATAGCTAGTTTCATTCTGCAGATATATGTGGAAATTGAGAGAATGCTGTTGATCAAGAAACTTGCAAGAATAAAGGAAGAACAGGGTCTTATAGCAGAAACTGCTGATTTGATGCAAGAAATTGCAGAAACTTGAAGTTGACTTCTGCGGTCACTGATCTAGGAATTGATTTTTCCTTGTCCAACATTATGAGGGGTTTGAATTGCAGTGAATACTTTTAATACAATGGCAAAGACGGAGGAAATTGCCTTTATTATTGAAGAAGTACAGGATTTTTGTATTGCTTTTAGCCGTTTATGCACTATTTATATGATTGGTTTTCTGATCGATGGATTTTGAAGGTTATTTTGTGCTTAGATCGTCAGGATTATCGGCGTGCACACATCATTGCCAGGAAGATCAGTCCCTGAGTGTTTGATGCAGATCCTTCTCAAGAGAAGAAAAACCCCAAAGAAGGTGAAAATATTGTGGCAGAAGTGCCATCTGGTATTCCGTCACTTCTGGAGTTGAAACGCATATAATATGAACCAATGATATGGTGAATTGGTGTTTTGCTTATTCTAATGTTGTGTCTACTATTTTTTTACTAAAATTTTTTCGTCAATCAAGCCCTACCTGGTATTCAAGTCGTGGTTCAAGCCATGGCTTTATTCATCTGGCACATACTCTTTTTCCTTTCTAGCTTTTTCATAAACTCTGATGTTTGAGATGTACTTAGTGGATTTGAACACACATCTTACCTTGCATTCATGTGGTTGACGATGTAGGTATTGCACACGTTGCAATGATTACCTTGAGATATGTTGATCCTATAAGGCGATAAATGAGATTCCATCAGTGAAGGGGGAAACCCTGAGCAGTGAATATCAGTGAAGCTCTTTCGTATGAGGCTCTGTTAAGTCTTCACAGAGGATTTCAAGGCACGGCTGTTCATTCGGTGATTTAGTTAATTGCAGGTTCTAAGGAAAATCTGCTGGTACCTAGTTCAGTCTCCACAAGATCGTACGCTGTCAAGCCTTGTTAATGCTGCATTAGAAGATAAAAATCTCTCAGAAATTCCCTCGTTCAGTTACATCTTTGAATTGTTTCTAGGTAATTGGTTGGACATCTTGCAATATCTCAATAATGTGCCACAAAATTTGGTTGACCGTGCCTTCGTTAATTTAACGAAGGTTGCTGCTGAAAAACAATTGATCACAATGGAGGTTATCCAATGGACTGGTCTTTTTTAAAAGATGAATTTGAGAATGAGAAAAGCATTCGCAGAGGCACACTTGTTGAGAAGGCAGCAGATCTTAGACAGAGAATCATCGAACATGTAATTGTAGTCATTGGATCATCATTCAAATGTGACTCACTCTATTTTCTGCAAAATGCTGTTGCCTTTTTGAAGTATTACTCAAGGATTACCTTGAAAAGACTTGCAGAGCTGTTATGCCTCGGCATCCAGGTGGATTATGCTGAACGTTTGTTTATATTCTTTATCAATGTCAATCTTTATGAATGATCGCCTAGACCCCTCATTTAACCCTAAGCAGCCGCTCTCTACCCGTGATCCCTGTGGGGCATGGTTGCTGGACTTAAAAATTAGTTCCAAAAAAGTTGGAAAAGAGGTTTTGGTGCCTTGAAAGCGAAAGACTTGTCATAAAATTCAGAATTTGTCCTCGTAGTTTTGTTCTGTGAACGTTTCTGACTGACATATGTGTAGACTTCGCTTGGTCAACTTATGCTGACAAATTTGTTGTAGCTCTAAGTGTCATTGTCTGGCATTGTGAAACCCGTTCTTATCCCATGGAGCCTGAAATTCTGATGCATTTTAAAAGGGTGGGAGGAGCTCTTCTGTCACTCGCCATTTCTTGTATTACAAAAGTATTATCTCGTGATTAGAGCTTTTTTAATGTGTTAAAGAAAATCTATATAGCTTAATCACTCAAGGAAAAGAGCTCTGTTTTTGGGGTTCAGTTGCCACCATTGTAGAGAGCTTTAATTATTCGCATGCCTCGATTTATTAAATTAACACTATCATCTCATAGGGAGAACATATGATGCTAATTATACAAGCCTGTATGATATTCTATTAGCATGACCTTTTAGTTCTATATTACCATTTTAGGTGGCTGGGAAGCGTCTTTTCAAAATGGTTACCAAGTCCCTGGTGGCAAAGATAGGCCTGCCGATGGGAGTTGATTGTTTCCAAATGACAAGGACAACAATGGCATCTGGAACTCGTGGGCGACAAATTTGGAAAAGCTCCTCGATCTTGTCGAGAAAGCTGCCACCAATTCCACAAGGAAACCGTGCTTCATAAGTAGATATGTCAAAATGGGTTATAAATCCATATTATGACTCACTTTTAGTTAAATGAGTCAAATATGGGTCAAGCGAAAATTAAATATAGGTCGTATATGGGTCAAGTGAAAATTAAATATGAGTCAAATATGTGTCAAGTGAAAGTTAAATATGAGTCAAATATGGGTCAAGTGAGTTATTAGGTAAACCCATCATCTCTCTCCTTCCATCCTCCTCCTTTATGCATTCTCGACTTCCGTTGCCGATCCTGTCATCACGCCACTATCACCATCGCCGATCCTGAGTTTGTCGTCGTCGGCTGGAGCTTAGCTTGAATCTGGGCAAGCAAGCCCTAAGCTCGTTGGCCAGAGCTCAACCTAGATCTGGATAGGCAAGCCGCAAGGTCGCTGGCCTTGACCGAGCCCCAACGACCTTGTGGCTCACTCGGATCTGGGTAAGTGAGCCTCGAACTCGATAGCCACAATAGAGCTCGCGACTCGCCAGATCCAAGCGAGCCCGAGCTTGACCATTGCCAGTGACCTCGATGGAGCCTCGATTTCGTCGACCTTGGTCGAGTTTGGACTATATGGCCTATGTCTTGGCCAGTCATCGTCGGGTGGCACCAACAGAGGAAAATGGGGAAGAAGAAGGAAGAAGAAAGAAAAGAGAAAAGAAAGGGAAAATAAAAAGAAAAAGAAAATAAATAAATAAATAAATAAAAAAAAAAATTCAATTTTTTAAAATAATTAAAAAATTGATTTTTAAAAAGGAAATTATTTTCCAAAAACTATTTCAATTTAGAGGTATTTACATTTTTTTATTTACTAATTTTTTATTATTTAATTTACTTTATAAATTTGATGTGAAATTTTTATTCAAATAATTTATATATAAAAAGTTTAAACTAGACTAAATAAGTGGGAGTAGATTTTCTTAAATTAAGTTAAATATTAATATATGTTGGTAATATGGGTCGAGTATGGGTCATCAAATTTACATTGCATGAAAATGGTCAAAACGGGTTAAATGGGTCGATGTGAGCCGGGCCATTTTCGACCCGACCCGACCCACCCATTTGACATCCCTACTCATAAGGTTTCTTTGAGAGCTTGAAGATGTCTTGAGTTGAATTAGTGCTATCTCCCCTTGAGCCTCCATCTCTCTGGCCAAAAGTGAGAAACTGAAGGATGTTGTTTCACATTGTGCTCTGAAGTGGGGACTAAAGATCCTTATCATAGCACTCTCGTGTAGCTTGCTTAAAATATGATTGCATATTTTGGAGGTGGGCCAGACCTGGGCCTTGTTTTTGACTGAAATGATTCACTGTATACACTTCCTGCATGGGATTTGCTCTTTTCATCTTTTCTCTTTCCCCCTACTTTTAATTGGAGATTTTTGGGTTTTCAGGGTCCACGACTTGTACCAATGGAACAAGTATCAGCATGAGACGTGCACTCTTTAGGACTGAAACGAGCTCCTTGCGTCTAAATATTGTTTCTCATTACCAATTTTGCTGGTGCTTATGTTTTTCTAACATCGAGGATAACATTAGCTCTTCAAAGTAAAGACAAATTGATGTTAATTTTTTTATTTAATTTCACGTTTGAATTTTTTCTTCAGCGGAGAGTCTGTTTCTTTTAAACCCAATCTTGGCTGTTGGCTGTTCTAAAAACCCATTTCTAGGGAGCTCCATTTCGCTAACTTTTTATCTTCTCATGAGATGTGGTCTTTCTCCGAGTTGATGCGACATCATTCCAATAAGACACTCTGTTGATGTCATTTCTCTCTAAAGTTTCTATTATTGGAATGAGTTTGATATCTGACTAGTTTTGACCTAAGTAACATTGACACCGACACGTGACACCCGATGCAACGCAACACGCCATGCCGACATGTTATTCTAAAAAAGTAGAGAATTTTGACACATTGAGACACATTATTTATTAAATATATATTTTAATATATTCATGATAATTTATTATTTTTATGATTATTCAAATCAAATAATTTGATTTATATCTTAAATAAATAAATAATAAAAAAGAGCTTATAATGAATTTATACTAAAAACATTAATCTATCATTTGTTAATATCATTTATTGTTTTAATTTAACAAATTCAACTCAATTTCAATAATCCATAAAATTTGGAGGAAAAAAACAAACAATCCATGTTTTAGAATCTCATGTCAAAGCATGTTGGAAGAAAAGAGGAAAAAACAAACTTGAGTTGGTGAATTGTGTGTCACCGGAAGTGAGAATTGGAAGAGAAGAGAAGAGAAGAGAAGAGAAGACTAGGGTTTTCATCTTTCCCAATTTATTATTTTATTATTATTTTATTTATTTATATATTTACATTTTATCCTATCATTTATTGAAAAGTTCTAAAATTGAACCCATGCATGACACAATCATGTCTCAGAATTCCAACATGAGTGTCGGAAAGTGTCAAGGAAAGTTGAATAGGTATCGGATTTTTCGATACATGTTGATCGAGTGTCGAAGAGTGCCCGAAAGTGTCTGAGAATGTCGGACACGTGTTGGAGTGTTTGACACGATACAAAGACTCTTGGAGAGTGTCGGTACTTCTTAGGTTTTGACATCTCTCTCAACTTTTGGCATGTGTGTGGGAGATATAGTGAGAAGCTTGAAATATTGAGGATAATGTGTTTCCTCAACAACTCTGTTAAGATTTGGACTTGATGAAGGTTCTCTTTACATTGTTGCCCCCATTTTCAATATATTATTGGTGCTTCTAAGTGGCAACTAGGATTATCTCTGTCTGATTTTTTTTCGCTTTTATTTTCCGACTGGCAAAGTATAGAAACCATCACATTCTCCTATTAATTTCGACATTTGATTGATTTCATCAGTCAATTGTAGTCTAAAATCCCCTTCTTCTTTTTGACAAAAAAAAGATGTAAAAGGTTTGAAAATCGTGTCAAAGTGAAATGGGAAAAGATTTGACTCTTATGGGAACCATTGAGTAGTTCTAGAATTTTATTTGTCTCATGGAACATGTTTGAATGGAACAAAACAAATATGACCCACTCCTTATGTTTTCCAATTACACTTTTATGCAGATCTCCAAGTCCAATAAGTATCAGATGAATGGCAAACTCTCGTGGAAGGATGAGAAGCAACTCGAGTGAAAATGTCCTCGTCTCTTCACTCTGAAGGCTGATTACTTCATGAATATCAGTGTGTGGAGCTTTAGATACTTCATCTCGTTTCATATTTTACAAGTTTAAGTGTGCAAAAAAGTTAATGTTGAGTAAGACAGTCCAAAGTTTAAATCAGCAAATTTAATATGGAAGAAATAGCACGATTATATATAAGTTGATCATGGACGCCATGTTGAATGCATTTTCTAATTTTGCCCTTGAGTTGATAGAAGAGTTGTCCCAAGTATTAATTCTCTAACCAAGTTAAATCAGAGAAATTCCATTTGTTATCCTATATGCTAGCAATAAGTAACTCTATGTTATGCTGTCGGGATCTGTACATCATTGCCTTGCTAGAAAATATCTGGGTTCAACTGACATTGTAGATCGATTTACTGGTCTCAAAGTCATAAGTTGAAGTTGAAGTGGGTTGGAAATGTATGCGAAGGAATTCAAAAAGTACTCTTGTAAGAATAACCAAGGTGGAGCCAATGTCTAGGGCGTTCATAAACAAAATTTTGGGATGAAAACCCAAACTATTTTAGACATTTATGGCATGAGTTTTGTCATATTGACGGTTTTCGTTAATCATTTATTTGGATCTTGAGAATAAGCTTCAATTGCATTCATTTACAGCTTGAGACCTATAGATGAAATAAAAAAGTAAACACCAAATGAAATAAAAAAGAAAATGGGATCATAAAATAATTATTCAATGGTGGGACAAACCTTTTGGCTAAGAATTTCTAAATGTGACGCTGAATTTATAACCCCGCAATTGCACCCACTTGGAAGGAGCCAACTATAATGTCTCATGGATCCATGAAAAGGAAAAAAAGAAAGGTTGGCAGGATCACCTCATCTACATAATGAGATGGATTTAACATAACGCCGCAACTCAATTAGTTATTGGTCGTACAAATAAAGTCATCGTAATTATCTAACTTGGCCAAGCAAGGACAAACAAAACCTCCCATATTGACTATCAATTGATTGTCAATTGGCTCGATAATGCAATATTCATATACTGTAAAATTTTCAGTCAATATTGATATATCAAATGTCCAAATATGCTTTTAGTTCCATCCAAATCGGGATAAAAAGGTCTCACCCAGTTCTAGTCTTTCGTAAAACGTGTGCATCTAATCCACATCTTGTATGAATTCTTCTCAGGTTTATCCTTCCATAGGAATGGGTCAAGGTGACCCTTTATTGCCATTTTTGTTCGTGTTTGCACTGATGTCTTGTCCATGAAATTATCCCTAAATAATGAAGAGATAACAAAATAAAAAAAAATCTGAAAAATAATAAAAGAAGTGACTTTCTTTGTTTGCTTGTATTACTGCAAATAATGGTTTAATGGTGGGGTATGAACTAGATAATGTACGAATAAGCATCTTCCTTCTGAAACTTTATAGTATAATTAGAACTCGATATACGAATTTTATAGGTACGAAATAGAATGGATTAAGATGGAAGACTTGAACTGTACAAGATAGATATACAAACTGTAAAGCAAACCATTTCAGTTAATAGAATCACTGTTTTCATGATCGTTGATGCAGGTTTGAAGTGAATCTCCGAACGAAAGGATAATAGCTGCTTTCCTCGTTACTCGCTTGTTATCTCCTTCTTTAAGACTTGTCCGAAGGTGCTCAATCCTATGCTAAGGGGTAGCCTCAATCCATTGTTATTCAAGCTCAAACTATCAATATTCAATTGATAGGTATGAGGTTATGACGACGTACAACCCCTTCTTTTTCTATATATGCATTCTCGTGAACCACCAGGGCATTCCTACATGAACTGGTTATTACATCACGATTTTGGATCAGAAGAGATTACAAGAAATGGCAGATTGGACCTCATATGCCGGTGGTTGTGGTACAAGTACTTGTGTCTTGAATCGACCATGAGGGCTTCGCGATTTGCAGTGGATTTCAATGAGCCGTGGGAAGTAAGCTCAGTCAATGCTGCGCAGGAAGGTCAGATCAAAAGCATTGAACTGAATAAGGAATGCCCTCTGTTGTCCCATTTCCTCTTTGCAGATGATTCACATTCTTTTCTTCCCCTACAGGCTGATAAGTATAATTGCAGATGTTCAAGAGGGGCTATTGACCTTTACTGTTGAGCTTCAGGGCAGAAGGTCAATGTGCAGAAGTCCACCATCTCCTTCAATCCAATGTAGGAAATGAAGTCAAAGCTGCAGTGAGTAATGCTCCAGGGATCGCTTTCTTCGAAATCCTGGGAAACACCTGGGGTTGCCTGCTTTGCGGGGAAGATCTGAATGTTAGGCACTGAGCTTTGTGAAGGAAAGAGTGTTTTGAAACAGCTTCCAGGCTGAAAATCTCTCTTATTATCTTAAGCTGGGGGACAAATACTCATGAAAATACAGGCCTATGCAGTCCCCACTTGCTCAATTTCTTGCTTTAAATTTCTTAAGGAGTGATGTGAGGAAGTGGATGCTGCTGCTGTGTCTAAAATTTCGTGGGTGCTATAAATAAATAAAAAATGGTGGGACAGTGCAATGAAATAGTTGGGAAAGCTTAAATGAAGCTAAATCTGAAGGGGGCCTGGGTTTCAGAATACTTTCTCAGTTCAACCTACCTAGTTCTCCTTGCCAAGCTTGCTTGGAGGATACAAATTAATCTCCAGAATTCTGAGTAAAATGCCTAAGGAGAAAAGGATGGAGGATGTCTTGGGGATGGAGTATCTTGGATGGCAAGGAGCTGATCAAAGGAACTCTATGGAAGAGGGCTAACGGAAAATCAGTTTGGTATGGGAAGACGGGTGGGTGAATTCTGGTACTACAAGGTGCATCCCGTCAACCCTGCGCTGGTGGACAGAAGCCTGAAAGTCGAAGTTCTCATTGATAACGAAACAAAATCCTGAAAAACCGGAACCCATACGAGAGTGCAGATATCTCGAGAGGCACAGGCCCGGTGCAAGAAATAGAAGCAGAGCTTTCTTAGTTAAATATGCATACCACTTTGCAATGTAACAAAAGAAGAAGAAGCAGATGACAAGAGCCCGAGTCTTCAAGCTGCTCCAGAGTGGTCAGTGAGGTAAGGAAACTTGCGTTGGAACATTGATCGCCCCCAAAGATGGGATCCGTCTTAGTGGAAACTTTGCTGTAATGCTGTTGCTGCAGCTGATAACCTTAAGAAATTTGGCCTTTCGTTGCTGTTGTTTGTAGAAATCAAGGAATGATTGTTTTTTCCAGGGAAAGCAGCAGATCATAACGGAGGTGCCCATCGTGTAGCCTCACTCTTCAACAAGAAGATAGAAGGGATTGAAGATTGGGACTTGGGACTTGGACTGCTTTGACTATGCAATGAAGTTTCGTTTCATTTCCTGCTGTTCTTTTCTTCGTTGCCTGGCATGTAACATTCACAAGCGTCGTGAGGAAACCTTCTTTATCTTCGACAGGAAAGGGATGGGGATTGAGAACAATACAAGATCACGATTCACATCGTCGTTTCATTGTCCGCAACCAGAAAAATGAAAATATGGTGACCGAATTAATGGCAAAAAGTGACTCCGTGACAATCATGGAAAAGTAAGTAGAGCTACGGCCACGGTCAAAATTACTGCAGAAACTCCGGTAATGCCGAGTGATGCCGCCGAATTCCCTTGAGCAGGAGTAACCACATCTCCAGCAGGAGATGCCACTACTGCCCAAGGGAGCCAGGGTTGAAGATGGTGGAGCGGCAGTGCTGGAGGGCGGCAGGCTGGCGGAGGCCAATGGAGTCGCCGCTTTAGGCGAAAGGCTTGCTGTGGAAGGTGCCGGAGTCACAGCACCACTCGGCTGAGCAACGGTGGAGGATGACGGAGTGGAGGCGGAGGGTGACGGAGGAGTGGCGGTGGAGGAGGGAGAAGGAGTGGCTGCCTTGGGGGCGGGCAGAGGAGGACGGCGGCAGCAGGGCGGCAGAGGGGCTGCCACCGTCGACATTGATGGCAACCTTCTGGCCCGACAAGCAGTGGCCAAGGATGGTGCCGATGAAGAAATGCTGGCCGACGGTGGTGAGGGTGATCCTCGCCAGCACGACGGTCGAGATCGAGAGGGGGCTGACCCCGTCGCACGAGCCAAAAGCTGTCTCCGTGGCGTCTGCCACGTCCTGCGCTCCATTGTTGAAGTTGATGACTGCATGAACATCAAAGAACAAGCTGTTGATTAAAGATTGAAAAGTTTTTGGCTGTGAAATTAAACAAAAAGAAAGAGCAATTTAAAAAAAAAATTATAGCAAACGCCATAAATCCAAAGAAAATCTCACACGAATGACTTTTTACACTATTAATTTTTAGGAGTGAACATATCGGATCGACCGAACCAAAAAACCACCCGGACCGAACTAAGCCAACCGGTTTGGTTTGATTCCCAAGGAAGTCGATTTGGTTCTCAGTTCCATAACAATGAGCGTTCGTAGTGATTGAGGGGGTCGAAGATTAAAAAGTGAGTTATTAATAATCCAAGGATTTTTCTTACGGCTAGATCTAATGTCTTGGTCCTTGCGAACAAGAAAAATAATTTCACATTCTTCCTTTTGAGAATGGAGGATTAGGAAATTCCTATCAAAACCTCCGGGAAAAGCATGAAAACAATCACTCCATCACCCCCAAAACGAAAGGGGCGATTTCGTAGTTCTTGGTCTATGAAGATCACCGTTAGGTATTCCATTTTATTTTTCCATTGAGGCTCAATCGAGCACTTTTTATTTGATATGAATAGTTGAAGTGAATTCTCCAAAGAGAAAATGGATTACGAGAGTGCATAACTTGAAGTATTGATTGGGCCATAATACAACAATGTATTGGTCTCGAATATGCCAACCCTTTAGGAATAGTTCAAGCTTTAGCTAGTTCTTGATATGAGGTTAGGGGGAATCAAACTAGACCAACAGATCGGACTGATTCTTTTTTTTAAAATATTTTAAATTTCTTTAAAATAGCAATAAACCCTAAAACAGTAATAATTCTAATAATTTCTTAATTTTTAATTTTTTTTGCTAAGTGGTAGGTTCTATTGAACCAGACCAAACCAGGAATTGCTCACCCTTATTAATTTTAGAGAGTGAATAGATATAATACTAAAATCAATCATAGACAAGATTATTTATGTAAAATATTTAGTTACAATGACAATATAAGCTTCGCTCCTATCTCTAAAGGGCGAGGGTGGGGGCTTGGTGGAAGCCCCTCCAAGATGCCTGGTAAACTTGGGCTCGGGTAGCCTTTGCCTTCATTTCTTTTTTTTTCTCTTTTTTTTTATTTATTTCGATACAAAGAGATATTGGTACATTAAGAGTTAAGTAGGAAAAAAATTCCATTAAAAGAAAAAGTCAAAAGAAATTGACTATATTTTGAAAGTTAAGTATTTTATTTATGACATTGAAAAAAGATAAAATTTTCAAATTCCAAATTTTTTTTCTAATGAGCATTGAAATTGCTTTCTTCTATCTTCAAGTTCTTAGCAAGCGGGATTGTCTTTTTTACATGCCATTTGCACCACAATAATAAAGTTGAACACTTATGAGTCTCTCACAGATAAGGTACGATTCAATGTAGTAGATGTTAATGGATTTTATACTAAAATGTCATTTCTTGACATATCTAAAATGTCTCCAACCTTGAAGATATTGCTGCTAGCCCAAGCTCGGTACGTGGCCGCCCTCGCCCTCGTTTTGGCCACCCCATGGCATCTCTACAGCGTGTAAGTCATCGTCCCTTTCGGATGCTTAGGGAGTGGTGCAAGCATTTGCACAGTAGATCCCGATGGTAAAGCCGTGACCACTGCCACCATAGCGGCCACCACCAAAGCAAAACCGTTCGAACGCCTCGCCATTAGCCTCTCCGTTTTTGAATCTGAACACCCTTCTATTTTGTCCACTGTCCTTGAAGGGGGGAAAAAGTTCAGCTACCAAATTTTTTTGAATCGGCACGCTTGTTATAAATCTATTTTAAATTATTTTTTTATCGTAAAAATTTTAAATTGATATATAAGTGATGAATTTATCTCAAATTAATATTTTGATTATCAAAAACTCTAAAATGCCCTTCATTAGTTTTGGTTAAACTAGATTAATATCACGAAAAATTACAAACTAATAGTCTAATACATCGATGACAAAATGAGAATAAATCACAAAATGGTACATCCATCAACTATTATGTATTATTTATCTCGATAATTTGACGGTAAAATTTAACGAAAACTAACATAAGTAAATTTATCACATAAGTATTAGTTTAGAGTTTTTAATTGTCAAAAAATTAATTGAGATAAATTTATCATGGATGTACCATTTTAGAGTTTTTGATAATGTTAATTTAATATTTTTTAGTAATGCATATTTGTATGTTGATGCAATAGAAATGAATCTATCTTGCACCAACGAGCCCAGCAAAGCTTTTCAACTTTTGTGAATCGATTTTGCTACGTGAAGTCCATGAATCGTGCATAAGAATCTAGAATTTTTCAAATTTGTGTTAAAACAACACGAAACGTCTGAATCCCATTGAAATAAAAGAAGAAATGCTTTAATAAAGAAAAAAAATCGCGAGGATGGAAGAGGAAAAAGAAGCAATGAGGGCGTGGAAGCACGCTTCTGTAACTTTGGGGGGTCAACACCACAAAACATCATTAATTGTCGTTGAGTCTTGAGATCTTGAGTCGTGCCATCGACTCCAGTTGAAGACCGCTCACCGGATGAGGCAATTTGGTTGTGAGAAACTTCAACCCAAAAATTAAAGCTAATAGGTGGAAAGATAAAAAGCACATAAGCCTTGTTATCAAGCGATAGGGACATTTTCAACACATCTCTCACGTGCAAACCCGATGTGAGGCTTTTTTAACGTCCTCTTCCAAGTGCAAACAAAATTAGAAGTTGGATGCGGAATTTGACTAACAAGAATGGATGCTAGAATCCAGCTTTGATATCATGTTGGAAAATTCAATCTAAAAACTTAACCTAATAGTTGGAGAATACAATTCAAATTGCCAAGCAATGCATGATATTTTGATAGTGATCATCGAATGTCAACACAATATGTCTTCTATTATCTTTTTTCACTTCGACCAATCTCAGGTTGAAGATACTTTAATTAAGGAAAAAATTATTGAAAGCCTCAAATTATGTTTACTATAATGCTATATTTTAAGCTTTTTATTTTTTATGGCACAAAAAATCTCAAATTTATATGCGTATGATGCATTTACATTCTGTCAAAATTCAGTCAATGAGTACCATTAAAAATTGCCAACATGGATGATAGAAGGAAAATGTATTGACATGATGCTTTTGTGACTTAAGTGAAATAAATATGTCTTTTTAGTTGGAAAATCACCTCATGAAACTTTAATAGAGGATAAATTATTACACGAATACAAAGTTTGAGTTATAAAAAACATTTTTGCTTTTCTCTCCCCGGAAAGCCACATTAATATGTTGTTTGCTTCGAATGCATCGGCTCTTGTATTGAAAATTGAAATCACTAGTCACGGCATATTGCGTTTTGAGTAGTTCAAAAATTAGGTTCGTCGCCTCGTACCAAAAGTGGACCCTCATTTGATGCGCTAAACGAGGCGATTTGCATGCACCTTTAGGTTGAGCCGATGCATTCCACGTCGATGGCAGTTGTCCTTTTGTCAATTTGCAATTTTATTCCTTGTATTGCCACTCACATAAAAGATCTTTTTATTATTATTGAAGGTTACTGAGGTATTTGAGCAAAATTGATTACTGCTATAACTTTTTTTATTGGTTCAAAAATTACTACCTGTTACTTCGATTCCCTCACTCTACAGTACTTTCTTATTTTTTTCTCCATTTATGCAAAAATAGGAAAGCAGCTCCTATTTTGCAAACACGTCTGTGTTTATTAAAACCATTAAATAAAAATGAAAATAATTTAATGATCCATCATACTCATCAATCATATAAGGCCATTCGAATAAATGATGGGCATGTGGGTCAATATCTCTTGGTACCATTCTAACTAGAGATGTTGATTGGCTGGGTCGGCCCACTTAACTTGATGGGCCAGCACGGCACGAGGTCCATGTTGGGTTGGGCCAGCCCCAACCATGCTCAGTCATCATGGCAAAAAATGGGCGGGGCTAGGCTGTGGGCCAAGCATGGAGGTGATGAGGGTTTCAAGGATAGCTTACTCGACAACACCCGCGGGAAGTTTCTTGCATTTTATGGGAACAAATTTATGGTCACTTCATGACCCTTTCTGATGCGATTTGCCAAGTGATTTTAATGAAAAATGTCATGTAATTGAAACTGAAATTTGCTGAATGTGTAACATTTGGAAAGAACATAGCACTTAAATAGATATGTTATCATTCAAAATAAAACTCAACTTTCATTTCATCGTTTAAATAGGCAACACAAGATAATAATTTCACTAGCTAAATTTACACAACGATGTATCTTCAATTCAACAATCAATGTTTAGGCAATAGCCCATCTTCGCTTTTTTTATTTTTTAGCAAGCATTTCCATTCCATAATGAAGTGATATTGTATTTGTTCGAGTAAATGGTCATCTAGATATAGTTGCAATCTCTTTATGTAAAAATCCAGTTTTGAAAATATCAAAAGTTCATTCTTATTGATTGGTGTGGGACAAGTTGTGAATTATTTCCTAGAATCTTTCAACCGACAAATGAATAAAGTTTAGCCTGACATTTATCAAAGTGAATATGTAAAGTTCGGCCCCATATGAGCGAGAGCTATCCACCATCTAAACCAAATTATGTTGATATGGATTTTTCATGTAAGCAGAACGGGTACTGTTGCTGAAAATGCATTTGTCCAAGTCTTTAAGTCGGCTTTGGAACTATTCGTTGATCCTCCACAACCCCTACCGAAATTCAGTACAAAATTCCAGAGATTCCTTGCTCGGTCACACCAATTTCCCAAGCTCCTCGTGCAGCTTGGGCTTCACAATACCCTCCCGTTTTAGCTTGCGGTAACGTAATCGTGCGGTCGTGCTCACTTTATCTTCCCATTACACATTTCCCCGATGATTCCATTTATTAGTGGAAAAGCAAGTCAAGTCACATCGTTGTACTGGATCTCAAATTTACCTACCCAAGTGGCACGCACCTTCCACGTAGTGCCGATGAAATTATGCGTACTATAACCCATCGTTAAAGCGTGAACAGTGAAAAAAAGTAAGGACTAGCAGCATCTTTATTGCAAGTGGGTTTTCTTTTCTATTTTTTTGTTTAAGAAAAAGCAAGTAAAGTCAAGAAGCGCCTACATAGGTTCTTCGCAACTTCCGCATGATGATGTGAATATTACGGGTACAATGACTCAGCATTCTTTAAGCCCTTTGCAATCGGTAATTCAAGCATGCACAGCATGGACGAACAAAGCTTGATACCGTGCAAAGGAAAAATGCACTTTGGTGGAGAAACCGTTGGCCGAAAATGTTAACATGAAATAAAAAGCAAAACACCAAATGAAATAAAGGGGAAACTGGTATCCACTACATAATTATTCGATAGTGTAGAGAACCCATTGGCCAAGAATTTTTGAATGTGACAGGGAATATATAAACCTGCAATTTCACCCACTCAGGAGAAGATAACTATAATGCATTGTGAATCCATGAAAAAAGAAGAAGATCAATAGAAGAGTGTGCATAATGAGATGAATTTAACACGATGCTACGACTAAATTAGGATTGATTGTGCAAACAAGACCGTCGTAATTTTCTAGTTTGCGCAAGTAAGAACAAACAAAATCTCCAGTATCTATTATAAATCGATTCTCAATTATCTCGATAATTCACATATTCTATAGATTTTCTGGTCATTATCGATATATCAAATATCGGAATATACTCATAGCACTGCTCAAATCCGGATACAAAGTCTCACGCAAATCCAGCCTTTCGTAGGACGTGGGCATCTAAATCTTTAGCCGACCTCATTCCAAGCATCAGCATCGATCATTGGTTTTCTTTTCAATTCTTCTTTTACTTGGAAAAAGCAAGTCAAGTCAAGGTGCACTTGCACATGTAGGTCCAACGCACCTTCTGCGTAATGCCATGGAAATTATTCCGACAATAATTGTCCGTTGCATTTCTTTTCTAATTTTTTTATTAATAGAAAAGGCATGTCAAGTTGAGTCAATTTGTGCTCGCTTTCCAACAAAATACCTGCATAGCTTCTATGAACCTTCTGCCTGGTGCTGTAAAAATTACGCGTGCAATAATTATCTTTTTCTTGCGGCACGCCTCATATCAGTTCGATTATTCGAAGAGTCTTGAACCGTTGGATGCCAAGAACTCGGCATTGTTCAAGAAATGCGAGGAGAGCTGAACTGGATCCCTACAGCACGTAAATAGGACCCAACTCAATGTACTATCATATCTGTCAGTTTCGATTCATACATGCATGTGAATGCAGAGATTAAGAAAAGACACGGAGAGTTCTCTCTGCTTGTCCCGAGGATTACAGAGAGACTTGTCTATGCATTGAGATTGCCATAGTCGACAAAATTTTTAAAAAGCAAAATGGGAGACAAATTTCGTAATTTTTGCTATAAAAAAATTGATATTAGAGTTTGACGCTTATTTAATTACAGACTTTTTTTTCTTAGTAGCATTGAATGTCGGTTCAATCTTAATCAACCGCTCTTTTCAATTTTTCTGCTTTATATTTAAATGTAATTTATCCTGTACAAACATATTTATGTTTTATGTTTCTAAGCAGCACTTTTTTATCCTTGGCCCTGGGGTATTCAGCTCCATTAAATTTCAGCGACTGGAGAGCGGTATCATTTAGTGAAGATCTTTCAAACTTTATTGAAACTCTGCATTGATTGGATCGAGTTTGCAGTGACACTCCTCGTCAATCTATCGCAGGTCAAAAAAGGTTTTGGTGAAAAATGTACAATTAATAGAAAAGAATGAAAGAAAAATAGAGATATTCATAAAGTTAAGAGCTAAACATGACAAAGCGGATGCCTTTGCTGAATGACGATTGTGCTTTTGACCGTGCAAAGAGATTATGAGACTGCCCTTCCCACTGCCTATAGATGTCTTACGTGAGAGAGAAGGAACCTCAGTTCCGTCCACATTGAAAAAGACAAGGAAATCGACACTATTTGCACACATAGCTAGGCATGCTTGAACTCTTGTTGGTTTTGATGGGACTACACATCTCAGCAGGGTATTGCCTGTCAGTTCTCTTTTCTACTTTTTCTTATTAACATAAAAAACAAGTCGTCGTGATCTGCTGAGTGAGAAAAAGATAAAAAGAAGAAAGATGCTGCGTAAGTTACGCGTGCAATGATTGTTCTTTCCATGGCATGCCTCGTAGCGGTTGGATTAGGATGAAGAGTTTTGGACCGTTAAATGGCAAGAACCCAGACGTTGCTCGAGCACGCATATTAAAGAATGTTGTGTGCTGATAATCCTACTTCGAAGGCTGAAATTCGGTGGAGATCCTAGAGTTCTGTTGTTTGAGCACTCCTCAGGTAGTCAACTGACTCCTTGCACTTATCTGTTTCTTGCTTTTGATTGCTCCATTTTCTTCTGATTATGTAAGCAATGCGAGAGTTTTTTTATTTACTTTCGTTTGAATAAACTGAGTTACGAAAGAAATTTGTGCAATTCGCAGATCTGGACTGTGAAGTCTGGCTTTCTTTTAAGGCTCTGCGTGATCAATCTTATTTTACAAAAGAATTAAGAATCTCTTTGGTCAATCGCTACATGATGTACATCCAATCAAGAAAAAGGAAAACGGCATTTCCGTTCTCTTCCTTTCTCTCCAATTCCTTTCGTTTCTTTTCACTTCATTTCCCTCTCAACTTAAATTGCCAAACAAATTGCAAAAGAAGAAAACTCACTCCCTCGGAAGATCCAAATTCCGAGTTGTCTTCCTCATCGACCGCTACACATGGAGGAGATCATGAAGGGGGAAACGAACAGCTGAAAGGGAATGCTTACGAAGTGTTCTTGAGTTTTAGAGGGACAGATACTCGTAAAAGCTTTACTGATTATCTTTACACTAGCCTTGTCGATGCTGGAATTCGTGTGCTCAGAGACGATAATGAGCTCCGTGTGGGTGAAGAAATTGGTCCAGAGCTTCTCCACAGCATTACGCAATCCGCAATCTCAATCCCAATCATCTCTAAGAACTACGCTTCCAGCAAATGGTGCCTTCGCGAGTTGGCTCAAATATTAAATAGCAAGAGAAGCAGAGGGCAAATAGTGTTGCCCATATTTTATAAAGTGGAACCCTCGCAAGTGCGCCATCTTAAAGGGAGATTTGGAGATGCTATCAATGCACATAAAAAGGATTTGGCTTTGGCTGAGAAGTTTGTGAAGGAATGGGTAGAAGCGCTCCAAGAAGTCGGTTCTCTGAAAGGATGGGAATCGGAGAAAATTGAGAATGGGTACATTATTCTTCACTAAATCATTGTTTATTCTCACAAATAGATCTTTCTTGAAAAGAATAACCGTTTCCCCTACAACTTGATATTGATTATTATTTGACAGGCATGAAGGAGCATTTGTCAAAAATGTTGTCACAAAAGTCATGGGCGAGTTAAAAAGAGCTTTTCAGCTAATTATTCCTCAACAATTGGTTGGAATTGATGATCATATCAAAAAAATTATGAGCTTCATTGATGCTAAATTCAACCGTACATGGTTTATCGGAATCCATGGAATGGGCGGTATCGGTAAGACGACTCTTGCAAAAGCATTATACAATAAACTCTCCGGTGATTTTGAGTACTGTAGATTTGTGGTAGATTGTCGCGAAACATATAAGCATAAGGGTATTAAATGCCTACAAAAGCAACTCTTACCTGACCATGGAAGATCTTGTGATGTGTCTAATGTGGATGAGGGAATTCATCGCCTGAAAATTCTATTTGCCAATAAGAAAGCACTCATTTTTCTTGATGATGTAGATAGTGATTACTGGAAATATTTGGTTGACCATGATTGGTTTAAAGCAGGAAGTATGGTTATCATAACAACTAGAAACAAGGATGTTTTGTGCCAGGCTAGTGCAGACCTCATGTACCCACTTAACGAGTTGTCTTTAGATCAATCATTGATTTTATTTAGTAGACATGCATTTCGACGAGATTCTCCTCCAAGTGATCATGAAGCTATTTCTCGTGGTGTTGTATCTACTACTGGGGGGCTCCCATTAGCTCTCGAAGTTATAGGTTCGTTTTTACGTGGAAAGGGAGAAAACGTATGGAAAGATGCATTAAAAAAATTAAAGAAAGTGCCCCACGAAAAAGTCAGAGACAAGTTGAAAATAAGTTATGAAGCATTAAGTTATGAGCAGCAACAAATATTCTTGGATATTGCATGCCTTTTCATTGGATCAAAGATACAAAATCCAATTTATATGTGGGATGCTTGTGATTTTTTCCCTGGTGAGGGGATTGAAGTATTAAGTCTCATGTCCCTAATTAAAATTGAATATGGAAGCCTTCTGATGCATGATCAATTGAGAGATCTTGGAAGGGAAATTGTTTTTCAACAAAATCCAAAGGAGCCTCAAGAGTGGACCAGATTGTGGATCTATAAGGAAGCTCTAGATGTGCTTGACAATTTCAAGGTATGAGTTTTCTCTACTTATCTGAGTCAGTGAATGTAGGTCCATCTTCCCTTTCTTGTTTGAAATAAAAATAATTATCAGTTTTGAGTCCCTATAACTTGATGCTTCTACTAGCAAAAGAGCTTTTTTTATTAATTGTTGTTTTTGCTTGATTCTAGAACATAATTGAGGAGTAATTCCTTGGCTATGGATGATTTATCTTTACCTAGTAGTAATGCGACGAGAATACTCTGCTTTTGGTAACTCCAATGCAACAACAAAACTACAAAAGTGGAATGTTTGACAAAGTACTTTTAGAGAAAATCTGTCAATTATAATTATTTTAGCCATGCTTTTCCAACATATTTGTTTGATGCACAGTTTGATGTTTGGATTCGTCTTTTGCTTTTTTTGTGAGGTCTTTTCTTTCCTTTTCCTTTTCCTTTTATTAAGTATTGATTTCTTGTGAGTTGTTTGTTATGATAAAATGATACCTCCATTCATTTGTGACGGTTTATATCCTAAGTAGTATTGGTTATGCAATTTAGTCCCTAATCTATTTTTGTTTTTGCTCAATGAAGTCCCCTAACTTTCACTTTATTGTACAATCGAGTCCTTTGTGGTTAATTATTAGTTGACATTGTCAATTTGTTGATGTGGTGCTTGTATTTATTTATGATAAATGAGCAATGTTGTAAACCCTTTAAACATATATTATTTTTGTTGTATAGACTTTTCATAATAGTGGGATACTTTCTTTTCTATGAATATGCTAAGACATTTTCTTTATGTGACGATAGATGATTTTTCTATTAATTCCCCAATAATTTTTATTTGTCAAATATAGGCTATCTTGATATAATAACTATTTGTTTATCATTTAACTCTTAGTGAGCATCTTATTTAGCAAAAATTTAGTTAACATTTATATCATCATCTTATTTTTGTGAAACAAAAACTAGTCTGGGGTAAATGTGACACTAGTCTACTAATTTGATATTTTTTGTAACATAAAAATTAATGTAGGGTAAATGTGGAACAAGCATACTGATTTGGGATTTTTGGTATTGTCAACCCAAGTAAATATGGTTTTGAATCGTGTGATAATAAATTTTCATTATTAGCATGAAAGTTAAAATGTAATCCACTAAGAGCAATTATAACCGTATGAATGATTTGTACAAGTATTAAACAAGCATGTTAAAATGTCATAAGTATCGTTAATTAAGAAAAACTAAATATAAACATTGGGATGCAAAACATTATGAAATAACAAGACTGTTTCAAAAAACCAATTTTACCATTGCTTTCCATTAAGCATGTTTTTGCACGAAGGAAAATGTATTTTACCTAATAGAACATCCATCCTTAGAAGTGAAAAAAAAGGTATGTATGAAGTTGTTGACAAAAAAATGGAATAAATATACAAAAATTTTAATGTAAAATCAAGTAATGACTCACCTAAAAGAATAGAAGTTTGAAGGAGAACTTGAAACCGCCAACAAAATTTGTATTATTGACTCATTATTTGCGTTCAATGTGCAATTCACCACCTACAGTTCCTAGAATATTAGGTTACAATAAAAGAAAAATGTAAAAGACTCAAGTTCTGCAAATGGATGCAAATTTTGGAAATTAAGAAGGTGCAAATTGTGAAGGGTATAGTTGGATGAGGAAAAAGTTTAGGATCAACTACTTGAGCTTCTCATCTTTACATATATTAGATAAATATTATGCAACTTTAGCCTTTCATTTCACAAAATTGGAAGGGAGAAGTGTACACCATAGTATTATGAGAGCAAATTCAAAATAGTGCATTTTATTTTATATGTTGGTCTCATCTCATCATTCAAAACTTTTGGTCCACAATGTTTCCAAATTGCAGACCACTAGAAAGATTGAGGCCCTTTCTCTTAACAATTGTGAGAGGGGAAGAAGATTCGTAGTTGAACAATTCAAAGAAATGACCAACTTAAGGTTCCTTCAAGTGGATCGTGCGAATTTCATCGGAGATTTCCAAAGCTTACTTACAAGATTAAGATGGCTTCAGTGGAGGGGTTGTCCCTCGGATTTCGTTGCGACCAACTTTCATTTGAAGAACTTAGTTGTACTTGATTTGTCATACAGTGCAATTTCAAAGGATTGGGGAGGATGGGTTCCACTCAAGGTAAGACGTAAAAAAGGCATCGAAGTATTTTTTTTTTAATATAACGTTTTTCTTTATACATATAACATTTGAAAATTGATATACATAATTAAACAAGTCGTTTCTCTTTAATTTCATACTATTGAAGGAAAACAAGGTGCCTAATAATTGCATCTCTCTTCCATTTGAATTTGTCATTGGGGTTTTGATAATAAAAGTTGCTTATGTCTAATAAAAAAATCTCTCCTTTGAAATTTTATTCGAAAATAAATACAATTAGCACTTGTACACCCAAACATTCTTTTACAATCAATATGCTTAAAAAACATTTATTTGTTGACATGGCCAAACACTACTAAAAGAGATATTTAAAGTTAAATAAGACAATTGTGAATGAGTCAAGGAGCGAGGATATTTTTTGAGGAATTTTAAAAAGTCAAAACATAAGGAGTATCGGAAAATCACAAGTTGCAATAATCCAATTACACTAATCTATCCTTTCTTTCTTCCAGAAAGCAACTGAGCTCAAAGTTCTCGACCTTGAGAAGTGTCTATGTTTGAAAAGAACTCCCGAATTGTCCACTTTCGTAAGGTTGGAGGTTTTAAAGCTTAGATTTTGTTGGAATTTGGAAGAGCTCCATTCTTCTATTGGAAATTTGGCATCATTGATCGAGCTAGACTTAACACACATATCGATTACGAAATTACCTGAAAGCATTGGGAATCTGCAAAATTTGAGGATCTTGAGGATTAGTGAATCCAAAGTAATGAAATTGCCTAATGCCATTGAGATGTTGGCAAAACTCCAACTTTTGGAAGCTAGGGGTTGCCCAAATCTGGAGCGACTACCTAGTAAAATATGCAAACTGATTTCGCTAAAAAAGCTCAACCTTGCAAGATGCGGAAAGCTTCGGAAATTACCAGAACTGCCCTCCGGTTTAACAAGTCTAGTTATCACCTGCCAGGGGCCGTCTTTGCCCCGTCTTTCCCAGCTAACCCGTCTCAAGAGGCTCCATTTGCATGGTTGCCATGGGCTTGAATGTGTCCCAGAACTTCCCATTGGACTATCGTGGCTTATTATTGCAGGCTGTGGAAAGTTGAAAGCGGCGAATTTGTCCAACTTGATACACTTGCGAAATCTTCTTATTATGGATTGTGGAAAATTGAAAGCCTCGACGATGAATTTGTCAGACTTGAAACACTTGCGATACTTCCGTGTTTTTCGATGCCTGTCTCTTGAAGGATCGCCCGAGGTGATGAATTTTAGGCCAGCGGAAATTTCAGCAGATCCATAGCCCATGGCCACCGTTGCGAACGCCTTCAGGCTCTTCGTCCCTTCCTCGAAGCCCCCGGCTGCCGCTGCCACTGCCACTGCCGCCTTCCCCTTCCCCGACGCATTCGTCCGGCCGGAGACCCTCTCGTTCTGCTCTTCCACGGGCGGCGCTTCGTTGAGGTGGAGTCGTCGCGAGATTCGGAGTCCGCGCGAGCACGACGCAGGTCATGGACGAGTCCGCGAGGCGAGGCCAGCTCCAAGGCTCCCCACCGACGTCGAGCTCGACTTGGGCAACCGGAGCCATTCGATTTACTCCTCTGCATTCCAGCAGAGGTCATCTTCTATTCTATCCTGCTGGAAATGCATGCTTTTACGTCTATTGTTGTTTGAATTTTATGAGAAAGAGAGTCTTTCGGAGCAAGTTTGATTTACGATGTTTTGATTGTGGAGTCTATCTGGTGGAGCCTGATCTTGATTGAATTACACGGTCCAGATTGAATTGAATTTACTCGGTGATCAATAAGCGAGATGTACTTGCTAGGCTTTTATCCACACAAGAAGGGACTAAATTGAATTTACAGGTTTTTTCATCCTCCCGTCTTCTTCTTTCCACCGCCATCATCTGGTTTGTGTTCCTTCTCTTCTCTTCTTTACTTTTGCCCCATATGCTTCTCTAGTTAACTTTCTCGAGAGGTAGCGGAGCTTCCTCAGTGGCGTGCTTCTGTTGTGGTGGTGCTTGTGTAACATCCTGAAATTCGAGCCCTTTAAGGGATGAATGAACATTAATTTCGCCAATGTATTGTTGGTTGATCTCACTCGGAACTGATCACTCTTGAGATACTGACCTTGAGGGGAAAAGCTAATGAGGACAGAATTCGTGCGACTAAAGAACTTGACCTGGGAAAACGACTCGACCGTGAAACTTGCGTAAGGACGATCATGTAGATATGCAGGCCGATTTCAGGGACGACTAGAAGTTGATTCGCGGGCAAAAAAAATGGAACGACGGGTGATTCCGTCTACTATTATCGAACCTGCAAATGGCCCTATGTCGATCCTTGGTAATCGTGTACTTTGAAATAAGAATCGATCCTTCGCAATTTCATATAGTCAAGGACGTCCATGTATCGAGAAGTCTTGAACGTGAATTGGCACGAGTCGGTTATGCGTGAATCCTCGAAGCCGTCTGTCAGTCTGAGTAGTACCAAAATGGCATTCGGGCGAAATTAACATGACATGAGAATCCAATATTGGACTTCGAATTTTCGGGAATGTTCGAGAAGGACTTTTGGACGATGCTTCTTAGACAGTCGACACTGCCGGTTGAGCCGAGTATTTGGGAAAGGGATTTTCGGACCAAGAAAACGAGCCTACGAGGACGTGGGCCGGGCAAGAATAGTGTGGGCCTCACGCCCAAGGTGGGATAACCACCATGGAAGGCCCGAGGCAAGCAAGTGAGCCCGTTGGGCCAAACCGACCCTTTACCCTTCCTAGCCCATTGTCTAAAACCAAGCCGATTCAAGTCCAATAAATTCCCGAGCCCGTTCCTATTCATTTTCAAGCCCATTTCCTAGGCTCGTCCTCCATTTTCAGCCCAAGGACAAATTGGGAAATGTGCAAGGTGGAAATGACCAAAATGCCCTTGGATATTTTGAAGAAAAATCAAAAGGAAGAGAGAGAAGATGAGGTCATTGTTTGGCAAGTGGGGCAAGCATTGATGGCCTTGATAAGGCTTATCCTTCAGCCTTCACTTCACTCTCTCTCTCCTCTTCATCTTCTCCAAAAACCGTACACCTCTCTCCCATGGTTTTCCCTCCTTCATTCTCGTTTTTCGTTTGACCTTTCACCGAAATCTGAGTTGTTCATTGCCTTCCCGTTGGAATCTCGTCTCGTGCCACCCGCCGTTGTGTTCACAAGAAAAATTCCGTTCAAATAGCGTCGGTCGATTGCCGGAAGGAGCTGCCGGTCAACCTCCGTATTCCGGCCGAAAGCCACCGCCGGCCCGACCGTTTTCGACCGCCTCTTGCTGTTGTTTTTCTTTGTTTCAACCATTTTCCTCCCTTTCCGACCCAATCACCGCCCATCCCAGCCACTAGTGGTTCCCCCTCGACCCCCAGGTGCCATTGATCGCTGGCTCGCCGCTCACCGGAGCTCCAAGCAGCCCGTTCAACTCCGATCAGCCACTTTCCTCCCGTGCGGTGCGGTTTTCGAGTTGCGAGGGATTCCGAGGCCGTTGCCGCCGTGTTGAGCCCGGGATCACCTTGGATCGTCGTGGTAGAGGTCCCCGGGTGTCGGGTTCATCATCGCCGCCGCGTTCGTGTCACCGGCCCGCTTAACGGGTGAGTTTAGCTCATAATTCCTATTTAGTGCCTAAACTTGCTTAGGGTTGGTTAGTTAGTGTTAATCTTGGTTTAAGGGGTTTAATTGAGTTGCATTAGCCCTAAGATAGGTGGTTAGATAGATGATTAAGATTATATTAGTTTAATTTTGCTTATTTAGCTTAATTGTGCTTAATTGGGATTAATTGTGTTTTATGTGATTAATTAAGCATGATTTGCTTTAACTGAATTGATTAATTGTTTTAATTAATGTTTTTTTAATTTCTGGATTAAATGTTTTAATTAATTGAATTTCGGAAAAAATCACTGTTCATAATTACTGTTCACGATTACTGTTCATGGCACTGTTCATCTAGAAGCTAATTTTTGTCTGAATTTGATGTGCTATTGATTGTTATGATTAATTGAAGTGCCGATTGTTAATTATACTCATGATTGATAATGAAATGCGTGATCGAGTGTTGGTTGGATTTGGATTTTGGAATTGTCGAGTGAGATCGCATGACATATTACGTGGGTTATCTGAAATGGCATATCGCATGAGCATGGGTGATGTTGCATTCACGACAGAGCAAAGATATAAATAGATTGTTTGATGATGTGTTGCATGATCACATTAAGAGAGGGAACCCGGCGTTGCCGGAAGACCGCCAATCCTTATGGGGTTGTGCCGTGGCCGTTTGGTCGCCTGACTTCGGTCGGATGCCTGACGGGGGACATGTGATGGGACTGCGGTAGTGGGCGGGTCCTATGTTCCTGTTAGTTGCGGGATTGTGGTAGTGGGCGAGTCCTGTGCTCCTTCGGGAATGCCGTCAGAGGGAAGGGATGACCCCTGACGTCACCGTGCCTCGAGGTAAAGATGACGAAGCTGGTTTAGCCAGGAACCGCCAACTATAAGGTTGTGCCGTTGGCCCAGGAGGGGGCGTTAATAATCGGAGCATGTGTGAGTGTGAGACATGAGAAAGTTGTGTGAGATGCTCTAATTGTAACATCCCGAATTTTCGATAAGCCCGAATTGCTCGAGTTGGATTAATGGGCCGAGATTAGGACCGGATTTTTGGGAATCGCGCTTCAGGGGTAATTAGACCAAGTACCCCCCTTCTAGAAGCTTGTTTACTTTTTTTTGAATTTTAGGGTTTTTTTCCCTTTTCTCTCTCTTCCTCTCTCCCGCGCGTCTCCTCCCTCTCTCTTCCGCACGCTCCCTCTCTCTCTCCCCATTTTCTCTCTTTTTCCCCACGTTTTCCTCCCCCTGTCGGCAGCCCCACTTGCCCTTATCCTCTTTCTTTCTTATCCCTTTGACCGGTCCTCTCTCTCTCTCTCTCTCTCTCTCCCCCCTTCCCCCATGCACGATCGACGCTCCCCTCTCCCCGCAACTTTTTCTTCTCCTTCTTCTTTTTCTGCTGTCTTCTCCGGCCGAAGCTATTGCTGCCGATCCGCTTCTCCGCCGGCGAGACCAGCGACCACCCGTCACCGCCGCACCCCCGCCGTTCCGCCGCTCGCCGCCGCCGTCGCCGGTGAGCCGCCGTTTGCCGGCCTTGGGCCGAACCAGCTCCGCCCGGTTTCGTCTTCCCGTCTTCCTCCTCTCGTCCGCCGTTGTTGCAACGCCGCCCGGCCGCTGGCGCCGGCGCGAGCCGCCGCTTCGCCTCGCCGTCGTCCCTCCGCCTGCACCTCGCCGGAGCCACCCCGAACCAGCTGCCACCTCCATCTTTCCCTCCTTCTTCGCCCGGATGGGCGGGGTCGGGATGGCCGAGCTCGCCGTCCGGCCGTCCTCCGCCACCGTCTAGCCGCCTTGGACCGCCGCTAGGCACCGTCCGGGGCCGCCCCAGCAGCCGCCACCGTCGCCATGCTCTCTCTCTCCCTCTTGGCCCTCTGGCCGTGACTTGGACACGCGGCCAGCAGCTTCGCCGCCGCCCGCCGCCGCCGGACGATCATCCCCGAGCCTCCTCCACCGCACCAGAGCCACCCTCGACCTACTGCCCTCCCCCGAGCCAGCTGGACCGCCTCTTCTCTCCCTCTTCCCGGTTCGTCCAGCCATCGCCGGAGCCGTTGCCGCCTCGCCGGAGCTGTTGGCCGCCGTCCGGAGTCACCGGACCGCCCGCCCGCCCGGCCTTGGACCACCACGGCCGCCGGTCCCCAGTGTTTCTCGGCTTTTTGCCGCGCGGACAGCCGCCCTCGGCCGAGATCCGGCCCCGGGCCGCCTCGTCCCGACGCGCCGGAAGTTCCCGGGCGTTCCCCTCGCCGCCGCCGTCGCGCTCGTGTCGTCGGAATTGACTAAACCGTGAGTCGATTTCCTAATCCTTATTTAGGGGCTAATCTTGCTTAGGAGTAATTTGATTAGTTTAATTATCGATTAGTGTTTTGGATGATGATTGTTAGTGTTTTTAATATTATTGATTAAGCTTGCTTAGTGTTAATCATGGTTAGTATTAATAAAAATTATTATTATTATTTTTGGAATAAATAATAATTATTTATTATTTTTGGAATAAATAATAATAATTTATTATTTTCGGAATTATTAATTAATTAAATTAATTTATAATTTCGAATTATTAATAGTAATATTGTTATTACTATTCATTGCTGAAAATTAATTATTTTTGGAGAAAATAATTAATTGTGATTATTTATTGGAAATGGTTTTAATTGAGTAATTTTGGGGGAAAATTACTATGGTCTATTTTTCCAAAGTCAATAGTATTTATATACTATTTTATTAAATGACATTGATTTATTGAAGAAGGGTTTTACTAAATGAAATTATTTGGGTTGGATAATTAATTATGGGATTGAAAAATAATTATAAGTATTTTGTGGGACTTGAATTATTTTATCGGAACAATCAACTATAGTATTATATGCTTCTTAAATGAGTATCTTTGAGTATAATTATATTTTATACTTATTTTGGGACAATTGAGTATTATTGGGGAATAGTTGATTGTTGTAGTCGTGAGGACACGCATTTATTTATTATTAAATATTGAGACACGTGGTTGGGTATTGGAGTATCGTGATGTTGATTGGTCGGGATTGATTGAAAATGACTTGAATTGTTGGTTGTTCCCAAGAGTTAGGGAATGTACGTGATTGAATGCTGATTGGAAATTGAATTTTGGAATTGTCGAGTGATACTGCATGACATATCGTGAGGGTTATCTGAAATGGCATGTCGTATGAGCATGAGCGTATGAGCGATGTTGTATTCACGACCAAGCAAAAGCAAAGACAAGAATGAATTGTTTGTTGATGTGTTGCATGGTCAGATTAAAGTTGATAGCCCGGTTGAGCCGGATGACCGCCAATCCTTCGGGGTTGTGCCGTGACCATTGGGTCGCCCGACAAAGGTGGTCGATGCGGAGTCGCGGTTGAGGCCGGGCCCATGCTCCTTATGGAATGCCGTCGATGGGAGAGAGCCCGTGACGTCGCCGTGCCTCATGGGGAGGATGATGCCCGGTCTTCGACCGGTAGACCGCCAACCATAAGGTTGTGCCGTGGCCCTAGTGGTCGTAATAATCGGAGCATGTGTGAGTGTGAGACATGGAAAAGTTGTGTGAGATGCTCTGATTATTCGTATGCTCCTAATGTCGTGATGATCAAAATGACAGTTTCTGCAGGTTGCGTGTGCCAAGGCCAGGTAGGGTCGCCTGTGTTTGCATCTGCTTATTGAACTGTTGTTTGATAATACTGCTTGAGGTGTGGTATGTGTTGTTTGCCGGAACTAGGTTGCATGGTTAGATTGCTCCCAAGGTGAGCGAAGTTCCTAACCGGGGCTTAGGACTTTGACTTGCTGAGTTTATCTCAACCCGTCGTGGTTAACATTTTTCGGGGCCGTAGGATGGAGGATCGACGCGTGTTACGGCTCGTGGCCGTTTTTGAAGGGAGTAGATTAATCTTGACTCGCTAGTTTCACTGGCTCGATAGGAAGATGCCCGTGGTAAGGGCTTGTACTTTTAAACTTCCCAGGGTTAATCAGTAGATGAATAAAGCAGTTCTTTTGATGTGTTCTTGTTGCGTTTTCCTGCTATCCCTGTTTTTTTGTAATTGACCGGAGATTGTGTTTCGCTTCCGCATGTGCATAATTACAAGATAAAAATAACGGTCGGCGACGGATCCTGGGGAGTCGCAAATCAAATGACCGCAAGAGAACAGGGGTTGCCGCGTGCTCGAGGGTCGGGGCGGGACACTAATTATTCGCATGCTTTTAATGTCGTGATGATTTGTGGTACGCACGCATGAGTTGACAGTCGTGCAGGGTGTGCAATGGCCAGGTGAGATCGCTTGTGGCACGACTCGCATGTGATTGATGAATTGTGTCATTTAACGGCCATGTGCCTTGCTTGCATTGTATGAGATTGGACGCGCAGGGTATGACATACCGGGTAAGGTTGCATGCGAACCGAATATTGATTGTGGGTTGCCCTGTCTGTTGTTGGCTGTTGTTTGGTTTTGGTTGTGGGTTGTTCGGTTGAGTGAGGGATGGTTCTAGAGAGATACCCCGAGTTGAGTTGGCATACTAACCGGGGCTTAGGGTGAAGAACTCGCTGAGATTTTATCTCAACCCGTCGTGGTTAAACATTTTCAGGTCCTTAGAATGGCATACCTGCAATGGAGAATCCTGCCCCCGCTTCTCCAGCGATTGACTCGACAGAGCTTGAGTCCGATGGGTCCGAGTGACCATGGTGTTGAACCCGAGGGCTCTTTGTATACTGTTGGATTAGCCTAGTTCTTTTGGTTTCGCTTAGAGGATGGATCGGCCATTTTTGTCGGGCTTGAAATTCGGAAACGATCCTCCGTTGGTTAATCCAGTAATTTGAATAAATGAGTAGTTGCTGTTGTTTTGGCTGTTCATCCCTCTATCCCTGTTTGATTGTTTGTTTGTCTGGGGATGGTTCGTCTTCCGCTTGCGCTTAACGAAAGATAAAATGAATGGTCGTTGACGGGTCTTGGGACGTCGCTTTCAATCGACCAAGAGAAGGGGTTGTCGCGAGCTCAAGAGTCGGGGCGTGACAGCTTGTGCCTTTGATTTCTACTTTTGAACTGCATTCCCTGTTTTTAAAGATAACATGTAGGCATTAGTAACAGAAAATAAAAAACATTAAGAATCTATCACTTTAGAACTTAATTTTCTGTAGTCTCTTGTGATCATTGATCCAAAGTATGGTCCAATTTCAATCATTTGGAATTGATCTCAACAACTTTTACTTTAAGGGTTAAATTTATGTGTATTTATCCTGTAGGGACTGCCCCCTATACGTAAACTATTCGATCTTGAACTGTCGCTTTGTGTAGCTGTGACTTCCATCTATGTACGACTATCTGAAAAACGAATGTCCTCTGCAGATCTATATTGTGGAATTTTCTTCAGTTTCTCACCTTGTGTTTCTTGATTCTTTCACAAGATTGCCCCAGATTTTTACTTCTTCTTATTCTTCTACTCATGTTTGAATCACATTACATCTTTTTCATGTCTAGTACAAGATACATTTCATGATATGTCCTTTATGGAAATAATAGTGCTTAGGTTGTTTGCAAGTTTGCAGTTGGCTGGGATTTCTTTGATAGAGATATCTGCATCTGTATTGCACCTTGCTATTATCCCTTTCGGGTTCTTTTTTGACTATATTTTCATGCTAGACAGAATCAAATTAGTTCAACTCAAATAATTGCGCTCTAGACATAATCAAGTCATTGACTTGATTTGATGGTGACATATGTGTCGCTGTTTTCTCATCAACAGGATATGACGGTAATGATGCAGCAGACTATGCAATATATTGACGAGAATCTTACTTTGAGACCAAAATAGAGCTTATTGAGACACTTTACTCTGTTGCCCTGGGAAGGTGAATATGTCAAATGAAACTCTATTACAGCTTATGTTTATGGGCAATCTTTTTTTTTTTTTTTTCATGGTTTCTATAGCTAGTTTCATTATGCACATTTATGTCAAAATTGAGAGAGCATGGTTGATTAAGAAGCTTACAAAATTAAAGGAAGAACAGGGTCTTCTAGCAGAAGCTATTGATTTTATGCAAGCTGTTGTAGTAACTAGAAGCTAACTTCTGTTGTCACTGGTCTTGTAATTGATTTTTCCTTGTCCAACATCTCTATGATGGGTTTAAATTGCAGGTAGAAACTTTTGGAGTAATGGCAAAAATGGAGAAAGTTGCCTTTATCCTTGAATGAGTACAGGTTTTTTTGTATTGCTTTAAGCCATATATGCACTATTACTATGAGTGTTTCTCTGATCAATGGATTTTGCAGGTGCTTTTGTGCTTAGATGGCCAGGTTATGTCCATGCACAGATCCTTTCCCAGAAGACCAGTTCCTGAGTGTTAGACGTAGATCCTTCCAAAGAGAAGAAAAAGCCTAAAGAAGGTGAAAATATTGTGGAAGCAGTGCCAGCTGATATACCGTCACTTCTGGAGCTGAAACAGATATACTGTTAACTCATGGTACAGTAAATTTGTGTTTTGCTTCTTCTTTTTTTCAATTGTTATTCACTATTTTAACTACATTGTTTTCGCCGATCAAGTGCTACCTGGTGTTCAGGTTGTGTTTCAAACCATGAACTTGTGTGGCTTTATTTATCTGACATGTACTCTTCTTCCTTTCTAGCTTTATTGCTAACTCTGACAATCAAGATGTACTTAATGGATATGACCATACATCTCAGTTTACCTAGTATTCCTGTGGTTAATGATGTAGGTATTCCTCACATAACAATCATTACCTCAAGATATGTTGATGCTATAAGGTGATAATATCAGATTCCATCAGTGAAGGGAAACCCAGAGCACTGGATACCGGTGAAGCTCTTTTGTAGTTAAGTGTTCACAGAGTTTTTCGAGGTATGGCCATAGGTTCTAAGGAAAATCTACAGGTATTTGGTTTGGCCACATGATCCTATGCAGTCAAGCCTTCTTAATGCTACTTTAAGGATAAAAATCTCTCGGATTTTCCCCAATTCAGGTACCATCTTTAAATTGTTCTAGGTAATTGGTTGTACATCTTTCAATATCTCAATAATGTGCCATAGAATTTGGTTGACCATGCCTTTGTCACTTCAATGCAGGTTTCTTCCGAAACAATTGGTCAGCAGGAGGCTATCCAATGGACTGCTCTTTGAAGTATTTTCAAAGATGAGATTGAGAATGAGAAAAGCATGCTTGGAGGTGCACTTTTTGAGGAGGCAGCAGAAGATCTTACACAAAGAATTAGTGAACGTGTAATTACTTGTCATTTGTGACTCACTCAATTTTCTGCAGAAGATTATTGTCGTTTCGAAGTATTACTCTGGGATTATTTTTATAGAGACTTGCAGAGCTGTGATGCCTCAGTATCCTGGTCTTATTATGAGGAACATTTGTTTATGTTCTTTATCATTGTCAATCTTTATGAATGATTTCCTAAACCCCACATTTAACCCTGAGCAGCCTCTCTGCCTACAGTCCTTGATTGGGTCATGGTTGCTGGACTTGGATACAAATTCTAAAATGGTGGAAATGAGGTTGTGGTGCCTTGAAAGCCAAAGGCTTGTCATGCAATTGAGAATGTTGTCTTCGTAGTTTTGTTCCGTAAGCATTTCTAAATTTGTGGCTATGTCATTGTTTGGCATTGTTAAACCATTTCTTGTCCCATGAAGCCTGAAATTCTGATGTGCTTGAGAAGGGTGGGAGGAGCTCTGCTATATTGCTAAAATGGTTGAGCAAGCTTTTTCTGCTAGAATTAGCACTCACCATTTCCAGCATCACAAAAGTATGTCTTGCTATTGGAGCTTTCTTAATGTGTTCAGAAAACCTACGCAGCTGAATCACTCTGGGAGGAGCTTCCTTCTTGGGTTTCTATTACTGCTGTTGTAGAGAGTTTTAATCGTTCACATGCCTCAATTGATATAATCAATACTATCTTCTTATAGATTGTGGCCATATAATGATAATTAGCCAAGCTTGTATGATATTCTATCGTTATGACCTGTTTGTTTTATATTACCATTTTAGGAAGCTGAGAAGCATCTCTCCAAAATGGTTGTTTCCAAGTCCCTGGCGGCAAAGATAAGCAAGCGGATGTGACTTCTCTGTTTCCAAATTCCAAAGGACAGCAATGACATCTTGAACTCATGGGCGACAAATGTGGAAAGGCTCCCTGATCTTGTCAAGAAAAGTTGCCAACTAGTCTACAAGGAAACCGGGGTCACAAGGCTGCTTTGAGAACTTGAAGATGCCTTAATTGAATAAATGATCTCTCTCCCTTTGAGCCTCCTTCTCTCGCCAAGAGAGAGAAGCTGAAGAATGCTTTTTCCCATTGTGCTTTGAAGTGATTGCACATGCTACAGGAGGACTGAAAATTTTAAAATCATAGAACTCTCGTGTAGTTGGCTTAAATATTATTGCATATTCTGCATGAGGACCAGATCTGCGTCTTGTTTCGGACTAAAATGATATGTAGAATACACTTTCGACATTGGCATGTTTTTTGGTCAATTCATCTTTCCTCTTTCCCTCCTTTTAACTGAAGATTTGCGGGCTTTCAGGGTCCGCAACTTGTACCCATGGAAGAGGTATCAGCACAAGATGCGCACTGATTAGGACTGAAATGAGCTACTTGTTACTGAACTCTGTTTCAAATTACAAATATTGATGGTGCTTGTGTTGTCCTAACATGGGGATAACATTAACTCTCCAAGTGTAAAGGCTAATGAATGTTATTCTTTTATTTTTATTTCACGTTTGAAATGAGCATCTGTTGGGAGCTTCATTTCCACAAGAAAAATGCACTAATCTTTTCAAGTATCTCTTCAAGGGACGTTACTTCTTTTCTAAGTTGATACATTGATCATTAGAAGATCACTTGAAAATTATTTTTGACGTCCTTTTTAACATGGCCGATTATTTATGACAAGTAAATAGTTTTTTTTATTTAGACAATGTAATTTTCAATTTAAAGTGGCTAGAAACACATGTTTTACTACTTTTAGTTAACTTAATTAGCATGCAATGCCATTGTCAATGTCTTATTTCAAATGTAGGGAAGATTCGAGGTAATGCAAAAATCAATTTTTTTTGCCATTATTTAAAGATCTCTTTTTGTCACGTACTTAAAAACCAATTAATATTCTTAAAAAAAAAGGAATAAGTGCTACAGAGCATTCAAAACATTTAACTCAACAAAAATTAAGTTAGAAAAAGTTTGTGATGTTCATTATGGTAAATCCCAGCTGATGAAAAAATCGGATCTTTCATTGATCATGAAGAACAATTATGAAACTGATTAATTCTTGTGAAAAAAATCTATTGAACTTCTTTCTTTTTTATTTTTTTAGCGTCCCCTCTATCCGTGGGCTACAAATCTTTCAAGGTGAAAAACGTGACCCTAAATTTTACTTTCCTTACAGCTTTGAGTTCGGTCAGCAATAGCCATGGTTTCTGGACGTGGGCTTCTTCGTTTATGGACTAAAAGACAGCGCGGCTAAGACGAGAGTGCTGGCGAGAGGAAGAGCGCTTGTTCCTAGTGATTCGAGCATTGCAGTACCCGAAGGAACATATGCTCGAGTAGTTAACGTGAAACTTCTTGCCTCAGAAACATTCTCTCTCAATACGTTGTTTTGGATAATCAACGACGGCCCAATCGAATGGCTTGTACATTTGTTGCTCTAGCTCCGAGATCGAGTTTGGAATAGAAGCATTCGATCCACGTTGGTGTGGACATGATCCATAGGGACCACAGAGGCCCGGTTGGGGTGATCCTGTTCAATCACTTGGACATCGACTTTGAAGTGAATGTGCACGATAGGGTCATGCAGCTGATCATTGCGAAGATCACGACTCCCATTGTTGTGGAGGTCGAGGACCTGGAAATTACTTTGAGAGGCGAGGGCGGGATTGGGTTGACAGGGGTGTGAGGCTCATGTGCTAGGTTTCAGTTGCAACTTTGTTCTCTATAAGTTTGTTTTCGCAGGGTATTAGGTTGTGCCTGGGATGCACGCAAGTCAGGTAGGAGCATTATCTTGGAGAGAAATTTTGTCGAACAATTGGGGTGTAAATATTTGCTAATTGCTATGTGTTCATGTACAGCCATGCTTTTGTTTTTTCATCTTTTCAGGATTTAGTGAAGTCAATAATCAGTGCTCCACTTTGTTTTCATTTGGTAGATTTGTTTATATGATTTGAGTTCTCTTAAATAGGGATAAATTCTTTTTGTTTTAGATGGATAGGCTTTTCCTTGGTGCCTCACTTATTATACCTTTTACATAACAAAGAAACCGGGGAGAAAAGAAATTGAGATTGGGTGCCGGACGAGTGATTCAAAATACTAATAAACTAAAGATAAAACAATAAGTATGGGTTGTACCTCTCCATTGCAATAAGGGTTTGCTGTGGAGTTTCTCCCTTGCATGAACACAGCATGTGTTAGTTTTGCTGGTGGCAAAAGGAATATTAAACAAGAAGGAGGGATTATTGTGTTCGGTTGTCTACTTAATTCTTGGGGCATGAATTTTTGTCTTCCCAGCTCAAAGCACTCTTTGCCTTCCTTATCAAGTGATTGAGTCAAATTTATTTGATGACACTGGTACTTGCATATTCATACATATTAAGTTATTTTTCCTGTATATAGTTTCTCCCAAAATTTCTTGTACCAAAGGAAGTATCTTACACTCCTTTGTTATGAGCGAATTGGATCGTCGAGATTAACTGATGTCCAGTTATTTGCCTTTTCATCTATGCGTTTGGGTGATAAGAGGGTAAAATTTTTGTTATTCATTGATTGTATTTCATTGTTATGCTGTGCTGAATGCTGATAAGTTCCTTTGGATTAGTTGGAGCATTATGACCGTGGCTATTTGCTTTCATTTTGTTTTCTTCTTTACTTTTGCAATCATCAGCAGTGCAGAGTCTTGTGATTATTGATCCAAAGTATGGTCCAGCTTCAATCTTTTAGGATCGATCTTAACAGCCGTTACCTTAAGGGTTTTATTTATATGGACTTAATACTGTAGCGATTGCCTACCATATGTGTACTGATTAGATCTTATAATGTCGTTTCGTGAAGTTGTAATATGCCATCATGTATGATGTCATTGGCATATCTATATGTGTATTGGCTCTCGGCAATCTCTAGAGATGCAGAACTCAGGCATGGTGCTCATGCTGTTTCCAAGTTTTTTCAGCTGGCGGGGATCCTCGTGATTTTATTTGTATTGGACCTTGCTATTACCCCTTTTAGTTCCTTTTTTTCACTCTGTTTTCTTTCTAGAATGAATAATTTTTCTTGCTGTTAATCAGATAGTTCAACTGAAAGTTTTAATTGTCCTCTAGACATAATCAAGTACAGAATTTATTAGATGGTGACATTTTGCGTTGCTCCTCTTATAAACAGGTTCCAGCAATGGAGAAGCAGGCTATGAAATATATTGACTGGACACCTGATCTTGAGACCAAGATTGAGCTTATTAAGACCCTGTAACTCTTTTGCTGCTGGGAAGGTGAAAATGTGAAATCAAACTCTATTGCAGCTTATGTTAATGAGCAATCTGTTTTGGTTTCAGGGAGTCTATTGATAGTTTCATTATGCAGCCATATGTCGAAATTGAGAGAGCATGGTTGATAAAGAAACTTGCAAAAATTAAAGCAAGAACAGGATCTTATAGCAGAAGCTGCTGATTTGATACCAGAAATTGCAGTAACTGGTATTCAGGTTGTGGTTCAAGCCATGGCTTTATTCCTGTGTCTCATTCTCTTTTTTGTTTCTGTCTTTATCGCAATCTCTGATGTTAGAGATGTATTTAATGGATTTGAAACACACATCTTACCCCGCATTCATGTGGTTAATGATGTAAGCATTACTCACATTATAATGGTTACCTTGAGATATGTCGTTGCTACATGGCAATATATGAGATTCCATAGGCGAAGGGGAAACCCACAGCAGTGGATACCGGTGAAGCTCCTTCATATGAAGCTTTGTCAAGTCTTCACTGATTTTTTAAAGGCATAGCTGTTCATTCCATGATTTAATTAGTTGCAGGTTCTAAGGAAAATCTGCTGGTACTTATTTCAGTCACGACATGATTGTACACATTCAAACCTTCTTAATGCCACTCTAGAAGATAAAAATCTCTTAGACATTCCCCAATTCAGGTACCTCTTTGAATTGTTTCTAGGTATTTAGTTGTACATTTTCTTGCAATATCTCAATAATCTGTCATGGAATTTGGTTGGCCGTGTCTTTGTCATTTTAACGCAGGTTGTAGCTGAAACAATTGGTCACAATGGAGGTTATCTAATTAACTGCTCTTTGGAGTACTTTCAGAGATGAATTTGAGATAAAACATGCTCGAAGGTGCACTTGTTGAGAAGGCAGCAAAAGATCTTAAACAGAGAATAAGCAAACATGTAACCACAGAACTTTGCCCTTTTTTCTTGTTTTCTTCGGATCATCATTCAGATGTGACTTACTCAATTATCTGGGGAATATTAATTTCGTTTTGAAGTATTACCCAAGGATTACCTCGAAGAAACTTGCATAGCTGTTATTCCTCATGGGTTGATTATGTTGAACAATTATCTATATTGTTATCAATGTCCATCCTTATGACTGATTGCCTAGACCCCTCATTTAACCCTGAGCAACCTCTGTACCCCCTGATACCTGCGGGGTATGGTTGCTGGACTTGGATACAAGTTCCAAAAAAGTGGAAAAGAGGTTTTGGTGCCTTGAAAACCAAGACTTGTCCTAAGGTTGAGAATGTTGTCCTCGTAGTTTCTTTCCGTGAACATTTTAGACCGATATATATGTGTACACACTATGCTTAATCAACTTCTTCTCATAAAATTTGTTGTAGCTGTAAGTGTCAATGTCTGGCATTGTGGAACCATTTCTTGTCCCATGGAGCCTGAAATTCTGATGCGCTTTAGAAGGGCGGGAGGAGCTCTGCTATGACTTACCATTTCCAGTGTTACAAAAGTATTTCTCATAATTAGAGCTTTCTTAACATGCTCAGAAAATCTATGTAGTTGAATCGCCCAACGAAAGGAACTCAGTTTTTGAAGTTTTGTTACCACTGTTGTAGAGAGTTTTAATCATTTGCATGCCTTTATCTATTAAATCAACACTATCATCTGGTAGAGAGACTGCATAATAATGATTATACAAGCCTGTATGTTATTCTATCAGCATGATCTATTAGTTCTATAACCATTTTAGGAAGTTGAGAAGCATCTCTTCCGAAAGGGTTGTTTCCAAGTTCCTGGTGGGAAAGATAGACCTGCCAATGGAAGTTGTCTGCTCCTAGACGACAAAGTAGAGCAATGATATGTTGAACTCGCGGGCTACAAATTTGGAAAGCTGCCACCAAATGCACAAGCAAACTATGGTTCATAAGGCTGCTTTAAAAGCTTGAAGATGTTCTTAGTCGAATGAATGATCTCTCTCCCCTTGAGCCTCCCTCTCTCTTACCAAAAGAGAGAAGCTGAAGAATGCAGTTTCTTGTTGTCCTCTGTAGTGGGGACTAAAGATATCATAGAACTCCCGTGTAGCTGTCTAATATGTGATTGCATATTTTGCAGGTGGACCAGATCTGGGCCTTGTTTTGTGCTGAAATAATACACTTTCTGCGTAGGAATATTTTTCCGTCTTTTCAATCCCCCCGCCTCCCCACCCCCCCGGGGGTAATTGAAGATTTTTGGGTTCTCAGGGTCAAGAACTTGTACCAAAGGAAATGGTATCACAACAAGATGTGCACTCATTACAGTAGAAGCACGTGCCTCGTTAATAAATTCTGTTTTGCATTACAAATTTTACTGGTGCTAGCGTTTTTCTAACATCGGAGATAACATTAGCTCTCAAGAGTAGATGCGAATGAATGCTATTTTGTATTTGAATTTTGTCTTCAGCGGGGACAGCCTGTTTCCTTTGGATTTAATCTTGACCGTTGGTAGTTCTAAAAGCCCTTTTTTAGGGAGCTTTTGTATCCTCAAGAGACTTAGCTTTTCTTATGGTTAACGTTGTGATGTCATTTCCAAGAGACACTGTAATCCCAGTAAGCAAATTGCAATCTCCCTCCAATTAATAGCTTCAGTTTTTCAAATCACAACTTCTAATGTCAAACAAGCAAATATTTGGATCCTCAATATATGACAGCGAAAAATATTGTATTCTGGTGAAGAACCTATTGGCCGAGAATGTCTAACATGAAATGAAAAGTCTGACAATAGATGACATAAAAAGGAAAAAAAGTATCACTGAATAATTATTCGATTTTGGAGAATTGTTGGCCGAGAATTTATAAACACAGTAGCGAAAACAAAATTCACATAAAATGTTAGAAACCATTAATTTACGGAGAGAGATAAAAGTGACTTGAGTTTTGAGTAATAACAGGATGATTTGCCAGCATGACATGGCATGGAGAAATCTGGTTTGAGAAAATTATATTGAAATAGATTTATTTTGGGAGTTACTTTCCTAGATGAATAACTTTCAACAAATAAATAGTAGTCAGACTGTGGATAGAACAAATTTATGTGTCCCTAGGACATTTGTTAACAAAATCCTCTAGGACAAAGGGAATCTCTTGTTAGCACAAGGAGCATGGAAGCATTTGCTAGACAAATCACTTTTGGCAAACAAATAGTAGTTAGACTGTGAATAGAACAAATTTATAGGTCCCCAAGACATTTGTTAACAAAATCCTCAAGGATAGTGGAGAATCTCTCATTTGCACGAGCAGCATGGGAGCATTTGCTGGACGAATCACTTTTGGCAAATAAATAGTAGTTAGACCATGGATAGAACAAATTTATGGGTCCCTAGGACATTTGTTAACAAAATCCTCAAGGATAGAGGGAATCTCTTGTTAGCACGAGGAGCATGGAAGCATTTGCTAGAGAAATCACTTTCGGCAAATAAATAGTAATTAGATTGTGGATGGAAGAAATTTATGCGTCTCTAGGACATTTGTTAACAAAATCCTCGAAGACCGAGGAGATCTCTTGTTAGCACGAGGAGCATGGGACCATTTGCTAGTTAGCTTTCTTTTCTACTCTTTTTACTAATAGAAAAAGCCAGCCAAGTCAAGACAGTGCCGGATCTCAAATCTTAATGAAAGCACTGGACGCACCTTCCCGTATACTGCTGAGTATCGGTAGAGATCACAGCAGGAAGCATGGGAGTACTGCTCCTTAGTTTTTTCTTCTATTTTATTTTATCAATGGAAAAGCCAATTCAAACCAAGTCAAGTGAGCTGGATATCGAGCGCCTTAGCATTTGAGTGCTGCAATTTATTGCATGTGAGCATGTGAGTATTTTGCTCGTTGGGTTTCTGCAAGATGCTGCGGAAATTATGCATGCAATGACTGTTCTTTCGGCGGCATGCCTCACGATGACTCGTATAGCATGAGGAGTCTTGGACTATTGTGTGAATATTTTAAGATTTAAAAGAAAGAGAAAGAGAATCAGTAATAACCACATCTTTACTCAATTGGCTTCCCTTTATACTTTATTAGACAGTGGTATTTATACCTGAACAATATCTATAGGAAATGAAATTATCTAATCTAACAAGGATATTGGTTGTCTTAGAAAATAACAAAATAATAAATAATATCCTTATTATTTAATAATATTTCTAAAGATATTCTTTAATAGGAAAATCTCTAATTCTCTAATTTCCATATACATACTTCATCACGTTGGATTTTCTATGTTTTATGGTTAGGGTTGGCAGATCACTGCCATGCCAGAGAACATGTGGGTTCAACAACATTGTAGATTGATTATAGGTCCCAAAGTCATTAGGTGGAGTTAAAGTGGACTGTAAAATGTAGGTGAAGAAATTCGAAAAGTACACTTGTAAGAATAAACTACGTGGAGACGATGTCAGGGGCCTTCATGAAAAAATTTGGGTTGAAGGAACAAAAGTATTTTAGATAGTTGTGGCATGAGTTTCGTTATATTGCTGCCATTTCATTAATAAGTTATTTGGATCTTGAGGAGAAGCTTCAATTGCGTGCCCTCATAGCTCGAGACCTATAGATGGACGGAAGTGATCGCCAATGCATATTCTAGGGTTTATTTTTCCATATTTTCAAATTTCCACGCCTTGTAAAAATATTTGGAAATAAAAATAGGGGGAAAATTAGGAATTCAATATTTGCATTGGTATTAGGTGTCATATATTAATTTGATTTGACAGTTTAAATGATACACGGATAGATATACATCACACAAACTCAACTTGATATGACACAAGTTAAAAGCCATGAAGACATAAGCGAACCATTATAAATCTAACAATATTTTTTCTCGTGACAGCAAGGCTCCGGTGGAGTGGCCTAGCACAACAAAGTAAGAACCAAGATTGGGATGTTGAGGTCTCATCAGTGTTGGCACTTAGTAGAACTCTTGTTTATAGTTGATACTACTAATTATTCATCCAATCATAACCCTTATTTGGGGCTATGCATTTCATCCAAGTAATCTGTTTGAACCTTGTCGTAAGATAAGTGATTGTGATCGTAAAATTGAGACTTCGAGCTGCAAGGGTTTTTCTTGAAACTTTCAACTCTAGATTACTTCTGAATTTGTGTATTGTATGAATTGTTGGATTGTCTTACTTTTTTTTTGTAATAGAGAGCATACTAGGTTTCCTTCTCAAGTCATAAGATCGTGAACTATAATATTTAATTTTAATTTATTTAATAGTAAGCTTTTGATCCTAGAAAAATGAGGTGGGGTTAGTCACTTAAGTACTAAGCTGTCGAGCTTTCATCTTATCAATTCGGATTCCCGAAGCTTACAGTGCAATAGAAGAATGTTTGTAGCTTTGAGTAAAGAAGGGAGTATATGCTCTTACCATAGGAGGTTTATCGGCTAAGCTGGTTTTCAGAGTTGCAAAAATAAGTAAACTATGAGCATTCATGATATAATTTTTGACTAGAAATTGATTTTTCTATTTCTATTCCTTGGACGAGTTTCTGAGGTAAAATAAACGTTTGATAATTATATAAAATTTCCGTTCATGGAATATAAATTCATTTGATAGTGACATAAAATTTCTTATTCCTAAGAGACATTAGGCAATCAACAATTGGCGGTGGGCAATGGCAGCCGATGGCAAGCAAAGCCCGGTAGTGGGCGGCGATTTGCGATGGCCGAGGACTAGTGGTGGGCAATGAGCAGTGACGTGAGCAAGTGATGAGGAGGTGATAAGTGACGGGTAGTGATGAGAGGGAGCATTGAAAAGAGCAAAAATAGAAAAGTAAAAAATTTTAATTTCTGATTTCTATTCTAAACTTATTTTTGAGGTCAAAATGTGATCAAGAAATAAAAAATAAAATTATGTTATCAAACAAAATTTCTATTTTAAATTTTTTTTCAGGATTAGAAAAATAGAAAACATAGAAACAGAAATTATGTCTTGCGCTCCCTAAAAATAGCTATAATACACTAGGTGCCAAAGTAACACATTGTCTCGTGTTTAATGCAATCTCTCTCCATTTAATAGCTATGATTTTTCAAATCTCATCTTCTATTGTGCTGTGAAAAATCATTTTTTGGTGAAGAACCTATTGGCCAAGAAGGTCAACATGAGACAAAAAAGTCTGACAAAAGATGACGTAAAAAGGCAAAAGTATCATCGAATAATTTTATTCGATCACTAAATAATTATTCGATTAAGGAGAACCGTTGGCCAATAATTAATTAATGCGGCACTAAAAGAATAAAATTTATGTAAAATGTTAATATTATTAATTTAAAGAGAGAGAAAAAGAGCAACTTGGGCGAAGGATGACTTATAATTTTTAAGCATGATGTGACGTGGAGAAATCTAGTTTAAGTTTTTTGGAAGAGACTTTATTTTGAAAGTTACTTTCCTAGTCGAATCTCTTTTGAAAAATGAATAATAATTAGATTGTAAATAGAACATATTTATGGATTCCCCAAACATTTAGTAAAAAAATCCCGGGGAACCAATGGAATCTCTTGTTAGTACCAAGGAAGTACCGACACTTTCCAAAACATTCATATCATTCGGAAATTTTGATATGTTTCGACACTTTCCGAAAACATTCATATCATGTCGGAAATTTCATATGTATCTGACACTCTTTGATACTTGATCAACACATGTACAAAAATTTGATACTTGGTTAACTCTCTTGATACTCTTTAACACTTAAGTTTGGAATTCCGATATGTAATTCCAACATGCACGGATCAATTTAAAAATTTTCAATAAATAAAGATTTGAAATGTCAATATGTAAAAAAATATAAAATAATAAGAATAATAAAGGGTGAAAGGAAAAAAAAATCTAATCTTCTCTTCTCTTCTAAATCTAAAAATAACTTCTTGTGAAATATAACTTTTTGTGATACATAATTCACCCACTAAGTTTTCTTTCTTTTTCTCTTTGACACACTCTGACATGTGAGTTCAAAATGTGGATTGATTATTTTTCTCCAAGTTTTATAGATAATTAGAATGGAATTGAATTTATCAAATTGACATAATGAATGATATTAACAAATGATAGATTAATTTTTTAGTGTAAATTAATTCTAGGCTCTTTTTATTATTTATTTATTTATGAATTTGAATCAAATTAAATTGATTTAAATAATCATAAAAATGATAATTCATCATGTATATATAAAAATATATATTTAATAGACAATGTGTCTCCACATGTCAAAATTTTTATTTTTTGATAAATAATATATCGGCGTAACGTGTCGTGTCGTGTCGTATCGCGTGTTATGTGTCGGTGTCAATGTTACTTAGATAAAGACGAGGAGATTGCTAGTTAGTTTTCTTTTCTATTTTGTTTACTGATTAAAAAAAGCCAAGCCAAGCCAAGTCAAGACAGTGCTGGATCCCAAATCTCGACGAAAGCAACTTCCGCATAATGCCAAGCATGTGAGTATCTTTTCCTATTAACATGAAAGCAAAGTTTGAGTGATGATGCAGGTGAGCATGTGAGTATTTGCTCGTTGGCTTCCGCAAGACGCTGCGGAATTTACGCGTGCAATGACTGTTTTTCCCGTGGCAGTTTTCATAGTGGGTCCATTATCATCAAGGGTCTGGGACCGTTGGATGGCGATAACTCATCATCATTATTCAACAGAAATGAGCGCTTTATTACTAAAATCCTGTTTCGCATTACAAATTTTACTGGTGCTTGTGTTTTTCTAACATCAAGGATAATATTAGCTCTCCAAAGCGGGGCTTAACGAATGCTACTTTTCCAATTCATTTCACATTTTAATTTTGTCTTGGACAGGAAAACCTGTCTCTTTTGGACCCAATCTTGGTTGTTGGCAGTTCTAAAAAGCGGTTTCTAGGGAGCTTCATTTCAATAAGACAACTTTACTTTTATCTCCTCGTTCATCTCCAAGCCGATGTTATAATGCCATTTCAATAAGACACTATTGTGATGTCTTTTCTCTCTAAAGTTTCTGTCGCTGGAATGTGTTTGATGTCGACTAGTTATGACATCTCTCTCAACTCTTGACATGTACGAGGATATTGTGTTTCTTCGACAACTTTGCTAAGATTTGGACTTGATGGAAGTTCTCTTTACGTAGTCACTTCCCATTTTCAATTTATTATTGGTGGTTCCAAGGTGGCAATTTAGGATTATTTCTTTGTCTAATTTTTTTTCCCGTTAATCTTTTCACTGGAAAAGTATGGAAACTATCACATATTCCCAATTAATCTCCACATTTGTATTGATATCACCAACCGGTTGTTGTCCGAAATCCTTTTTCTTACATAAGAAGATGTAGGATTTGAATATCGAGTCAGAGTGAAATGGGAAAAGAGTGACTCCTTGGGGAACCATTGAGTAGTTCTTGGACTTCCACTCATTTCATGGAACATGTTTGAGTGGAATGACAAATTTTTTTTTTATTTACTCCTTAAGTTTTCTATTACAATTTTATGCAGATCTAAAGTCTAGCAAGTATCAGCCAAACGGCAGACCCTCATGGAAGGATGAGAAGCAACTCGAATGAAATGTCTTCATCTCTTCTTCACTCTGAAAGCTTGTTCCTTCATTAAGGTCTTGGGAACTTTGGATACTTCATTTCTTTTAATGTTTTGCAAGTTAGTGTACAAAAAAGCTCACGTTGAGTACGACAGTCCAAAGTCTACATAAGTGCAAATAATATAGAAGAGAATTGCACAATTATGTATAAGTTGATCATGAACATCTTGTTGAATGCCTTTTCTAATTTTACACTTGAGTTGATAGAAGAATTGTCCTGAGTAATAAATCTCTAACCAAGTTGAATTTGAGAAATTCCATTCATAATCCTATCTACTGACAATAACTAACTCTCTATATTGTGGGGATTTGGACATCAGTGCGATGCCTAGAGAACATTTGGGTACAACTGACATTATAGATTGATTTATAGGTCTCAAAGTTGTAAGTGTGGTTAAAGTGGACCATAAAGTGTGTAGGAAGAAATTTGAATGGTGCTCTTGTAAAAATTTGGGATGAACAGACAGAGTATTGACGTTTTTCATTAATTATTTGTTTGGATCTTGAGAAGAAGCTTCAATTGCGTTCATTTACAGCTTGAGACCTATAGATGAGAGGAAGCGATCGCCGACTAATTTTCTATGCTTGGTTTTCCACGTATTTTCCAAATTTCCAATATTTCGGAAAAAGAATAAACTTGATATATAATGTTAAAAAATATTAATTTAAGGTAAGAGATAAAAGAGGCTTGGGTGGAGGATAACGACTTGACAATTTTTAAGAACAAAGCAGTATGGAGAAATTTAGTTTAAGAAAATTATTTTGAAAAAGATTTATTTCAGAGTTACTTTTCTAGATGAATATAAAAAAGGTAATGTGTCCTGCCCACTTTTAATAACAAATTCCTACAAAATCCCCCGATTGATACGCTGGTCATTGACATTTGGACATTAGCAGCATGTAAGAGAATGAAAGCAAGGCAAGTCAAGACATCGCTGGATCTCTCAAATTCCAATAAGAGCACGTAGACAGGTTCCAAGCACCTTCCTCGTGATATGCTGAGAATCGGTGGAGATCACAGCAGGAGCATGTGAGTATTGCTGGTCAGTTTCTCTTTTCTACTTTTCTTATTAATATAGAAGGCAAGTCGAGTCATGATGCCGCCGAAGTACGGGCGCAATGGTTTTTCTCTCCGTGGCAAGCCCCACGGTGATTGGATTAGCATGGAGAGTCTTGGACCGTTGTATGGCAAGAACTTTGTTCGAGCACGCATGTTAAATAATGTTGTGTGTTGATAATCCAATGTTGAAGGCTGAAAATCGGTGGGGATCCCATGGTTGTGTTGTTTGAGCACCCCTCAGGTAGTCAACAACTCCTTGCTGTTTTCAGTTTTCTATTTTGAGTGCTCCATTTTCTTCTGATTAAGCAAAGGGTGTGAGAGTTCTTTTATCTTCGTTCGAATTAACTGAGTTCTGAGAGACACTAGTGCAATTTGCAGATCTGGACTGTGAAATTTGGCTTTCTTTTAAGGCTTTGCTCAACCAATCTCCTATTTTAAAACAGAACAAGGATCTCTTTGGTCAATCACTACGTGATGTACATCCAGACACGAAGAAGGAAGTTGAGATTTCCCTTCTCTTCCTTTCTCTCCAATTCATTTCTTTTCTTTTCACTTCATTTCCCTCTCAACTTAAATTGCCAAACATATTGGAAAAGAAGAGAACCCACTCATTTAGAAGATACGAATTCTGAGGGGTCTTCCTCGTTGATCCGTCTGTATGGTGGAGATTACAAAGGCGGAGACGAACAACAAAAAAGGAATGCCTACGAAGTTTTCTTAAGTTTTAGAGGGAAGGACACTCGTACAAGTTTCACAGATCATCTCTATCATAATCTTGACCATGCAGGAATTCATGTATTCATAGACGACAATGAGCTCTGCTTTGGTGAGGAGATTGGTATGAAGCTTCTCTATAGTATTATGCAATCTAAGATCTCGATCCCAATTATTTCGAATGACTATGCTTCTAGCAAATGGTGCCTTCACGAGCTGGCTCAAATATTGAAGTGCAAGAGAAGCAAAGGGCAAATAGTGTTGCCCATATTTTACAAAGTGGAAGCCTCGCAGGTGCGCCATCTTGGAGGGAGATTCGGAGATGCTATCAACAAGCATAAAAAGAATATGCCCAAGGTGGTTGTTAAGGAATGGGAAGAAGCGCTCAAAGAAGTCAGCTCTTTGAAAGGATGGGAATCGGAGAAAATTGCTAATGGGTACATTATTCTCAACCAAATCGTTATTTAATTTATCATAAATAGATCTTTTTTGATATATGCCTACCTATGCTATAATTCATTGTTATTTATGCTATAATTCATTGTCATTTGACAGGCATGAAGGAGCATTGGTCAAAATTGTTGTCACAGAAGTTATGAACAAATTAAAAAGAGATTTTCAGCTGATCGTTCCCCAACAATCGGTTGGGATTGATGATCGTATCAAACACATTAGGAGCTTGATACATGCAAAATTCAATGATACACAGATTATCGGAATATATGGAATGGGCGGTATCGGTAAGACGACTCTTGCGAAGGCATTATACAACAAGCTTTCCGATCAGTTTGAGTATCGTAACTTTGTAGCAGATTGCCGAGAAACATATCAGCGCGAGGGCATTAAATGCCTACAAAAGCAACTTATATCTAGCCTTGGAAGTTTATGTGATGTGTCTAATGTTGATGAGGGAATCAATCTCATCAAATCTCGATTTGCAAATAAGAAAGCCCTCATTTTTCTTGATGATATAGATGATAATGCTCACTTGAAATATTTGATCAACCGTGATTGGTTTAAAATAGGAAGTATAATCATCCTAACAACTAGAAACAAGGATGCTCTTGATGAGGTTAGGGCAAACCACATGTACCAAGTCAAGGAGTTGTCTTTGGAGCAATCATTGATTTTATTTAGTAGACATGCATTTCAAGAGGATTCTCCTCCTAGTGATTATAAGGTTATCTCTCATGATATCGTGTTTACTACTGGGGGACTTCCCTTAGCTGTTGAAGTTATAAGTTCATTCTTACGTGGAAAGAGGAGAGAAGTATGGAATGATACATTAAAAAAATTAAAGAAAGAGCCTCACGAGAAAGTGCAAGAGACATTCAAGATAAGCTATGGAGCATTAGATTATGAGGAGAAACAAATATTTTTGGATATTGCATGCTTTTTTGTTGGATCATCTCTACAAAATCCAATGTATATGTGGGATGCTTGTGATTTTTACGCATGGAGTGGGCTTGAAGTGTTGACCATTAGGTCCCTAGTTAAAATTAGCGAAGATGGCATGCTATGGATGCATGATCAACTTAGAGATTTTGCAAGGAGTCTAGAAAATTCACAAGAGCCCCAAGAACGTAGCAGATTATGGATCTATGAGGAAGCATTGGATGTGCTTGTTAGCAACAAGGTAAGAGTTTTCTTTACTTGTCTTAGTCAGTAAATATGGATCCATTTTCCCTTTCTTGTTTGAAATAAAAGTAACCATCGGTCTTCAGTTCCCAAAACTCACTGCTTCTACTAGTAAAAGAGCCCCTTTGATTAGTTGTTGTTTTGTCTAATTCTAGAACATAATTGAGGATCCATTTCTTGTTATATATGTATAGTATTGTGATGAGGATATTCTCTTGTTGATAACTTCAATACAACAACAAAACTGCAAAAGCAAAATGTTTAACAAAGTATGTTTAGAGAAAACTCGACACTTATAATTGTTGTGGCAATGCCTTTCCCACATATTTGTTGACACGCGTATTTAATTTTTAGATTTGTCTTTTGATTTCTTGTGAGGTCTTTTTTTCTTCTTTCTTTCACTAAGTATTGACTTCTTATGAGTTATTTGGTATTATATAGCTATCTCGGTCCCTCTATTTTTTAAGTTGGGTTAAGTGTAACCCCTAAGTAGTATTAGTTGTGCAAATTAGTCCTCCATCTATTTTTGTTTTTGCTAAATGTAGTCCTCTAACTTTCACTTTTTTGTGCAACGAGGCGGTCAATCATTAACTGACACCGTTGATTTGTTGATTTGGTGTTCGTATTTATTTATGATTTATGAGAAACCTAACCCTTTAAACATATATTATTTTCGTTGTATAGACATTTCATAATAGTGGGTATTTTTTTATTAATCTGCTAATACCTTTTCTTTGTGTTATTTTCTATTGCTCTCCCAATATTATTTATTTGTTAAATATAGGCTACTATAATACTTATTTGTTTATTGTCAACTTGTAGTGATCATCTTATTTAGCAAAGATTTATGAAACATTTATATCATCGTTTATTTTTTTGAAACAAAAATTAGTTTGAGGTAAATACAACACAAATATACTAGATTGGGATTTTTTGTGATGTGGAAAATAGTGTGAGGTAAATGTAGAACCAGTCTACCAGTTTGAGATTTTTGGTATTTTTGACAGAAATAAATATGGTTTTGAATTTTTTTGTTACAACAAATTTTTATTATTAGCATGAAAGTTAAGAGGTAATCCACTAAAGCAATTAATAACATATGGATTGTTCAAGCATCAAACAAACAATGTGCAAACGTCATGAGTATTGTTATTTAAAGAAAAACTAAATATAAACATTGGGATGCAAAACATAATGAAATAACATAAATATTGAAAAAAAATGCTACCAATGCTTTTCAGCAAGCATATTTTTGCATGAGGTAAATGTAATAAACTGAATCGAACATGTTGAGAAATGAAAAAAAGAAGAAGAAAGACGAAGTTTTCTATAAAGTCTTTGACAAATACAATGAATATACTAGAAACTTTGAATGTCAAAATGAAATCACGGCTCATCTAGAAGAATAAAACTTTGAAGGACAAGTTGAAACAACCAAACAAATCCATACTATTGACTCTCATGATTTGCACTCATTGTACAATTCATCATCTAAAAATAAAAAATCGAATTTGAATTCCTAAAATATTAGGTTACAACAAAAGAAAATGTAAATGACCCAAGTTCCTTAAGTATATAATTTTATCAATCTACATGTCCACTCTTTTCATAAGGAAGATCTCATTAATCTACTGGAATATTAATCAAAATTTAGATGGCCACTACTTCCCTGCAACAAGATCACATGACAATTGAAAAGGTATTTTCAAATATCAATACTAAAAAAAAAAAAATAAGAATCATGTATAGGACATCCGATATTATCAAATTTTCTTCCACGTACAATGAAAAACCCTCATCGAAAAGCATGTGATAAGAAAAGTATGTAAAACATATGTGTACCTTTTGCCATGGCATTCTCATTTCCATTTTGATATTAAGAATTGCATACAAAGTATATCCAAAAAAGTGGAGGGATTCTATAGTTGAGATTCTTTAATTTTGATGCTTATATCAATAGCAAAGTTTGATAGATGTATTTGGATGGCTAGAGTTGTATTGATTCACACACACACACACACATATATATATATATATATATATATATATATATATATATATAACAGGAGTAAAGATAGTGTTATTTCACATATAAAGGGCATTAATTTTGATAGATATATTTGAATTAGTGTATCCATAAAGAGAGGCCTTCTATCGTATTTGCAAATGGATACAAATTTTGGAAATTCAGGAGGTGCAAATTGCGAAGGGCTTGAGCTTCTCATCTTTACATAGATTAGATAAATAATATGTATTCACAAACTTTCATTTCACAAATTTGAAAGGGAGAAGCCTATACACCATATATGATAACAATTTGAAATTGATGCATTTTATCTTATATCAGTTGGTGTCATCCCATTATTCAAAACTTACATTCCACAATGTTTTCAAATTGCAGGGCACTAGAAAGATTGAGGCCCTTTCTCTTGGCAAATGTAGTACTGGAAGAAGATACACATCTGAAAAATTTAAAGAATTGACCAATTTGAGATTCCTTCAAGTGGATGGTGCGAATTTCATTGGTAATTTCCAAAGCTTACTTCCTAAATTAAGATGGCTTCAGTGGGAGGGTTGTCCCTCAAATTTCGTTGCGGCCAACTTTCATATGAAGAAACTAGTTGTACTTGATCTATCAAACAGTGCAATTTCTGAAAACTGGGGAGGATGGGTTCCCCTCAAGGTAAGATGTAAAGAATGCATTGAAGTATTCTTTTCTAATATAACATTTTTTTCCTTATGTATATAACATTTGAACATTGATTTTCATAATTAAACTTAGCCGTTTCTCTTTAATTTCATACTATTGAAGGAAAACATGGCGCCTTATGAATGCATCTCTATTCCATTTGAATCTATCATCTTCTCTTTGATAATAAAAGTTGCTTATGTCTAACCAGCAAATATCTCCTTTAAATGCTATTGGAAAATAAATGCAGTTAGCACTTGTACATTCCTAACATTCTTTTGCGATCTATGTGTTTAAAAAATATTTATCTATTGGCATGGCCAAACACAAGGAGTAGTGGAAAATTAAATAAGACAACCGTGAAGGAGTCAAGGAGCATGGATATTTTTTGAGGAATTGTAAAAAGTCAAAAACACAAGGAGTAGTGGAAAATCATGAGCCACAACCATCCAATTACACTAACGTTTCCTTTCCTTCTTCCAGATGGCAACTGAGCTCAAAGTTCTCAACCTCACACATTGTCTATCTTTGAAAAGAACTCCCAACTTGTCCACTTTCATAAGGCTGGAGATTTTGATTCTTGTAGATTGTGACAATCTAGAAGAGATTCATCATTCTATTGGGGACATCAAGACACTTGTTTCTTTGGATGTTAGTTTTTGTAAAAGACTCGAGGAGCTACCGGAAGGAATAGGTAGAATGGTAGAATTGAGGAGGCTTGTCATAGAAGGCACTGGTATACAAGAGATTCCTATTTCAAGTGATTATTTGATGAAGTTAGAGTATCTGTCTCTCTGCTGTAAACAAATTTCTCAACTTCCTAAATCCATGGGCTCCTTGGTTTCGTTAACTCAATTAGACATATCTAGTTCAGCAATCAAAGAATTACCTGAATCCATTAGTTTCGTGAAAGGGCTCAAAGCACTTTATGCCTGGCAGTGTACATCGCTAGCTCGCATACCCAGCTCTATTGGCAATCTAGCATCTCTACAAAACTTATTCTTACCTGACTGCATCTCATTGACAGAGATCCCCGACTCAATTGGAAAATTGTTGTCATTGACTGAGTTGGACTTAGCATGTACATCAATTACGAAATTACCTAAAAGCATTGGGAATCTCAAAAATTTGAGGATCTTGGACATTAGTGGTTCTCACATAACAGAATTGTCTGATGCTGTTGGGATGCTAGCAAAACTCCAAGAGTTAAGAGCTTTTGATTGCAAAAATCTAGAACGATTACCCAGTAATCTAGGAGAAATGGTGTCATTGGAGAAGCTTATTTTATTCAAGACAGGTATTTCAAGCTTGCCAAAAGCATTTCTAAGCTCTCTTCTCTCCAAGAGCTTGATGTTAAATTTTGTATAAAGCTTCAAGAATTACCAGAACTACCCTCGAGCTTAATAACTCTTTATATTACTTGCCAGAGTCTGTCTTTGCCCCATCTTTCTCGGCTGACTCATCTCAAGGAGCTCGCTCTCGCTCATTGCCATTGGCTTGAATGTGTTCCAGAGCTTCCCATTGAACTATCAGAGCTATCAATTTTATGCTGTGGAAAATTGAAAGCATTCACGAATTTGTCAAACTCGAAGCACTTATCATATTTGTGCCTAGAGCATTGCTTTGATCTCGCAGAAGTCACTGGCTTGGAAGGTTCATATTGCCTATTTGACTTACGTGCGGGGAAACCCCCTAAGATATCTAGGGTTGATGGGATTGAAGATTCTTCCAAGTTGCTGGGCCCAAATGTATCTCAGCTTGATGGATTGCTAGATCTTTCCAATTCGAAGATTCTGCAGGGGATAAATGTCACGAAAAGTCGTGTGAATTCAGTTAAAATCCAGGGCCTTGGTGGATTAAAATCCTCACCAGCGTCGGATATCTTAAAGTGCACGTATGCCGGACGAGTACTAGACTTTTCAAGTTTTAAATATCTGAGAACCCTCTGTGCTTTCCGTTGCGAGAATATAACTGAAATTCATGGATCAGAATCCTTGAGAGAATTGAACATTTGGACGTGCCCTTCCCTTAGATCAGTGGACCTTTCGAGTTCAAAGAATCCGAAGTGTTATATTAGAAACTGCGCTAGCTTAATTGAAGTTCGATGCCATGAGGGATTGGGGACTTTGGATATTAGTGGATCCCCGTCTCTTGGAGACACTCGCGAGGCATTCCGGCGTCGAGAATAGGTAAATTTTTATTTTTTTTGAAAACTTTTCTGTCTCTTCTCCTCCCCTGCAATCTCTGTAGCCTGACTCTCTCTTTGCCGCCCTTTCATCCGACCGACGGCAGAGTCAACCTTTCGAGGCGGAGGCGGAGGTCGCGCAGTGGTTCATCAGACGAGCCACCGCGCCTGAACGTCAGGAAAAAGCAGCGCCACACAAAAGCACGAACACGAGGGAGGGAGAGAGAGTGAAGTTCCATGGCGGAAGAGGAAAGCAGGAGCTAGAGCAGCTTGAGGAAGAGTTTGCGGTGCGGAAGAAGAGCACCCCGATCCTCCGCGAGCTCGTCATCTCCCACGCCCTCGAGTGGCCGTCCCTCACCGTCCACTGGGCGCCGCTCCCTCTCCAGCAGCCCTCTGCCGGCAACCCTTCCCTCGCCGTCCACCACCTCGTCCTCGGTACCCGGCGTCCACCGCGCATGCAGGGTAAGAGAGAGGAGAGAGGAGAGTGAAGAGGGAGAGAGCATGCAGAGGAGTGGGGGTATCCGGTGAAGTGGAGCGGAGGACGACGGGCCAGCGGGAGCGGTTAGTTTCAGTTTCACAGAAGGTTGTTCCGGATCTCCTCCCATTTCTCTCTTCCCCACTCCCCTCCTTCAACTTTTATTTTCTCTCTCATCAGTGCGTTCGGAGAGGAGAGCAAACGGGAGAAGAGGAGTTTTTGCGAGGGAGTGTTCGCCGAGTGCTCCAAAGCGATGCTGCTCGCGGACTTGGTGCCGATTCCGGGAGCTCGCCTTCCGATTTCTAGAGAAGCGGATCAAGATGGGTTAGTTCCTTTTTTCCTTTCGATCGAATTCGTCTTTTAGGCAATTCTCCAATTTCGGTGCTCGATTTGCCTGCATGGTTTTTAGTTCTTCTTCTTCTTCTTCTTGCCTTCCCTTTAATGAAGGAAGGAAGGTTGGAGTTGAGTCTTCACTGCGTTTTTCAAGTCAGTGCTGTTCATTCTGGGATTTAATTTAATGCAGATTCTAAGGAAAACCTGCTGGTGCTCGGTTCTATCACCACATGATCCTGTGCAGTCAAGCCTCTTAATGCCACTTTAGAGGATAAAAATCTCTCAGATATTCCCAATTCAGGTACCATCTCTGAGTTGTTGTAGGTAATTGGTCGTACACCTTGAAATATGACAATAATGTGCTATAAAATTGGTTGACCATGCCTTTGATATTTTAATGCAGGCTGCTTCTGAAACAATTGGTCAAGTTGGAGGTTATCCAGTCGACTGCTCTTTGGAGTACATTCAAGATGAATTTGAGAACGAGAAAAACATGCTGGTAGTGCACTCGTTAAGAAAACAGCAGAAGATCTTAGGTAGAGAATCATTGAACTTGTAATTGCTGAACTTTGTCGTTTTTCTTTTTTCAGATCATCATTCAGATGTGACTCAATCTACTTTCTGCAGAATATTCTCTCGGAAATTCCCCAATTCAGGTACATCTTTGAATTGTTTAGGTAATTATTTGTACGTCTTCTTGCAATATCTCAATAATGTACCGTAGAATTTGGTTGACTGTGCCTTCGTTAGTTTAACGCAGGCTGCTGCTAAAAAAACTAATTTTTTTCGCTTTTGTCTTCTGATTGGCCAAGTGTAGAAACCATCACATATTTCCTAGTAATCTCGACATTTGATTGATTTCATTAGTCAATTGTTGTCTGAAATTCCTTTTCTTTACAAAAGAAGATGTAGAGGTTTTGAATATTGTATCATAGGGTGAAATGGGAAAAGAGTGACTCCAATGGAACCATTGTGTAGTTCTTGAACTTTATTCATTTCATGGAACATGTTTGAATGGAAAAAAAATAATATGATGCACTCCTTGAGTTTTCCATTATACTTTTGTGTAGATCTCTAAGTCCAATAAGCATCAAATGAATGGCAAAGCCTCATGGAAGTATGAGAGGCAACTTGAGTGAAAAAGTCCTCATCTCTTCACTTTGAAAGCTGATTACTTTATTAATATTAGTGTGTCATCTCTTTTCATATTTTGCAAGTTAATTGTACAAAAAAGCTCATTTGGAGTACGACAGTCCAAAGTTCACATCAGCACAAATAATATAGAAGAAATAGCATGATTATGTATAAGTTGAAATGAATGTGGTATTGAATGCATTTTCCAATTTTACACTTGAGTTGACGGAAGAGCCGTCACGAGTAGTAAATCTCCAACCAAATCGAATTTGAGAATTTCCATTCATTATCATATATGGTAGCAATAAGTAAAACTCTATGTGGTAGGGATTTGGACATCATTGCCATGCTGGAGAACATTTGGGTTCAACTGCCATTCAAATTGATTTATAAATCTCAAAGTCGTAAGTTTGTGTTAAAATGGACTGTAAAGTGTATGGAAAGGAACATGAACATTCCTCTTGTAAGAATGATCAAGGTGGAGCCAATGTCTGGGCCATGCATAGTCATAAACAAAAATCGGGGACGAATGAACCAAATTATTATAGACATTTGTCGCATAAATTTTGTCATATTTAGGCAATTTCGTTAATCAATTATTTGGATCTTATGAAGAAGCTTCCATTGCGTTCATTTACAGCTTGAGACCTAAGGACGTAAGTGATTCTTGACTCAATTTTAACGATTGATTTCTCCGCGTATTTTCAAATTTCCACACCTTTTAAGAATATATCGGAAAAAGAATAAAAAATGGGGGCAAATTGGAAATTTGAAATGTTTGTTCATATTAGGTGTCAAATATTTATCTGATTCGACATTGCTCATATTTAGATTGGTACTATCATTTTACTTTCTTCACGAAAGAAATGTATTTATCATTTTATTCAAGAATGCGATTATAGAACTTACTTAGTGTAAATTAGACAAAGAAATTATGTTATTTTCAATATACTAACTTTTCTGTTTTATGTGCCGTTAATGCATTGGAAATTACATCAATCATCATAAGATGCACTTAAAAGTTATTATTGAGGTCCTCATTAAATCGATCAATTATTTATGAGAAGTAAAAAAAAATCCTAAAAAATTTGAGTTTCAATTTAAAGCAACCTAAAACTTGTTTTATTACTTTTAATTTGCTTAATTAGTGTTGTAGTGTAATTGTCACTACCTTATTTCAAGTGTAGGGAAAATTTGAGGTAACACAAAAATCGAATTTTTGGCCATTAGTTGAAGATCGCTTTTCGCCTTGTACTTGAGAACCAATTAGAATTTTAAGGGGAAAAAAATCAACAACTGCTATAACAGCATCTAAAACATTTCATGAAACAAAAATTAGCGTAAGAAAAAGTTTGCAATGTTCATTACAATAAGGGTGGATTGTATGCTTGATGAAGAGTCAACTATTCATTAGTCGATGACAAGAAACTCCATAAGTTATGATATTTTTATTTATGTTGTGTTTTGGTTTATTACATATTTGTACATAGCATAATTAGCAGGTATTTTTAATGTGTTTGTCAGGTGACGAATAGGACACCTAAAGGATTGGCTGAAACCCCAGCTGTACCCGAAGGATTGGTTGAAACTGCACAAGGGCCAGTTCAATCGACCATTCCTCAGTTGAGGAAAAAATACCCAGTAAGTTCAATAACTTCTTTAGTTTTCCTTTATGTTATTATATGGGCTGATGTTATATTCGTAATGTTTTTATTAGGTTCAAAGAGGGCAAGCTCCAGCTCGATTGACAATAGAAGGGCTAACAACAGAAAGGCCAATAGAAGGGCTGCCACATGGGTTAGGTGAAGGTGTCGGTGAAGTTGAAGGACTAGATATGAGAAGGACAACTAGAAGAAGGGTAGTTGAAGCGTTAGCCACCAAAAGGCCAGCTGAAGGGCTAGCTACAAGAAGGCCACCTAGAAGACGCCTAGCTGAAAAATTGGTCAAAGAAGCCCCTATTGCACCTAAAGGGCCAAATGTAACTAAAGCTGAACGGCCATTAGAAGAGCCATATGAAAAGCCAACTAAAGGGCAAAAGAAAGGTCCAAGAAATCACAGGCCAAAAGAAGGGATAATAAATCACAAAATGCTGAACGTAATGCTCCAATTCGAACAAGATGGGCTCTTGGGAAGAGGCTAAGACAATATGATTATGGCCTTTATACAAATGACTATACTAGAATAGTCATTCTTAATGTAAGTTTTATTGTCTACATTTAATAAATTGTGCGAACTTTTACTTATAATTTACTTGTGTTTTTTTAGCCCGGGAGAAGTTCGGAAGTTCTTATTTCTCAAGGCCCTACTCAAGAATCAATGGCCGCGCCAAAAAAGAAAATGACATCGGCTACACCAAAAAAGAAGACAACACCGACTTTGCCAAAAAAGCCAAAAAAGAAGACAACACCGACTTTGCCAAAAAAGAAGACGATACCAATTGCGCCAACAAGAAAGACCAACAACTCAGCACCAGCTCCATTTGAATCAGTTCATCCTGAGACAATTGCAACTCCATTTGAATCAGTGCATGAAGAGACAATTGAAGAGGAAGTTATATGTCCAGTTAGAAAGAGTGCAAGGATAATGAATTGAGGTCCATCAAAAGGAGCACGACCAGGGGGGCCTGTGCATATTGATATTGATTGATAAGAAGGCTGGTTTTGTTACAACTTGCTATGGATGATTTTAAATTTTTTTGGTTTGTCACTGAGTTGGTGAGACTTGAAATCAATATCAATGAAATGATCTTGCCACTTATCAATTTTTGTTGTTGTGTTTTTGATATCTTTAATTTAGATTCTGCTTTACTTGCTTTACTTGCTTTACTGGTGGTTGGTGATTATTGGTGGTGGGTGTATGATGATGGTTAGAGGCCCCTACAACACTTGGTGCAAGTGTGCGGTTTGCACATCTTGCACCAAGTGGTGCTTGGTACAATCTGGTGCAAAGTACTTGCACCAGCATCTTTTCTAGTAGCAACACACCATAGCCACAATGTAGGTTGATGGTGGTTCATGCTGTGATGGTGGCCGATGGTTCATACTCTGGTCATATTAAAGTTGGTTGTGTTGAAGGTTCATGCTTGTTGGTGGTGGGTCTGTAGTGGTGGTTTGGGGGGTTTGTGTAGCACCTGATACAAGTGTGCATTCTGCACATCTTGTATCAGTTCGTTCTAGAGCTGGTAACTTGTACTTAAGTACTCATTTCCTGGAGAAGTTGACGCTTAAGTGTTTACTTTTAAGCACCGAGTGGCACTTAAATGATCATTTTCAACAATAACCTGATACTTAAGTGAACTTTTCTTTAATCCGACTAGCACTAAAGTGATCACTACATACAACTTATGTCACTTAAGTAATAGCTCATGTCTGTCCTATAATACAGCAAGCAGCAAACCTAAACTAATTCCAGTTCAGCTGGATTAACGTTAACATTGCGAATAAGCTACCACAACAAGACCTGATGCACATTCTTGTTGCTTTATATTAAAGAACAAGCAAAAACACGTGTATCATCTCATCATTCCCTTTTCTTGACCTCCCTCAAAGCCGATCGATGGTGTGGACAACACAAACACAAATAAAATAGTCTACATTTAATCAAAAACTATTACATTTATCAACTCATTTTCAACTATGGCAGCTGAAGAAACTTCTTCTTATCTTCAAGTACTTTACATTTGATCATTAAGTAGGCTATATAACAAAACAACACTATAATAAACATTTGATAACACTCCCATTCATAATTCATTCTTGAATCTTCATTCTTTAACAAATAATTAACTGAAGATACTTCAGCTTGCTTTGACACTTCATTCTTCAAATAATTAGCCGAAGATGCTTCAACTTGCTTTGAGTCAACGTCGTCCAAGTCGTCCACGAACGTAAATGGAGGTTGACGCCACCCATCAAGTAGGTCTAATATCACCTCTGTCGCTTGGTCAAAGAACTCCGCATCGATCCATTTGAAGTATTTGCACTTCGACCCTTCTCTATATCTAGTGCATTTATAGAATCTTCTCTCGGGATTCATTTGAGTCCACGATGTTCTTCTTGGACTCAGTAACCCACAATAGCAGAAACGTTCGCACTCACCTTCTCCTTCGCTTCGGTGAGACAAATTCGAGTTGCTACTTAAAATTCTACTCTCCATTTCCAATATTCAGCACTCGATAATCCATAACAACAGACGAATTCGCGCTCACCTTCTCCTTCCCTTTGGTGGGATCTAGGGTTAATTGAAATAATTCGAGTGCTTGAGAGATTTTTGGGGCAAATCAAATTTAGGGTTCAAGCTCTTCTTGGGGAATTTGGCTGATTTAGGGATTTAGTCAGCAATAGGAGATGAAAATGGAGAGACGATGCCGTTTTGGCCAATTTATGGCCTTTGCTTTGTCCATCTATGGAAACGGCGTCATTTTGGGTGAGGGTTAGCTGAGGTGGATCTTCGGCGAGCCATGCTGGATAGAAAATTAATAACAAATTGTCACGTAGGATTTCCAGCTAGGTTTTGACCACTTGGCACTGAAGTGATCCATTTTTTTTGAAAAGTGACACTTAAGTGTACCGTTTGTAAGTTATGACATTTAAGTGTCCCTCCGTGCCAAGTTGTGGCACTCCCGCTGTACTTATGCCAAATTTGGTGTGTAAATATTTGCCAATTGCATTTGCATTGAACCTACAACGATGGATGGGGTTTAAATTGATGGTTCTAAACTTTAATTTAATAAGTTTGGCCAACCTCCTCCCCTGGGTGACCGAAATCATTTGTGCTAGGCTAGCAATTTCATATTATTGCCAAGATTTGATAATTAATACTCGGCAATGATCTTCGGGGTACATGTGGGTCCATGCATTTTGGAACATTCGGTCAAGATGATGGGATGCGAGGAGAGAAGTCGTGGGAGGTGGGGAGCCCAATGGAGAGGGAGGCGATCTCTCTGGAGGTCAGCAGCAAGCTCCGGCACTCAGTCCGGGCCACGCCTTGCACCCAACACGGCACTGCCTGTCTCCTCGTCACCGCAGTTCGTCAACCACTTTTGCACCGGTCGATCTGGCGAATTTCCGGCAAGGACAAAGCACCCCTTGGCGAGTCCTTTGCACGGTACGGCAGCCCCTGTGGTCTCTTGATTAATTATTCGCAGGTTCCCGCCAAAATTACAAGCACTTGGCAAGCCCTTCGAGTGAACTACCAGCGGCCACCACGCTTCGGCAAATCTCAGAGAAGCTTTGCAGCCCCCTTAGCCATGTTCGCTCAAGTTTATCCACGACAACTCCCTGCCGTTGTTGTTCTCCTTTTCTGGCCGTGCTTCTTATAGTTTGGTCCATCGTCGTTGAACCTCTCGCGGTCGCAAATGTGGAGTACGGCAAGGCCCCAACACCTGCGAGCAATGATGTTGCTGCTTGGGTTTTGAAACTAAATTAATAATTTATGAGTCATTAAAGTTAGATGCACACATTTCTTATGAATGAAATTTTATAAGTTTCTTAAGTAATATTATGTTAATTATTTGGCAACTCCATGCTTGGGTTTTGAAACTAAATTAATAATTTGATTTTTGAATAATAAAAAAGAAATTTTGACATAGGTTTGGGCTTTAACCAGCTCTCACCTGATGTAATTAATTTGGTTTGAGTCAATTTAGGTTGATTCAGGCTTGAAACACTCTTAGTCAATATATCTTGTGTCTAGAAGCTATGTAATTCTGATTGTCTTTCTCCGTAAAAGCATGTGCTTTTTGTAATCTAGGAAGTTAGTGAGTCACAGTGTCACAAGAGGCACTCATGTTTTGTAGAATCATCTACTGAGCTCTATGTAAGAGTAGCATCCTTTGTAGACTATAAAATCACGAGGATTACTCAGCCTTGTTGTGAGAAGAGTAGGTCGAGTGGAAGTTCAAATCACTATAAATCTATTTCGCATCTCTTCGATCACTCCAACTCCTTTATTATCATTTGGATAAGAAGGTATTGCTTTTGCATGACTGTTTTCCTCCTACACTAATACATGATACACGTTCTTCATAAATAAATAAAAAAATTAATTTTCACCCTCCCTCACCAACATGCGGTACATGTTTTCCATGAAAAAGTTTTAATTTTCTTAAAACAATCAATTCAACCCCTCTCAATCGTTGCATTAATCATTTCATTAATCTCTCTATACGCTAATTGTCTTTGTTGATAAGAGCAATGAAAAATCTATGTCACTAACCAAAATCAATCTCTTAAATAATCCTTTCTGGATGACCATATTTGTAGGTGGGAAATTACTAAAATCACATGACAATATCTTACAAATCTTCATGCCATTGACAAGGCAACGGTAATGATGGTGAGCTTGAGAGGGAGCCACAACAATGTGGTGTTGACGAGGAGAGGAGGCAAAGGTAGTGGTAGGGAAAGGTTGATAGCGGTTGCAATTGACAGGAACAACTCCAGCATATATGCTCTCAAATGGGCCATCGAGAACGTCATCTCCTCGCCAAACCAGACCCTCAAGCTCATTCACGTCTACTGCCGGCTTCGACATCCGCTCCATTTTCCTCTCTCTCTCTCTATCTCGAACTTTATTTGACTCCTGATGGAGATGAGTTGCCTATCTTCTCCAATCGACTGTTTTATGAAATATGAGCTTTAGGAAAGTAAAAGGAAAAGGTCGAGAAGTCTAATTACAATGGCGAATACTAATGAAATTTTTTTTTTTTTTTTTTTGATGACCCAGGGAACCCCGCACCCCGCCGACAGCCGGGGGAGTAAACCCTGGGGGCCACACGTGCTAGCCACCACATACGTGAAACCAATTAAGTCACTCTATGACAAAACTGTGATTTGAACTCTCGACCTTTTGCGAGAGGAAGAGAGCGCGAGCCAGCAGCGCCACCCAAGTGGGTGGTATACTAATGAAATTGTTTTGCTTTTCTTCATCAATTTTTTTTTTCGCATTTATTGATTCATATTTTGGTGCAGCCTGTTCGGAAGAGACGCAACCCGACACTCGAACAACGGAGTTTTTCCTTCCCTTCCGCTGCTACTACTTGCGGAAACGAGTGCGTTTCTGCTTCCTCACCTTCCATTCTTATCCAAATTTGTATGAAAAACAGAGTAATGGTACATAAACTTGAAAGAACCATTGGACTTCAGATTTTGCTTTGCATCTAGCTTTGGTCGATAATATTTTTTTCCACGAGTTCATCCTATAATTTCTCTAATGATTTTTTTTTCAATGGGTAGAGACCATATTTTTCTGTTGTTGTTGCTTGGGAAAGTTGCCTTTTTAAAAAGTGCCACGACCTTCCCGGAGGTGGATCACATGGGGAAGCTAATGGATTACTAAACAAAAATGAAGATTCTTCTCATGAGGCCATCAATCTCATTTAGCATAAACTCTCCCAAGCCCTACCAATCCTAACGTGGTACTCAATTCAGCATGTGAATAAATTTTATCTATTGAAGCCACCACTAATCGATTATGGGTCAATTAGACACTCATGCTGGAGCACATTTTACTTTTCCGAACCAGATATTCAAGAATTCGGGAACTTGATTATACTAAATTTATCTAACACCCTCCTTTTCTCTTTATTTCAAAAATGCTTTGCGTGCAGTCTTTATCAATTTTTACCTTATGCCATTAATCATATGATGAGTGACTATATGGGTGCGCAATCAAAAAAATGTAACACCCAATTATCAAAATAATAAATAGATTGCAGAAATTTTTTTTTTAACCTAGACACACTATGCAAGAAAAGTGTATCCCCATTTGTCATCACGAGTACAAAAACTATACAAACAAAATGCATGAATGTTATGCATTATATAATGAATAACTAACATGCGGTCTATATGAGCCTCTAATTTCAATTTCTAATTTTTTCTTTATTAGCAAACAAAAGACAAATGACCCTAAAAGTCTACAAATTAATTGATTCTTAATCCTGCATCTACATGATTAGTGAAAATGCAATCTAAATCCTAGGCGTGAATGACGTAGATTTATTTCTAAGATAATACATGCATGTAACTCTAAGTTAATTAATATGTATGAATGACCTAAGAGAAGCCATGAATTTATTCTATGATGCGAGCTACTTATTTTATTTATTTTCTTATTATTATAAAAATAGCAAGTTTAATACCTAGGACTCTATCGTGGCCTAGTGAACTATCCGCTATTATTGAACTATATGCAATGTGAATGATGCATGTGATGCGATACTAATTAATCCTATCTGCTTCACATGATTATTAATTCTAAATGACATCCGGTGATGATTAATTACAATGCATTGAAATGCACATTGATTTATCACATCATTAGCATATTAAATCAATGCAATCATTAAGCGAGAAGAGAACGTTGCTTGTGCTTGCTGGTGCATGTAATTGTGTCTGATTCATACAGATATATTAACATAGTTTCTTCTTTCAATCACAAGCAAGCTAGCTTAACGGTATATTTTGACTTGTCATAGGCATGGTTGCTTTGGACTCAAGGCAGGGCCTTGGAAATTCTTGACGAATCATTGTGCGAATCTGCTGTCGCCTCTCAAGTAGAAAGACGCATCCACGTGGGGGTTGTTATGCGTCCAAAAGTTTCCCGCAGACAGGCCAGCCATGTCCATGGTCACTTCCATGCTGGGAAGCGATGGAACGGTTCTGCCTCAACCTATGCAACCGGATTTCTTCATGGAAAGAAGCTCCGAAAACTCAAGTTCAGCTTCGACAAGGGGGGATTATTATTCAAACAATGCGGTGAGCATCACAATGCCAGCGGCCCGATAGATACTCCATCATCTATTAGTGAGGTTTTATTCCCAACACGGGAAAAAATGCGACCTAATTAGCATTTCAATGTCCTTCAAGGTCATTTCTATATGTCTAGATTTTCTTCTTGCTGCATTCTAGATTAGAGGAAAAGGCCTCTTGTTAATATTGCTTGAGCGGGATTAGGTAACCAATAAGAGCAATGATAAAAGTGAGAGTGGATAAATACACTTTTGGATAGTTGGTCACTCAACTAAAAGTCTTATGCAATGGTTTGTATCAGTTTCCGCAAACTTCAGTGATGAGTGTTAGGATACACATATGAATTGTATTAGATAAGTAATCCTACATCGGAAAATTGATGTGGTGTGAAGCTTCATATATCCTAGTGGACGTATAACTCACTGGCTTAAGCTCTTAAGTTAAGGTGAGTCTAACTGGATATATTGACAGATTCAAACTTGGGTTTTTTCCTTGGAAATCTTCTCAAGTGAAGGTATTAAACTTCCATCAACTGGTATCATAGCCGATGGTTGCGGTTTCTAGGCAGGTGGATATTGTGGTGTAATAACAAGAGCCCGTGAGAATGATATTGGGCTAGAATGATACTTGATTTAAGGGGGAGTAGACTTTATACTAAAGCTCACACATAAAGGGAAGATTATTAGGGTATAGTGTGAGTTGTGTTAGAGAAGTAATCCCATATATCATAATTGACCCATAACTCACTACCTTAAATTTTTGAAATCTCAAGTTGCGATGCGTCGTAAATTTAGGGCTTCTTTGGGGGCTGGGGGGGGGACAGCTTTGAGCTGAGCTAAGTGTGGAAGTGATACAAGAGAGCAAAGCGACCACTTCTTTGTTCTACAAGAACCAAAACCACCCCTAGACACTTTGTGGCAAAACAAGAAAATTTTGACAATCAACATGTGAGCTTCACCCAAAACAAAGATGTGGACATAAAAACCCAGTAAACAAAAAAAGAACCTAAAGGCAAGGCTTGTCATGCAGAGTAGAGAGACGGCTTTGAGCAGAGCAAAGCGTAGAACCGAGCATCGTTGGTGGAAGATCAGACGAGAGAACAACACAAGTTGGCAAGGGTGGAGAAGACCAAGTAGAATCAGAGCGCGATTTGGGAAGAGAGAAGTCACGAGAGTGAGCCGAGAAAATGCCATTAGAAGGAAGAGGCTGTGGTATGGAGAGAGAGGCCGTCCTCAAAGCGGGAGCATCGCCGTAGTCAAAGAGAACGTCCTCAGGTCAAGAAAGAGGGGAGAGAGTGAGAAGAGAGAGGAGAGAGAAAATCCACTCTTGTGCACTACGTTTGAATTGGACTGACATGTAGGGCCCTGATGACACATGGCAAATTGTGTATGGTTCAAGGTATGAATAACGTGGCACTTTTAAGGTACCCAATATTTTCCTCAAGAGAGGAGAGTTCTCAAAGCATTGACAGAGAGTGGGAATTTGATGGTTCAACTAATAGGGCTCGAATCATGTTGATCCGTCGATGGTTCAATAAGAAACTTATGTAGTGTATTAAATGAACCTAATATTTTCTCTAATAGTTTCTCATTAAAGTGACAATGACTTGACACCACGTCAGCACCAGATATAACCTCGAGCAAATAGGGAAGTGAAATGGGTACAACATCTGTTTTAGTTGCTATTCAGGCGTCCTATGTCAACATTCTGGTAGAGTCGGATGGAGCAATGAAGGACCATTCTTGAAAAGTACATGGAACTTTATTGAAGAAAAGCAAAAGAAAAAGGTAAAGGAATGATAGTTCAATTCATGCAATACTAGAGGGATCACTGGCGTATATCAAAGAAAATACAACAAGCGTGACATCGAAGCAAAAGTCAAGAGCGCATTCTCTCTCTTCCGATGGCTCTTGTTGCCATTTATCCGATTTGCAGAACGAGCTCAACTTGCGTCCTCACTCACTCAAGCCATACCATGAACTACTGAGCCCTCTCTCGGGTGCAAAATGAAATGAAAGAAGAAACAAGGCTGACGACCATTCCTTTACATGACAAATTTTCATGCTTTACTCAGAGAACTGACGTCGTGTGCAGACTGTGATATCTAAAGTCGCAAAATGTCAATCATGTTTAAACCTTCAACACAAGATTCAAAATGTGTTCTCTTCATTGAGCGAATGGACTAACACAATCTATTAATCAAAAGTTTGAATTTTCAGACATATTTTAAGTGGAGTTTTAAGTTCCACAGCCATCAACATGATAATGAACTGCCAAAGACAGGTTCTTGAGTTTTGTGAACATGAGCTGAAGGATGTAGAAGTCTGACTGTAGCCATCTATATTTCTCTTTCTCAAGAGTTAGTAGGTCACACTATTTCCCGCCAACCTTTGAAAAAAGTACGTTCTTGATAAAAATTCATCAACCACAATTCTCTGTCGTATCAATAAAATCAATGAATTAACCCAGTGATACCATGAAAGTAGCAAAATAGATGTACCATCCAAGCTTGTGTAGTTATCCAAATACAGAAGAAGGCCAACCAGTTCCATCATTCTTCATCAACGTCGAAGTCCTGGTATGTATTCCAGACTGACATCAAAGATAACTGGACTATTTGGAGCCACCCTTGGCCTTCCTGGAGCTGAAGTGAGACCTTTTGGGAATGCCAACTGTTGAAGGAGCGAATCACACCATCAGAACTAAGCTGACGCCATTATTTGTTGAACAGAGTTTCGACTCATCTTTAAGAATCTTCACTAAAGGAAATAAAAGTACTTGTTTCTACATGCACGTATGTTTGCAACACAAGCAAAGCATGACAACGAAAAGTTGATAAATTGATAGATGATAAAGATGTAAGTAGTCAAAAGGCCAGGATAAAATGCCAAGCCATAAATTTGCACTCAACTTCCAGAACATTTAAAATAAGAGATGACATGCCAAAAGCTTTCCTTTCTTGAATAATCCCTTTGGTGCATTTACCTGTTACTGCTAAACTACCGGAAAGTTTTTATTCCAATCTCTTCCAATTTCCAGATTGTTTTCATAAACCATAATCCTCTGATTAAAGAGGAAAATAGACTAAATGAATTAGGATAGTTAACTTCTTTATATTACTCGGTTTGGTTTCAAGATGAGAATGTTAATCAAGCTCAGTGCCCACTGTTTTTCACAATAATTCAAAATTTCACACCAGAAGAAAAGAACAATTAACATGGACACTTCCAAACCCTTATAAAGAATGATTCAGCTGCTAGCACATTTCCTACTTTTATTTATGAACCCTCCCTCCAGCCATTTCTCATTGAAAATCAGGCATTGTGAAATTGAGGAACTTACTGATCCAGGAATATACAGTCGACGCTTCCCTCCAACTTTCATACTCAATAAGCCTTCATCAAGTCCCTTGATCACCTAAGCCAATATTTGAACTGCTATTTGTTATTGCAAAATGATAGGCATGACATCTACAGTCATGCTGTGTGAATATGTATCTATCCATGCATATGCACACCAACACATGCCATATTATGTGTATGCTTGTTGTGTAATGGAGCAAATCAACACCATTAGCTGGAGAAAGGTAGCAATATTGTCATTTGGGTCTCTTAAATCGTCATGCAAGACAATTTGAAATTAAAAAATAAATGTTACAATACTGGCACTATAAATTCTATATATGTGGCTCTTTCTGGTTTAAGAATATTAGATAGAAAGAACCAATAATCGACCAGAGGAAAAAAATAGAAATTACTTATTCAATTCAAACTCATTAAATTTGAAAACTCTTAAAAGCTGATCCTACAAATGGCACACGATTGTAATGGGAAAAGATGCAACCAAAATTCTTTGCCACATGCTTACACACATCTAGAACTTGGTGAATTAAAAAAAAAAAGTCTTCTTTCTTCCTCAAAAGTAGATCTCAACAGCATATATATTTTTCTTCCCAAATTATTTAACCTTATGAATCAAACTTGAAACTTCAACATGTTGGTGTAGAAATTATCTATATGCAGTTTCAACTGCAATGAACTTATCCCGTACTTCCAAATTTGTGCTAATATCATTTCCAGATCAACTCATAGCATTTAGGTGTTGCCTAGGAAAAACAAGAGATGCTAATACATCCTTTTGATATCCATTGTGATAAATCTTGGATTAAAACAACTCCGTGAGGCAAGGTGGGGTTAAAAACTCAACCAGGAGAAGCAACCTGAGTTTGAAGGAAATCTGTAGGTTCGCAAATCAAAACCCAGTTCTCTCAAACCAATCAATCAAACCCCAGATCTTCATCAGCAATCCCAATAGGTAGTTGGGATAAGAAGGCTCGTAAAGGAGAAAAGTACAAATCAAATGGCAAGACCAAGATTAATGCATCTTCTATAACCAAACAAGATCATCATATATGGGTGATTTCTAAGATTAATGTTTAGCTATAAATGTTAAAATTCCGAGGACATTTAACAGAACTACTGTTCAACAGTGCACTTGTTCTATTTTCAGGAAATAGGTGAACATAAAGAAAGATAAATTTGTACTCTTTTTATGATCTGATGACCAACATGCAGTGTATAAGACATATGCAGAACACACCTGACCAGAGCCAACACGAAATATATAAAGCTGGCCCTTCTCCAGTGAACTGCAAAGTGAAGCATGAAAATGATTCTGAAGAGTTCAAGATCTATTGATGAACCTTATTAGAAACTCCCACCTAAAGGCTAAAGTTAATAGGCAGAGTGAGACTACATGAAAATAAGACCCGTGGAAATCCCATAGAGAAGCAATGCGGAATACTTGACAAAACTGTTGATGAGAGTTACAGTTATCAAGCACACTTTACTTAAAACTGGCATCAACACGTCTTCAATCTCCATACAAAACAAAGCAACATAAACCTTAACAAATGAACCTTGGCTTGATTGTTGCCTCCAAATTTAGCACCAGCATGAAGGAAACATCTGATATAATTATCTTATAATTTCTCCCTGTCCTACAGCTTTTTAGTCACACATGCAAAGACAAGCTTCTTCCCTGTGTAAAAGATTGATGACCTCATGAATTCACATCATGCTCCAGGCATTGAAGAGAAAGTTCTTTCCCTTCACCATTCCCTAGTGTTCCTCCCAACACATAAACCACCTACTTCATTTGGCAATTAGATACACACCTTTTATGGTAGCGAATTCAAATCAATCCAGTTAAGAAAGGAAAACTTCTCAAAATTTCAGACAGCAGCTTCTAATGTTAAAAAAGATTATTGTCCATACAGGATTTCAAAAGATAAATTGATAGAGTGCAGCAAAAGAAAGATATCTCATACCTGTCAAATATTTGTCCAGATGGAACCATAGCAACATAATTAGCAGCTACCTAAGGGTGGTGATATTAACATGAAGAAAGTCAGTTTCTAAGATAAGCAAGCTAACAGTCAACACGAGGCAACACTAAATTTGGAAAGTTCTCTGCCTGAAGTTTTCCATAATTTAAGGTCAAATGGTTAGGCAGCACATGTTGATTCATACAGTGTGAATAAAACATTCCAGGCCAAAACAAGATACCAACAGCTCAATGTTTAAATGGAATTTTTTTAACTCAGTACCCAATCAACTCAGACAATTTGATCCAAAGTAAACTAATATATGCTGAAACTCTGATCGTTTTGGAAACACATAAAAAGAAATTGCTCTCATCAAAAGGGAGATAAAGAATATTATTTACCTATTCGTGTTATCTATTAAGATAATTAGGCCTATCTCATGCATGTGCACTAAATAGAGTGTAGAAAAATTTCATGAATCATTCCTTTCAACATCATTACCAAATGTTAGACTAAGGAAATTCTGGTCAGCCTTACTAGTACAGTCAAGACTGTTGAGGGAGAAGAAATGTACCGATTACATATGTGAGAACTTTAAGATGCCAATGATGGCAATTCATTCATAAATATTCTCAGTGAAGGAAGGTAGAAAACCAATTTGCACAAGGGGATCAATTCACTGACTTGGAATCCAATTGGTGGACTAGGGCCTCTGCCAACTTTTATTTCCTTAAACTGCAGACCAGATTCTGTAGTTACCATTGGCACCTTCATGGCAAAGAAGATTTCAAACTTAAGAATGACCATTTGTAGAAAGAAAAAGCAAATAAATAAGTGAATGATCATAACCACAACATTATCCATAGTTGATGTCAAACATGAACTTACATGCTGAAGCAATAGCAGAGTAGTATATTGTCCTAATCTAGACTTTGATATGGCAAAATATGATGCAGCGGATTAAATCCATTTTGATGATTTTCCACAAATTAAGAAAATGTCATCAGCATGCAGGGATTGTAGCACTTTTTCCCAAATTCCAAAACACCGTGTTACGTTGAAGGGAAAGTTCAATAATAGGCCCTCTATAATGGATCTGTAATTTATATGAAGCCCCAGAAAGTTCCACAGCAACACCTATCAGCAGATAAGATGTCCAACAAAAACTGCGTGCAAAATTTGTAGCAGTAACTCCAAAAACATCTTGTATGCTATGCCATCTCAAGATTCAAGTCATTTTGAATTAGTTAAACATAAGTGAAGAGGGAATGGGATCTCACCATACATTTTCAAGCTCTTTCTCACAAGTACTATCACATAATTTGGGCTGTTCCTCTGGTGGTAAGCCAGCTCCATTCACATTGAATGAGTTGATGAAGAAACTAGATAGTCCGCACAGCAATCCGATGGCATCCCGACGTTTGACTGAGGTTAGTTGCCCACCACGTTTCACTCCATTTGAAACTTTGGGTATTGGACCAGAACACTGCACAAAGGGGCCTCCAAGTCTTCTCCCAGCATTGCTTTGACAACTTCTACACGAGGTTTTACCACTATCCAAACCTATCAAAATCTCAACTCCCCATCAAATCTGGACCCACAAATAAGTACACAGGAAAAATCTAGAAGATATTCAGAGGAACATTATTTCATTTTATGCAAAAAATAACAGCCAATCAATGCTAATCAATGCCAAACTCCAGCTTCTTACAGGGGTTAACTCTTTTTTTCTTTTTTGGTCGAACAGGGGTAACTTAAAAATACTGAGTTCCTCACTTTGATCAGTAGTAGTTCAGTTCAAGCACAGGGTTATAAGTGCTATCAGAACAGCATATTTACTTCAATAAGTACTGGGAATCTAGCCTCCTTCACAGCCAGTCATTACACACCTTTATCAAACTGGTGACATTACCCATAAAATGTCAACCTGAGTCCTATAAATGCAAAATGTAGATTTCAATCAGGAAATTCAAGCGATATAGGTCGACCCAACTATTTAAACTCAGTCGACTTAAGGTAGATTCTAAAGGGACTCAATTGAACTCCAACATAAAGCCTCATAACATCCACCAGCCATCTGCTCAAGGAAATGTTTATGTGCGGTCTTTTCAGAGCAAAAAACAATGTTAACTGTGTCCACAGGTTGATTTAAGTCATTAGCATCAGATGACATGACTGCACCACAATACCCAGCATGATTTAAGTTACGAGAGTCCTCACTCGCAAGTTTGCTTTAAAAAGTCTCCATGGGCACACATATGGTGAGCACTCTCGACCATTCAACATACCTCGAAGCTTGCAGATCAGTGAATTAAGGATTATTCACAACAGCCTTGAACGCTTCGAGAAACCCAGCACAGGACAAACAATTGGAACGAACGGAGACAGAACACAATGCGAGAGAGAGAGAGAGAGAGAGAGAGAGAGAGGTAGTGGAAGATTACCAGGAGCAAGTGAAGGAAGGAAGAGAGAGGAAACAGAAGAAGCAGCCATCATCCCTTCCTTCGTGGAAAGAAACTGATAAGAGTAACGTCCCACCCCCACTGGATAACGATATCTTCTCGCTACTTTATTTTTGTATTTTAAATTCCAAAAAAAATAAAATCACCGGCGAATCCCAACCTTTGTAAAAGTTAAAGATGGAAACGAATTAATTTTAAGTATGAATTTTAATTCAAACGTTTTGTAAGGAGATGCAAAAATTTGAGCGTAATACAATAGGAATAGAGTAAATTTAACAAAAAAGAAAATTATTGCGAAATGTGCGATTGAATACTAAAATTTTTAAAAAATATAATCATAACTAAAACTTATTAGATTGATGTAATTAAGGTTTTTTTGTTAACTCATCCAATTTGATTAATCAAAAATGTTGATGTGACTTTTTTTATCATTTTTCTCTCACTATCCTATGTGGCATTGAGTTTAACTAAAGCACTAAAATGATCTTGATTCGAATCCTAATTTTTTACATCACATCTTAATTAAATTAGGTTTAAAAAATCCTAAAGTTTTTAAAAACAAACTAAAAAATATAAAGGCTAAAAGTTTAAAAATAAAAAACCAGCAAAAGCAAGTGGCCACAACCCAATCGTTGGTGGGGCATCAGCAATCGTCGGCGGAGTTGCCAACGCCCCAACCCCCACCGATGGGCAACGGCCGCTAGCCCTTCTACCTATGTTTTTTTTCGTAAAAATTTTAGCTTTTTTATTATTTAATTTAATTTAACTAAAATTTAGCTTTAAAAATTGACATTTTAATTAAAATGAGTTCGTTTTAGTGCTTTAGTTAAGCGTAACGCCATGCTGGAGAGAGAACATACTATATAAAAAGCCAAGTAACCATTTTAAGTTAGCCAAGTTTAACAAACTTAATAGAAGGATTTGATCGCATCAATTTAATGATTTTAAAACTTCATTGCACTTTTTCGAAGTTTTATAATTAAATCGTACTTTCATGATAAGTTTTAGAACTTTAAATTTGGATATCTAGTATGATCCATTTACATTATATTTTTTGCCATGATAACTCAACTGGATAAGAGTTTACCTAAGGTGGTCAAAGGTCGAATAAAGTGCATTGGAGAACAGCTCCAACGGCACTAGGGATGGATCACATCTAGGTGGCATTTCAAGTGGTAACATTGTACCTTGGTGCCCAACAGCTCAATAGAATTAATAAGACATTGGAGTTCTTTTTATAACGTTCATAGAAGATAGATATACTAGTCGCTTCTTCTCACTCTTTTATCTCTCCAAAAATAAATGAGAGCATTGTAGAAATTTATCAATGATTATCAAGCTGGTCAAGAAGGTCGTAGATGTCTGACCAAACCAAAAAAGGTTGTAGATGGAGAAGAATGTTTCCAGAGAAATGAATGAATTGGAGATGGAAGTCTTGATCCAAACGAGTGGTTTGGCAAGAGGATACAAGTAATTATGGACAAGTGCACATAGGTGGAAATTGAGTGAAAATTCATCTAGATCCTCATTTTTTTTTATTTAATAAGTGAATGCATTAAGCTTTCATTTAATTACAAGCAATACCAATCACAAAACCAATTTTCCACGAAATAAATGCCGACCAAATTTCGGTGGAAAATGCCAACACGGTGGGATTCGGGAATTCAATCTCTGGTCGAATCTTGCAAAATACACTTCCAGTAGGTTTCAAAATTTTTGGATGTCATTTTTACTTTTCGATTTCTTGCGAATTAATTTCTGTTTGATTCATAATTTTGAGAGAAGGGTCTTGGCAAAGAATGTCCGACGGCACTTGTTGAACTAATTAAAAAACGAATATTGACAAATTTCAAATGACCCGACAGCGCAAAACATGAGTAAAGCATGGCACTGGAAAAACATAATTGGAGAGTCAGCTTCGTAGGTTCAAGCATGAACCCGAGGAATGAATCTCTGCTCCTCCTACGATTCAAGTCATCGTTGCCCGTTTCCATGCAGCAGAGAGAGGGCAGGAAAGATCGGCCAATGAAATGTAATCGATCTTTCAGTTGTATTGCCTCTGCTCTGATGAGATCGAGTCCCACCCACCGTTCTAGTCTCTTCAGATTGATGATTTGGCAATCCGACTTTGACATTCTCCACCACCCAATCAAGCGACACCCTAAGCACTCTCAACTCTGCATCTTTCTCTTGACCAATCACGTCTTTCCTTTGGATCTTTGCCTTCCTCGTACGTTGGCAATTCTTCCGTCTCCTATGCCACTTGGTCTTTCCCTTCTTGACTTGTCAGCTATATGACTCTTGAACCGCAACTCCTTCCTTGAGTTGGTGACCTCCATTTTGCCCAACAAATCCTCCACTTCCGGGGAAAAGCACATAAATCGACATCTCAATTTGAGTTGGTGTAGACCACTCCAACTCCAAATTTGGCTCCTTCAAAAGTTGTGGGCTTCACCCTCAACTCAGCTAAGGGCTCCTCAACTCTCGGCCTTTCACCCATAAGTTATATCATGAAGACAACTTGGTCTCCATTAATCCAAGGATCATTGCCACCACCAATTGGCATTTTGGGTACTTTAGTTCTCATATCGATCATGGCATCCGTCCTATCAAAAAATTCTAAACTCTAAACAAATTCATATTCCTCAAGCGGAATTACCTCAATAAAGAATTTGCCTTTCTACACCGATGTGTAGCTCCACGTCCCAAACGATATCAATGGGCAGCACATCATCCAATTTAACCGCCTAGATACTTTGTCCAGTTGGCTCCACTCGTAGTCATAAGACCTTTTCCACTTTGCTCGACATGAACAAGTTTGACGCACCCTTGTCAACCCAGGCATAGAGTTTTGTGTTATTATCCTTTGGCTTCCACAAATGGCAAACTCGTACTTGCAGGCTTCCTGGGTGGTTCTTGGATCTTGATGGAGTTGAGAAGATTCAATGCCCCAAGCTGCACTTCTTTCTTCTCTTGCTTCGGCTCCTCCTCCTCCTCCTCCTCCTCCTCCTCATGGCATTGCTGAAAGTTTACCCTTCTTTGGACAATTCCGAGCAAGGTGTTGGCCCTTGCAAAAGAAGCACTTGATTGGCTTTCCACACAATTTTCCCGGTGTCTTCGTCCACTTACCGCTTAGATGCTTTCCTCGCTTGTCCCATCGATCATGGGTAGCTTCCTCTTCCTCATCCTTATCATGGTGGTGACCCGCTCCCCCACCTTTTCCCTTGGCCTTATGATCTTCGAACTGATGGAGAACAATCAAGGACTCAGCTATGGCAAGAGCTCTTGGTAGCTCTTTCACTCCTTGGCATTCCAACTTTGCCCAAGGCTTGAGCCCATTCATGAATGCGAATAGTGCCTCGGACTTGCTCATATCCGGAATCTCCACGAATAGCTTGGAAAACTCCTACACATAATTGCAGATATCTTCTTGGTGTGAGAGATGGTGTTGCTTACGCCCAGGCTTCATTCTTGGCACACTCCGAGAAGAATTGCTTGAGGAAAGCAGTGATGAAGGTGGACCATTGAATGATCGGTTTGGCACCCGACCTTTCATCGTTACACTTATTTTGAAACCAAAGCAAAGCCGCATTAGTTAAATATATAGCAGTAGTAGTTTGTACCTTAGTCTTGATACCATGGCATTGAAGTAAAGCTCCATGTCCCACACAAATTTGTCCACCACTTTGGCGGACTGATCTACCTTGAACTCCTTTGTCTTTGGAACACCACCCATCATGGTGACCACCCCTCATGCCATGGCCTTTTTACAAGCCTCAAGTTCATCTTTGGCCATCTCTAGCTCACTTGCCATGACTGACTTGAAGCTTTGAATTTAAGCTTTACTGTCTCAAGCTCATCATGAAAGTCATACCGTCCATGTCTTGAGGGCATCACCTCGTTTGTGCAAAGACTAGGCGATCACATTCAAGGCACCCGAGAATTCTCCATAGAGTGACTCTTTGAGCCCGTCAATTTGTCCCATCACCTCCTGTAAAACTCGTCCATCATCGATTTCCCTTCGAAGGAATACATGAAATCCCTTGAGGAAGCCCTCTTAGCCCTCGTACAAGTGTCCTTCCCTAGGGCAACCTTCTCTCGGACCTTCTCACCTACATCAGCAATGATGGCAACCACTTCTTCCAACATTTTCTCAAACATCTAGTGTGCACCACTAAGTTCTCTCAATCGCGTTCTCTACAGCTCACTTTGATATTACTTGTCATGGGTTGATACTCAAAATCGCAATCCGTGTGGCACTCAGGCTCCCTTTGGCTTGATCGCCCCTTACTTGGACGTCCCTTCAATCGTAGAGATAAAAACTATTTAGAAAGAGAACCTGTAAGAGATTGTATTTCTATTACTCAAAATATTTGAGATCAAATAAGGAGGAGGGTACCCTATTTATACATACAATCGTTCATCTCACCTCTTATGTAACGGTGAAGATCTATTCTCGCAAGTTAATCTCACATACCAATTTAACAGTATGGATTCACTCTCACCTATCGATCTAATGATAGAGAGATTAAGGGTCTGCATGGTAATACTTCCGAGAATAGCTGTTTCTGTTTTTTTGTTCTTGAGAACATAAATGCGTTTGGTAAATTTTTTTTCCCTAGAACAGTTTTGGAGTAGAAATCAAAAACAAGAAAAAATTGCTTCTTGTTTTTGGGAACAATTTTAAGAAATAGTTTTTTTTTCCTTTCTTTTTTTTTCTTTTTTCTTTCTCTTTCCTTTTATTCTTCTTCTTCCTCTTCCTCTTCCTCCTCCCACCCCTCAGCTGCCCCATCACCATCGCCGGTGAGCTGCTAGGCGAGGTTCGGCGAGCTCGTTGACGCCTCGCTAGGCCAGGGCGAGGTCCGGCAAGCTCACTGAAGCCTCGCTTGACCACCCGTGAGGCTCGGCCTCGCAGATCTGGGCGAGCCTCGTCAGTGGTCGAGCGAGGTCGAGCCTCGTCAGTGGCCGGGCGAGGCCGAGCCTCATCAGTGGCCGGGCGAGGCTCCGGCAAGCTCGCCAGAGTCGGCCAACAGAAAGAAGGGGAGAGAAAAAAAAAGAAAAAAGAAAACGGAAAAAGGAAAATTAAAAGAATTAAAAGATTGGAAATTTTTACCAAAAACATTTAGGGAATTTTGAACAATTATCAAATGTCTTCACATGCTCAAAAATTGTTCCCGGGAACGGAAACAAAAAGAATCATTTTTTAGCAGAAACTGCTCCTGAAATGTTGTCATGCACGCCTTAAATCATCATCTTGACCAATCCAATAGCAGGATACTCCATGTCATGATCCAATAATAGAAAATCAAGTCCCATCCATCAATCCGACAATTCTTGTCTCTTCGGATTGATGACCTGACAATCCATTTTTGACACTCTTGACCACCGCAGCCGCCTCGCCACGCTATCTCCCCCTCCCCATGTCCTGTCTACCATGAGATTAGTGGCTCCTCCATGGCTGCCGAGAGAGTGGCCTCAAGCCTTACCACATCATCAATCTCAAACATGGCCGTGGCATCAAACTCGAGCTCTATTACGGGGTCGAGAACAGGCTCGTGCATGATGCAGCCGGCTGTGATTGACCAAAGTGCACTGGGGAGAGAGAGGGTGAAAAAGAGGACGGTGAAACCCAAAAAAAAAAAAAAAAAAAAAAAAAGAAAAAGAATGGAGAGGAGTGACTACGTGTCGTAAGCGTCGTCATTGTTGTTGCTGGAGGAGGCAACATGGGTCAAAGGCGGCAACGCTGGTCGGAGAGGATATTGCTGATATTAGAGAGAGAGAGAGAGAGAGAACAGAGGGTTTAGGATTTGGGTGTGGTATGAGGTTAACTTGATCTTTAGTTCTGGTTTTCTGGTGGGAGACGTAAATTGTAGATTTCCAAAATCAATCAATCACGCAAATCAATATGGAGACGAAATTTGAAGATCATTTTTTAAGCCAAAAGATTCATAATATATTATCGTTACATTCACTTATCCTCGTGGCGAAACCAGTTAGGCAAATCTGAAATATAACAGTGGAAGAATGTAAATAGAAGAGTATACATTTAGGTTCAGAACAAGAAAAGAAGCAGCAGCCCCATAAATAGCTTCAGTAAATCAATGAGTTCCCATGCTATCGGACGGACTTCCACTGAACGAAACAGAGATCGATAGCTCATCCAACAACTCTCATACTTATTCCAAGCAAAACAGATAAACCCGCCGCACCAGTGAAAATTGATGATTTCCAGCTCCCTGTTTGAGGACAGAAATACTTTTGGTCCATCTATATGAACACTGTGGATGCTAGTGACTTCGAGTAAAAGGATCCATCTAGACTGTAGCACCAGTTGAGAGAGAGAAAGAGAGAGTATGCCAGATCCAGATCACATGAGTGAATTTTGTCCCAAAATTATATGCAGATATCTAGTTTTGGATCTAAGTACAGAATTTGACTGGGAGACAAACTGGTAGTATTTTTCCCAGACAATGGCCAAGAATGGTTGGCTATGCTCAAAACAAAATGTTGATGAAAAGGATAAACCGTACCAACTCAACTGAGTAGCAAATTACTAGATTCATCTCTGGTCATAATGCTCTGAATTTTCCATACCCTTACCTCTTCCTCATGCTTAGAAATAAAGGTAGTATCCACCTTGCTGTTTTCTGAAATCCTGCAAAGTAAAAGAAACCAAATTCAATAGCTTCATACCGACTATAAAAAAGTTACGATCAGTCGGATGATCCTATCCAGACAAGTGTAAGATACGTGCGAACCTCGATGTCAAGGTTAAGTTTGTGGTACTCGATGGTTGTGGGAACCCCTGCAGTGAACAGAAAACATATTTGGATAAGAGATCTTGATTTGCGAACTAACCCCTTATTATTCCTCAAAAGGAATCAAAGATGAAGGTTATTCTTCCAAATCGGACTGAAAGGACAACAAAAGGAGATGTGGAAAATATTACTTCAATTGGAGCTCAAAGCTAACAAAACGGTGCATACCTGTTATGATAGTGTCATTGAGGGCCTTCTTCATATGCTCAGGTGCTTTTTCCCTTGCAGGAACCTATACTATAAGCTGCAGTGGCCAGGTAGAGATAAGAGGAAATATGTAATTTGTCATGCAGAAGCATGCATTTAGAGATACTAAACGCCAAGTTTGAGAACTGAAGAGCAACGAATAATATCAACAAGAGTCATCTATTAAAGCTAAAAAACCCAACTTCATAGACTGTCTTGCTATCATCTTCATAGCACTAGCCTTTCATCTCATGCATTGAACAGAGTTCTTCCACCAAGCCTAAGAACGAAGACGTCAGTGTCAACAAATATACTGCTAATCAATTCTCGTTTCTTCTCACTTTTGCGACCTACTTATAGTTAGATTATGTTAAGTCTTCAATATGTCGGATCTTCATTATTTTTATCCATGTTAAATTCAAGATTTCACACTGAATCAATTTTTTTAAGGGATAATTGCAGGAAGCCTTGTAAGGTTTACACTCAAATTTCAAAAACCGTCCTCACTTTAAAACTTACAACTTAGATCCTAAGTTTTCCATTTCATATCGATATTAATCCTCACAAGTCACAACCCCACTTATTTGAAGAAATTGCCATTTTCCTTCCCAAATTGCTCTTCACAAAACAAAAGCCCACAGAACCTAATACACATTTCTCTCTCCTCCATCATCTCACTCCTACTGTCACCGTCCAGCCACTGGGCCCCCATGCTGTCCCCGACCATCGCCAACCTCAGACACGAGGCCAGCAACAATCGCCGCTGTAGATATAGTTGCCAATTTGGACCAGATCATGTCCTAGTCTCCCATGGTCACCGGGAACTCTGTCATGGAGCTTGCCAAGCTTGCATGAGGCCTGGGGCGGAACTGGCGGCTTACGCAATACCATCCTGGTTGAGCTCACGGCCCACACAAACTTGTCAGTCGATGGTGACAGTGGTGGTGAGAGAGAGAGAGAGAGAGAGAGAGTGCTATACGTGACTTGAGTAAAGACGGTGGAGGAAGAGAGAGGGAGAAGAAAGAGATGGTTGTATGGTTTGTGGGTAAATGTGTCCTTGTACTTTAGAGGAATTCAGATCGAAGGTTTTTGAAATTGAGAGTAGTTTTTTGTAAGTATATGTAAATTTCAAGATGCTTTTTGAAATTTTCCCATTTTTTGATTAAATCATCCTAATCATAAAGCTCCGGAGTAGGGAAAAAAACTCACGCTTACAATGCATTAGCAAGGTACCATCAGAAAATTTACTATCTAAAGCAAGATGCTTTGAACATAAGACCCAACAGTAGAACCATTGATTGGCTGACTGTGCCATAATCTCACAAACCAATAACAGAGAGGGACAACATTTTGACTAACCTTCCCAAGCAAGCTTGGAGGAACCACATAATCTGGATATACATGGCTATCCATTCGGAAAAAAAGGACCTCCAGAAGGCAAGTATGCTGTTATTCTCCCTGGTTTTTAAGAGAGGAGAAAATTTATTATCACAAGTTGATTTTATATAGACAAATTCATAAGATAATGAGTGAATGAAATCACAATCCATGACCAAAAACAAAAATGGTAGTAAAGGGAAATCAACAAGAAGCCAATCAATTAAAATGACTGAGGATTAAAACCTACAACTAATATTATCAGATAGAACTCTAAATCTTGCAACTCAAGTTGATTTAAAGCCTAAACAATGTGAAATATCATTCAATTGAATAAAAATAAGAATAGCACGGCAAGTCAATAGGTATGGCTAGTGCCAGAAAATGCATAAAAGTTTGGTCAAATGTTGATAGAAATATGTTTCTACAGATGAGTTTTCTAATAGCAGAAGGCGTGATTAATGCAGTATCAACGTTGGGAGCAGCAACAGTTGTGACAGGCTTGTGGTCCATCGAGGAACATGAGGCAATTTGGTGGCAGTGGCAGTTGCACCAGAGTGGTAGAGGTGGTGGGCTAAGCAATTGCTTCGAAAATAAAAGTCAATCCCACTGTTGGTTGGGTTGGGATTGGCTTTACGTATGAGGTCGTGCATATTACTATATTCAAATGAAAATAGAAGAATGTGAATTAAATAGGTCATCCCACCCAAACCCACTTGCCAACTCTACTTATATGTATCTCTGTCGTGACAATATTTTTTGCTTCACCGAATCTTATGAATCGACTGAACTCATGATCCACAAAAACGTATATTAAGATTTTGATCACGATTCATATCCAAATCTGACAACTACGGCTACGAACTATGAAGCTTTGAATCGCATTCTAAACTAGTAGTGCAAAAACTATATGTTTCAGTCAAGCAAGGAAATTCTATCTATCAAATCACTGAATTCTGACATAATGCAATAAAGGGAGGAAAACACCTATAATAAATTAACAACAATTAAGAGCTTGGACCTATGAAAAGAGGCAATGGTGCTATTGACTTTTTGTGCTCATGAATGCAAGATATTTCACACCATTGCCCCAACTTTCGTCGCAGTATATCAATGGTACCTGGTCCAGGCTAGAATACTTTAAATGCATCCTCAACATTGATACATCATTCTATTGAATGTCCTTTATCTTCCTGCAAACAGAAAAAATGTAAACAAGGAGACACTAAGTCAAACTTCAGCAGCCTATCCGCTTTAAAACTTTCTGTACCTGTTTGTAGCGGAGCTTCTCTCCCATTACCATGCGAATTTGCCGATCAGGTCGACAGAAGAAATCATTTCTGTCACTGGATGCTCAATCTAAACATGAAGTCCACCACAGAGAGAAGGGGAGAAAAGGGCAAATTCCATTAATATTTCTAAAGATAATTAGCATAATCCCTCAACACTGCACGTGAGAACACAAGAACAGCTCTCACCTGGATTCTAGCGTTCATTTCCATGAAGTAGAAGGATCCTCTTTCATCCAAAAGGAACTCGAGTGTCCCAACACCAATGTAACCTATAGATCCTGCAGCCGCAACAGCTGCATCACCCATGGCTTTTCACAACTCTGGGGTCAATGCTGGGGAAGGTGCTTCTTCCAAAGGTTTTTGATTCCGCCTCTGCTCAATTGATCATATTTATGAGATTCATAAGATTAAAGCTAGAAGCAAACAAAATCTGCATCTTTGTAATGGACCTCAGACTTATAAATGGTCGTTAATCCCCACTCCTGTTCAAGCCTCCTGAAGGGACGAGATCTCATTGAACATCTAACAATAACAAATTGCAAACTTAAATGTTACACAGGGCATGTTGGGATCTTGACATGCTCTTGGCAAAGAACAGACTGATGGACCATCCCTTGAAGATGATATTGTGTGTCCTTTCATTTTTCATTAGGTTTGCTTTTGTTTTGACCATGGCACACTAATTCTGTCTTAATGCTATAAGTTATTTTTCCACAAAATGGGAAAAGGCCTACTGTTATGCTAGTTCATTCCACAAAAGAACTCAGAACAAGATCAAGCAACACATCAGAATAACTTTGACATTTTAGAAAATTTTCACTCATTCAAGGAAAGACATGCATACACAAGTTATATGGATTTAACTCAAGTTCAAGGGTGAAAATTTCCCACTTGGCATCAAAACATGCTTCACAGCCCTATAAATGACACAAACACACATGAACAGCATGGTGTGAAAGATGCAATTTTCATAATTTCCCAGACTTCTTTTTATGACAAGATTTATTATGATTAGAAGGAAATCCCAAATTTATGATAAGAACTTCTTCCAACTATGCAAAAAAGATGCTCAAGATCTAGAATGAAAGAGAATAAAGAACAATAAATGACATTAGAAAACATTGGATATTCTTACTTCCAAACTAGAAAGTTATCTGGATGTTTGTCATGATTCATGAGAACCAAAATATAAAACATGATACCCTGCTACAACCATATCAGCAGATTACCAGGTTTCACTCATATACACATTCAACAGCTATGTGGGAAGGAAAGTCCAGCCCAGTATAGTTTTTAACAATCAGACAACCTTGGTTTGAGATTATCTGTTGTGAAGATTTCTCTCATCTTTGGGGTGAAATCATGCAACCGACAAATTTATAATAAGAACTTCCAACTATGCAAAAAAAGATGCTCAAGATCTAGAAGTATATGTTTTTGAAAGTATGACATGCCAATGAGTAGATACACTCTCTAAACATCAAAGAGTCCAATAACCATTACTTACTAGAAAAATTCAATGGTAAGACTTCATCAAAATTCGAGTCAGTACTCATGTCTAACACAGAAAGCACTAAATATTTGAAGACTTGCAATTTAACCAATCTAACCACCATATACTTTCCTAATGCTTCTAATTTTAGATACACTTCAATATATATTTTTTGGGGCCAAGATAATGTTTGATATTTGATATAAAGATGATCAATTTTGCAACATCGTGCACCGACAGAATTAGGATTAAGCACGCCCTGCTTCACCTTGGGAATCTACTGGAACCAGCATGGCTGGTCCACTTCCAACGGTCTAGAAGCAGCCTATACCTGAGTAAGTTTCTGATGTCAGCCTTGGAAGGTGGTTCTACCTTAAAACTGAACAGGCTAGGCCACCATTCCAAGGTAGTACTGGCTTTTTACATTGGTTTCAGATTATGTTGTGGCTTAATTAAAGTTTAGTAAGGGAGCCTATGGTAGGAATTCACAGCCCTATGTCATAACTTTTGATCAAGGTGGAAGTGGCCTGCAGGTACTCATTCGATAGTTAATTTAAAGGCCCATGACATGGTGCCAACATCAGAAGGCAGTTAAGCATTTTTCTGGGCATCAAAATCGACTATTTTACTCACATTAACACTATTTTTTCAAGTTTACTTGGATTCTTAACTGTCTTGGACCTGAATTGCTTTATACAGAACAGTTTCTGCCCAGTTGTTTAATTTAGACTTTGTTTAACATAGATTTGAAATTAAAAGTTAAAAAGAAAGGGAGTATGCAGTTCTTTTCCCATTCCAGAGTCCCAACTTGGAACTGCGCCCCCCCCTCCCCAAAAATGAACATCCTCACCCCTGGACACAATTGAATTGCAATGAGAAATGAAGTCATCAGCACTACATGGATGCTGCAATCACACTCCCTGAAGTGAACAACATTGCCATATTTATCAGCAAGAACCTGAAGAGTCATGTAAAGCAGCCAAAATTGGGTCAAAATCCACTGATACAATCTAAGAAATAGATGTACCACCACTCACTTATTTATCTTTGATGCTCAAAGGCTAAACCACTCAAATGCAGTTGCATATTCTACAACTAAATTCCATAATGTGATCATTTTCAGCAAGACTTGTCAATGTTTAAAGACAGCAATTACCTGGAACTCAATGTGCCTTGGATTATGAATATACTTTTCCAGATAAACTCCATTGCCGAATGCAGCCCCAGCCTCACTCTTAGCTTGCTATAGAACACAGCCAGAGCAGGTCCAACATCATCAGAAGATCAATAAAGCATGCTAATGCAGGATTAAAGAATTAACATTGAATTTGACAAGAAACAAGATCTGAGATTATCCAAATGGGGACAACACTAGTAACACAATCAAGCATTCGTGTTTTCATCAAACTTGATTTAGGTCATCTCCTGGATGCTGCTAAAATAATTAACAACATTCTCAAAGCTAAATCTATAGTCATGTCTGGTGGACAATATTAGTGCACTGTTCTTTTTCATTTTTTCCTTTGACTTGTGCTGATGGCCATATATACAGGAACAGCCACAACTAAAAAGCCTGGACATGGATCAGAAAATAGATTTCATTGTCTGTTCATCAAATGGTACAGCCACATGACTCCCAACCAAAATTGATAAATGATAAATGTGACAGCATCAATACCTTGATTTAAAAAAAAAAAAAAAAAAAACTTCCATTTCCTATAGCAGATTTACTTAGAATAATTTGTAGCCAACAACCAAAATCAGAGCTAAAAACTATGCATCCCCAAGAAAGAAGGTGCAGACAGAAGCGATACCTGTAACAACTTCACAAACTCATCAGGCTCTTTAGTGAGACACATTCCACGCCCTCCACCACCTGTTGTTGCCTGCATTGATGACATGAGCAATTAACATAAAAAAATCCATCTTACCCACAAGTGGAGTTTTCATGCTTAGAGTTGCAGTAAAAAGGAAAAGGTTGAAGTATCTAGAACCAAAAAATAAAGTGAATTTTTTGTAAAATTTAACCTTCAAATATTAAATTCAGTTCCCTTCTTCTTTCAGAAGGTAAAAGAAGCCTTAACAGATGACATGCCCACACAACCATCATGTCATGTTGAAATGGGCACTCGGTGGCTAAGGGGCAAGTTCCAGTAACATAAGGGCACAGCATGTCCATCATATATTAGCATAAGGAAGCAGTACAGGTCCTAGCTAACATCCACCACCTTTTATCAACAAAAATATGAAGGAACTGTGCTAGCACATGAACAGGAACGTCTATAGAAAAACAAAAGATGAGCTGGCAATATTAAGCTTTTCAAAAAGTTAAGAGCATGAAATGCAGAAGCCTTTGAAAGCGGCTAAAATTTAAGAAGATTAGGATTCTGCAAAAACTGAGCATATTCTACTTAGACCGAGCAATTCACCTTAATCATCACAGGATAACCAATCTCTTGAGCAAGCCTGATTGCTTCCTCTGTGCTATGCAACAACCATCAAAATTAATCTTATCTTAATAATGGGAACTTTGAAGAATACCTGCAAATGCATCCCACAATAGCCGCTATAATTCTATTCCTAGGAATAATTTTTTTTCAGAAATAGTTCTTTTCTATTTCTATTCAACAGAATAATTTCTGAGCAAAAGAACGTGTTTGGTAGCTACACGAAATTTCTATTTCTATTTTTATTTCTATTTCCAATTTTAATTTTAAAAAAGAAAAAAGAAAAATGAAGAGATTATAATAATAGATTAGAGATTATATAAAACTCACAAGATCAAAATCTCATTACACTAATTATAGATTTGCATTAAGGATTAGTTCATATTAACTTTTTTCCTCTTTTGTATATTTCCATTAATAAGATTTCTATTCCCAATTTTATTTATGTTTTGAATAGTCAAGAGACTATTATTGTGTGCTGGAATAAAAAGAAAAATGATTCAATGTTTTAACATTCACCACAAATCTCAACCAAAGTAGATCTTTTCTAGATCCTTTTCTTTTATTTTTCATCCCTCTTTAGGAAAGTTTGTTTTAATCAAAAATATAAAGATGTCTAATTAAATGCAATTAATTCTTAAGGCTAGAGCATTTGCTTTTGCTAGAGATTATTTTCATTTTACCCCTCCGAATGACTGGTAAGCTCAAGCTACACTTGCAAATCGAAGAATGTCAATTTCTTTTTCTAAAATTCAACAATTTAGCGAATCTCTATTTCTATAGAATAATCAATGATTATCCATCTTGACACATCATTTACCAAAATAAATAATATGTGTTTCTATAAAATAATATAGAATTGAATGACGTTAATACAATTAACAAAAATGTATTTGTAATAGTTTACAAATACATTACAAAAGTTAGAAATACAAAGTTAAGAAATGTATTCATAATAATTTACAAACACATTACAAAAATCAGAAATACAAAGTCATGGAATCTCATCCATGTTGTGATCCTTTGCCATTTTGTTTGCAATATTTTTTCTAATCATGTTTATCTCAACCGCCCCGTCGAGTGATGTATCATTTGCAATCTCCTCTTGTGTAGGTCCAAATGGGTAGTTCGGATCTCTATATTGGACAAAGTTTTTGTCCATGTTGTCTTTGGTCGTGAATGTAATTATGGAGAGCACAACATGCAATTACAATAAATGCTTGCTTTCGAATTGAAAATGAAGGCATGTGTCTCAAAATGAAAAAGCAATTCTTTAATGCCTCAAATGACCTTTCAATGACATTCCTCAATGAAGAGTATCTATGGTGAGCAGTTCTTTGGCTATTCTAGACCGTCTCCTACTATCCATGTAATCATTCAAATGATACCATTCACTTTTAAATGGAATTAAAAATCCTGAAAGTGCTGTATAACTAGAATCTACCACGTAATATTTAAATATAAGAAGATATATAAATTTGTTGTGATATGCAATAGTTATACAATCATAAAGAAAATTAATTCATATAAACAAAACAAATACCAAGTGGTGCTTAATGAAATTTCAGTCGAGGAATCTCAAGTGCTGCTAAGAGAACCTGACAATCATTAGCAGATCATTCCCAACCAGCATACACGAAAGTAAATTTTGTATTAAATGAACAAGTACACATCACATTTTGAGAGGTACTCCCTTTCTTGCCTCCAAATGGGATCTCTTGTGACACTATGACGAAAGAACCAATATGGGTGCCATTAATAGCACCAATGCAACCTTGTAATTTTATAAAAATCTAGCGTTACACAAGATTATCAGCTACATGTATTTAATGATATAAAATTGATAGAAAAATTATACCTTAAAATAGCGTTTATGGTTAGGATCAATAAGAACTTCCTTCGGAACAACATCAAAGGAAGATGACCCGATAATCTCTTTCATCAGTTTGAGTAATGCTTTCAACATTCTAATGAAATATTTATTATTTCTCCCAAACGTTAAAATTTCACATAAATCTCTGTTAGAGCTTTTGTGACCAACCACAAATAATAAAATCCTAACTCGTTCATCTACCCTTACATATCGACTATCTTTCAACAAACCTCTTTTCCTCATTAAATCACATAAGTTTAGAAAAACATCTCTCTCCAATCTAAATGCTTCACATATCCTATTTGAATATCCATAAACAATCTCTCTCATCCATTTGGGTCCTGACAATTTACTGTCCCTAATAGGTTCTTTCGTATGCACACACATGTCCAACGTAACAAGACACAACCATGCTACATATCAAACTCTTCCAAATACCATTCAACTGCTGCTATATCCTCGTTAGACACACTATTTGATCCCCCTTCCATAGTATTTATATCATCACACAAATACAAGAACATCAATATAGATATATGTTAAAAAAATCCACCAACAAAAATCAATCACATAAATCATGGAGTCAAAACAAACTAAATATAAAAAATTCCACAAACCATCCTATCCAAGCCATCACACAAATACAAGCCTCAACATCAATATCTTTAAAAACAAATTAACAATCAATAACATAAATGATAGTTAAAAGAAACCCCACACAATCCATTGTACATTTCTCAACATCTACTAAAGACACTGGAGAAGTCCATTTCTCCTTCCAGATGGGGATTTGATGAAAGCCTCTCTCCATGCGGCACTATTACATGCTCGTTCCACTGCTTTGTTGTAAAGATCCTGCTCTAATTCAGACATACTTACTAAGACATCAATCACAGCAGACATTGAAAATGGATCTATAGGTGGTGTTGGGGCTTGTGAGGTAACAGAGCCACTCATTGATAGACTAGCCCCAGTTTTGATCATCTCTTGTAAGGCTTGAAAAGTCTTAGCAACACCAAATAAGTGACTATTTTTTCTCCTCTTACTACTTGGAGTTTTATCCACGTTATGCTTGTCATGAACTGAAGTGGCATCGAATGTAAAGGCTTCTTCATTAACATGATGTTCACTTATGTTTTCTCGACCATTGTCTACATCGTCACCACTAGTGCCAAGTTTGTCCGACAACACAAAATCTTCGGCATTTCCTGTTGTATGCTCTCTAGTAGCATATGTATCACCAAATACAATACATAAGTCAGCATATTGAGGAAACCCATTCTTCTTAAATTTTGCCCACTCAGTATTATCCTGTAGTTTTCAAAATGATGACATACGTTAGCAACATAAGCAAACAACTTGCCATGTACATCTACAAGGAACTCAAAATGACCAAAGTTTAAATCATACCTTAATGTGAGGTTCCCATATACTTGGATCATCAACAACAATAGTTTTGCTCACATTATCCCAACCAAATCCGGATTGTGAAAGAAGTTTCTTAAAACTACCATACTGTTTTTTCAATTTGTTCGCCTTGTTCTTGAGCTGTACTTGAGTATATTGGAGTCCCATCCGTTTATTGAATTCAATCCGTATGTTATTCCACCCCGCTTTGTTATAAGTAGAAGAGGTGCGATTTCCCTTTTTGACCTCTTCTACCAACAAACTAACGTACAAGTCGGTTAAAGACTCAGTCCACTTTGCGTTGAATGCCTCTTTTTGGGATGTCATTTAACCTTCACAAGTTGAGCATCATATGAGAGTTCACGATAATCAAATAGATGAAAAATCACTTTCTGAAGAGAATATAACAAATATAGGTACAGTCTAAAGGAGATTAACATAATAAAATACAGCAAGTGCTTTAGATTAGAGAACCTTGTTCAACATAGTCCTACAACGACTAAAGAAAGCTTTAGTGAAAGGGACAATACAACTCATACTGTAACACTACATTCAAGTCTATTGAAGAATTCCCTATGTTTCATCTTTAACTATCACATGTTTTATTAATTTGTTCTAAGTCAATAAATTTGATGGAGGTTCTACTGAAAAAGAATAGTTTAATGGAGGAGAGGAAGGCATGAGAAGAAAAGTTGGACCACTCATTTTCATGGTCCTAACAAGCTACACCACAACATGACAACATCCACAAGTTCAGTTGACAATACAGAAACAGAGAAAAGTGCATCTAGAAATCTAAGCCACAAACCTGGATTGAGGGCGATACAAGCACGAACAGAAGTAAGCACGAATAGTGGCGACGAGAACAGAGGCGATGCAACCTAAGACAGGCTACTGGACAAAGATTCAACTTCAAGAAGTGAGAATCACAACTAGAACATGTACAAGACTCAACAACATTAGCTAAGGAAACCAAGTTGGTTTAAATAACTCAAAACATCGTGTCTAAAGCCTAAAACTGGCCTAAAAACTCCTTGATAGGAATCGCCGGAAGAATATTCTCACTCATCGATGAGCCAGCTTCTTTCACTCGTTGCTATATTTTCTGCTTCTAACATCAACCATGATAATCGGGCTCAATTAGACAAATTAAAAGTATTGTGAGCTGACTAGAAAAAGCATAAAAGTATAGGGAAAAAAAGTATAGTTTCTTATTATATATAAAATGTTAATGAAAGTGTGGTTTTCTATATCCAATACATTGGTAGGGAGGTATATGTCTCCAAAAAGGTTTAACTAAGACAATGTTCACCTTGTACAGTCCAAATAGTAACTTTTTTCTAAAGAAATTCAGATAATGAGATGTAAACATCACAAGGTGACTTCAACTTGTGGCTTTGGGATTCAATTAATACAAAGTAAACATTTCCCTTGAAACATCAATTAAGAAAACTTCAATTATATCTTTTCTACTTCTCTATCTTCAAGGAAAAGACTAACTACCAAATGTTAGACTCATAGCTTCCTACAAGCTCACCAAGCTAAGCAAAAAGCAAAAACAATCATATATGAAATTTTAAAGGATTGCAAAAAGACAGCAACATTGTTGTAAACATCAACAATATCTTTTATAGTAAAACAAGTCATAAGATTTCTTCGCTACTCACATTTGTTAGAAAGATCGAAATCAAAACAAATCTTAAAGTTACAGGCTTCAACTATAGGCACCACTTATAATCAAAACAAGAGCCCAAGAAACAAGTAGAGAAAAAAAAAGCTGACAAAAGCAATTGTAAATGAGTTTTTTTTTTTTTTTTTTTTGGGTTGGGGGGGGAGAGACTTGTCTTTAAAAGTTTATAAATATAATAGCAAATATCTTAGTCAGAAAGGGTCGGATATAACACTTTGAAATCTGTGTTATTGACATATTCAAAAATCAGACTTGGGGTATTTGACTGCTAATCTCTAACAATACCTGGATTGCTTCACTATATTAGGTCCACCACAAAGGTTTTGCAATATTTTGATCTCCCTCTTAATCTGCATATAGAACACAAGGAGTAATCACTAAAGGTTCACAATTGTCAAATTATATCTCAAGGACTATCACAAAATACACCTATACATGGTAGTAAACTGGTTGAAGAATGCTGGCCTGCTTTTAAATGAAAAGCATCTATTCATCTATGATTTTGTCAATGATTACTCAACATATTTGCTCTCATTCATCCATCACATATATACAAAATTTCTTTCTCCATCAGTCCATGAATATATTATTTTGGGTGTAATTCGTCACACATTGTATCAAGAAAATATAGAAGATCTGTTCTTTCAGCACAAACCAAGTGTTCCTGCTGCAAAATGTTTATATAAAGTCGAAGTTTCAATGAAAGACTTTCATAATTTACCTAGACGAATAAGGTGGGGAGCTACCCTAGCACATAGGAGAATACTCTAGTTTCTAATTAGCCCCATAAGGTTCACAGGTTCGACCCCTTGTTACAGGAAGTTCTTCATTTAATGTGAACAATGGCCCCAAAAAACAAAGGCAAAACGATTGCTCAGAAATAAAGCATATTGTCCATCCTTGAAGAGTGCATAACCATACACCTGGAGTGCATCAATTTTCTCCACTCAGTTTGCATTCACCATGTTCAATTCAGTAAGCAGATTTAATTTTCATTACTTGTGGGAACACGAATAATAAATACAATCATAACCAAGCAATGGTAACTGCTATCATGCGATGGTGAATTGCACCCGAATCATTGTCAAGAAACGTAGAAAGCTTCACAAGACTTACCTTCAAGTCAGAACTCAATCAGTTTTGAGGTAACCACCTGGTTGCAATAGCTCTCCGACAATCTAGTCAGGCTTTGACAAGTCCCTTTCAATTACACGCACTCAGTGGCCGTCCTTTTCACATGCAAATGATTGATTTAGGAACAAAATTCGAAACTAGTGACCATCAAAGGGAAAAGTTTGTATCCAACTAAAACAATATCAAAAGGGTTTATATTCACAAAATTAAAACTCTGATTTAGAAAGTCATAACAAAATACAATCAATTAAAGAATGCATGAGATTGTGCAGACTTAAGATCTTAGCATAATATGGCAATAGAAAACTTAAAGATCATAAATGGCAATCATAGTCCCAACTTGTCCATTAATACAAGGCCTAAACTAGCCAGATTTGTGCTTTATCTGGTGCAAGATTGTACAGAGTAAACCAGCAGGTAAAATTTAAGCAACCACTCTTAATTCAAGATTTTGGTTCTATCTGCAGTCAATCTTAGTAACACCCTTGCCACTACCTGTGCAACCCAGTAAAACTAAATATGAATTACCTAGGAATTCTAACTCATGACATCCATACTTATGGCTCACAATAGTCAGCCTTTCTCCACTAGCGAACATTGTTTGCAGGGTCCAGAAGCTTCCTCCAAACAAAGAATATGAGAAGACTCCATCTATTAATAGAGGTAATGACTACAAGAACTTCACATGCTATGCCGGGGGTAAAATTTCAGAAGGAGGATGCAGAATAATCAATCACCTGGAAAGATGACACATGTAGAACTGGAAAAGAAATGGACTAACAACATATCAGTTGACTGCATACAAGACCAAACCAAGAAAAGTCAATTGTGCATTCAGTGCAAGAATGACTATAGCAAAATGCATGCAAGAAGTTAGGTTTAGAAATGAGATATCTAAATCTAACGAGGGCAAGCACTGGAGTATTGGCAACGTAACCCATTCTGTTTCTAGAGGGTCACAGGTGCAAGTAATGGAAATAGCCTCTTAAAAAAAGTGCAATGGAAGGGCTGCGGACAGAGACAATCCTTCTAGAGGAGGGAGCCCCACGGGCTAGAATGCCTTTCTATTACTATGTGTGTATATTTTCAATTATGTGTCGTTTCTCTTCAAGAATCCAGAATCTCTGTGACAACTAAAAACCAAAGAGCGAGGTATATAGGAGGTCTTAAGTTGCTATTGCAGTATAAGTACTGTACAAATTGAGTTACCCTGAAGAAAATCAAATGAAGCCAATGGATACTACATTTGCAATGCAATAAAAACTGAGATTAAACATGCTTTAGAAAAACTTTGTAAATATTGTGCACCACTTAGCAATAAAATCTATCTGAAGTTTCTATAATTTGGACAACAGCATACAGTGGTCAGTTCTTAGTTCTTAGAAAGTATCCTATCTGCTTATAATGGTCAATGCTCAATAGCTGAAGCGATTTTTTAATTAATTCAGGAGCTCAGTTGGGGTCCTTTGGGAAAGTTAAAGGTACTGATGGAAAGTTTCTCCATGCCATGCATAACAAAAAAATGCCCATTGCTCTTTCATTATATTGGTGGATCAAGTTCCTCATTAGTCAAGTCATTAACTAAGATCTTTCAGAAGTTACCACACAAAATTACTTGCAAATCAGAAATAAGCTTCTCAAAACTTGGCAATTTTGAAACTTTCTACCATGAAGCTCCTCATAAATTATACTTACATTAGGTCCTATAAAGTTAATACCATGCTCTCTGCACATTTCAACAAACACTGCATTTTCAGAAAGGAAACCATATCCAGGATGAAGCATAGTGCAGCCACAGCTGATGGCCGCAGATAGAACATTCGGTATCACTAAGTACCTTTAAACAGCGACACAGCACCATTGGTCTCACGCAGGCATTTGGTTGACTTAAAAGTTTGAGAACTATGATCGAATCTTCTTCTTCATACGACTTAATGAAACTCAATAATTGTTTCTTTAAGAAATTTGCAGATATGATGTTAGATAATGTGACTCCATAGATGTTTCAACAACTTCTATCATAAAGAGCTTCCAAATATATAGCTAACAGGCTGCATATTGAGCATACCATAAAAAAGCTCATGCAAGGTGAAATATAACATTGTTTTCAGGATGTCAGGTGCCCAGCTACTCATGGAGATGCAATACAGCTCTTAATAGTTAATACAATTATCTTTCTAGATTGAGGAAGCTTTAATTAAACAATCAGTCTTTTTATTTTGCTTTTTTATTATCACTTTGAGATTAATCAGAGAAATAGTATGCATCCAAAGGTCACGCCATTCAAGCATGCACTACGAATTTTTTAGACTCTTCTGCAAAACACTTGAGTAATTTATCCCACAAAGGATGGACCACGAATAAAGTCCCCAACTTCAGCCTTGTGATCTTAGAGTCAAAATTACACTAAAGCTTTAGAGTGTAGCTTGCAAGAGTTGTGCATATTTCTGGACTTTTACTACAGCGAAGTGGACAAACACACTAATTAAAGCAACTTACAATTGGCTACTTGGTGCTTCACCGATACAAACTGGTATGTTGGCTAATTTCAGGTGAAGTGCAACCTTATCAAGCTTGAGTAAACGGCCACACAGGGACTCTATTTGCTACAAGGATCTTATCAGCATGGCAAGTAGCATTAAGAGCTCCCCCAGGCCTCCTAGAAGCATGACCAACTTTAACAGCATGACATCTTTGTTTAGGGAAGTTCACCCTACTTCCGACCAGAAAGCTACATTAAGAACTCTGGATAATGTCTGTTCTTCTGAAAACTAGACCCTGCGATATGGCAATTAAAGGCATTAGTAAGCGGAATGCCACAAGTACACATGCACACTAAAGTATGCGAAATCTCCTGATTTCAACGTGGAAATGACCATTATTTTCATGGGTACTATAAAGGAGTATCCTTCACGACCACAAACTTCTCCTGGTCAAAACTTGATGAAATTTAATTGTGTTCGTAAGCACTATCACTAAACCCAGATGGGAAGAGATTTTCTATGAGCGGATCAGCAAGTTCAGGCTTAAGGTGAAGAGATAACAGCAGCACTCGAAAAAGGGCAACTTTAACAACGTAAAGAAACGTTCGAGTCTTCAAAGGCATGCTGTCATCCGTCACGAACTTCGCAAAACAGACATCACCCAAAGATGCCAAACAAAGCATACGCCTATTGCATTCCTCGGGGGCGACAATTCAACTATCAAGCCCGAAACTTGAATCGGCCCTCAGATCAAACTTAGAAAAGGGGCGTCGGAGATGGAGATTACTGGAGTGGAGACAATGGATTTGCTGCACATTGGCAATGTGGCCTCCATTTCGAACGCGGCGGCGGCTGGAAAACCCTGAAAAGCGAGAGAGAGAGAGAGGGAGAGAGAGCATGAAAAGGGGCATTCGAGAACGGCCAGATGGGAAGCTCGAGCGACGGAGAGAGAGAAAAATTCAAGCAAATCCCAATCGGAGGCCCAAGCGATTACCTTGAAACGTGCCGGAATGAGCGACCGGCAGATCACTGAAAATGAGAGAGAGAGAGAGAGAGAGAGAGAGAGAGAGAGAGAGCTTGGGATGGGGAGAAGGCGAGCGACGATGGAGAAGAAGAAGAAGAAGAAGAAGAAGAAGAAGAAGAAGGGGTCGATGCTTTAGAGGAAGACTTGGGATTGAAATCTCCGTCGAGATTTTTTAGTTAGGAATTAAGCTGCGCGCGCTTGACCTTACTCAAATTCACTTCATTCTTGTTGATTTTTTCTTTTATTTATATATTATTTTAATCATCATCATCATCTCTAGTATAGTATTATCTTTTATTCTCATTTCTGGTAAATTATGATCATTTTTTTTTTTCATTTTCTTGATTTCCCACTGTGCTTATCCTACTTATCAATTTTAATTGTTGGACCTATAATGTAGGATTCATTTAAAAATAAATAATTTAAAAAATATTTTCTAAAAGCAATCTCTCAAATTGCTTATAAAAATGAATAATTGAAAAATTGTCCATCGGCCACAAAAATATCTAGACATAAATTGTTATCAATAATGAAGATATTTTTTATTGATTAACAATTTCAAGTAAAATAAGTGAGCACTTTTAGGGAAATGTTTTGTAAATTCCGCGAAACAAATGAAACCTATATTTCTATTTATTTATTCTTCAATTTTCCCCTTCTATTGAGTTTTTCTTTTTTCTTTTTTTCAAAAATTATCAAGAGTGAACTTTGTCGCAACCCGACCTAGGTGCCACAAAACACCTAATAAAAAGAATTAAGGTGTAAGATGATTTTAGGGATATTTGTTTAAGTGATGGTTTTCAAAATGTATATCATGCCAAGGACGGCTCAAACACACCATCCTTGACAATAATCCTTAGAGGTCCATTAATTGATAACGTGAGCTCCTCCCAAGCTCAAATCTCACATGATAGCAAGTTTATTTTAAGGTTCATATAGCAACCTATATATGGATCTAGGAGTCATTGCTAATCTCGTTTTCTAGGTTCAATTAAGATGTTCAATCAAGGATCAGGAGCATTCTTTTCATTCCTACATAACCAAAGCTCATGGGTTCAAGGACTTGGATTACGCTAATATTTCTATTAACACACTTTCAGTATCTAAATGGTATGGTTGTTACCAATATTGATCATGCATTTGTTATTACATTTTCATGCAAATTTATTTTGAAGCATCGAAAAGGTTTTCATGCATGGATAGTTTATTTGTGCTATTCTAAACTAACTATCAACAAGGTACAAAATAAACACACAAGTAATTGAAAGTACATTGTGGGAAAGTAAACACTCAAGAAAGCAAGAAACAAGCTATTATTAGTGCAAAGAAAATAAAACTTGTAAATCGTTGGGTGTTTATTACAACAAGAATTAGAAAAGCCCAAGACATGACCAGAATTAAATGGTACAATTAAAAGAGATTGGATTGGACATCGGTCTATGGCTTCCAACACATGAGTATTCAACTACCTTCTTCTCAGGATGTCATAATGGTATCGTTTGAGCCATCTAAAGTATAAACCACATAAATGAACAAACATGTATCTCATGACAACACAAATGCAATCAATGACAAGCAAGGCTACCAATGAACCAAAGAATTGCATTCAAGTGGTCACAAATGACCTCAAGATTGGCCTTTGATTTACACTCATCAACGCATCCTAGGATTGCTAATTGATTGATTTGTGACTAATGGTAATTGGTCATTTCTTGTGTTCACAAGCAGTGGTCAATAGTATTTGGTCCTAAATTTGGATCTATGTATTTCCCAAAAGGTTTCCCACGAGCATGCATCATACTTGGAACATACATCTAGCATTCACATCCAAACTCATCAAATAAAGCATGCATTTATGCTAAAAAATCATATTTCTCAAACAAGCAATCGATGAGAGTGAACCCTCGAAGGTCACTTGTTTATTATTTGACAAATTAGAGTCATTTATGTTTGCAAATCAAATGATCATCAAACCATACAAACTATACAACATTGGAAAGCCAATGAAGAGTACAACAAATATCAAGAAGATCCCTTACCCCAATTTTATATCAATTGATCCAAAATAAATATTTTTCCCCTGTTCATAACTTAACACAATTTAGGTTTTACACATAAGGAATTTATAAATAAATTAAAAATACCAAATGATAGCAAACAATTGTGAAAAAATTCATGCAAGTAAAATAAGATGTGCCGAGCAACTTTCAAGTTTCTTGAAATGAGTTATGAATTGATTTCAAAATATTGATTTTCATTTAGTGGCCAGAACTAAATTGAGTTTGAAAACAGATCAAACCTTATTCAAAAGGCCATCAAATCAAAAAATTAAGTTCTAAAAATTTGCATGCATTTAGTTGAAACATAGATAAACGAGTTTCATGTTTGGCAATTTTACAAATGGAGACTTTATCTTCACTAGAATCCTAAAATAATTTTGGAAGTCTCGAGAAGACAAATCTCATGATTTGGGCACGAAGTTATCAAGCACATTGATTAGACCCTAAGGACGATCAAACAAATTCCAAATTTAATGAATTTTAAATCAAATGAAAGATTGAAATGTTGGCTTCAACTTTCATATTTTGATCATTTTCAAAGAATGACTTTTAATTTCATCAAAATTATGAAAACACATTCAAATATTCAGGAGGATCTAGGTGCTAAATTGATCAGACACTCTGATCAAATCCTTTAAGTACCTTAATGTGCTACAATTTGAATGGAATTAATGTCAAATGAAATTTTGGAATCTTATCTAAAACTTTTATGATGAATACATTTCCATATTTTGAACATGTGATTTTATAAAAATCAAAGAATGCATGAACACTTTTCAAGGGGATACGTTCTCAGATTTCAAACACATGATTTTACAAGAATCGAAGAATGCGTAAAGGTCAAACTAGAAATCCAAATTTGAGAGACAAAAACATTCAAATAAAGGACAATCTTACCATGACTTTATTTTTTTACGAAAATCTTATGTGAACTTGATCAGGATATGATGAACAAATTTTGTGAGACATCATTTCCAAAATCGCATCACAAAAAATCACAAAAATTTGATAAGCCACTTATGTACATCTAAAACAGAGGAACAAGCAGAGCATATTAGTTTTCCATATGAGACTACAGAATTGCGAAGACATTTTGACATAGCAAACGAATTCCATTTAAGGCGTGCGATACGTCAAATCGAAGCTGGAAACATGCTTTACAAATGTCAAGGACATGCTTTCATGAGATAAGGTCGTATAATAGTTCATATCCTTGACCAAAGTTTTCTAGTCCAGAAGGCATATCAATTTTAGAGAACATTGAATCATCAACAATCAAACAATCAAACATCAAGCAATAGATTTAGACCATTCTATCATCATTCATACCCATTTCTAATGCCAGTCCTAGCCCTGAACCTCCATAAATGATCCTTGAATCATTATATATGGATCTCACTACATCGGACTTCTTTTAAGAGTTTTAGAGAACACTTACCTTTAGCACGATCAACTTCAAGCTCAATAAAGCTCTTTGGCCACCAATAATCTTTGCAATGGGACTGAGAATAGCTCCTCAAATCTGAATTGATCGCACAAAATGAGATGTGAGAACAAGATCGATTGAGCTTAAAATGAACAATAGAAGAAGGTTAAGAAATCGGAGTAGGTTCAATGAAGATCCAAGTGAGGTTCGGCCACCAAAACTTTGAGGACTTGTTGAGGATTAGTGTCACAAGGATCGGAACGCCAATGGATCGCCATCGGCCACTGAAGGAAGATTGGGAACTATCGGATGAAATCATTGGCGTGGAGCATGGGTGCCGAATAGAGAGAGAAATGGCATTAGATTGGTGGTCTCCGACAATGGAGGTCAGTGTCGAGTGTTTGTGACCAGCAAGGGGGCATGCCAGAGGTCATTATTAATGATGCGGTGGATTGCCGATGCAAGGCAATGGCCAGTGATAGACGGCAAGCAAGACTTCGGCCTCTTTCTTCGTAGAGAGAGATAGAGTATCTTCAAGAACTAACTCCCATTCAAATTTTGGAGGGAAAACGCTTATGTTCCATGATGAGATCCTAAACCTTCGTTTGATCTAAGTACTCTAAATGAGTCTTCCTAAACAAGCAAATCTCCTCATTGGTTTAATTATTATCACATGGATAGATGAATTTGTCATCTTCGATGGCCAAGATGAAGGAATAAATGAATGGCTAAGATTGCTTCTCCCTTGGATGGATAACTAAGGGCTTTTTCTGTAATTTCACCCTCCAAGCGCATTTTTGTAATTTCACGTTAAGGCATTTTCATAATTTCGTGCAAAAGGGATATGGATGAGTCAACCAAGAGGGTGGCTAACTTATGGTGGTCGCCAGCCACCAAAAAGTGGTCGGAAAATGGTTAGTATGGTCATTTTCCCTTCGGAGACCGATTGGACTGATTTGAACTGGTTTTGACTGATTTGGCCGGTTCTTGGCTGAAAATTTGGTAAAAAACAAAGAATTTCTATCAAATTGAAAAAGGAATAGGCTAAATTGAAAAGAAATAACCCAAACTGGCCTAAATTAAATCAATCAAACATTTTAGCGACATCTTAATTGATTTAAATTGGCATGATTACCTCTTGAAAATCATGAATTGCGCTTGGATTTAATGCTTATGCAAATTTTATACTTTCTAATCAATTAGCATAATTCCCACAATCCCCACTCCCAATTGTCAAATTGATCACAATCAAATTCAATTGATATAACAAAATATCAATTGATTCGATCAATTGAACTCAAGATGACCTAATGCACTCAAAGTGACATTAACATAATGGTATGAATTAGACTCAAAAATGAAATTGAGGTTTAATTATTAAGTTGAACCTCCATTAGTCAAAGTAAACCTTAATCTAGAATGTGCCAACTTTTTTTTTTGTAATGTTTCATTCATTAACCAACAAAGGATAACATAAGTTATAGGCTCTGAACATAAAAGATCCCACAAAGGTAAAGGTGGTTCTACAAGCCAATCATGCGGTAGGACTTTTTTGCGATGAAACTTGGCTATTTAATCCACCACTTGATTTGAGTTGTGTGGGCTATAGACCAACTGAATAAAATTAAATCAAGCTAGCATATCTTTGCATTCCTCCAAGACAGCCTACAATTCCCATCAGCTTGGATTTGACCCGCTATAATATTCAGAAGTGATAAACTATTAGAGCACAAGGCCACATATAGATCAGTTCTTCTTCATAGATCTTGTTCTCTTCTCCACAGATCATCACCATCTTCCAAGTACAATAGAGCAGCTCGCAGAGCAAAGGTTTCAATTTCTAGCACTAAAGAGGCGACCACTCTTTTAGCAGAGCCTCTAACTATTCACCTAGTAGAATCTCGACAAATCCCGACAACGACCCCTTCTCATTCTCCTTCGACAATTGGCATGTCAATATTCAAGTTTACGCTGCAATTCTTTGGAGGGATCCACCAAACCAATGAGTTCACAAAAGTTTGCTTTAGGGCTCCAATGCTTATAGTTTTTATGTGACGTCTTGAAATTCGACCCCTTTAAAGGATATATGAACGTGAATTTCGTCAATGCATTGTTAGTTAATTTCCCTCGGAATTGATCACTCTCAAGATACTAACTTTTAGGGGAAAGGCTAATGAGGATAGAAATCGTGCGACTAAAGAACTTGACTTGGGAAAAACAACTCGACTATGAGACTTGTGTAAGGACAATTCTATGGATATGCAAGCTAATTTCAGGGACGACTAGAAGTCGATTCGCGGACAGAGTATAATGTGACAACGGGTGATTCTATTTACTATTATCGAGCCTGCGAACGACCTTATGTCGATTCTCGATAATCGTGTACTTTGAAATAAAAATCTACCCTCCGCAAATTCACATAGTCAAGGAGGTCCATGCGTCAAGATGTCTTGAACGTGATTTGGCACGAGTCAGTTACGCGTAAATCCTCGAAGCCGCCTGTTAGTCCGAGACGTACCAAAATGGCATTTGGACGAAATTGGCAAGGCATGAGAATCCAATATTGGACTACGAATTTTCGGGAACATTTGGGACAAACTTTTGAACAATGCTTCTTTGACCACCGATAGTGCCAGTCAAACCAAGTATTAGGAAAAGGGATTTACGAATCGAGGAGATGAGCCCACAAGGATGTGAACTGGGCGAGACCGACATGGGCCTCACGCCCAAGGTAGGACAACCACATGATAGGTCCGAGGCAAGCAAGTGAGCCTGTTGGACCTAACCCACCATTTAACCCTTCTAAACCCATTACCTAGATTTGAGCCAATTCAAGCCCAACTGATTCCTAAGCCCATTCCTATTCATTTCCTAGCCTATTTTTTAGGCTCACCCTACATTTCAGCCAATGGTAGATTGGGAATTGTGCAAAGGTGGAAATGACCAAATTGCCCCTCTAGATATTTTGAGGAAAAGACAAAATAAGAGAGAGAATATGAGGTCATGTTACATAGGGATGGAGCAAGCATTGAATGGCCTTAATGGGGGTGTGACACCAGCTCTCACTTCACTCTCTCTCCCCCTTAAGCCCAAGCCAGTTGATCCTCTCTCTCTCCCTTGTTCCTCTCATTTTCTTCTTCCTCTCCTTCAACCCTTCACCAGAAACGAGAGTTGTTCATTTTCTTCCTGAGCCAATCACCGTCGATACCACCCACCGCCGTGTTCAGGAGGTCCAGTCTGTGTCCCCCCCACGGTTGCCGTTCACTGAACGAAACTGCCGATTAACCCACCGATCGGCTAAAAGCCACCGCTAGCCTGTCCGCCTGTTTCCGCCTTACACCACTCAGTTCAGCTATTTCCCTCTTGTTCCGACCCAACCACTGCCCAGCCTAGCCACCAGCTAGCACCCCTTAACCCTTAGTATTCGTTAGTTGCCGGCCAGCTGCTCGCCAGAGCTCTGATCAACCTGTTTAGCCTCGTTCTCTACCAGACAGTTTGGTTTTCTAGAAGTTCAGTGAGAGATAGAGTTGGTTGCAGCTATTTTGACCCTGGAATAGCTTTGAATCGCTGTGGTCGAGGCTCTTGAGCGCAGCCTCCATCGTCGCCACCACGCCTATGTCTCCGGCCTGATTTACAGGTGAGTTTAGCTCTAATCCCTTATTTAGTACCTAAACTTGCTTAGGGTTGGTTTAGTTAGGGTTAATTCTAGTTTATGAGGTTTAATTAAGTTGTCTTAGCCTTAAGATAGGTGGTTAAATAGATAATTAAGATTATTTTAGATTAATCTTGCTTAAGGTTGATTAATGATGGTTTATGTGTTATTAAGCATGTTTAGTGTTAATTAATTGATTTTTGGTTTTAATTCATGTTTTTAATGATTTCTGAATTTAATTTATTAATTATTAAATTCTGGATTTTATTGTTCACGCGGTATTATTCACGTGGTATTGTTCACGAGCACTGGTCATCTAGAAGTGAAAAATGGCATAATTTCATGTGCTTTGATTTTTATGATGTGAATTGGATGTGTGATTACATGGACATCCGCATGAATCGTGTGGTTTTTGTAAAAAGGGGAAAAATGGTTTGTCCGAGGGACACCGAAATGGACCGCTTTTATGAGAAATGATTTGAGGTTGTATGTGCAAGCATGTGTGCATTGGCTAATGCTCAAGATAAAAAAAGGATCGTGGTGGTATGCTTGCGTGATCACTAAAGTTGAACCCGTCGCCCCGGCCCAAGTTTGAGGGGTGATAATTAGATTCGTTGGAAACTCGGCGGGGGTTTGGATGCGGAGTCGCGGTAGAGGCCATGCCCATGCTCCTTCGGGAATGTCGTCTTAGGAGACAGCCCTCGACGTCACCACGTTTCACGAGGGAGGACGATGCTTGGTTATACTAGTAGACATCGGCGGGGGTTCGGTTGTGGCTCTAAGGGGTAGTAATAATCAGGACATGTGTGAATGCATGAGTGCATGAGAAACATGGCATCATGGGTTCCAATTATGCATGAGTTGATCACGTTGTTTATAGCATGCATGATTTGATAACGTGTAGGGTATGGCAATGGTCAGGTGAGATCGCTCGTGATGCGACCTACGTGTGACTGATGAATTGAATCATTTGATGGCCATGTGCATTGCTTGTGTTGTATTGGAGCTTAACGTGCAGGGTATGGCAAACTAGGTAAGGTTGCATGCGAATCAATTATTGGTTATTGGTTGACTCTGGCTATTGTTTGGTTGTTGGTTGTTGGTTGTTGGTTTACTTGAGGGGTGGTTCTAGTGAGAAACCCCAAGTTGAGTTGGTATACAAATCGGGACTTAGGGTGATGACTCGCTGAGACTATATTTCACTAGTTATTGTATCATTTTCAAGCCCTTAGAATGGCACACCCACTAGTGTGGGTTGGGATCCCAAAGGACTGGGAGAATATCGTGATGCACCACCGCTTCTTGAGTCGAGTGCACTTGTATGAGAAATATGTCTCCACCATCTAGGTGGATGAGGGACTGGAGCAATGGATACCTCATCGGTTCCTAGCGTGGTTCATCTGAGAGGACGATCTTCTGATCGGTCCTCTGTGTGGTTTTGACGGGCCGCCTACTAGAGGCCCCTAAGACGCCGACTAGGATCCCATGGAGCTGAACCCTCCCGACGACGCAATGGAGAATCCTACCCTCCCTCCACTGGTGATCGACCCGAACGTCTCCGACTACAACTCGACAAAGCCTGAGTTCGATGGGTCTGAGTGACAGTGGTGCTGAACCCGAGGGTCCCTTTTTGTATAGCTAGATTAGCCTAGCCTAGTTTCTTTTTAGTTCGGCTTAGAGGTTAGATCTAACCCTTGTTTGGGCTTGTAAATCGGAAATGATCCTCCGTTGGTTAATCTAGTAAAAATGTATAAATAAGTAGTTGTTGCTATTTTGTTGTTCATCCCTCTATCCCCGTTTGATTGTTTGTTTGACTTGGGAATGGTTTTTCTTCCGCTTGCGTTTAATGAAAAAATAAAATGAATGGTCAGCAACGCGTCTTGGGATGTCGTATTCTTATGGCTAAGGGAAGGGGTTGTTGCATGCTCGGGGTTTGGGGCGTGACATCCCCGTCGGTTTTGGTATCAAAGTTTGGTTGAGACCTAGAGTGATAAGATGCATGGGGTTTTGGAATAGTAAGATAGGGATGACATTTATTTTACATGCCTATGACTGTTTTTGGTGATCTTGTGTGTGGCAGGTTATTCATAGTTTCTAATTCCCGGCTGGAATTGGAAAGTAGGATCAGTGAGTGTCTTGAGAGATAAGCAATCCTGAGTGGAGAGCCTCTAGGCATAGGGCAGCGTTTGGTCAGATTGAAAATAGAGATAGAGCACAAGAGGACCCTAGGTTAGACGGGATCCTGTTGGTGCTAGAGACTTTGATAGGATAGTAGGCCAATAATCGAGCTGCTACTACCACCACCACTACTGCCGTTGTTCCTGTTGCTCTTGTTGTGGGACCCATAGTGAGGGGTGAGGTCAGTGAGAGACTGATGCATAAGTTGGTAGAACAATTCTTAAGACTTAAGCCATCAAGGTTCAATGGCGTGGGTGACCTCGAGGCTACGACCCTTTGGATAAGGGATATAGAGAAGGCTTTTACAATCTTGAAGTGTTCTGAGGAGGATAGAGGGATCCGTGTAGCTTACCAGCTTCAAGGTAACGCCAATACTTGGTGGAAGGCCACTCAAGGAAGAGTGTTCCTTAAAGGCATAGTTCAGATTTGGAGTGCCTTTCGTGAGGCTTTCAATGGGAAGTATTTCTTTGACAGTGCTTGAGAGTCCAAGATGGCAGAGTTCCAACGACTGCATCAGAATCAGATGTCGGTGGATTAATATGAGGCGAAGTTCGCTGAGTTAGCAAAGTATGCACCGAGGTTGGTGGAGGACCCTTTGAATAGGGCGAGATGATTCAGAGACGGGTTGAAATTGGAGTTAAAGGATCAACTGGTGCCCATGAATTTGAAGAGCTTTGATAAGATGTACGAAAAGGCCAGATGATAGAAAAGAACATGATTGAGAGGACGAACGCATCTAACTCGTGGTTCATGCCTAATAGAGATAATCGTCAGTTTGGAAAAAGAAATGATGGGGAGAAGGAATCCTACTACGGATGTGGTTAGCGGGGCTATCGAGTGGCAAATTGTCCGAGTAGGCTTATGAGGACGATCTTGCCACCGCCGCAGGGAGGACGACCTACAGGGAACGCGCCGCCGATCAACCAAGGCGGACCCTTGGTGCAAGGAAGAGTGTATGACGTTACCCGAGGGGAGGCGGAATATTCACCTATCGTCGTTACAGGTACAGTCTCCTTGCACGATCATGCTGCTTATGCGTTATTTGACCCTGGTGTTACGCATTTTTTGTTGTTGATTGTTTTGTTAAACTAGTGGGGTTAAGTCTCAAACCATTGGTAGTGGTTTATAGTATTTCTACCTCGTTCAAGGATAAGTTATTGTCTAAGTTAGGTTGTTCTGGCTGTAAGTTAGCTTTGGGCAATCGCGAGGAAGTCATTGATTTGATTGCAATAGCAATGCATGACTTTGATGTCATAATTGGCATGGATTGGCTCACTAAACAATGAGCTATGATAAATTGTCATAAAAAGACAGTTTAGTTTAACCCAATAGTGGGTGATAGTTTTGAGTTTGTTGGAAATCAAGGGGGACCCTCCGTTCCTCTGATTTTGTCACTTGAGGTGACCCAATTGTTGGAGTCTGGGTGCCAAGAGTATTTGGCATTGGTGGCGGATACGTTGGTGAAAAAACCGAAGATGGAGGATATTGTGGTGGTACAAGAGTATATGGATGTATTTCCCAAGAAATTACCGAGATTGCCTCCAGAAAGGGAAATTGAGTTTATGATTGAGTTGGTCCCTGGGATTGAACCAATTTCCAAGGCATCTTATAGTATGGCTTTATCATAATTGAAGGAATTGAAGGTGCAGATGTAAGAATTATTGGATAAATGATTCATTCGTACTAGTGCGTCCCCCTGGGGAGCACTAGTACTGTTTGTAAGGAAAAATGACGGGTCTTTGTGTCTCTACATTGACTACTGGCAACTCAGTCATGTAACCATTAAGAACAAGTATCCGTTGCCAAGGATTGATGATTTATTCGACCAACTTCAAAGAGCCTTGGTATTTTCCAAGATAGACCTAAAGACAAACTATCATCAGTTGAGGATCAAAATGGAGGATGTACTGAAAACGGCGTTTCGGACATGCTATGGTTATTACGAGTTCATAGTAATGCTGTTTGGATTAACGAATGCCCCTGCAATCTTTATGGACCCAATGAATCGAGTGTTCAATAAGTGCTTGGACCAATTTGTGATTGTGTTCATGGACGATATTCTGGTATACTCAAGGAGTCCCGAGGAACATGGGAAATACCTAAGATTCATGCTGTAGACCTTGAGGGAGCATGAGCTTTACGCTAAGTTCAACAAATGCGAGTTTTGGTTATCTTGCGTGGCATTTTTGGGTCATGTAATTTCAAGCGAAGAGATCTTCGTTGATCCGACTAAGATCAAAGCAGTCATGAATTGGCCGAGACCTATCACAATAACATAAATTCGAAGTTTCTTGGGATTGACTGGATACTATAGACATTTCGTGGAGAGGTTTTCGGCACTAGCCAAGCCCTTGACAAGATTGTTAAAGAAAGAAGAAATGTTTAATTTGATGGACAAGTGTGAGCGTAGTTTCCAAAAACTTGAGAGTAATTGACTATCGCACCTGTCATAGCCCATTTAAATGGGTCATAAATGGGTTAGGCTTTTCTTTTAGTATTTTTAGTTTTAAACCCATCTAAAAGAAAACCCGACCCATATTTAAATAGGTCATAAATGGGTTATGCACCCATTTTGATAGGTGTACCTATAATGGGTTTAAAATTAAAAAGACTAAAATATATGGGTCGTTAATGGGTCAAAGTTTAAACCTATTTAGAACTTAACTATTTTTTAGTCCTTAGAGATGACCCATCTCCTCTCTACTCTCAAATCAAAATGAATAAACCTTTCTCATCGCACGACAACGCGTTGTCTCGCTCCTACTGCTCGTATAGTAGCTCCTCCTCTCACTCGTATGGCGATGCTGTCACATGTGGTTGCCACCATCATCGGATGGTGGCTTGATTGGCCATCAAAACCCAGGTGAGTCTCGTTCTCCCATATGTGTGCGTGATTTTTAAAAAATAAAAATTATTTAAATATTTAAAATAAAAATTATTAATAATTCGATTTTCTTAAAAAATAAACAATATTAAAGGAATATAATATTTAACAAAGATTATAAGAATAAGTTTTCCTAAATTTAATTAGATAGGGAAGTGTTTTAACAATATGGGTCGGGTCGGGTTAGATATAGGTTGGGTATGGGTTGGGTATGGGTCAAAAAATTTATACTATGCTTAAATGAGTCATAAACGGGTTAATGGGTTAATTTGGGTTGGACCATTTATGACTTGACCCAAACTCGACCCGACCCACCCACTTAATAGGTCTAGGTGGGTATGAGATCTACAATGACGTGTCATATAAAAGACTAGGCTGTGTGTTGATGCAACATGGCAATGTGATTACATACGCATCTCGACAGTTAAGACCTCACGAGCTTAACTATCCGGTGCATGATTTGGAATTAATAGCGATCATCTTTGCATTTAAGATTTGGAAGCATTACCTATGTGGAGAAAGGTTTCCAATTTTCACGGATCATTAGAGTTTGAATTATTTGTTCTCTTAGAGGGAGTTGAACATGAGGCAACGACGATGGATGGAACTTCTTAGGGACTACGATTGTGAGATTATGTATCATCCAAGGAAAGGGAACAAAGCTAGATGTGCTCAATCGAAAGTCATCAATTGCACAAATGGTGGTATAGGAATGGATTCTTTTAGAGGGGGTCAGGGACTCAAATTTTAAAATTGAAGCCAACCATCTTGTTAGCCTAATAGCCACTCTTAGAGTGGAACCCGAGATGTAGAGTAGGACAAAGAGTGCCCAAACGAAGGATCTTGAAGTTATTAAGATCTTGCAGATAAATCAAGCAAAAAGAAAAGCCGACTTTCAAGTGTCCGAGGATGGAACATTGAGGTTTTGAGAACAGTTGTGTGTTTCGAAAGATGTAGAGCTTAAGGAAGCAATTTTATTAGAAGCTCATCGTAGTAACTATAACATCCACCCTGGCAATACGAAAATGTATCAGAATTTGAAGTAGCACTTCTAGTGGAATAGTATGAAATTAGATATTGCAAAGCACGTGGCTAAATGTTTGACATGCTAACAAGTAAATGCTCAACATTGTAAACCTGGTGGGCTGCTGTAACCCCTTGAGATTCCCAAATGAAAGTGGAAGCACATTACCATGGATTTTGTGATGAGGCTGCCAAGGAGTCAATGAGGAAATCCCTTGATTTGGGTAGTAGTTGACAAATTGACGAAGTTAGCTCACTTTATCATCGTATGGAAGGATTTCACATTGGATAGGTATACAGGATTGTACGTGCATCAAATTGTGCATATTCATGGAGTTCTAGTGACGATCACTTCCAATCGTGATCCTAAGTTTATGGTAACTTTTTGGAAAATTTTGCAATCGGCTTTGGGCATGAAATTGCAGTATAGTATGGTGACAGTCAATCGGAAAGGACGATTCAAACTTTGGAGGACATGCTATGAGCCCGTGTCATAGATTTTAAAGGGAGTTAGGAAGACTAGTTTCACTTGGTTGAGTTTGCCTATAACAATAGCTATCAGCAAAGTATTAAAATGGCACAATTTGAGGCTTTGTATGGGAGACCTTGCAAAACTCCACTTTAGTGGGACGAAGTGGGCAAGCAAAAGATCACAGGGCCAAAGTTGTTACAATAATCCTTGAATGCAGCTTAGATTATCCGAGATAGACTAAAGACAGCTTAGCGTTGTCAAAAGAGTTATGTAGATAAACGTCATAGACCGTTGGAGTTTAAGGTGGGCGATCATGTGTTTTTGAAAGTATCGCAAATGAGGGGTACTTCTAGGTTCGGCAAGAAGGGAAAGTTAAATTTGAGATACGTTGAACCCTTTGAAATTTTAGAAAGGATTGGGGTTTTAGCGTATCGTTTTACGTTGCCACCAAAGCTTGCTCAAGTGCATGATGTTTTTCACGTGTCCATGTTGAGGAAGTATGAACCGAACCTGACTCATGTATTGAATTTTGAAGAACTGGACGTAGACGATAAGGTATCGTACGTGAAGAGACCGATATGAATAGAGGAGCATAAATAGCAAGTGCTTTGGAATAAGACTATTGCCTTAGTTAAGGTGATCTGGTAACATCATAGAATAGAGAGAGTTACATGGGAAAGCGAGGAAGCGATGAAGCATTAGCACCCCTATCTATTTGAGAATTTTCCTGTAAGTGCACATTTTGAGGACAAAATTTTTGTAAGGGGGAAGAATTGTGACGTTTTGAAATTCGAGCCCTTTGAGGGATGTTCGAACGTGAATTTCATCAATGCATTGTTAGTTAATCTCCCTCAAAATTGATTACTCTCGAAATACTAACCTGTGGATATGCAGACCGATTTCTAAGATGACTAGAAGTCAATTCGCGGACAGAGCATAATGGGACGATGGGTGATTTCGTTTACTATTATCGAGGTCGCAAACAACCTTATGCTGATTCTCAATAATCATGTACTTTGAAATAATAATCTACCTTTCGTAATTTCACGTAGTCAAGGACATCCATGTGTCGAGATGTCTTGAACATGATTTGGCACAAGTTGGATACGCGTGAATCTTTGAAGCCGCTCGTTAGTCTGAGACGTACCAAAATGGCATTTGGACGAAATTGGCAAGGCATGAGAATCCAATATTGGACTATGAATTCTCGGGAACGTCCGGAATGAACTTTTGGACAATGCTTCTTCGACTATCGATAGTGCCAATCAAACTGAGTATTGGGAAAATGAATTTATGAACCAAGGAAATGAGCCTACAAGAACGTGGACCAAGCAAGGCCGACATGAGCCTCACACCCAAGATAGGACAACCACATGGTAGGTTTGAGGCAAGCAAGTGAGCCTGTTGGACCCAACTCACCATTTAACATTTCCAAACCCATTACCTAGATTTGAGCCGATTTGAGCCCAACCGATTCTCGAGCCCATTCCTATTCATTTCCTAGCCCATTTCTTAGGCTCGCCCTTCATTTCAACCAACGGAAAATTGAGAATTGTGCAAAGGTGGAAATGACCTAATTGCCCCTCTAGATATTTTGAGGTAAAGACAAAAGAAGAGAGAAGATGAGGTCATGTTGCATGGGGATGGAGCAAGCATTGAATGGCTTTAATGGAGGTGTGACACCAGCTCTCACTTCACTCTCTCTCTCTCTCCCTCTTCAGCCCAAGCCAGCCGACCCTCTCTCTCCCTTGTTCCTCTCAGTTTCTTCTTATTCTCCTTCAACCCTTCACCAGAAACAAGAGTTGTTCATTGCCTTCCTGAGCTAATCACCACCCGTACCACCACCGCTGTGTCCCCCACAGTAACTATTCGTCAAACAAAACTGCTGGCTAGCCTGTTGGCCAGCTAGAAGCTACTACTAGCCTGTCCACCTACTTTTGCCCTGCACCACCTAGTTCAACTATTTCCCTAATGTTTTGACTTAACTGCCACCCAGCCTAGCCACCAACTAGTCCCCTTTGACCCTTAGTATCTATTGGTTGTTGGCCAACCGCTCATCGAAGCTTTGATTAGCTCGTTCAAGCTCGTCTTTTGCCAGATAGTTTGGCTTTCTAGAAGTTTAGTGAGGGACAGAGTTGGTTGCAACTGTTTTGACCCTGGGACAACTTTGGATTGCCATAGTCGAGGCTCCCAAGTGTAGCCTCCATCATCGCTGCCGCACTCATGTCTCTGACCCACTTAATGGGTGAGTTTAGCATAATCCCTTATTTAGTGCCTAAACTTGCTTAGAGGTTGTTTAGTTAAGGTTGATTCTAGTTCAGGAGGTTTAATTAAGTTGTTTTAACCCTAAAATAGGTGGTTAGATAGATGATTAATATTAATTTAGATTAATCTTGCTTAATGTTAATTAATGATGGTTTATGTGTTATTAAGCTTGTTTAGTGTTAATTAATTGATTGTTGGTTTTAATTAATGTTTTTAATGATTTCTGAATTTAATTTATTAATTATTAAATTCTAGATTTTACTGTGTTCATCCAGAAGTAAAAATGGCATAATTTCATGTGCTTTGATTCTATGATGTGAAATGGATGTGTGATTACATGGACATTCGCATGAATCGTGTGGTTTTCGTAAAAAGGGGAAAAATGGCTTGTTTGAGGGCCATCAAAATGGACCACTTTTATGAGAAAGGATTTGAGGTTGTATGTGCAAGCATGTGCGCACTGGCTATTGTTTGGTTGTTGGTTTACTTGAGAGGTGGTTTTGGTGAGAAACCCCGAGTTGAGTTGGTGTACTAACCGGGGCTTAAGGTGAGGACTCGCTTAGATTTTATCTTACTAGTTATTGTATAACCATTTTTAGGCTCTTAGAATGGCGCACCCACCAGCGCGAGTTGGGATCCCAAACGACTAGGAGACCATCGTAATGCACCACCGCTTCTCGGGTCAGGTGCATTTGTACGCGATCTCCACCATGTGGGTGGATGAGGGGCCGAGGTAATGGATACCCCATCGGTTCCTGACGTGGTTCATCTAGGAGAACGATCTTCTAATTGGTCCTCTGCGTGGTTTTGATGGGCTACCCGGTAAGGGCCTTGAAGACGCCAATTGGGATCCCATGGAGCTGAACCCCCTCCTAACGGCGCAGTAGAAAATCCTTCCCCCGCTCCACTAGTGATCGACTCGAAAACGCTCCGACTATGACCCGACGGAGCCTGAGTCCGATGGGTTTGAGTGACAGTGGTACTAAACTCGAGGATTCCTTTTTATATAGTTGGATTAACCTAGCCTAGTTTCTTTTCTTTCTTTTTTTGGCTTAGAGGTTGGATCTGGCCCTTGTTTGGGCTTATAAAATCAAAAACGATCATTTGTTGGTTAATCTTCCACTTTCGTTTAATAAAATGAGTAGTTGCTGCTATTTTGTTGTTCATCTTTCTATCTCTATTTGATTGTTTGATTGTCTGTTGGACTGGGGGATGGTTCATCTTCCACTTTCGTTTAATGAAAGAATAAAATAAATGGTCGGTGACGCGTCCTAGGACATCGCATTCTTATTGCCAAGGGAAGAGGTTGCTGTGCGCTCGGGGTTCGGGGCATGACATTTTGTTTGTGGAACATGCTTCGTCAACTATTGAGCTCGAATCTAGATTACCATTCTAAAAGACAACTCTATTCTGGGCTAGCCAAATTTTCCAACATTCCTCGACAATAAGCTATAATGGAGGTGAGTTAGTGCTATATCATTCCCTTGCCTATCTCAAGTTGGTAAGCTATTTTGGCACATACTTCAAATAAAGATGAGATTTTTGACATGGTGTAGTTCCAGATGTTTTGCCTTAGGGAATTGTGAATTTGGTACGAGGAAGAAACATAATTGTGATTCTGCTGGATTTATGTTGGTTGCATTCTGGTATAGGCATCTTTCACAATGTATTTGCTTGATTTGTTCCCCGCTCACACCAGTACATCTTCTTTTGGAGTAGAACTCAGTGGTATAGCAATGATTTCCTCAACCAAGTGCTCACTGAAGAGGGCATTCAATTTCTTTTCATCCTACTACTGCTTGTTCTATACAAATAGCTCCTCAACTCTTTGGGGGTCTCCTAAATTAACGGGCCCACCAATCAAACCCTAAGATGATCATTAGTCTTTATGTACTCTAATTGATTTCCCATTACCCACCACCCACGTAATTGATGGGTGAATAATATCTCTTCCCATTAATAGGCTTTGCCATCCTCAAGAGGGTCAAGACCCTATGTTTGCATTCCAAAAGTTGTAATTAGGGAAATAAAGTCCTCTAATAAGTTGACTCCATAAGGTTGAGGGGGACTAGATTAGTCTCAAAGCCTGCTTACCCAACATGGCTTTGTTGAAGGTTATGAGATCCCTAAATCCAAAACCACCCTTCATTTTCCTTAGCTTGAATAACTCCCATTTCTTCCAATGAATGCCTATTTTTAATCCATTCTATTTCCACCAAAAGGAAGCTATTCTTTGTTCAATCTCTTTACATACTGATGTGGGTATCTTGAATATTGACATTGCATACTAAGGTATAGCTTGCACAACATCTTTTATCAAAATTTTATTTCTTGCCCTAAAGATAAGCTTCTCTTTCCATTCCTCTAATTTCATGTTGACCCTAGTTAGTATCCACGCAAACATTTGCGTCTTTGAGGTCCCCCAATTGGAAGAAATGCCTAGGTACTTCCCTATCTTTTCAATCACAGGAACTTTCAACTCCTTAACCATGTTTTTCCTTAGGCTAGGTGGGCAACCATTACTAAAATAAACTCCTAATTTGTCCAAGTTTATGGCTCAACCTATCGTAAAGAAATATTGATATAAAACCCCTGCTAGATTCTGGCATTCACTAATTTTCCCATCTAGGAAAAAGATGGCATCATCGGTGTGAGAAGGTTGGGCAAAATCTATTCAGTTTAATCCCTTTGATGCTGTCATCATCTATGGCTTTGTGCAAAAGATGGGACAAGACAATAGCCGGGGTACGGACCCCAGGAGTGCCAAAACTTGGCACGGAGGGACACTTAAGTGCCAAAAGTTACAAATGGTACATTTAAGTGCTAAAATCGGAGCAAAATAGATCACTTAAGTGCCAACGGCGAGAAAATTCGGCTAAATTGCCACGTGTTCATTTTTCGGCGACTTCATTTGCTTGACGAAGCATTTTTTTTCAAAATAAAAAATTCCACGTGGCAATTTAAATAAAAAAAATTGTCCACGTCAGATTTTTAAAAAATTAAAATCGATTTTATTTATATAAAAAAAAAAACAGAGGAGAAGGGGATCGGCGAGGGCTTTGCGTCCCTCGCCGCCACCGTCGACGCCGCCCCACCCTCACTAGGAAGGGCCAGCAACGGTGGGTGAGGGTCGGTCAGGGTCGCCGGCCCTGGCCAGTGGCCGGCGACCTCGGTCGGCCTACGGTGAGGGTCACAACCCTCCCCTAGATCCGGCGAGGGTCGCCGGCCCTCGCCCAATCGAGCCAAGGGCCGTCGGCCGCCCAGACTGCAGCGACGGCGGCGGCGGCAGCGGCAGCGAGAGCTGCACAGCCATTGCCGATCCCCTTCTTGTCTTTTTTTTTTATAAAATAAAATCGATTTTATAATAATATATATTTTTAATTATTTAATTAATAATTTTTAAAATCCACGTCAGTGCAAAAACGACGTCGTTTTGTGCTGATTTTTCGTCGTTTCAATTTCCGGCAAGCCACGTAGGCAAAAAAATTAATAAAAAATTGCCACGTAGGATTTCCGGCAGGGTTCCGGCGACTTGGCACTTAAGTGATCCAATTTTTTTTAAAAGTGGCACTTAAGTGTACCATTTGTAAGTTTTGGCACTTCAGTGTCCCTCCGTGCCAAGTTTTGGCACTCCCGCTGTACTTATCTTGACAATAGCCATAATAATGAAGAGATAGGGGGAAAATGGAATACCTTGTCTAATGCCCCAAGTGGGTTAGAAATATTGTTGTGGCCCACCATTAAATTTTACTCTGAAAGACGTGGAAGATATGCATTCCATAATCAAAGCCACCCATTTCTTAATGAAACCCATTTTTAGTATACATTCCCTCAAGGAATCCCATTCTAGTCTATCATAAGCTTTTTGGATATCAAGCCCCAAAATTGCCCATAATTTTTTCTTTTTCTTCCTAATTCATAATTGGTGTAGTACCTCCTGTATAATCAACATATTATCCTAAATTTGACGTCCACTAATGAAGGCGCTTTGCTCAATGGTAATGATTTCAAGGAGCCAAGACCAGCAATTTTGAAATTATTTTGTAACTGACATTGCATAGGCTTCTGGGTCTATACTAGCTCGTGTTTTTTGGACTTGGTACTTTGGGAATTATAGTAATCAAGGTTTTGTTAAGCTGTGGATCAAGCATACCTGAATAAAAAAAATCCCGGGTGAAGAATATCATGCTAGGTAAGCTTTTAATGATGCTAGTAAAACTGGCCATTTAGTCCATTAGGTTGAGGAGCTTTTGTTGGAGCTATTTAAAAGACAGCATTTCTCACCTCCTCCATCGTTATTGGTTCCAATAAGGACTAGTTCTTATTCTCCTGAATAATGCATAGGCATTGGTCCAATACAAGTTAGAAGTTTCTTGAACTTGTGGTATCGTAGAGGGAACAATACAACTCAGTAATATGTGTTTTTAGTTTCTCCCCAACTCGACACTAATTAGACTCCTTAATTCCCAACATAAAGATTTTGTTACGCTGCCTCCTTTGCACCATTATGGCTTGAAAAATTTTGTTTTTCTATCTCCAAATGAGTCAACTTGAATTTTCAAAGTTCAAGTAAGCTAAATCTACCAAATCAGAATGCTTTTGAGTGAATTTGACAAAATGGATTCTAAACTTGGATTGCTACTAAGAAAATGAGTCCATTGAGGGTGAAATTACTCAAACTATGAAGAATTGATCAAGGTCTCTAATTAGGGACAAAAATGGAAATTTTCATCCTGAAATACAAAACTTAAAAATTGGTTCAATGAGTAAGTACAAAATGACCTCTAGATCAAATACTAAGAAGGAAACTAAGGGCCTACATGACAATGATTACTGCTTCTGGGAACAGATTTTGATCGAAAATAATTTTTTTTTTTATTCTGCTCCTGAGAACAAATTCTGAGTATTTAAGGTGTTTAATAAACTATTTAAAATTTTTACTCCGGGAATAGAAATGCGTTTGGTAAAAATTTCTGATTTTTTAATTCTTTTAATTTTTAATACCTTTTGTTATAATTTTCTTTTTTCTTTTTTCTTTTTTCTTTTGCTTTTTTCTCCCCTTCTTCCTCTTGGCTGCCGCCCTTGGGCCACCGCCAACGAGCGGCTAGGCGAGGTCTGGCGAGCTCAATGGAGCCTCGCCCAGCCACCACCGACGAGGCTCGAGCTCGCCAATGGCGACTGAGCGAGGTCTGGGTGAGTGAGCTCGAGCCTCGCCCGTGGTGGCCGGTGAGCCCAGCCTCATGTCGCCCTGGTGAGCTCAAGCCTCGCCCGTGGCGGCCGAGCGAGGCCCGACTTCACGCCACCTGGGCGAGCTCAAGCCTCGCCAATGGCGGCTGGGCGAGCTCGAGCCTCGTCGGTGGCAGTCAGGCGAGGCTTCAGTGAGCCCGTCGAACCTCGCCTTGGCCTAGCAAGGCTTTGGTGAGCTCGTCGGATCTTGCTTGGCCACTCGTCAGCAGCGGCCTAGGGGCGGCGATGGGTGGGAGGAGGAAGAGGAAGAAGAAGAAGAAAGGGAAGGGAGAAAAAGAAAAAGAAAAAAGAGAAAAAAAAACCGATTCTCAAAATTATTCCCGGGAGTGAGAAGCAACTTTTTTTTATTCTGGATTCTACTCCAAACCTATTCCAGGGAACAAATTTGTTTCTGGGAACAAAAAATTTACCAAAAGCATTTATGTTCCCGAGAACAAAAGAACATAATCAGTTGTTCCTGGAAGCGGTACCATGCAGAGCCTAAGCCAAAATATGACTAGAAAGAAAGTAATTTTATTTTTGGTTGATTATGAACATAAATCCGAAAAAAAATCCGAAAAATAGATTCTTAATTGATTTTCGAGAAATTTCAATGCCAAAGTCAAATTAAAGCTAAAATAAAATGAATTAAGGATTTTCACATTTTTAAATTTTTTTGGCCAAAGCGTTGACCAAAAGTCAACTAGTTAGTGATTAATCACTAAAATGTTGGTTTTGGGTCAAAATTTTGATTTTTCTTTTTGGAAAATTTTCAATGCAAAAGTGAAATTAAAATTTTTTTGAAAATTTTTTGTGCAAAAAGTTAAATTTTGACTCAGGGAAAGCTAACTTTTTTGACTTTTTTTTGAGTTTTAATGAAAATGACAAGGAAATACCCACCAATGGGCCAACTAAGTCGGTTCGGCTTTGGGACCTCCCCGCACAAGGTCCCAGGATCGAATCACGTAGTTGGCTAACGCGTCTTAGGTGGGGGGCCAAGGTGGTGGGCTCCTCTACTAGCTCTCCCCTAGGTATTAACGCTTGGTCTAAGGTGCACGCGCATTCTACGGGCCGTGGGCTGGCATGCATAAGCGAGTCGGGCCCGGCGGATCCTGGGCATAAAAAAAAAAAAAAAAGACAAGGAAATTATGTACAAATGAAGACCCAGTGAAAAAGAAATGAAAAACGACACTTTTGGCTAGAAAAACGAGTTCCGTTGTGAGTGGAAACCTTAATCTCAAGATTTTACCTTTAATGACACATCAACTAAAAATTATATGTCAATAAAATTCTAGTGGAGTTGCAAAACAACCATTTGCCATATCATGTGAAATGTGAAAAGACATCCTCATTCTTTACTTATCCAATAGAAACTATTATGACGAGCTCATTTATTTCAGACTGCCTACCATTGAGTTACTAGTAAAATGAGCAATTTTGGCTTAAACAAGCATTTATAGGAGTTGTAATGCTCTTAAGACAACTTATACCTATTTCTATACTTTTTTATTTAACTTAACTCATTTAATGAAAAGATGGAAATACTCGGTAAATTAAAAAGTAATGCGAGGTTAAATTACAAGTAATGATTTTTTATTTAACTATTGAATTATACTAAATTGGATAACAATGGAAGTGAAGAATGTTATCCCTATCAATCGTCTTAAGGAGTGAAAAGCAAGTTTTCAATAATATCAACTTCTAATCAAAGTTTGGATCAAATTCTTAATGAATCTACTAAACTAGGGTAAAATTGAGCTTTAATAAATATGAAAAAGGTCTACTATAACATCCTCAACTTCAGTCTTAGGAAATGGCTATGGATTAGTTTGCCGAGTGATCGGGGATCGGTTTTGGACGCCACACATGCCTTACTCACACCTATGAGCAAGGACATCATGCCAGGCATCGTGCATAGTCCAAGCCAGTCAACCCCAACTGTTCTCGGCAACAATTTACCAACCAAAGCTGGCCAAAGCAAGTCTGACCGACGCCGGCCATGATTCATGCCAGCCATTGAGCCGTGAACTAGGGCAATTGACAGACAAGTTTAGTCTCCAGCCTCAGACTGAAAATATAAATAGCCAATTGAGGTTATTTTGTTAGAACTCCCTATTCGGTTAGACCACTTTCAGTTAGTTCTTGCCTATAATTAAGTCGGTTGCCTTTGGAATCTAGTTCTTGATTTACAAAACAAATGACCAAATAAAGATTAGCTTCTAGAAGGTCAAGATCCTTGAGCTAAGCCATCATCGGCCTTAGATGTCCTGACACGCCCAAAGAGGGCTTCTTGAAAGCCAAGACAAGCTCATTAATTAATATGGTCCAAGAAGCATTAATACATTAGATGACTCATTGGCTTAAGTGACCCTAATGTCCTAAGGCATGATTATACTAGGTAGAGACTTGGAAAACAAGTTGGTTTGCATTAATGGCCCATTGACTCTTTGACTAAGAAAATTAGAACACATGATCCTGCTAGAACACACCATAGTCGCCACTTTAAGGAGTAGGGTGCCACCTCTTCAATTTTAGGACTATCATTACCCTAGAATGGGTCTCGAAAGGAAGCCAATTAGTCCAAATAGGAGGGTTGCACACCAACTTGAGGGATAAGAGATCAAGACCAAATTGTCCTAAAGAACAAGCTTAACATTAATGATTTTTGAAAGGTAGCTATTCAATGAAAGAGGTGATTCACATGACTAAAGTCTTAGATCATCATTACACTATTTAGAGATTTGGAAGACAAGTCAAATTTCATTAATCACCTATAGACTTGTTGACCAAGAAGAGATTAGGCATTTGATCTTGTAGGGAACCCTTTAGGCGCCACTTTGAAGAGGAAAATGCCAAGCCTTCAATTCTAGGATCATCATTACTCAAGATTGAGCCTTGTAAAAAAGAACGAATAGCCCAATAAAGAGAGCCACACACTAGTTTGGGAAAATGGGCACAACTTTGTCAATTTAGATCGGAATGACCTGATTCTAAAGCCAAAAGGAACGACAACTCGACAATCTACAACTTTAATGTTTTGAGTTTTCTCAGATAAGCACTGTAGAGCTATCAACTTTAGGTGGAAGTGGACGAAATGGAATCGGACAAAATGAGGAAAAGGATAGAAACTTCAATGGTTGCTCTTTTAGGCCTCCAATGAAGTTGAAATGGCATCAATTCTTTGAGATCGATGGTTGCAACTTTTCAAGAATGCAAACTTTAAAAGCTCTGACTCTTCAAGGACAATGTGAAAACTCTTCAAGTTTTCATGGGGTTTGAACTCTTCAAGTTTCAAGGGAATTGCATTAAGGAAATTTTCATTAATCAACTTCAGTCTATCATTTAGAAAGGTTTGATGACCTTTTATAGCAAAACAAGAGAAAAGACTAGATTCGAACTAAGAAACTAATTGTCATTAATATTCATAGAAACTAGGAGCTATTAAGTGCAGAATATTTCTAATACTTGTGGTCATTCCCAAAGTGTCTTGATGCAAGCTTTAATACATGGGAAATGAGAAAGTCAAAGATAAGACTCATCAATATTAATTTATTGACAAGAGTGCTGTTGACTTTGAATACATGCCAATCTTCTTGGTTGAATGAATTGGTCTTGAATATGAGCTACATCATTCACCCCTTCTTGGAAAGAATTCATCCCTGAATTTGAATGATCATTATTGGAAGAATCACCCATATAAGTGTGAGATGCCAAACATTGAATACATCATGTATCCTCAAATGAGAAGGAAGCTTTAGTCAATACACATTAGGATTGATGAGCTTAAGAACTTCAAGTGGACCAAGCTTTCAATCACTAAGCTTGTTGTAGCTTCCAACGGGATGTCACTTCGGTGACAAATAAGCTTAAATAAAATCTCTAGGCTTAAAAATAATTTTACGTCAACTCTTAGTTTATAAGCTTCAACCTTGTTCTCCAACATTTGATGTACTTCTTCATGAACTATCCTCATCTGAGATACAATGTCACCCACCTTATTGATTGACTTGTAGCAAATGGGATGGGTGCAAGATTGAGAGTAATCTTCAATTGTCGTTCATATACAATCACAAATGGACTATATTCGGTGGTACGGTTCACCGAATAATTATATGCAAATTCTCTAAGTAACAATTGAGTTTCCCAAGAATAGGGATTGTCATTGACAACTTTAATGACAACTTTAATTTGTCCATCCGTTTGCAGATGAAACGCAATACTATATTGTAGCTTAATACCAACATTCTTCCATAGTTGCCACCAAAAGTGACTAAGAAACTTGGTGTCCTGATCAGAAGTCATAGTTTTAGAAAGGCCATGCAATTTAAAAATTTCTTTCAAGAACAACTTAGCAATCTGTGAAGCATCCATAGTTTTACAATAAGGAATGAAGCGTGCCATTTTTATTAACCTATTGACAACCACAAATATTGAATCCATACCTCTAAGTGTACGTGATAATCAAAGGACAACGTCCATAGAAATATCTTCCCCAAGGGCTTTCGGAATTGGCAAGGGCAAATAAAGACCGGCATTAGTAGCTTGTCCCTTTCCTATTTGGCAGCGTCAACACCTCATCACCTATTGGTATACATCACGTTTCAAATGAGGCAAACAATACTTGGCTGAAACAAGTTGCATAGTTTTGTCACGCCCAAAATGTCCATCATGATGAATTTCATCAATCACCTTTTGTTGAAGAGAGCAATCCAGCATACATAGTCGGTTTCCTTTGAAAAGGAAGCCATTACATAAAGTAAAATAAGTAAGGCTCTTGTTTTGCACGTTAGAAATTATCTTGGAAAAATAAGGAGTTTCTTGATACAACTTTTGAAAAGAGTCAAATCCAAGAACGCATAGTATGAAATAAACTCTTCTTTCAACTAAGAGCATCGACAACTTAATTTTGAATTTCCATCTCATGCTTGATAATCAATGTGAATTCTTGAATACATTTAGCCCATATTCTAGAATTGAGTTTTTGCTGCCTTGAAATATACTTGAGAGTTTCATGATCAATGTACAAAATAAACTCTTGATGAATGAGATATTGCCACCAATGCTCAAGTGTACGAAATAGTACATAAAATTCCAAATCATAAGTGTTGTAACAAAGTTTTGCACCATTAAATCTTTCATAGAAGAAAGCAATGGGTTGACCTCATTGGCTTAGAACCCTTGCTATGCTAGTACATGAAGTATCACAATGCACCTCGAAGACAAAATCAAAGTTGGGCAATGCAAGAACCTGGACCGTGCTCAATTTTTCATTAAGAAGTTCAAACTTCTTTGGGTTTCATTTGTCCACTCAAATCCTTTCTTCATGCAAGAGGTGAGTGGGGCTACCATGGTGCTAAAATGTGCAATGAATCGTTGATAGAAAGAAGTGAGACCATGAAAACTTTGTACTTCACACACATTTGTTGTAGGTGGTCATTTTTTGATCACCTTTATTATAGTGTCATCAACCGAAATCCCTTATTTCAAAATATGAAGTCTAAAGAATAGGATTTGTGGTACCATGAAATAGCACTTGTCAGGAGCTACATACAAGTGTTCTTGCCTTAACACTCGTAACACACCATCCTTGACCATTAATTACATCTATCTCTCCTATAGATAGAGGAAGACTCACATTTATAAGGAAAAACATTTTGATGAATGAAAATTTATGATATTTCCTTTATGAGAGTGAATATCTTTTGGAGAGTGGACAACTCCTATTTCGATTTGTTTATCCTTGAAGAGTGGATTATTCCTCGATATCCTTGACCGGTGGATTTTCCTTTAGGCCCAGATGGTGAGCTTCTCATATCTTGAAGTTCCCATATTCCAAAATCATTGGCCCACATTTGTAGTTGATTTCATTACACTTCTTGATGCATGCGTGGGCGAGTGATTCCAAAACGGGGGATTTTTGTGGTTAAGTGTATCAGAAGAGTGTGTATAAGATGATGTTGAAGGTTGAAAGATAGAAACAATCAGCATACATCTTGAAAAGACCAATAAGGTTGAAGTTCAACCATATCAGCAATTTCCTGATACATGTTGCTAAGAAATTGAGCAATGGTTTGCTCCAGAACTTTGGAACTTTGCATCTTATCTTGAGTTGTTCAAACTCTCTGATGTATTTTTCAATATTCATCCCTTGCTGTCTTAGGGAATTCAGCTTGAGGAACAAGTCTTACTTATTGTTGTCAAACAATAACCTCTTCTTTTTCAACTTCGTGAGTTTTTCCCAAGACCTAATTCGCCCTTTTCCTTCTCCAATTCATTAATGCTTTAGATTCTCCCACCAAAGAGAAGCATACTTCATCAATTTGAGGAGAGCAGCCATACATCTCTCCTCATCAAAATAGAACTTGAAGTCAAAAATTCATTCGGCTGTGTATAGCCAAACAACAAAGTCATCGGGATTGAGATTAACCTCAAATTCATGTACCTCCACTTTGATATCACATTCATTCGCTTTATGTCTCCCTCTTCTTCTCCGGATTGGATATTTGGAATCACTAGAGTTGCCTCTAGTGGAATTGAAATCATCATTTGAACTTTGACGAGAATCCAAATTGTCTCATTGATGACAATTGCTAGGACACCTTATTGGTTGTCCTTGTCTCATGGATCCTCTAGAATATTGAGGACTCACTCCGTTTGTTGCCAAAGATTTTCTATAGCATGATCTTGCCTTTCATTGTGTGCTTGCTACAAAGTCAAGCCTCTTGGAACCGAATCGTCCTTTTTTTTTTTTTTTGACAAAATTAAAAAATGAGATAGGAAAGAGGAAGCAAAAAGAATCACTCAAAAGCGGGTTCAACCTTGTGTTTTGATACCAACTTGATACGTGTGTGGGTGAGTGAGTCCGGAGCAAGGGATTTTCATGGTTTAGTGTATCGGAAAGGTGTGTATGGGGATATATGTTGAAGGATGAAAGATAGAAATGATTGCTACCAAGGTATAAAGGCCACGCTACCAACTGAAAATGAGGATCGAGATCAACGAAGTTCACCACCAAGACTTAAAGGATGAGCCAACTACCAAGGATAAAGGACTTTGGAATCAGAAAAACTCACCACCGGGGCCTAAAGGAAAATCCATCAATTAAGGATAAAGGGCTTCTTGACTTACCACCAATCCACTCTCCATATAAAGAGACCAAAATGAATTATCCACTCTCCAAAAATATTCAATTTCACAGAGGAAATCTCACAAATTTTTATTCATCAAAATCATCTGTATTACAATTGAAAGGTTTCATCTATTTATAGAAGGACTACAACATAGGAAATAAATAAGCAATAAATAGACATGGGAACTAGCCTAACATTAAAGACCTGGGAACTTAGAACTTTGACTCTTGAAACTTACAAAACATTAAAGATTCCTAGGAAATTAGAGATACAATTAATTGTCTTGGGAACTTGCATTCTTGGTCTTACAAAATTCGTGCTGCCACCTTGACCAAATATTAAACACCTCAAAACAACTTCAAATAACCAAGGAAATTGTCCAAAATAGCCTCCCATTGATATGGCATTAACAAACTTTGAAATCAGCAACTAAGAAAGCATGTCAAGAATTCAGTAACTCTTTATTCATCAGTAATTCTCTAATCGTCGGTGTTGATAATTTTGATAGGGAATAGTTTGATACCGCTTTATTCAGAAACTCTAATCTTGACTCATTGAAGTATATTATGCTCAAATTCTATTTTGGCTTGGTTTATCATTGATAGTGTTAATGTCAAATTCGTCGACAAAACTAAGTTAAATTCTCTTGCATCACGTGCCAACTTGGAAGTCAAAGCCAAGATTTTCTTGAGGAACAAGTAGCATTAATGACCCTTGGAAGTTAGTACATAAATGAAAAAGATTTGGCTTGGGGGGGAAGTAGGTTTGGCCTATAAAAAGGGCACCACCCTCTTCATTTTCACCACCTTTTACTTACTTCTCCCTTTCCCTCACCTTGCACATCTCTCTCTCCCTCTCGGCCACATCTCTTGCTGTTGCCATCATGTTTGGTTCTTCTAGATTGAAACACCACCAATTCATTAAAGGTAAGCAGGATTCCTAATTCTTGGCGAGGGCAATAGTCTACGTCGTTGAGTTTAGTTGTGCGCTCACGCGTGTGTAGTCATGAGAATAAATTTTGTATGCTTTGCTCATATCTTTAGATTTGCAAGTAAAATTCCGATCATCTGTACTATGTTGATTTGTTTGTCATATGGATCAATGAGTTTGCTTTTTATGTGTTGTGATGCTAGTTTTTAGTTATTGTTTGTTGTCGTTCAGTTTTATTACATGTCCTGTTTCACGCTGGAGATTGAATGGTTTCTTAAGTTCTAACTTTGATTTCCAGTTTTCGAAACCGCTAGACCCTCACTATTTTCCGATTTTGTAGAGCTTTCTGTGGTTTGAATCTGGTGAAACTTCCTCCATGAAAGTTGTTCGAAACATCTTGATCTACAACATGCTTTAGTTTAAAAAAAATTTGAGGTGAAGTGGTTGGTATGAGAGCCCAGTCATTTACCGTGTTGAATCTGTCCAGTGCGGTAAAACGGTGACTTGGTTGTCTTCTTAATTTTTTATAAAATTTTCCCTTTCGAATCTAGATATGCTTCCTTCACAAAGGACATCCATGTTTACAACATGTAAAAATTTCAAAGTGTTTTATGAAGATTTGGAATTTGAAATGGGTTTTCCTTTGCAGTCGTTGAATCTGTTCGACGGACGAACCTTCAAGTTGTTTTCGGTGATTTACTACTCTTTCCACAGAATGACTTAGACTTAACTTCCTTCATTGAAAATTTTATTTAAGGTCTTCTCTAACATATTAAATTTTTATAATTTTCCAGGCCCGTTTGATAAGGAAATATGTAATGGACGTAGAAATATATTTGTTACCTAATCTTTTCAACTCTTCTCTCCCCCATCTGCTAAGTATTTCTCACGTTTGTTGATATATCAATGTCAAAATAGAAGATAAACCCTTGGGCAAATTCCAAATAGCATGTGCCTATAGAAGTGAGATCCAACGAAGTGAAATTGTCTTTTGGATTAGCTTATAGATTGCTCAATTGTGTAGATGTCACGACCCTGATCCCAAGACTTGTCGAGATCATGGCGTCGGGGGTTATTTTTGTTGCAACGTCCCAAGCTCGTTGTCATCTCATTTTTTTTTTTATCTTGTTAATAAGTACATGCGGAAATGTGTATAAACAAACTCCCAAACAAAATAACAGCTACAAATTAGGGATAGCATAATAACCAAAACACATTATTATCAATATACATTACATTAGCATATTTTACAAGCCCTTATTTACAGGCTATTAAGAGCCACCAACTTTTGCTATCATGAACATCTGATTGATGTGAGATTTATGCCGCACTTCTCACATAATGTTACATCATTTGTAAACATATTCTCATATGATTATTGATGTCAAAGCATCAAGTTCTATCGATCAACTTTCAAGTTCAACTCTGATCTCATTGATTGATCTAACACAATTTTTACTCCTCCAAGGAAAGAGCAATTTCGACTACGATTTGACTTGATGGGTCCAAGATTGAAGATGCCAATATCATAGTTGATGATTGACTACAAGATGTCAATTTACAAGTTTATTGTCGACTTTGAGACTCCTCATTGACTACCTGATAACTGGAGTTTATCAGGAGGTTATTTGATTGCCCAAACTGCTGGAGGAATTTAGAGGATCAAATAGAGTTACAATGCATCTAATCTTAGTTAAAATGCATTCACTCTTAATTAGTAAGCATCTTAATTCTTAGCTTTTATCATTCTTAAGTGTGGCATTAGTTTCAAGAATCTTGATTATGTAAATATTGCAAGAATCATTTTGGTTTCTAGGATTATAAGATTCATTTTCATTTAATTAGCATGATCACTCTGTAAATAAAGGTGTGACATCATTTGTAAAAAACGAGACTTGAATTTGATGAGTGTATGGGATTTTCTTCAAGTGAGTGAATTTCCAAGTTCCCTAGAAGTGAACCAAGAAGTCTTTTATCCTTGGTTGGTGGGTTTCTTTTAAGCTTTGGTAGTGAACTTCTCTAATTCCAAATCCTTAGCTAGTGTCTTGTCCTTTGTCGCTTGATGGTGAATTGTATTTATCCAAAGTCCTTGGTGCTGTTCCGTTAAGCTTTGGTAGCAAATTTCATCTATTTTGATATTTATCCTTGGTTGGTGTAATGTCCTTTATACATTGACGATCATCATTTATGATAAATCATATTGTCACTTAAAACACATCACCATTACCTATCATAAATCAATTTAGTATCAGAGCTCCAGGTTGAACTAGTTTAAGTGATTCATTCAGTTATCCATCTCATTCTTTCAGTAAAAAAAATGGTAAATTAGGTTTTGAGATGTTTGACTTTGGAGTAAACGCACAATAAAATGTGTAACCATGCCTTCAATGATCTCTAGAGACAAATGGAGCAAGTTCTTAGCTTTCGGGAGAATCCGACAAGATAGGAGCAATGAGAGAAACCTATTATTAATCAACCACGTTAAAACCTCATTAATTTACTACACTGTAATGATCCAAATCCTCATCAAAACTATGGAAATGAATTCAACAACACTAGAGGTGATTCTAGTGATTTTGGTTACTGAGTTTGCAGAAGGAGAAGAAGGCGTAATGAGAATGACCATGAAGTCAAAGCAAAGACACCACAATTTGATGGTAACCTCAATCCAAATGACTTTGTCCAATAGCTACACGATATTGAATGAGTACTTGATTTTCAACAATGCTCAGATGAAAAGTGATGCAAGTTCCTTGTTCTACTTTTAATTTGAAATTCAAGGTCTATGGAGGTGTGTCATGATTAGACCGATAAGAGATTGTGAAAAACATAAATGACTTAACCTCTATTGTTTTTCATTTAAAAAAAGTTGAAACCCGAATACAATTGCCTAGGTTATACCTCGTTCGGGTCACACTTCCATAGTGTGATGATTTAGGTCAGGTATCATGGAAGCCTAAGCTAAACCGTTGACACATCTAATGTTAAGGAATTGAAAACATTTATCAATGTCATTGGGCATTATCTAGTGAAGCTAGAACAGGCCATTCCAAATCTGAACTATTATAACTCTCTCCATCAATTTCCTAATACATCTACTCTTTCACCACCACACAGTAGCCGAAACGACCTCACAATGCTTAATTCTATTTTACTTTTGATTGCTTAGGATTGTTGATGCTTAATTTTTTTGTGGTTGTTGTATGCTCCGGCTGCTAGTTAATAAAATCACCTTTTGCATACTACATTATTCTTTTTGTTGATAACAAAAAGGGGAAGAATGGTATGATGATATGGTATTATGATTAGTGGATATTATGATTGGAGAATGGTCTTACGATAATCTCTCTTTTTTTATGATATTAAGAGACGATAGCACCTAAACAGGAGGAGCAACACTATTTTTGTTAATAGTTCATATCAATTGATAACAGGTTGTCTCTCAATACTTGCCTTAAAACAAATTTCCTAATTATTCGATTTTATCCATCACCTCTTCTATATTATCATGAAATTGACTCCAAACAAAAAGTAGTGTATGTTCACTCATATTTTTTCAACACTTCTAACTGTTAGTTTCTTTATTCATTGAAAATATCTAGAGATACCAATATCTGCTTGAATGTTCCTCATTGACATTATCCTTATCTTTGTAGCAGATCTTTACTTTACGTACAAAATTTTTGAGTTATTTATTACTACTTCTGTAGAGAATTTTGTCATCATAAAAAAGAGGGACATTGTTAGAAAACATCGTTGTGGAGCATTGATGATTGCAAAACTATCATTGGTATAATATATACTATGATAAATGCAAATATCTGTAGTAATAGCTAAAAAAAATACGATGATTTACATGATAGCTAAAGAGTTCAGCAAAGAGTCATTACTGTAATGTAAGTTTTGACGAAACCAAACTAGTCAGATATGACAAGGTGCTCATGAGGACTTTGAAGGACCATGGTCGGTCTGTGAAATCTTTGGAACCTAATATGCTCAGAAATATCATTAGAAGTAAAATCACAAGTCATTTTCTACGGTTTATCTATAAACAGCATCAACAAACTAGTGATAATGTGCATATGTTGATCATGAGCATGAGATGGTGCTTATACTGAGTTAATGATGATGCGATTGTTATGTTCATCTAAAGATGATCTTTAGAGACAAAAATTATAGCTGTCAGTAGTTAAAAAAACCACAAAAGGGGAACTAAAAATCGTTATAAAATGGACTTTGGTTTTTTGTCAAACTGTTAAAGCATTCGACAATGTGACAAATCCAACAAATTTTATTTTGGTAAACCATGCTGATGTTCAAGGAAAAAGGTTGTATGGGCAATCATATCCTTGGACGAGCATGTTCTAATGACTCTCAAAGGCTCTTTACTCCTCAAGATCATCCCCAATGGAAAGATTGAAGATGTCTATGTAATGGAGGATTAATAAAGTTTAAAGGGGTTTGACGAAAAATAGAGAAAGATGTTATTGCTCATTGTTGTTCTCTCGACTAGTATGTGATATATTCATCTGATAGTAGTGTTCTTATTGCTTTTAACCATGATAAGATCAAGTGTACCAGAGTGATAGCGGTACTTAAGTCCCGATAGTGTGATCTATCATTGATAGGATCGGTATTTGCTGATTATAACTTGTCTTGAAAATTACTACTGAATTCCAGCACACTTTGTGGCTGTTAGCCTAGAAAATGTATATAATCTTGGGATAAAGTCGAACCATTATAATTTATTACATGTTATTTTTTCTTGCTGGTTGTTATCTATATCTTATTGATAGCCTCACGAGTACTTGATATTATTCGTCTTAACTGATTTCCCAGTGTTGGTTGTAAAAAATTGTCCCAATCTCTAAATAACTTATTGACCGCTCTCTAAGTTGCGTAGTTAGTCTCAACACGTGGAACTTTACACATATCTTCTAAGTAAAATTGTCGGAAAATGCAAAAGACGATTGAAAGAACCAAAACAAGCTTAGAGTTTGGAAGAATTGGAGCTAGAAACATAACAGTAAACATGTTTTTGTGGAAGGATGAATCATGCGAAAATTGAAGCATTTTAGACATTAGAATTGAGTGGCATGATTGTTAATGTCACTGATTAAATGGCCATGACAACACAATACGCTTAATTTGTAGGGTTGGTCCCCAAATTAAAAGTAAATGATATTCAAACGATACCCTTAGAAAGAAGATTTACCAACACCATCCTTATCTTTTTATGAGTGTGTTAGGTTTGGCTTGGGAAAGTCTTTGGGAAAATGCAAAAGCTTTTAGGTTAAAAGGTTTCTTTAAAATGCAAGTAGTTTTTGGTAAATTGTAATTTGAAAGTGCATCGGGGAAAAAATCTTGATTTAAATGACATTTGGAAAAATCAAACTTTGTAAAGCACTTTTGGTATTCTTTAATAAAAAATAAAAATAAAAACTCAAAACCAACAAAGGCCTCAGTGGCTAGGGTCTTGGTCACACAACCCCACGCAATGGCCACATGGGTTTGAGTGACCCGAGCAACATCTGAGGTCGCAAGACCTTAGGCCGCCTTGCCTAAGGTTGTGTGACTTTAGGCAAGGCTGACCAGTGCCAATCTCCAAAAAAAAAAAAAAATTGCCAAACATCCCAAGTTTTTGGTTCCTAAATGGAGCCTACATAGCACCTTGTATTTTATTGTATTTGTTGTTGATGGAATGGGCCTAAATTGAGGCTACAACAAAGTTTGTACGTAGCAAACAAACTGGGAATCTTCAGCGAAGTCAAAATGTTGCACGATGGCAAGACAATCAAATTCATGTTCCTTGTGACTCCTTGCCTCGTCATATTTGAGCGAGCTTCTGACATGTGATGTTATACTTGAAAGAGCTCCCCTAGCCCCGACCATCTGCGCATCATGTTAGGCATTATGCCTTCTCAAGGGGCCCATCCCACTTACAAATTCACCAAATCATTTGGCACTACATTTCATGCAAACAGCCTTCTTGACATTCATTGATGCATGATTATAATCTAGAATGTCCTCCAGACATCCAATGCTCTCTATTCGGGGGTTTCTTTGAAGGTAGGGTTTTTGTCTAGGGTAGCATCTTAGGGGGCAATCTGAGCACTAGTTCGCCCCTGCAATTTCTTTCAATCATTCACGTGATGTATCTCTTCTTCACCAAATGGGGATTGTTACCCAAGTGGAGGCAAAGTGTGAGGGCCCGGGCGCCGATGCGCGGGGAAGAGGGATGGAGGTGCATTCGCGCCTTAGTCCTCAGACGTGCACAAGGGAGGGGCTCACATTGCTCTTATCCCACATCGCTTAGGGGGGAGTCCTGGGCAGATTAATAAGGCTGGGATCCCTCTCCCCTAAGTAACGCGTTTTAAAGCCGTGCAGGTCTTGGCCAAAAGCGGACAATATTAATCAGCGAGCCCTAGGTCTTTACATTGGACGTCGCTTTCAATTGGCCATGGTAAAGGGTTGTCACGAGCTCGAGAGTCGAGGTGTGACATCCCCATCGATTTTTGTATCAGAGTAAGGTTGAGACTTGGAGTGATAAGATGCGTGGGGATTTTAGGATAGTGAGATAGGGATGGCTTTTATACTATGTGCTTGTGATTGCTTTTGTGGTTTTGTGTGGTGGTAGGTTGCTCATAGTCTAGAGTGATGATCAATCCTGAGCAGAAAGAGCCCCTAGGCATAGGCAGCATCTGGTTAGACCAATGCTAGAGGTAGCACACAGGTAGATCCTAAGTTAGGTGGGATCCTGCTGGCGCTAAAGACCTTGATAGGACAACAAGCTGAGTGTTTCTGTTGTGGTCCTTATGGTTCCCCTAGTGAGAGGAGAGGTCTGTGAGAGACCGATATCTAGGCTGGTAGAGCAATTCCTAAGACTGAAGCCATCGAAGTTCAGTGGCATAGGCGACCCTGAAGCTGTGACCCTTTGGATAAGGGATTTCGAGAGGACGTTTACAGTGCTGAGGTGTTCAAAGTAAGACAGAGTGTCACGCCCCGACTCTCGAGCTCGCAGCAACCCCATTACCTTGGTCGATTGAAAGCGACGTCCTAGGACCCGTCAACGACCATTCATTTTATCTTTCGTTAAGCGCAAGCGGAAGACGAACCATCCCCAGACAAACAAATAATCAAACAGGAATAGAGGGATGAACAATAATGACAATGGCAACTACTCATTTATACATCTTCATTGGATTAACCAACGGAGGATCATTTTTCGAATTACAAGCCTGACAAAACAGGTTGATCCATCCTCTAAGCGAAACCAAAAGGACTAGGCTAATCCAATAGTACACAAAGAATCCTCAGGTTCAACACCACGATCACTCAAACCCATCGAACTCAGGCTCCGTCGGATCGATCATTGGAGAAGTGGAGGCAGGATTCTCCATTACGGGTGCACCATTCTAAGGACCTGAAAATGGTTAACCACGATGGGTTGAGATAAAATCTCAGCGAGTTCTTCCCCTAAGCCCCAGTTAGTATGCCAACTCAACCCGAGGTATCTCTCCAAAACCACCCCTTACTCAACCCAACAACAAACAATCAAAACCAAACAACAGCCAACAACAAACAGGGCAACCCACAATCAATATTTGGTTAGCATGCAACCTTACCCAGTATTGCCATACCCTGTACGTTAAATCTCAGCACAATACAAGCAATCAAGGCACATGGCCGTTAAATGATACGGTTAATCACTCACATGCGAATCGCATCACAAGCGATCTCACCTGGTCATTGCCACACCCTACACGACTGTCAACTTATGCGTCAAATCATCACGACATTAAGAGCATGCAAATAATCAGAGCATCTCACACAATTTTCTCATGCCTCACATCCACACATATGCTCCGATTATTACGACCACTAGGGCCACAGCACAACCTTATGGTTGGTGGACTACCGGTCGAAGAACAAGCATCGTCCTCCCCCATGAGGCACGGCAACGTCACGGGCTCTCTCCCATTGACGGCATTCCCTATGGAGCATGAGGCTCGCTCACTGCCATAGCCCCACATCTAACCACTATCAAGTGACCCAATGGTCACGGCACAACCCCAATGGGGATTGGCAGTCATCCGGCTCAACCGGGCTATCAATTTTAATCTAACCATGCAACACATCAGCAAATAGTTCATTCTTGTCTTTGCTTTTGCTTGGTCGTGAATGCAACATCACTCATGCGTCATTTCAAATAACCCACGCAATATGTCATGTGGTATCACTCGCCAATTCCAAAATTCAATTTAACCAGCATTCAAGCATTTCATCATCAATCACGAGTATAATTAACAATCGGCACTTCAATTAATCATAACAATCAATAGCACATCAAATTCAAACAAAAATTAGCTTCTGTATGAATAGTGCTGTTAACAGTAATTATGAACAATGATTTTTCCAAAATTCAATTAATTAAAACATTAATCCAAAAATTAAAAAAAACATTAATTAAAACAATTAATCAATCCATTTAAGCAAATCATGCTTAATTAATAACATAAACATAATTAATCTCAAATTAAGCACAATTAAGCTTAATAAGAAAAATTAAGCTAATCTAATCTTAACCATCTATCTAACCACATATCTTAGGGCTAATACAACTTAATTAAACTATCTAAACCAACCTTACCACTAATTAACCTAATCCTAAGCAAGTTTAGGCGCTAAATAGGGATTAGGGGCTAAACTCACCCGTTAAGCGAGCCTACGACACGGATGCGGCGGCAATGATGAACCCAACACCCAGGGACCTCTACCATAGCAATCCAAGGCGGTCCTAGGCTCAACAAAGTAGCAACAACTCGGAATCCCCACTGCAACTCTGAAAACTGCACTGCTGAAGGAGGAAGAAGCTGACCGAAGGAAAACGGGCTGGCCGGAGCTCCAGCGAGCGGCGGGCCAGTGAGCGGTGGCACCTAGGGGTCGAGGTGGAACTACTAGTGGCTAGGATGGGCAGTGGTTTGGTCGAAACCGAAGAAAAATGCTGAAACAGGCGGAACAAGCAAGGATAGGCAGAACAGTGACGGTCCGGCAACATCTAGCTTTCGGCCGGAATACGGGATGGTCAAAGGCTCCTTCCGGCGATTGGCCGATGCTATTTGAATGGAAATTCTCTTCCGAACGCGATGGCAGGTGGCACGAGATGAGATTCCAACAAGAAGGCAATGAATAACTTAGATTTCGATGAAAGGTCATAAACTGAAATTTCAGGAAACAAGGGAAACAAAGGAGAGAAGTGATGCTGTTTTGGAGAAGATGAAGAGGAGAGAGAGAGTGAAGTGAGGCTGAAGATAGGCCTCAATTAAGGCCATTAATTGTTTGGCTCAAGTCCCCAAAAACATGACATCATCTTCTCTCTCTCTCTCTTTTTGACTTTTCTTCAAAATATCCAAGGGCATTTTGGTCATTTCCACCTTGCACATTTCCCAATGTGGCTTTGGGCTGAAAATGAAGGGCAGCCCTAGGAAACAGGCTTGAAAATGAATAGGAACAGGCTCGGGAATTTCTTGGGCTCGAAACGGCTCAAGGTTAAACAACGAGCTCGGAATGGTAAATGGTCGGTTTGGCCCAACAGGCTCACTTGCTTGCCTCGAGCCTTCCATGGTGGCTGTCCCACCTTGGGCGTGAGGCCCACACTGTTCTTGCCCGACCCACGTCCTTGTAGGCTCGTTTCCTCAGTCCGAAAATCCCTTTTCCAAATACTTGGCTCAACCGGCAGTGTCGACTATCTAAGAAGCATCGTCCAAAAGTCTGTCCCAGATGTTCCCAAAAATTCGAAGTCCAATACTAGATTCTCATGCCATGTCAATTTCGCCTAAATGTCATTTTGGTACTACTCAAACTGATAGGCGGCTTCAAGGACTCACGCATAACCGACTTGTGCCAATTCACATTCAAGACTTCTTGACACATGGACGTCATTGACTGCATGAAATTGTGAAGAATCAATTCTTATTTCAAAGTACATGATTACCAAGGATCGACATAGGGTCATTCGTGGGCTTGATAACAGTAAACGGAATCACCCGTCATCCCATTATATATGTCCGCAAATTGACTTCTATTCGTCCCTGGAATTGGCCTGCATATCTACAGGATCGTTCTTATGTAAGTCTCACGGTCGAGTCGTTTTCCCAAGTCAAGTTATTTAGCTGCACGAGCTCTATCCTCATTAGCCTTTCCCCTCAAGATCAGTATCTCAGGAGTGATTAATTCCGAGTGAGATCAACCAACAATGCATTGGCGAAATTCACGTTCATTTATCCCTCAAAGGGCTCGAATTTCAGGATGTTACATAGAGTGCTTCTGACGGCTTATTAGCTTCAAGGTAATACCAGTATTTGGGGGGAACCACTTAAGGAAGAGTGTTCCTTGAAGGCATGGCCCAAACTTAGGGTGCCTTTCACGAAGTGTTCAATGGGAAGTGCTTCTTAGACAGTACGAGAGAGTCAAAGATGGCAAAGTTCCAACAGTTTCGTCAAAATCAAATGTCAGTGGTTTAGTATGAGGCAAAGTTCACTAAGTTGACCAAGTAATAGCTGAGGCTAGTAGAGGACCCTTGGATAGGGCGAGACATTTCAGAGATGGCTTGAAACCAGAATTGAAAGCCTAACTAGTGCCCTTAAACTAGAAAAGTTTTGATAAGATGTATAAGAGGGCCCAGATTATAGGAAAGAACATGATCAAGAGGGCAATCGCATTTGGCTAGCGATTCGTGCCTAATAGAGACAATCGTTGGTTTGGAAAGGGACCGATGATGGGGAGAAGGAATCCCATCCCACCCAACAAAAAGAACTACGTGGGAAAGCCGACACCCAATGCCATGGGAGTTTGTCGAGTGTGTGGGAAGAGACATGGAAATCTCCCCTGTCCTTCAATGTCGCAAGGAAGTTATTAACTTGATTGCCATAGCAATGTATGACTTTAATGTCATAGTTTGCATGGATTGGCTTACCAAGCAATGAGCTATGGTGGATTGCCATGGAAGGACAATTCAGTTTAACCCAGTAGTGGGTGATAGTTTTGAGTTTGTGAGAAATTGAGGAGGACCCTCCATTCTTCTAATTTCATCACTTAAGATGACTCGGTTGTTGGAATATAAGTGCCAAGGGTATTTGGCATTGGTGGTAGTCACATTGGTGAAAGGATCAAAGGTGGAGAATATTGCTGTGGTACAAGAGTACATGGATGTGTTTCCCTCTCTAGAGGAAATTGAGTTTGTGATTGAGTTGACTCTTAGGACTAAACCGATTTCCAAGGCACCTTATAGGATGGCCTTGTCAGAATTGAAAGAACTGAATAGTAGATGAAAGAGCTACTAGATAAAGGTTTTATTCGTCCTAGTGCATCTCCTTGGGGAGTGCTGGTACTATTTGTAAGGAAAAAGGACGGTTCATTGAGATTGTGCATTAATTACTGGCAGCTTAATCAAGTGACAATTAAGAGCAAGTATCTATTGTCAAGGATTGATGATTTGTTTGACCAACTTCAAGGAGCCTCGGTATTCTCCAAGATAGACCTAAGAACAGGCTATCATCAGTTGAGGATCAAAAAGAAGGATATACCAAAAACAGCGTATAGGACACACTATGGTCATTACAAGTTCACAGTAATGCCTTTTGGATTGACGAATGCCCCTGTTGCTTTCATGGACTTGATGAACCGAGTGTTCAATAAATGTTTGGACCAATTTGTGATTGTGTTCATTGATGATATTCCGGTGTACTCAAGGAGTCCCAAGAATCATGAGAGACACCTAAGATCAGTACTGCAGACCTTGAGGGAGCATGAAATTTATGCTAAGTTTAGCAAGTGCGAGTTTTGGTTATCTCGTGTGATATTTTTAGGTCATGTGATTCCAGATGAAAGGATCTCTGTTGACATGATGTTACAATCCCAAGAAACTTCGATTGGCTAGATACTATAGACATTTCGTGGAGAAGTTTTCTATGATAGCCATGCCATTGACGAGGTTGTTAAAGAAAGGAGAAGTTCAATTGGACGGACAAGTGTGAGCGTAGTTTTCAAGAGTCAAGAGTAAACTGACTACCGCGCCTGTCTTGACAAAACCGTCTAATTCTAGTGGGTACGAAATCTACAATGACATGTCGTATAAAAGACTAGGCTGCATGTTTATGCAACATGGCAAGATTGTTGTATACACATCCCAACGGGTAAAGCTTCACGAGTTTAACTATCCGACGCATGATTTGGAATTAGCGGCAATCATCTTTGCTTCATGTTCAATGATGATGGATGGAACTTCTTAAGGATTATGATTGCGAGATTTTGTATCATCCAAGGAAAGCGAATAAAGTGGCAGATGCGCTTAGTCGAAAGTCAACAATTGCTCAGATGATGGTACAAGAGTGGATTCTTCTAGAGGAAGTCAAGGAGTCAGGAACTCAGATTTTAAAATTGAGTTCGGCCATCTTGCTAGTCTAATGACCACTCTTAGGGTGGAACCCGAGATGCAAAGTAGGATTAAGAGTGCCCAAGCGACGGATCCTGAAATTCTTAAGATCCTGCAAATGGATCAGACAAAGAGGAAAGCAGACTTTCAAGTGTCCGAGGATGGGACATTGAGGTTTCGAGGGTGATTGTGCATTTCGAAAAATGCAGAGCTTAAGGAAGCAGTCTTGTCAGAAGTTCATCGTAGTAACTATAGCATTCACCCTGGTAGTACGAAAATGTATCAGTATCTAAAGCAGCACTTCTAGTGGAATGGTATAAAGTTGGATATGGCAAAGCACGTAGCTAAGTGTTTGATGTGCCAACAAGTAAAAGCTCATCATTATAAGCCCGGTGGATTACTGTAACCTCTTGAAATTCCCGAATGGAAGTGGGAACACATTGCGATGGATTTTGTGATGGGACTGCCTAGGAGTCAATGAGACAATGACTCGATTTGGGTAGTAGTTGACAAACTGACAAAGTCAGCTCACTTTATTGCGGTAGAAAAAGATTTCACATTGGATAAGTATGCAGAGTTATACATACATTAGATTGTATGCATTCATGGAGTTCCAGTGACAATCACATATGATCGTAATCCTAAGTTTACGGCAACTTTCTGGAAAAGTTTGCAGTCAGCCTTGAGGATGAAACTATAGTATAGTACGCCGTACCATCCGCAAATAGATGGTCAATCAAAAATGATTTGAAGAAGTATTCGAAGGCCTTTAGTGCGATAAATAACATTTTGTTTGCAAAAATTTTCAAGTGATTGAGGCGAATTCTTGGTTTGGTTATTCAATGGACGTGAAAGGAACATTGAAAGAAAAATCGAAGGTTTGTGGAATTTGGATAGTGGTTTGATGGAAATTCAGTGAATAAGATTTCAAGTGTTGATAAGTGACCCCGTGGAAACGAGCTCATGGATTGATGAACTAAAGAAAATTTTGCACTTTGAGGTGCTCAGATGAGGTTAAAACCATGAGGCTTGGTATGGGACAGGCCAAAATGGATAATACCTCTATGAGATGGTGCATATCAAAAAGGGACTTTTGCTAGTAGTGGTACAATTTGAAGATGCCCATAATAACTAATCCAACGAAGACGAGGAGTAGTCGTCGGGGCCAGAGTGCCTGAGCAAGAAGCGACTCCTAGTAGGCTTCTAGGATGTCGAAATGGGCAAAAATGAATTGAACTACGTACTGTGCAAAAAGAGAATGTTTGTTGGATAAAATTTTATCGGAATGGTATAGCCAAAATATGGTCAAGTTTGTGGAACTCTAGTCTATGGAATGAGGTCAGGGAACTAGGAATCACTGGTTCAAAAATTGGTTTAGTAGTTATTAAATACAATTCAGATTATCAAAGACAAACTAAAGACAGCTCAGAATCATCAGTGGAGTTATGCAGATAAGCATCGTAGGCCGTTGGAGTTTAAGGTGGGTCATCATGTGTTTGTGAAAGTATTGCCGATGAGGGGTACTTCCAGACTGCCTTGGAGTGTCGAGAGAGATGTCCTAGAGTGTCGGGTTCATCACCGCCGCCACGTTTGTGTCGCCGACTCGCTTAACGAGTGAGTTTAGCCCCTAATCCCTATTTAGTGCCTAAACTTACTTAAGGTTGGGTTAATTAGTGTTATTGTTGTATTAGGAAGTTTAATTAAGTTGTATTAGCTCTAAGATAGGTGGTTAGATAAATGATTAAGATTAGCTTAGCTTAATTGTGCTTAATTATGCTTAATTGAGTGTTATGTGTTAATTAAGCATGTTTTTCCTTAATTTCTTGATTAATGTAATTAATTTTTTTAATTATTTATTTATTTAATTTATGTATTTAATTATTTAATTTTTCGAATTTAATTATTTAATTATTTTAATTTCTGAATTTAATTATTAAATTTCACTATAAATGCACTGTTCATCTAGAAATTAAAAATGTGCATAATTCATGTGTCTTGATTTTATGAGGTGGATTGGATGTGACATTGCATGAACATCCGCTTGAATCGTGTGATTTTCATAAAAAGGGAGAAAATTGATTTGTTTGAGGGACACCGGAAATGGACCATTTTTATGAGAAAGGATGTGAGTTTTTATATACAAGCATGTGTGCATTGGCTAATGCTCTAAGATAAAAAAGTGAGTTGTGACAATATGCTTACGTGATCACTAAACTGAACCCATCGTCTCGAGAGAGTATCCATTGACCTCTTTTGGAAAATGCCGTCTTGAGAGAGTATCCCTTGACATTCTTTGGGCATGCAGTCTCGAGAGAGTATCCCTTGACGTCATTTGGGCATGCAGTCTCGAAAGAGAATCCCTTGACATTCTTTGGGCATGCCGTCTTAGGAAAGTATCATTTGACGTCTTTTGAGCACAAAAGGGCATAGTTGCGCATCTGCGGAGGAGGGAGTATACGAGAAACATTGCATCATTGGTTCCGATTATACATGAGGTGATCACATCATTATTTATAGCACGTAAGCATAAGGGGTGGTTGTGGAGAGATACCCCAGGTTGAGTTGGTATATTAACCGGGGCTTAAAGGAAGAACTCGATGAGATTTTATCTCACTAATTATTGAATAACCATTTTCAAGCCTTTAGAATGGCGTAGTGGAGAATCCTACCCCCACTCCACTAGTAATCGACTTGACGAAGCCAAGTCCGATGGGTCCAAGTGACCATGGTGCTGAACTCAATGGTTCATTTTGTATAACTGGATTAGCTTAATTTCTTTTTGGCCTGGCTTAGAGGATGGATCAGCCCCTTTTGTCGGGCTTGTAATTCGAAAGACGATCCTCCGTTGATTAATCCAGTAAGTTGTATAAATGAGTAGTTAAGGTTTCCGCTATTCATCCCTCTATCCCTATTTGATTGTTTGATTGTCTATTTGGACTGGAGATGGTTCGTCTTCCGCTTGCACATAACAAAAGATAAAATGAATGGTCATCCACAAGTCCTGGGACGTTGCTTTCAATTGACCATGATAAAGGGTTGTCGTGAGCTCAAGAGTCGAGGCGTGACACAAAGGGCACATACCCTTCAAATTCACAAAACTCATAGAAGGACTTGAACATGTTTTGCCAAGTGAAGTTTGCAATTTGGCCAAATAATTGAAAATGGTTGTTGTTGTCCATTCTAATATTTAGAAAACGATAATTCATCATAATGAGAAAAAAGTATGAGAATGATGAATGGTATTAAAGAGTAAGAGCTATAAGAAGTGATATTTGAGTAAAGATGAGGAATGATGAGGAAGGGGGTAAAATTACATATAACTTTTCCCATACCGTCATTGAACCAATGATAGCAGGGTCTAATAATGTTCCCTGGTTATGTATCAGAGATTTTAATGAAATATTATACCACTGGAAAAAGGTCGACAGACAAGATGTGGAAAGATACCAGATTATCGCATTTCGGGAATTTGTAGATACATGTTTTCTCAAGGATATTGAGAGTAAAGATTGTGCCTTCACTTGGACCAATAACCGAGAAGGGGATGAGTTAGTGAAAAAGAGACTTGACCAAGCATTGTGTAAATTGGAATGGAGAGTTTTATATCCTAATGTCGAAGCATTTGCCTATCTAACTATTAGGTCTTACCATTGTCCAATTATTTTATGTTTAAATTCAACTAAACCCAAAAACAAAAACTGTTTAGATTTGAAGCTTACTGGTTGGATAATCCATAATGCAAAACAGTGGTGGAAAATGCTTGGAGAGATGAAACTAGGAATTAGTTGGATATGGTGACGAAAACAAGGAAAGTTGCTGCTGATTTGGGGAAATAGAGTAAAAAATCTTTTTAAAATGCAGCCAAACAGATTGATAAACTCAAGGGAACACTTACAAATCTTATGAACAAGGAAGGAACAACTGTTAGGTGGGAGGAATATAACAAAACAATAGAGCAAATTGAAGTACTTAGGAGGCAAGAAGAAATGTATCGGGGCATTAGATCAAGAATTAATTGGCTAAAGTGGGGAGATAGAAATACAAAGTTCTTCCATGCGACAACTATTCAAAGGAGGTAACAAAATAAAATATCTATGTTAAGGCTTGATGAGAACATATGGAGTTGAGATCCTCATATCATTAAATAAAACATTACAAATTACTAAAACAATTTGTACACTTTGGTTGGATCGAGGTCTTATCAGCCTTTTATAGAGCAATGCCCATCGGTTGTTACTAAGGAAACGAATGAGGCCTTAACAAAGCAAATTACTAGGGAGGAATGCAGAAAGTTGTCTTCCAAATGGGAGCATCTAAGACATTAGGGCTAGATGGATTGAGTGGCCTATTCTACCAAAGTCATTGGTCTATTATTCAAGAGGATATGTTCAAACTAGTGGATTCTTTCTTTAATCAAGGTAAATTTGACCCTGACTTGAACAAAACACATATTACCCTCATTCCTAAAGTGGTGAACCCTAAAAGTATTATTGAATTCAGGCCTAGAAGTCTGTGTAATTTCAAATTTAAAGTTATTGCAAAGATTATGGCAAACAAACTTAAACCTTGGCTCCCACATATTATCTCCTCAGAATAAAGTGCCTTTGTAGGAGGTCGGCAAATACAAGACAACATCTTTATTGTTCAAGAAGTTCTTCATTAAAGAATGGTCAAAAAGAGGAAGAGGAAGTTTCAAGCTGTGCTGAAATTGGATATGCAAAAAGTCTATGATAGAGTTGAGTGGGACTTGCTTTGTGATTGTATGATGAAAATGGGATTTTGTGAAAAATGAGTGTCGCTAGTCAAATTTTGTGTTTCCTCAATCAGTTTTAGCATTCAAGTAAATGAAGAATTCTATGAAGATTTCACTCCTACAAGAAGGACTAGACAGGGTGATCCACTGTCACCCTATCTTTTTATAATATTGGCTAATGTCCTATCCTACCTCATGAATAAAGCTGTTAATGATGAAAGCATTAAAGGAATCAGGCCGAATCCTCACTGCCCTACCCTCTCACATTTATTATTTGCGAATGATGCCATTTTCTTCTTAGATGGTACAATTAGGGAGGCCCAAAACCTTGCAAATATACTCAATTGATACTATTTTGCCTCTCATCAGTCTATTAATTTAAACAAGTCTAGTGTATATTTTGGGAAAATGTGTCCATAGGAGCTCAAAATGAACATTTCATCAGAATTGAGAGTTCCTATATTTGAGAAAACTAGGAAATACTTGCGATTACCATTTGATTAGGGTCAAACAAAGAAACAAATGTTTGTCTAGCTATTAGCTAGGGTTGATAAAAAAAATTAGAGGGATGGAAAGATCAATTGATATCAATGGTGAGTAAGGAGGTGCTGGTCAAAATGGTTGTTTAGGCATTACCACAATATGCTGTGAATATTTTCAAAATCCCTACCTCTATATGATGAGCAATAGAAAAGAGAATTTTTAGCTTTCTGGTGGAAGCAAAATGTGAGGCAAAAAGTAATCCATTGGAAGAGTTGGGACACCCTGAAGACTAGGAAAGATAAAGGATGCTTGGGGTTTAAAGGCCTTGTTGAATTCAATCAGGTTATGTTAGGGAAACAAGCTTGGAGATAGAGTCAAGCTCTAGAAGCCTTATGGAGCAAGATTTTTAAAGGCTTGTATTTCCCTAGTGGTAACTTATGGAATGCTAAGAAGGGTACTGGACCATCTTGGGGTTGGCAAAGCATACTTATGGGAAGAGATGTGATAGAACCAAAAACAAAATGGGAGGTTGGGGGTGGAAAAAGTGTAAATTTGAGAGAAGACAAATGGTTGATGTCAAGCAAAATAAGAGGACTAGCAAACCTAACTAACCCCAAACTAGTGGCTGACTTAACTAACCCAAGTTCGTGTGAATGGAATATTCAATTACTAAACGATATCTTTGATAGCAACATGGTGAAAGAGATTGTGGCGACTCCTCTAAGTATAAATCCAAGGCCGGACAAACTAATTTGGACAAGGAACAATTCAGAGATATACAAAGTGAAAAGTGGGTATAATAAATTGCGAGAAGCAAACACAACAACAACAGACACTTGGGCCTCCTCTTCACACCAAGTTCCGAAAAGCTTATGGACTGAAATTTGGGATTTATAGACATATCCCAAAATCAGGCAGTTCATGTGGAGTTTGTGCAGTGAAGGACTTCCTATAAAGATTAATCTCTACAAAAGGAAGATCGTACTTGATACAACATGCCCTATTTGCAACCAATCTCCAGAGTCAATAGAACATCTCTTCACGTTATGTAGTTGGACATATGAAATATGGTCATATTACAAGGTACGCATCGTAATTTTCCCTACAACTATATCAAGAATGGATAAATGGGTTTGCGAGTACCTCAAATTCGGAGTTTCGAAATGGGCAAAAGCGGTATTTGCAATCATCCTCTGATTTCTATGGAAGGCCCAACACACATTGATCTTTCAAGGGAGAAAACCAACCAAAGTTCAATAATTAGCAAAGCCACTCTTAAGCATCAGCTGTACGAAAAATGGTATCTACACATGTAAAATAGTGAGATCGAACCTACCTCTATGAAGAAAATCCGATCTCCTCTAGCTCAAGGATCACTCAAACTAAATGCCGACTACTCATAGAAGGGCTCTGTTCAGGATATTTCAATTGCCAGAATTTGCAAAGGAAGTGATGGGTGTGCATTGACGACTTTGCAAACAAAATCCACGCATGATCGGCCTTTGTTGCCGAAACCCTAGTTGTGTGTCAAGCCCTTCTATGGTTGAAGGAAGCTCGAAACTTAGGTGGGAGCAAAGTATACCTATCTCGAATTGATCTGTAGGTGACATTAGTGAGTGATAGCTTATCAACAATAGAGGCTATCTTGAGCCGAGCAAAAGTTCTATGGGTATCACGCCCCAACCCTCAAGCTCTCGATAACCCCAATTCACTTGAGGTCTGAAAAATGCGACGTCCCAAGTCCTGTCGCCGACCAGTTCATTTTATCTTATCACTAAACAAAATCAAAATACCCAGCCAACAACAAATATGGATAGCAAAAGGAATGCAAAGTGGAACAACAGCGGCACTTATTTTATTTATCTACAAGGTTAGCCTAGGGAAACAGTATATATACAAGCCCTACTTCGGGTGACGTTCCAAAGTCAACACAAAAAGGGACCGGGCCTAGCTAACTTATCACAACAAAAAGGAGAGGAGGGTCAGTCAAAAAGAGACTAGGTTACATATGCCTAATCACTAGCCTTAGAAGGGTTAAACTTGCCCCTAAAGGGGTCCATTATCGCGCCATCAAGGGGATCGAGGTCCATTAAATCTCATATCTCCTCACCTGGCCCCGCTTGTAGTGCAGGCCCATCATAACCTCTTAAGGGACCATACACCATGTCCCCCACCTAACATATCATGCCTTGAAGACATGTGGCACATAATGATCCCTCTCCCCCTTATCAACCCAAATCGTCATCACGTGCTACTCATAAATAAAATTGCAACCCGAGGTAAGCTATGTAGTGACAGAGGTACTCATGTCGATCGGGACACCAAACCTCACCGAGTAAGGTGTCATACTAAGATCCTGAAAATGTTAACCATGACAGGGTGAGATAAACTCATAAGTCAAAATCTTAAGCCTCAGTTAGGAACCTTACTCTCCTCGAGTGTAGTCTAATCATGTAACCTAGTATCGATAATAGACCAATTGCAAAACGACATTTGCTTCACTTTATCTATCAGCATATCAAAGAAACATTACCATGATACAATTCACAACCATCAAATACAAACACAGGCAATCTCACTTTGCCTCGGCACACGTACCCTGTAGAAAGAATACCATTCAAGCCATGACAATTTCAAAAGACATACACATAATCAGAGTACTTCAAAGAACTTTTTATGCCTCACAAAAACTTCCAATAAATAATTTCTCATGGCTTTTGAAATTGTCAACGATTTATAATTAATTATTCCCATAAATAATTAATCATAATTAACTAAGACTAAACCCTCATTAGCCAACTTAATCCACCTTAAGCAAGCTTAGTATAATAAAATAATGTTAATCAATCATAACCCAATTAATTAACAACTAAGCACAATTAAGCCACCATTACCTTATCATAAACTCATTTAAGCATAATCAACGCACATAAACCATACTTTAATCATAAAAAATCCTCATTAATACCTAATCACACTTAGACTAATTAAAGTACTCCTAAAGCAAGATTAACCCATAACTAAGGGATTAGGAAATCAACTTACGGAATCTAAGTTGCTAGAACGATAGCAAGGGTGAGGGCTACATGGGACTAGCTCGAGGATGGCAACAGACGACGAACGGCAGCCATTCTCCGGCAAAATAGCACCAAAGGCTATTTTTCGCGAAAACTGCAAGAGCGGCTTCTAGTGCTCAAACGAATAGCCAGCAATGACAGGCAGGTGGTGGGTGGCAGTTGTGACTAGGCTCCAGATGGTAGCAGCTGCACGGTGGACGGTGGCAGCAACTCCAGCAGAAGGCAACAAAGGCAGCAGCAGCAACAAACAGCAAGGGGCAATGGAAAATGGAGAAGGAAATGAGAGAAAAGGGAAGAGAGAGAGTGAGCTGAAAGGTGAGGGGCGACAGCTAGAGAGGAGTGAGGAGAGAGAGTTAGCTACCAAACTTGCCCAATAAGCCAAGCCAACTTGCTCACCAAGGGCCAACCACAACCAAGCAAAGACAAGCAAGGAGAACCACACAAAGAAAGCTTCTAGAAGAGAGAGGGACCCATGGGCTGAAGAGAAAAAGGAAAATGGGCCAACTTGGGCCCACCTTGGCCTGACCTTGATGGGCGCAAGGCTCATTAGGTCGCCAGTCTTAGGGTGGCCCACTTACAGGTCCAAATTCCCCGTCCAAATTTTCCTTTTCCGACACTTTGCAACTCCCTAGAAAACTCAAGAATAAATGTGGTGACGTCCAAATATTTAGTCATGAAGTCTTTGAAAAGTCGATACCCAAAATCGTATTAAAATATGGGGTTAAATTGAATCAATTGCAACCACAGTACAGTTTAGACTATCAGATGCCCTTTTAGGGCCTTTTTTCCTCACATTTGACTTGTGGTCGATAGCTCTTCAATCCACGTTTAAGCAAATCCTCAAACCAGGGACGACCCTTGATTGCCATGTGATCTTGAGGATTCAATTGATAATCCAGAATATAGGATAAAAATGAATATGTTTAACATCATTCGTAGTTCATATCGAAGTCATGCAGAATCAATCGTAATCCAGTTTTGTACTTCTGCCAAATTGATTTATTTCCATTCACTAATCATCTAATACTGTATGGTATTGTTCTCGCTTGGGCCCTTATGGTTGAACGATCCGTTTCCAATTGAAACTGTCAATCATATGCGTATCGTTCCCTAATGGCATTTTCAAAAAAGTCTATTATCTCACGAATAATCAGTTCAAAGTATTTGTACTAATAGGGCATATGATCCATATCTCCATTTTATATAATCCCATAATAGGGTTGAAATTCAAGACGTCACAACTCTTCCCCTCTTACAAAAAATCTCATCCTCGAAATTTGAACTACTACTTGACTCCTCAAAAAGATAGGGGTGTTGACGCCTCATTATTTCCTCGCTTTCCCATGTGGCTCCCTCCGTGCTATGATGTTGCCAAATAACTTTGACCAATGAAATCGTTTTGTTCCGTAACACTTGTTCTTTTTTATTCATTACCTGAATTGGTCTCTCCACATACGACATTATGTTGTCTATGTCTATCTCTTCAAAATTCAACACATGGGTTAGGTACGGTTCATAATTTCTCAGCATCGACACGTGGTATACATCATGCACTTGCGCGAGTCGAGGTGGTAACACAAGACGATAGGCCAAAATTGTGATTCTCTCCAGAATATCAAAAGGTCTCACATATCTCGAACTCAGTTTCCCCTTCTTACCAAACCGCAAAGTACCTTGCATCGATGATACCTTGAGAAAAACATGGTCACCCACTTGAAACTCTAATGGCCTACGTCACTTGTCAACATAGCTTTTTTGTCTGCTTTGGGCCATCTTCAACCTTTCCATAATGGTCTTGACGGCATCTAGAGATTGTTGCACCAACTCTAGGCCTATAATTTTTCCGCTTGCTGACTTCATCCCAACAAATTGGAGTTCTGCAAGGCCTACCATACAATGCCTCAAACAGTGCCATTTTGATAATCTATTGATAGCTGCTATTATAAGCAAACTCGACAAGGTGAAGTTGTTCCACGCAACTTCCTTTAAAATCCAATATACAAGCTTGTAGCATATCCTCCAAAGTCTAAATCGTTCTCTCTAACTAACCGTATGTCTGAGGGTGATAGGCCATACTGAACTGTAGCTTTGTCCCTACAGCCGTCTATAAGCTTTTCCAAAATGCAACTATGAACTTGGGGTCTCAATCAAACATGGTTGTCACCAGTACCCCATGAAAGCGAATAATTTGCCGCACATACAATCTACATGCCTTTCCAAGGTGAAGTCCTTGTGTACGGCGATGAAGTGTGCTGACTTCGTTAATCGGTCCACTACAACCCAAATTGAGTCATTGCCACGTTGACTCCTTGGTAGTCCCATTACAAAATCCATCATAATGTGTTCCCACTTCCATTCGGGAATCTCAAGGGGTTACGGTAATCTATCTAGCTTACAATATTGCGCTTTTACTTGCTGACAAGTCAAACACTTAGCCACATGCTTGGCGATATCCAGTTTCATGCCATTCCACCAGTAATATTGTCACAAATTTTGATACATCTTCATACTGCCTTGGCACACACTATAGTCACTACGGTGAGCTCATGATAACAATTCCTCCTTAAGCTCGACATCGTTCGGCATGCAAAATCGTCCATAGAATTTTAAAGTCCCATCCTCGAACACCTGAAAATCCGACTTCCTCTTTGCCGCATCCAATTGCAAAATCTTTTGGGTCGCAGCATTCGAAAATTGCATTGCTTTAATCTTGGCTTGCATTTTGGGTTCAATCTTAAGGGTAGCCATTAAACTAGAACGATGGTTTACCTTAAACCTGAATTTTGAATCTTAGATTCCTTCCAACATGATCCATTCTTGAACCATCATGTAAGAAACTGATGACTTGCGACTCAATGCATCTGCTACCGTATTAGCTTTACCTGGATGGTACAAAATGTCACAGTCATAGTCTTTGAGAAGTTCCATCCATCTGCATTGCCTCATGTTCAGTTCCTTTTGGGAGAATAGGTACTTTAAACTTTGATGGTCCGTAAAAAAATTTGCAACTTTTCCCTACAAAGATAATGCCTCCATATCTTTGATGCAAATATAATTGCTACTAATTCTAAGTCATGCATCGGATAATTCAATTCGTGAGGTCTCAATTATATAGATACGTATGCGATTACCTTACCATGCTGCTTCAAAACGCAACCAAGTCCCTTGTATGACACGTCATTATAAATCCCATATCCTCTAGGGCCAAACAAAATCGTCAAAACCAGTGTGGTAGTTAGCTTATGCTTAAGCTCTTGGAAACTACACTCGCACTTGTCTGCCCATTCGAACTTCTTGTCATTCTTTAGCAACTGCGTCAATGGCATAGCTATTGTAGAGAATCCTTCCACAAATCATCTATAATAACTAGCCAATCCCAAAAAGCTACGAACTTCGGTTACCATAGTAGGTCTCAACAAATCTGTGACCACTTCGATCTTGGTTGGGTCTACTGAAATTCCTTCGCTCGAGATCAGTGGCCAAGGAAAGCCACTCGAGCCAACTAAAATTCACACTTACTAAACTCCGCATACTGCTCGTGATTTTGTAAGGTCTGCAGCACAGTCCTTAGGTGATGTTCATGCTCATCCTGATTTTTCAAATATACCAAAATATCATCGATAAACACAATCACAAACCGATCCAAATATTCCGTGAATACCTAGTTCATTAAATCCACAAACGCAACAGGGGCATTTGTCAAACCAAAAAACATCACCATAAAATCATAATGACCATAGCGCGTATGAAAAGCCGTCTTCGATATACCTCTTTTTTGATCCTCAATTGATGACAACCTGTCCTTAGGTTTATCTTGGGGAATATCAAAGCTTCTTGAATTGGTCAAACAAATCGTCAATTCTTGGCAATGAGTACTTATTCTTACTCGTCATCTAATTAAGTTGTTGATAGTCGATGCACAATTGCAATGACACATCCTTTTTTCTTACAAACAAAACCAGCGCTCCCCAAGACAATGCACTTGGGCGAATAAAACCCTTGTCCAACAACTCCTGCATCTACACCTTCAATTCCTTCAATTCTGGCAACGCCATTCTATAAGGTGCTTTAGAGATTGGCTCCATCCCAAGGACCAACTCAATCACAAACTCTATCTCTCTTGTTGGGGGTAGTTCTAGTAATTCCTTTAGAAAAACATTGGAATAGTCGCATAATATAGCAATATCTTCCATTTTTGGTTCTTCCATCAACGTATCGCTTACTGACGCTAAATAACCTTGGCATCCTGTCTCCAGCAACTTAGTCACTTCCAACAAAGAAATCAAAAGGATCAAAGGTCCTCCTCGACTCCTGACAAATTTGAAGCTACTAACCCCAATCAGGTTAAACTTGATTCTCTTCTCCCGACAATCCATCATGGCTCCTTGTTTGGTCAGCCAATCCATTCCAATGATGACATCAAAGCCATACATCGCAAAAACAATCAAATCTATCTTTCCTTCATGACCATCTATAATTAACTTACAGTTAGAACAACCTACCACAAATAATACTAAATCTTTTAACATAGTAGAAATAACGAAAACCGTTTCCAACAATTCCAACCTTAACCCCACTAATTCCAAAAATCTTTTAGCAATAAAAGAGTGTGAAACTCCTAAATCAAACAACACATAAGTAGTATGGTCATGCAAAGATACCATACCTGTAATCACAGCAGGTGCATCCTCCACCTCCTTCCTTGTAACAATGTAGACCCTTCCTAGCCCCAGGGGTCTACTCAAATTGTTCTATGAGGCATTCCTTGCCGGTGGTCCTGCCAGTGGTCGTGGCGTAGATGGCATCATGGTTCTGTGTGGACAATCCCTCACTCAGTGGCCTATCTAATCACACCCGAAACAAGATCCCGTCCAAGGGGAACATGGGGTGTTTCCATGCCTTTTTCCACAAGTTCAGCATACTCCAAACAAACTCAATGCCAGCTTTCCCACGCTATTCCTCCTATTGGACGGGAGAGGATACCTTCCTCCAACCATCAGCTTCTTCCTAGACTGATGATTATCTCTATTAGGCATGAACCTTGATCTAGATGCAATTACCCTCTTCACCAAATGTTTCTCAATCATCTGAACTCTTTCATATAGCTCTTCGTAGTCCTTCAAGTTTAGGGACACTAGATGGTCCTTGATTTCCATATCCAGTCCGTCCCTAAATCTTCTGGCCTTATCCATGGGATTCTCAACTAGTCTCAATGCATACTTAGACAGCTCTGTAAATTTGGCCTCATATGAATCCACTATCGCCAGATTCTGACATAGCCTTTGGAACTCAGCCATCTTATGTTCCCTTGCACAGTCAAAGAAGCACTTGCCCGAAAAAGCCTCCATGAAGATACCCCACACCCAGGCCGTACCATTGGGAAATACCTCCCTTGGGTAGCTTTCCACCATATACCAACTTTACCCTACAACTGGTAAACAGCAAGTATTACATTTTCCTCATCCGTGCACTATAGCAAAGCGAACATCTTTTCCAACTCCCTTATCAATGAGTCACTACCTTAGGATCGCCTACCCCAATAAACTTGGGCAACTTCAGCTTCATGAACTGCTCCACTAACTGATGCACAAGCCGGTTGCCAATCCCAAGCCTAGCTGCAAGAGCATCAACAGGAACATCGACAACGGCATGAGTCTGAGCCTACTATCCAATCAAGGCCTCAAGGGCATGCATGATCCCGTCCATCTTTGGATCTTCTGATACCCTTTCCCTTGTACCAATTGGGACCTAGGCCATCCTCCTTCTCGGGGCCCCCTACCCAGGAGTTCTTAACTCAAAAGAACTCTGATCCAGATTGCTCATGACGCAGAATTCTCCTAACCTACTTTCCAATTCCCAACACATAATTAGAAACTAAGGCAACCCTATAATAAACACAGCTCTACCAGCAATCATAGGCAAGCAAAAGAAATGCCATTCCTACTAACTATCCCCAAGACCCATCGCACCTTATCACTCCATAAGTTAACCAGGCTTTGATACCAAAATCGACAAGGTTGTCATGCCCTAACCCTTGAGCTCGCGATAACCTTAATTCACTTGAGGTCTAAAACATGCGAAATCCCAAGTTCTGGTGCCAACCAGTTCATTTTATCTTATCATTAAACACATGCGAAAGCAAAATCAAAATGCCCAGCCAACAACAAACATGGATAACAGAAGGAATGCAATAGTAGAACAATAGCAACACTTCTTTTATTTATCTACAAGGTTAACCTAGGGAAATAGTATATATACAAGCCCTACTTTGGGCGACTTTCCAAGGCCAACACAAAAAGGAACCAAGCTTGGCCAGCCTATCACAACAAAAAGGAGGGGAGAGTCAATCAAAAAGAGACTCTACAAATGCTTAATCGCTAGCCTCAGAAGGGTCAGACTTGCCCGTAAAGGGATCCATTATTGCGCCATTAGGGGGATCGAGGTCCATTGGATCCTATATCTCCTCACATAGCGTTGCATGCAGTGTAGGTTCGTCGTAACCTCTTAGGGGATTGTACACCATGTCCCTCTACCTAACGTACCATGCCTTGAAGACGTGTGGCATGTAATGATCCCTCTCCCCCTCATCAACCCAAACCGTCATCACATGCTGCTTGTAAACAAAATTGCGACTCGGGACGAGCCGCATAGTGACAAAAGTACTCATATTGATCGAGACACCGAACCTCACTAGGTAAGGTGTCATATTAAGATCCTGAAAATGTTAACAACGACAAGGTGAAATAAACTCAGTAAGTCAAAATCATAAGCCTCAGTTAAGAACTCCGCTTGCCTCGAGTGTATTATGATCATGCAACCTAGTATCGATAATAGACCAATTGAAAAACGACCTTTGATTTGCCTTATCTATCACCATATCAGAGAAACATTGCCATGATACAATTCACAACCATCAAACACAAACACAGGCAATCTCACATTGCCTTGGCACACGTACCCTTTAAAAGGAATACTATTCAAGCCATAACAGTTTCAAAAGACATACACATAATCGGAGTATTTTCTCATGCCTTAGTACCAACACATGCTTCAATTATTACTACCCCCTACGCCACTACACAGCCTTATAATTGGCAGTCTATTAGTTTAAAACGAGGCATCGTTCCCTCTGTGGGCACGACTACGTCATAGGCCTCCCCCTAGACGGCATTCCTGAATGAGCATTAATCTAGACTCTACCGCAAAACTGACTACTATCAAGTGACCAAAAGATCATAGCACAACCGCAAAGACTAGCAGTCTTCTGGCAACGGTGGGTTTTCCCTTAATGTGACCATGCAACACAACCATCAACCAATTCTTTCTTTCTTTTCTCTGTCGTCAATGCAATCATTATTCGTGCTCACATGACATGCTATAGCAGTTAACACACGTATAATGCAATGCAATAATAACTAATGGTCACATAAACTTGCAAAGACTCAACTATTCTAGATACAACCATTTAGTAGCAATTCAAGTCGCAATATGACAATCAATTCCAATTAATTAGCATCACGATACTCACATAACTTGACGACTAATAGCAACCAACCGCTTGTCTCGATAATCAATAATAAATAAACACGCGCCTCCACAACTAACAATAACTAATTATTCTCATCAATAATCAATGGTCAAAACCCAAGGATAAACTAATATTATCTCCAAAAATACTCATTTATAAAGTATATAATACTATAATTCATCACTCTAATAAATAACTTAATTCCCATAAAATACTTATAATTATCCCCATAAAAAACTACCCAACCCAAATGATTCCATTTCATAAAACCCCTCTTTAATAACCAAAGTCACTTAATAATATAGTATATAATTACCATTAACTTTGGAAAAATAGACCATAGTAATTTCTCGCAAAAATTACTCAATTTAATCAATTTCCAATAAATAATCATAATTAATTGTTTCTCTAAAAATAATTAATATCCATAAATAGGCAATAATTCGAAATTAATAAATAATATAATTAATTAATTAATTTCCACAAAATAATAATATTTCCATAAATAATTAATCTCCATAAAATAATATAATTATAGTTAACTATTCCTATAAATAATTAATCATGAATAACTAAGACTAAACCCTCATTAGTCAACTTAATCCACCTTAAAAAAGCTTAGTATAATAAAATAATGTTAATCAATCATAACCCAATTAATTAACAACTAAGCACAATTAGCTTATCATAAACTCATTTAAGCATAATCAAGGCAAATAAACCATACTTTAATCATAAACAATCCTCATTAATCCCTAATCATGCTTAGACTAATTAAAGTACTCCTAGAGCAACATTAACCCTAATTAAGAGATTAAGAAATCAACTTACGAACTCTAAGATTCTAGCGACACCAAAATGACGGCGAGAGTGAGAGCTACATAGGACTAGCTTTGGGATGGCAATGGACGATGAATGACAGCCGTTCTCTGGGAAAACAGAGCCGAAGGCTATTTTTCGCGGAAACTACAGCAACGGCTTCTGGGGCTCAAACGAACGGCCGACAATGATAGGCAACAACCGGCAGGTGGTGGCTAGGCTCCAAATGGCAATAGCTACAAAGTGGATAGTCACAACAGCTTCGACGAACGATGGCAGTAGCTCCAATAGATGGCAACAAGGGCGATGACAGCAACAAACAACAAAAGCTAGTGGAAAATGGAGAAAGAAATGAGGGGAAAAGGGAAGAGAAAAGATAGAGAGTAAGCTAAGGGGTGAGGGAAGGCAGCTAGGGAGGAGTGAGGAGAGAGAGTAAGTTGGCTTGCCCACTAAGCCAAGCCAACTTGCTCACCAAGGGCCAACAACAACCAAGCAAAGACAAGCAAGGAGAGCCACACAAAAGAAAGCTTCTAGAAGAGAGAGAGAGGCCCATGGGCTGAAGAGAAAATGGGAAATGGGCCAACTTAAGCCCACCTTGGGCTGACCTTGATGGGTCCAAGGCCCATTGGGCCTTCATTCTTGGACTAGCCCACTGACGAGCCCAAATTCCCCGTCCAAGTTTTCCTTTTCCAACACTTTGCAACTCCTTGGAAAACTTGAGAATAAATGTGACGACATCCAAATATTTAGTCATGAAGTCTCTGAAAAGTCAATACCCAAAATCCGATTAAAATTTGGGGTTAAATTGGATCAATTGCAACCGCAATATAGTTTAGACTATCGACGCCTCTTTAGGGTTTTTTTTCCTCACGTTTGACCCATGGTCAATAGCTCTTCAATCCACATTTAAGCAAATTCTCGAACCAGGGACGACCCTTGATTGTCATGTGATCCTGAAGGTTCAATTGATAATTCTGAGTACAAGATAAAAGGGAATTGGTTTAACGTTCGTAACTTGTATCAAAGTCGTGCGGAATCACCCGCAATCTGGTTTCATACTTCTGGCCAATCGATTTATTTCTATTCACTAATCGTCTAATACATAATGGTATTGTTCCCGCTCAGGCCCTTATGGTTGAACGATCCGTTCCCGATTGAAACTACTAGTCGTACGCATATCGTTCCCTAACAGCATTTTCCGAGTAGTTTGTTATCTCACGAATGATTAGTTCAGAATATTTGTATTAACAGGGCATTTGATCAATATCATCATTTTATATAATCCCAGAATAGGGTCAAAATTCAAGACCTCACAGTGAGCTTCCAAGTCCATAGTGATGGATTCTCGCAAGTTGATGGCCCAATTGGAAGGTGTTCTTATTGATCTTTAAACCCAAAGAAACTAACTGAGTCGAGGATTGGATAGCAAAAGCCCACAGCTTAAAGTCTCTCCCTATTAACTGGGTTTCCATGCCCACCCCCCCCCCACCCCCCATCCTTTCGCTCATTTTATGTTTAGATTTCAGTAATGGATGCAATCCACCGTTTCGGTAGCAAGTAATGAAGAATTTTTTGACAAAAAAAAATGATAGTAGGGGCCTCAAAGGACCCATTAAATTTCTCCTAAAGGCTTTGACCAAGAGAAAAGGTATTTAGGCTTATGTCAGCCTAAGGCACTGTACCAGAACGGGCCAATCCATGCTTAGCTGACACGACTTATTGACCACCCCTAATTTCTGTATTTATATCCTAACAAACATCAACACTTTCTAAAAGCTTCCATGTCATTTTCAACACTTCGACACATGCCTGACAGGCGGTCAATGGGAATTAGAAAATGTGAAACGTGGTCAACTATCTTGTCATATAAGTCTGGAATTCCAACACGTGATTCTGAAACGCATAGGGTTAATTAAAAATAAATTCAATAAATGAGGGGCTAAATGTAAATATATAAAATGAAAAAATAATAATAAAGATAATAAACAGAGAAAGACTTCTTGTTATATTTGATGATGAGATATGGATTATTTTTTTCAATTTATTGTTGAATGTTAAATTTAATGGTGAAACGTGAATTGCTTGTTTTTTTTCCTCTAAGTTTTATCAATTATTGAGATGGAATATAATTGAATTTGTCAAATTGAAACAATAAATTATATTGACAAATGATGGATTAATATCTTCAATATAAATTTATTTTAGCCTATTTTTTTATAATTTATTTATTTGTAAATTTTAATCAAATTAATTTTATTAAAATAATCATAAAATTGATAATTTATCATTTATTTATAAAAATATATGTGTCACAATGTATCGAAATTCTCTATTTTTTGAAAAATGACATGTCAGTATATCATGTCGTTTGACGTGTTGCGTATCGGTATCGATATAATCGCACGAGGAGCCTTTGTTGAGTGTTTTCGTCTTCTCGACTTTTCCTCCCTTTACAGAGAGAAACGGGTGATGATGGGCTACCGTCTTTAGAAAGCCATTGTCATATCTGGACTTCAATTGTTGCGTCCCCGTATCGTTAGTGTTCCCTCCAAATCTCGACGAAAAGTACCCTTTGCTCAAATGGACAAGAAAATTGACGCATGGTCTGTTGATGCTTTCCATGCAAATTTCGATGATGTTGAACTCACATCATATTGTAAACTTAGGACCGACGTCACGTTAATGAGCTGGAAACACCGGTTTTGGTCAAGAAATTGAATAGAGGGTGGATGATAAGCAATAGAAATCGCACCTTTTGACAAAGTACCGCGATAGAATGCTTCCATCATACTTCTTGCCCAAGGAAGTATATAGCTGTCCAAGAGCAAACAGTAAATGCGGTTGCCACTGCAAGTGCTGGAAACGGACGAACACACGTTAATTATCTTAACCATCAATACTTGATGATTGATACAGGTCCGACATGTGTGGCCGCTGAGAAATCAAGGGCACATCAATCTTATGCATGAGACCAGCATTCGCACCTGTGATCAGGTCCATCCATTGTCCATTGACACAAGGCAATAACGCTTTACCCAACTTTAGTAGCGGACGATCAATTTAACATTCTTCTATACATGTCGAAGCTAAGTCATACAAGATTTGTGGGAGAGAACCAAGTAAAAGGATGACAAAACCAACCTATTTGTCTAAGCAACAGCTGTATATTACAAGTCCCAGGAACAGCAAGCAGGAACGCATTCCCTCCAGATAAACTACATATGGATAAACACTTGGGACAATTTTAACAAGTTAAGACTAAAGAGTCATCAATAGACTTACACTGATGGCACCTGTAAGCCTCTTTCGGTACCAGATTCGTTGCAGTTTCCACTTAAAAGGGAGAATCGCGGTCGCCATTGTCGTTTAAAGGGAGCTTCAGGAAGCTTACCTTTATGTCACTGTGCTGCATCTAATATCAGTCAGCCGTGACTGGACAAGGCGCGGCATAGCATATGCCAGAGGAAAACCATTGACGAGATTCCAGGAAGCAATAGATGTTATCTTTTGCCAAACAAAAAGCTAAAGGTGTCTCTGCATAAGTACATCACACATTCCCACCATCTGAGCTACTGCAGGCTTGATTCGGAAGGGCAGTGTTTCCAAAATCCCCATCCAAGCTCATCTGCTGGACTTCTTGAGGGGACAGAATCTTAATACAGTGAACACAGTTCACAAAGTCCCTGGAACAGAGATGAAAACCAAACGTGAGAAATTGGAATTGTTGAGATGAGTTCAAATTTGAGACTTGGCGCTTGGCACTTTAAAGATGCCAATGATGCACTTGTGAGGACAAAGCAATTCCTACAGCTTGTTTTCTTATAATATATGTAAAAACAATCAGCCAACGCAATTAATTTCAACAATCAAAGTGAAACATCCTGAATTGAGGAACAAACCTGTAATTAAACCAAACTAATGTAACAAAAATGGCTTGAAAGAAAACATAGGACCAGCCAGAAGGGATGAAATGCAGGGAGAAAATTAGGACATAACAGTATAAACTACAGAGTGGAAAACTGAATAACTTACTCCCAAGGGTCATCTCCAACTAGCAACACATCATTCTCATGATCAACATACACTAGTTTCAAGCCTACTTTTTGTCCATCTTCCAACTGTCCCTCTATGCCAAATCTACGAGCCAGGTCCTGTTTAAGCTCATCATAACCTGAATATCGGGTGATATCGACAGATCTCCCAACAGCTCCACGTTTGTAAACCTTCACGGAAATATTGATAATATTAAGTAGTTTGAACAGGGAAAAAATCTAATGAGCAAGCATTTTCTTTTATTTCTAACAGACCTTGGTATATGTCCGCATTCGCTGAAACTGAGGAGCTTGAGGTCCCCATGAACTTCTGTTCACTAATGCACTTTCACTTAATGCAGATTCCATCAAGTTAAATGCCACATCTGAAACTCCATAAGACTGAGAAACTATTGAAGATGAGAGCTGCTGGGGTTCTTTGGAGTTGTAATCAGCAAGTATGCCAGCAGAAGGAAGATCGCTGGCAAAATCTTTGCCCAATCCAACCATACCCTTTCCAAACATAGAGTCAGAATTAACAGGAATTCCAGCCTGTACATCAGCATGAGAACTAAAAGGAACACTGCTTCTAATATCGGCCTGAACCTCTCCATCCTGACTTGTATCTCTAAACAACATCGACTGCTGATTGTAGGAGACTGAGCTGTTATTTTGCTGAATATGGGCATCGCTCTGAGAAAGGCAAACTGAAGTTGTTGAAGATGATGCATCTAAATAATCTGTTTGTATTGTTGCCCCATTCAGGTATGCCTGAGCAGAGAAAAATCCTTGGTTTTGGCCCTTTGATACATCCAGAGAAGGCTTTACATCAGGCTTTTGTTGGAAGTCTTTCATCATGTTATTACCATTAGACCCGATGGTTTCCAATGCACTGGGATTCCAGTAAGTGGCAGTTGACTGTGACATGTCCTCGCTAATTGATGCACTCCGGTGAGGCCTACCATTCATCATTGACTGGACAATATTTGCACAATTTTGTCCAGATGCTGAAGTTGCACAAGGCACATCATCCGTAGTTACAGATTGCCCACCTGCGGCACCTCCAGTCAGCAAACTGGCAGAAGCAGAAGCATGACTTGTTGCTGAAATTTGTGGAAGTCCCATGTGCCCCACCATTTCAGGTAGCAGCCCCAATTGCTCTTGCTGGAATTTTGGCTGCTGAGACGGATTAGAGAACCGCACATTCACTTGGCTACTATTCTTTTGAATTTGCTGGGGGATAATATTTGGCTGACTAAGTGAGTTTGGTGTGCTCTGAGGCATTTCCTGCAATTGGCTTGGTATCATTTGGCTTGACATCATGGATTTCGAAAAGCTTTGAGAGACATCCTGATGTTGTCTCTGCTCTTGGAGTTGTGGATGACTTGGTTGCTGTAATGCTGACTGTTGTGCCAAAAGTGACTGTTGCTGCTGCTGAAGCTTCTGCAGTATTCGAAGCTGAATCTGGCTGTCAGACGTTGGTAACTGTGGGCTTGATTGATCAGGCATCTGCGAGTTCAAAGCACTCTGCTGTTGATTCTGACCCATAATCTGTTGCTGCTGTGGCTGATGTAAACTTTGAGGAAGGCTTCTATGGAACGGTTGGTTTTGATTCAAGGATTGTTGTGGGAGCAGGGTACTAGATTGGATCAGAGATTGGGGCTGAAGAACTTGGGCCTGAACTTGAGTCGAAGGCAGAGTCTGACTAATCAAACTTTGCCTCGGTTGTTGACTAATTTCGGTCAACTGTTGCTGTGGCTGTATGATGTTGGTAAGTGGATTCAATGTGGAAGGGAGCTTGGTTAGCTGATCAAGCTGTTGTGCTTGTTGGGGTGATCTCTGGGTATTGAACTGTAAATTGTTTTGTAAATTGTTCAACTGAGCCATTTGTGGCGCTGAAAACCCTAGTTGACGCGGGAGATCTGTTCCAGAGAGATTTTGTAGAACAGAGTTGGATAAGTTGGGCATGTAATTTGACTGTATTGAGTTTGCAAGCGGAGGACTTTGCTGCATGTTCATCCAATGCATAAAGCTAAGGCCAGAGAGAGTATGGGGATCCTTCGTACTGAGGTCATCAACAGGCCATGGCATTGTCCTCTTAAACAGGCTATCAAAATCTGAGAAGTCATCATCTGCAAAAGGAAATGGCAAAGGTAAGATAATCATCAGCTAAAATTCTATCTTTCTATCCTTTAAAAAGGCAATCTTACCATGAGATGTAGAAAGAGTTTACTTTTAGGTTAAAAGATCTCATTTACTGTCAGATTTTCATAGAACTACATGTTCAAAGTTCCATTGATCGGTAGAATTATGAGCTTGCAGTAGGAATTGGCTCTCCACTAGAGATAATATATCAGGACGTATTCATCTGGGTTTTCTTTTACTAGTAGGATAGTTATGATTACGGTATTTACCATGTAAGCCCTGGCTATAGGCAAGGGAGAACTACAATAAACAAAAGCATGACTCGGCATCAATATTTACAAGACCAGTCTAGGCAAGAAAAAAAAACAAGGGAAGAGCTTTTGTTTTCATTTCCCCAATACTCTAAAAAGTTCCATCAAAATGCATTTGATTCAGTTTGATTAGTTTTTACCAGGCATCCCCAGTTGTCTTGGACGCTTGGATCTGAAGAATGGAGGAGGGCAGATGAAGAATGGAGCAGTCACAGGTTCAATTTCCCAAGTAGAGACACGTGTACGCTTTTCCCCAGCAGTTGATTCATCCCAACCAACCTATCCAAGGAAATAAAGTATTTAGGACCAAGAAACATTCAAATTAGAAATCATCTTTTCATACTAGGAGCACTAGTCTCTTAAAAAAAAGGAAAATTTTTAGGAGCACGACAACTGATACCTGCAAATTGCGCCACTCTGAGCTTTTCCATCTAACGGGATCAATATCGCTGATACCTGTTATGGTACCCATAAACCTGCAGATCATATGTCAACATATTATAATCTGAAGACTGGAACCTAAGCCAAACATTAAGTGATCACTCTCAAGTGCAAGCTAAATCTAAATTTTCTGAAAGAGTTAGGCAATTGCTTCATTTTTAACTTTTTAAGGAAGGGGATTATCAAAAGTTTTAGTGGCTGAAGCTAAAGTTTAAGTGGCTGTTGCATACTTCTTTGCTGTGTTTAGCGGTGTTACACAATATAACTCCAAAACTTGAGCTTTATCATGTAGTCAATAATTTAATAAGCAAGGATAAGTAAAACCTCAAAAGGCATAGCCACATATGGAAACAGAATCAGAGATCAACTCAAGTTTCCTTGTTATGTATATAATCATCTTGGCCATAACTCAAAAGTTTCTACTCATTAATGCATAACATTGATAAGGATACTCACAAATTAAAAAGAATAAAAAGTACCTTCTTGTTCCTGACTCTTCAGTTTCAAACATCATGCGAAATCGCATACCAAGTGATGTTTGGTTACTGTAAACTGCCTTGTAGTATTTGGCCAAAGGGATAACAAACTCTGATGGGCTAGCCCTGGGTGTAAAACTACTTTCAGAGTACTATCAAAATAGTAATATGGCAAATTGAAGCTGGATTGAGCTACATGAGAAAAAAACCATAGACTGACCTTGGATTGTAGAACACAGTGAAGGGGCTATTATTCGCAGCAGCATGAGCAGCTGCGGCTAGAATGCCAATATGCATGCTATCACTTGACAATACTGATGAGGATAGATTAGTTGGTTGACGGTTAGCCCGTCTAATGCCCAAGAGCAGCTGTTGTTTCTCATCCCTACTCACAAGTAATGAGCACGATTTAGCAGAACAATTTTTTCCCAAATTAGCAGATCCATCTATTCATGCAAGCATGGACAACACAAGCAGAACTACATCTTTTCCTCTGAGAAATAATGAAAGAATATCAGCGATAGATCTTTACCTAATAAAAAGAACTGAGTCACCTGCAAAGAGCCTTTTTCCACTAACAAATAAGCTCCATCCTGTTGTAAGGAGGTGGCGCTTTGGTTGCCCTGTGATGAGAATTTACAGGTGTTTTGCATCATATATAGCTAAGGGAAAAGAAGAGCGACAGAAAATATGAAAGCTCGCCACTTCATAAAGCAAAAAGAGCATCGTAAGGACATACCACGGTAGATATGGCGGAAGGTCCACATATTGTCATGCAAATCTCTTGCCCCAAGTTCTTGAGCAGGTGGTTGCATAGAGAAATCCTAATAAGGTATCAAGTTCTTTATAATCAAGTAGTCACAGAGAGAGAGAGAGAGAGAGAGAGAGAGAGAGAGAGAGAGAGAGAGAGAGAGAGAGAGAGAGAGAGAGAGAGAGAGTGTCCATTCCCTTTGAACACACGTAGAGAAATGATTCTTCTGATTCAAATGCAAGGAATAACTACTCACGAGAGGAGGGAAAATCTTCTCTGCTGCACGCCGAGGCACAGAGAAACCTCCATGGGTGCTTGTATCACTTGCAGTCAATGTTTTACAGAAAAAGTCTGGTTGGGGCTTAGTGGTTTTGAGGGCAAGATCCGACCTCAACAAAGCCTCCTTGTCAAACTGCAAAGAATCAACTTCAATTTGAGTCGGGCACTCACACATTTTAATTTTATATATCTATTACACTAGACAGATGCAACGTAACACTAAGCCTTACCGAAGGAACAGGTAGTAGAGTCATCTGAGCAAATACTTCATCAGTTTCTGGATCTGCCTAAAGCATGAAAAGGAAAAATTGCCACAATTAATTAGTGCATAGGTAGCACGAGATACACTTGCAGGCTACAAAAATAATCAGGTCAAAGAAAAGTAGACACACATGCAATGTAACACTGTGAAGTAGGCATAGCAGCTTGGAGGGAAGATTTGGGTAGTTTGGCACTTGAGCATCCACATCTTTCTTCATAGATGCTGCAACCTGAAGCAACAAAAGTGCATTGGAGATTGGGCGGATGGCTCTCTACAGAACATAATAGCTGCAATAAAGATGCACTGGTAACAATCATAAGTTCTATTTACAGTCATATCGGGTCGGACATTGAGATTGATTTACAAAGTGATGTGGTAGACATCTACTAACCAATTGTATGAAACTTACTTGCTTAAATTCTTGGTCTAAGTTTGCCACATTAGTTGGTAGACCAAATTTTGTAAGGCGTTGTTAAAATCCTTAGCATTACCCAATCGAAAGAAAAGGAATTAACACAACAAGCTACTCGAGATAGACCCCTTTGAAATCATCAAAACCTCAACTTTGGTGCTTAACTCTGGTTAAATTAAGTTTTCTTTCATGCTAGAGGTTGACTAAAAGAACTGGACAAAAGAAGATAGACTCAAGACACATAAAGCTGCAATTGATATGCCTTTCCAGTTTCATTATGCTGTAACTGGGATGCCTTTCCAACTCCATTACAAACTTTTTAGCCAAAACAGAACTATCATTTTAAGTCTTCTATATTTAATATAAACATAAAGCTAGTCAGAGACTTTGTAGTCATGCAATGTCGACCATTCAATTGGATTCAAAACTCATTTGAGTCAAGAACCAGCTAGCCAGGATCGGCTAGCATTGATCGTCAGAAAATGAGCACTCTACTCGAGCAGTATAAAGATAGAGATCAGATGGATCAACAACTAGACCAGGTTCACAATTAAACTCACCGACAAGAGTTAAAAGTCATTACAAACTCAAATCTGCAGAAAGCAGCTCAACTCGATTAACAAACCACGTTTCTTTCCTCCTCTTACTTTTCTTCTTCAATCAATTTCCCATTTTTGCTGGCTGAGCATCAATGCTAAGTTGAATCACCACATGAAGGGAAGTGCGTGTAAGGCTAAGTTGAATCGCCACGTAAAGGGAAGGGCATGAAAGCCATAAGATCGGAACCACACAAGGCCAATTAGACATACATTCTCGATGAATCCATCTGTCTTTATCGATGCAACCACATGTCTAATGAACTGAATGATGGCAATCCCAACTGGGAACTGGGAAATCTCAGATTTGAGTGTGATCAATCAGATTATTACAATACGCAAGAAGACTAAACTATATAGGTGGAACAACCAAAGAAGATGAGATAGCAAAAAAACAAAAGAACAGAGAGACAGAGAGACAGAGAGAGGTAAACCTGTTCGCTATGGCCTTGAGGGAAGTAGACGACGTGGGTCCCAGCCGGCGGCAAGTTCACCAACGGGCCGGCGCACGCTTGCCACAGCTCCGGATTTATCACGCTCTTCTTCTCTCCTCCACCTGCTGCCACGTGTCACCATTGATCTCTCAGATCGCCATTCTCGTTTTCCGTCACTCTCCCGTGGTTTCCAGAGAAAGTGAACGGATCCGCCGTGCAGAAAACAAAGTTGCAAATCTCGACACCGGGACCCCGGCGAGAGAGAGAGAGAGAGAGTACCTTCGCACAGACTGGCGGTGGCGGCTGCCGACGGAGCACCGGCACCGCTCGCCGGCGTCTTCATCGCTTACTTCCGACGACTCTTCTCCCCCTTTTTTCACCTGAGGCACACGGAAAACCGAACCGCCTAGCGATAGCTCAATGCCTTGTTCATATTCCGATTCTCGATCATCTCCGGCGAGAGGCACAATCTCGGCTGCGGCAACACTTCAGCCGGGTCGTAAAGCGAGTATTTTTTTCTCGTACCCCTCACTTACAGAAGCGTCGTAGGTTGTAAGGGAGAAAGAAAACGGAAAAGCAAAGTTTCCGAAGCTCGCGTCAAGCTCGACGATCAGGCGAGACAGACTTCCCGTAAAAAAAAAAAAAAAAGTTCCCGGGAAAGCGACGGCGAGAACAGTGAAAAGCAAAGCAAACAAGGCTGCCGAATATAGGAATCAAAGCTCCGCGTGAAAAGAGCCTCCGGAAGGAGAGGCCGACCCAGATGCAGCTCGAGCCGCCGGCGGGGAAGCTCAGGCGAGGGTTGCCCGGAAACAGCCCTTGCCGGCGAAGGAGCCGACAACTTTACTACCCTGATAGAGATGGAGAGAGAGAGAGAGAGAGAGAGAGAGTGAGAGATTTGCGGAATGTTGAGCTCCTCCTCCGGGGACCGAACGCCGGAGCTTTGCCCCAATCTCTCCCTACACCACCCAGACAACCACCACGCCCCCCTCCCCTTCCCCCTCTCTCTCTCTCTCTTCCTCGGCAAGTGCTTTCTCCCTCTAGGAACACAGAAAGAACATGACGACCATGATTAAAAGATTAATCTCTCTCTCTCTCTCTCTCTCTCTCTCTCTCTCTCGTTGTCTGGGCGGTGTCCTTGAAAATGGCAAGTGCGGGGGGAAGGGGATGGGAGATTAAAGACGGCTCTTTTTTTAACCGGGGGATCGGCGATTGGAGGGTGGAGTTGACCAGCAGAAAGGTGCTCCCCCGGCCGGGGGTGGAGTAGGGGCGAGTTAAATTAAATTTCACTTCCGCTTCCCCCCCCTCACTTACTTAACCATGGTTCCGCTAGCTGGGAGAGGTTTGATTAAGTTAGCAGCAGCCATCCCATGTTGTAATAAAATTTTAAAATAAGAGGTGGGCCCCCCCCTCCACCTCCCCGTCCTCGCGATTACGTATTTGCCCTCCTCCTCGGGCCCGTATTTCGATTTCCCCCGCGACCGCCGCCCGAAGAGCACCACCACCCCCTAATCTGCAGCCGGAACGAAGGCGAAAACACGTGCTCGGTTGACCGCGGTTGACCCTGATGTGATCTCCGGCTTGGCAGACGTGCATTGCGATTCATCCTTTTTTTGGGGTTTTTGCTTTATTTGTAATCTGAACCCATTAAATGAATAGGCCAAATCGAGTTTGGGTTAAATATAGAATTGTCCGAACTCAATTACTCATTTTAATCCATTTTGACTCGTGTTCATACAATATAAATTTAGAATACGTTTTGTCACATTTCTATCCTTGAAAATAACTTTTTTCAAATATAATATTTTTTATTTCTATTCTCGAAAATAATTTCTTAATAAAAAAACGCATTTAGTAATTACGTAAAAATTTTATTCCCGAAATAGAAAAGAAACAAGAATGCATTTAGTACGACCTACAAATTTTCTTATGGTCTAAAATTTATTTTAATTTTTAATAATTTTTTGAGATTTTCTTTTTTTTTTTTTACTTTCTTCTTCTTCCGGCAACGACAAGTGGGGGCGGCTGACGATTAGCGGCAGGTGTTGACCAACAAAAGCAACTAGCAGCAATAGGCCATGATGGCGAGCGGTGACAGCTAGTTAAAAGAAGAAGAAGAAGAAGACAAAAAAGAAAATAACTTACTTCGGAAATTATTCCCAAGAACAAAACACTACTTTTTTCTACTTCTTGTTTTTGTTCCAAATTTATTCCTTGAAATAAATTTAGAAACACCAGTTGACATCGCCAAATGAATTTTTGTTTTTTTTATTATGTGGAACAAAAGAGCAGAAAAATAGGAACATTAACAAACACACTCTAGTGACTCTAAATCACTTTTATGTGTAACTTAATTTAGGAATGCTCATATTCAAACTAAAGTGAGAAGGCCGTTGAACAATTGAGAAATTGAGTGAGGGTAAAGAGAATCATGAAGACGAATTGGGTCTTAGTGAGTCATGAATCCATTTAATACCTACATTATTTTAGGTTTTATCATTCTAAACCTATTTATAACTTATTTATTGAATATTACTAATCCATATAATAATTCTATACCATTAAATATGGTTAATAAATAAATCTATAACTCATTTTGACTAGTCTATTGTAATATGGGTGGGAAGGATCGATTAGTGCTAAAGAACCTTGGAGAGCATGGCCACCCAAATGCACCAGCTATGGAATATTTAATTTGAGTCATAATTGCTCCACATCATTTTGTGACATGAATGTTTGAGGTTGGCTAGCTCATCATTTTAGCTCTCAAGATGCTAGTAGCTAGTAAGCCTATTAAAGCAAGACATCTCACGAGTTAGGCGATGCAATACAAGCTGTTAAAAGACCCACACACAACATGAATTGAATCGTGATCTTGTAGGAGATAAGTGATCTATTTATCATTAGGCCAATCACCATGGTGATTTACAATACACACTCTAAATTAGCAGAGTGGAGGCAAAAAAAAGAGAATTGGAAGTGGCAATGTGAGCACATCGCACTAGGAGTATGCAACGAGCACATTACACTAGGTGTGCACCTAGCTGAGAATGAATAAATCAAATCGGACCTCGTCGCCGGTTTCCAATTCCCATTTTTGGAACTAGTGGCCAATTGGTCTAGTTCCCAATTCCAAGGTGGGAACCAAATCGGGCATGTATTTTTTAAAATTTCTTAAGAATTTGAAAAAAATATATTCTTAAGAGTCTTATGAAAACACAATTACATGCAGATTAAAATAACAAATCAATAAAGCAATGTATAAGTGGATTGTCTTTGAGAGCATGATGTAACATTAATAAACTTTTGCCTAGAAAAGAAAAGTTACTGATTTTATCGAACTAAACCAGATTGGTCGGTCGGTCTAGTTCCCTATTTCAAGACCAATTGATCCAGTCCACAGTCCCCGAATTTGGGAATTGATCCTCCCGGTCACCCTTACATCATACAAGAAGCCCTTCGGGTGACAAGAATGGTGATTGTTTTTTTTTTTTGGTTAGAATACAAATGGCGATTTTATTAAGTTCATTTTGGTGTAAAGTATAATTTACACATTCACGGATGATTGATATGTCAAAGAATTTGATTAAAAAACCAACTCCAGGCTTGTAATGTTACTTATCCAAAAATGTATACCCATATATATTTATTTTATATCACTGATGCATCTAATAAAACACATACAAGTACCATATGCCCGAAAATATTTCTAGAAAAATTGTTCCATTGAAGCAAGGCGGGCTCCCAAGAGAGGTCTTTAATGCTTTTTCATCTTTATGTATTCGATTAGTACTGCACTTGGGGTGATCTTTGAATAAGTTTTGAGTCATGTGGCACATGGTGCACTTGCGAATTTTACCTAGTAATTTCACTTTCATAGTCAAAAGCACATCCTTTTCAATATTTCCATTTATGGACTACAAAGTCAAACACCTCCAAAATTTGCAAATCACAAGTCTACAGCTAAATAGTGTCTCGGTAAACCTAGTTTGATTAAACACATAAAAACCTCTTGTAATGTTAGGTAAGTCTAATTACCAAAGTGCACGTGTAAATGAAGTGGTCAAACGAAACCTGAAGATCTTAGGTTCAGGCGTTTGGTGACTTATAAAATGGATTAACATCCCACTATGCTCTTTCAGTCTTGTAGCCCTACATTTGGTTAAATCCTTAATCATTCATCATATAATTTCCTACTTACCCATGAGATTTTGTTTTGAAATAATATCGCTAATGCACTTATTCTATGAAATTATCGAGGCGTGGCTGCATTATATGGGTAGATGTGTGTAGACCAACTCAAATTTTACACTCCAATCGAGGTATAATTTTTACTTGTTCAAGCATTTGGACAATTTCTACGGTGCACAAGCCTACTGAGGGTAACAGAGGCGTGAAGTTTTTCCTTGGGTAGGACGAAGACATGTCTTAGAAATCCTTGATTGACCGATGATTAACCAAAGTTTGACCAACTAAACACGTTTCCAATATAAAAAAAGGGGCTGCACTAATCATGACAAATCTTTTGATACTCATATTGCCATCCAAATCCATTGGTCGATTTATATAGCCTTCTCGAATTGTCTTCTCGTTTCTCAATGAAATCGCAAGTCCGCTATCTTTCGTAAGTGTGGCAAATGAGAAAGCAGGGCACGTGATGGTCTAAAGGTGGACTTGTTCTTATTTCGGGACGAGCGATGGGGGCATGTTAAGGCACCCGACGAAGGTAAGAAAAACAGTGCTGCATGGAAGCACAGACAAGCGTCGGAGGCGGGAACCAAAGAACCAAGGGAAAAGAAAGCTCGTTTTGGCAGATATACAAGTGAAGCTTAAGCCCCATTTGTTTCAATTAAATTGAATGATTTAAAAAATATTTTTTAAAAAAATGATCACTTTAAAATGATTAATCAATGAAAAATATTTTTAATAATCAACAACAATTTATGTTTAAATATTTTTATGGACGATGAAATTATTATTTGTTCATTCATTTCTATAAACAATACAATCGATTGTTTTCAAATTGAACTTAGATTTTTTGAAGGAACATGGATGGTCCTTTGAGTTACAAGCATCGTATGCGTGTGGGTTTTCATCCTCCGTGGAGAATCCCCATTCAGTTAACAACCCCTAAGCTGGCCTATCTATCTCTTGTAAGTCCATTATTAGGAATCTTCTTTAATCTAGAAAGCTCAGTTGAGATGTAATGGAAGAATAAGGTGACTTCGAGTTTTGCTAACCTGTCAGTAGCTGTCTGTCTATAGACGTGCATGTCAATTTTGAGCCTTCTTTTATTCTTAGCAGAGAAAATAGCCCCCTCATTCAATCCCAGGGCCAAGCTCATGCTATGTCCCTTCTGCAAGTCCATTCAATTGGTACTTTGAGTGAATTTAGTTAAATCTAGGTCTATTAGACTCCCAAAGGGCCTAAGTATGATCGGTAGGACTAGGTTTGGGTATGTGTGGATGGATTTACATCCCATGACGCTCTTTCGGTGCCTTAGCTATATTTTTGGCTATGTTTGTTTTGTGAAAGTATGTATGCAAATATCAATTGAAACGTGAAATTTGATCATGACAAGTAGATGGATGATGGTATGACAATAATCACATATAACGTGACATAGCAAATCTAATGTAAAAATGTAAGGATGGGATGGCATGACATATCAATAGTCACATGCGACATGACAAGGCAAATCATATGTAAGACAAACCAACAAAATCGCATAATATGGCAATGGATACATCATGGCATGACAAATCTAATACAAAATATAACAATAATATGGCAATAATTACATACAAAATGACATGGCAAGACAAGACAACAAAGTGATATGACATGGTAATAATCAAATGTAGCAAAATATGGTAAATTTAATGCAAAATAATGATTGAAATGATAAGATAATAATCACATACGACATGACATGACAAAATCAATGCAAAAGATAAGGATGAAACGACAATGATACGAAGTACAAATTACATCATGTGAACAGTAACTTTTCATTTTGGTCAAGTCAAAACAAACTCATTATTCTATTTCAAAATCACTTTTCAAATCAAAGTCACAGAATGAGTAATTGCATGCACAGGGCCTCACATGAATTCAAATCACATCATCCATTGGATCATGCAATCGTTGTAAGACTCAATTAGTCATCAATCAGATTCACCTAGATCAAAATTTTCTCTGGTTTTGCCCCCGATCACTCATAGTTCGAAACTTCCATGAAAAGGTCCAATATTGATGCTTCGAAGACAAACTTGTCTTGTCCATCTTCGTTTCATCATGCCATCATTCCATCATTTGTTCTCATCCTTTCGTCATTAGTCATTCCCATCACCATTTTCCCCATTCAATTTCACTTCATCCTCATCAAGTCACGGATCATACAACCGACCAAAAAAAAAAAAATTATATATCCACCACTCATTTATCATCTCTATCGTTTCAATTCGAATCCTTCACTCATCAAAATGGTCTTGGCATAAAGCACGTAACGCTGGTTCCGATCATTGGTTGTTGAAATGAAAAAGACATCCTTTCCACTTGGGCATCGTAATGTTAGAATTTTGCGTTCAAACACAATGAAATAGAGAGTAAAAGTGAAAAAGAGAAATCGAGATGTAAAATTTATTTTAATTTATCCTTAAACTAGGGTTACATTTAGTAAACTTTCGATGGGAGTAAAAGTGAGATCCCCATGCCATCATAGTAATGAGGAGCATCAATCACGTCCCGATGCATAAGTCTTGAAATCATGCACACGAGCTCCACAAAAGACGTCGGACTCGTTCATCTACTTATGGAAAACCGCTGATTACGATGTGAGAAATCTTTTAATTGAGATAAATGTCCCTGATTGGAGTAGACTCTCTCTAGAGACCTAGTGTTTAACAGGCTAGGTTCAGAAATGAGGGCTTGATTCCGGGGAAAAATCGAAGGCTAAAAAATCGGGCACACGTGTCGAGGGTCGTTGGTAAAGTAAAGTAACCATTCAGGTGTTTAATTGGGAAAATAGTATAAACTTTTTCTATGTGTAATATCATCCTTGAACTTTTTAATTTATTTAATATAGTCTTTAAATTATTTCTAAATATTCAATCTAATTCTTACATTTCCAATTTGCTCAATTTAGTCCCGCAATTTTTTATAACAAAATCAAATAAGTCTTTTAGTATCATATACTATTTAACTTTTTATTTCAACTCATTTCCGAAATTAACAAAAATAATGCTATCTTTTTATAACCTTCTTAGGTCTGTATAAATATTACTATAGTTCAATCTAAGTATATTTATTCTGACCAAAAAAAAAAAATCTTAGTATATTTATTAGTAAAATTGTCACCTCTTTAGAGTTATATGGGCTTCATTCATCTTTGGTTTTAAGAATAAGTGTTTTTAAACAAATTTTTGATAATGAGATTAATTTATCGATATATATCTCTTATTTATATTAATTTAAATCTTGTTCCTAAATTTTTAGATAAATAAAATATTTCAAGTTTCTATGTTTTGTGTTTTCTTAATTAAAAATTTAGTTAAATATTTTAAATTAGAAAATTATAATAGCATGAATATCAATCCGATACAACTTTAAATGATTAACCATAATAGCGTTATAGATATTTCACATGTCACGATAGCATATTTATAATTACATGCTGGACCTCACTTTATCTCTCATCAATTTCTTCAATTACTAATTGAAGACATTTCACGTGTCATCAATCATCTGAGATTCCCATTTGAAGTGCCTATTTTTCTGATTGGCTACTCAAGGGTGATGTCGATTGAAAGAATTTTAAATTATTGAAAGTTGATCTAAGTTAGAATTATTTAATGCTTTAGCTTTATAAGCAAGAATATACTCGTAGTTGGGCGACCCTCCACAAAAGTTTACCCGCACGGTTTCGCGTACCTTGGAATGTATGATTGGCCAACGAGTGACATGATTGATCAAATAATTGCATCAATTAGAAGGCATTATTTTTCATTCCTTGTACTTCTGCAATTGCTTTTGCTTAATTAGATTCTTCATCTCACCAATATTTCCCACTATGCCAAGAAATCAACAAAGTCGAGAAAATGAAACAATTTTGAGGATATATTTATTTTGTGAAAAAAAAAATGAATGATTTGAAGAATATATTTAAAAATTTTATTTTTTTTTCTACATGTTTATGTGAATGATGACAATATTTTTTTTTGTTTTTTCTTTGTGTGAGCAATATAGAAGATTATTTAAAAAATATTTTTTAAATCATTCATTTTTTCAAGAAATAAATATACTTTGAAAGAGAACACAAATTCTAACGGAAGAAATGAAGAATTATGGTGGGAAAAGGTCTTGGATGGTATAACTCACTAGTCAAAATACCTGTATTTCCCCACTCATTTGCTCCAAAAAAGTAGGCATTGGAGGATCAGACTAGAATGTCCACTGTAAATATCTACCCATTGATTTATGGTGCATTTGATAACATTTTTATTCCTGAAAATAATTTCTTTTGAAAAATAGTTATTTTCTATTTCTACTTCTTAAAAAAATTTTTGAGTAAAATAAAATGTTTGTTAACTACAAAAATTTCGAAAAAGAATAAGAATGTGTTTGGTGCTGATAAAATTTTTTTGTTTCTTTTTTCTTTGATGGTGGCAGTGACTAGCAGACAACAAACCGGTGATGACTGGATGGCGGCCATCGATTGATGGTAGGCAGTTGGCGGCCAGCGGTTAGCGGCTAGTGGGCGGAGGTCGACAAGTGGCGATTAGTGGACGGTGGTCGGTTATTAGTAATGACCCAAAAAATAATTTATAGAAATTGTTCTAAAAAACAATAAGCTACTTTTTTTCTAATTCTTGTCTATTCCAATTCTATTCCTTCAAACGATTTTCTATTTTGGGATTAGTGGAACGTTACCAAATGAATTTTTGTTATTTTTTTTTCTAAGGAATAGAAGAACAAAGGAACAGAAAAATTGGAGTGTTATCAAGCAATGTCTTATTCACCAGGTTGCTGCTCAAATAGTGGGGAATATAGAAGGAAAATTCAAATTAGGTTGGCTTCGATTTAAATAATGTTTGATTTCCTGCCTTACCTTCATTGAAGGTTAGCTAAATAGTAATAAAAATGGCCCACCGCCAGTTCGTAGCCAACGCCGCACGCACATGCGAGCGCAGAACCCTCATCAAACTTTCCATGATTTCGGGCTCTATTTTTTTATAAAAGACGAAATGCCATTGGGATTCATAGTGATGATGAAGGCTTGAGGCGTAGAACGCGGATTAGGTGGGGGGAATCGTGCAGTAGTGGATGCAATAATCTTTGGGTTACACCGAAACAGAGCAATGCTAAAGTAGTTCACAGGGTCGGGAAAAAGAAATATAATGGATCGTGTGTGTATTTTTAATGATGAGAAAACTCACTTTTAAGTAGAAAAATCCTGATTTTTTGGAATGCTTTGCTGACCACGTGGATTAGTGAAGTAAGCGTGTTGCATTGAACGACATGGCAATTGAATCTGTGTTGCGTGCTTAATCTATATAAAACTCCGCTTTACCTTCAATGATGAAAATGACCCAACACCAAAAAAGTTTTGTGCGCTTTAATGAATATTGAATCTCTGCGTGCTTTTAACGATAATCGAATCTTGAAATCACTAATCGAGTATGTTTGATAAAGAGGATTTCGATTTCTAGACCAGGAATTATCTTGATAAATCAATGACTTTTAAGGGTTTCGTTCATTTCGAAGGAAACAAATGATTATTTGTATCTTTTAAAAGAATAAATAGATGAAAAATCTTTTCATATATCAACCAATTACTTCAATCGATCGAATTTAGAGAAATATTTTTAAATTATTTATCTTTTTGCGAAATAAACGGACCTAAAATTTATTTTGTATGAACTTTGTTCAATCTATGTACGACAAAAACATCGAATACAATAACCCCAATGTATCTTATTCTCGGAATGTCAACATCCCCGAACGCCTGCTCCCCCTATCGTATTTTAATGATCCCCCGCCCATGTGCAGTTGCAGCCAAAACACTAAACGACGAAAGAGACGCTAGCGGGACCGGATAATCCGGAGGGTCAAGGGAAAAGATTACTTGCATCAAGAGATCACCTATGGCCGATCTTCGGGTGACGTTGTGAGGTACGTGTTGTGATTTTTCAGCCAATATCCAAATGCGTGCTCCCAATACATTTATTAAAATCTCTAATTGAAAATTTTGGCAGCTATCGTATATTAATTATTCGTAAAAATTACTTAATCTTTATAAACTATACTCGATAATTGCTCCCATCACTTATTAACAAGATTCATTTTTTAAGTTACGTTGAAAAAAGAGACTGCATACTTAATAATAAATTTTAGTATGCTGAGCAATTACTTGGTATGATGATGTTAGCACCTAAATTTGGTACGGATGGCATTATAAGGACGACTAGCATAACGATGAAAATTCAAAAAAAAAGGAACTTACAAAAGATCCGAAAAGATAATTGCCGATAAAGTAAGTAAGTGAGTAATACCATATTGTGATGTTGCCCTTCGGTGGCAATGGTTTGTTGCTAGCAACATTATTGGTTTGTTGTTGATTTATGGTTATTACCATGGCAATTCTTCAAATCAAAAAGATTGATTTCAAAAAGATGTTTCGCCTAGAAATTGAAAGAAAAAAAACCTTTCATTAAAAAGTTCAATTTCAATTTTAGATGAAAATGAGCTTGTGTTGATCTTAGACAGGAAACTGTATGGCTTCAAAAGCAAAATGCAAATTCTAGAATTTAAAGTGTGGGAATGGTAAATTTACAAGAGATAAATTGAAGGAAAATAGCAATTGCTTCAATGATAGTTGTGCTAGGGATCAATTGCACCAATTCATTTTAAGTACTTATATCCCACGAATGATAATTACAACCAAGCAATTATATATAATGAACTATAGTAAGTGTTGCGTGTTTTTGGAGATGCTAGGCGTGTTTGTTGTACCCTGATAATCATTATACAGAAAAAGAAAAAATCTATAACTTCTGAGGTTATTGGAATAGCCAACCGTCATTTGGTACTGGAAACGTCACTGCACATTGAAATCAACGTATTTGCTTCAACTTGTCGACCTGTCCACTCATCTTTCAACTCTAACACCCCCACAAAATTTTGAAGTTGGATTATCAACAACCTTTGTTGATTAGTAACAATCCTCATTGTAACTTTCAATGTGCCGGTTGTCGATTCTTGATTCTTGCAAGACAATCTTCAAGTTGATTGCCTCAATTATCGATGACTTCTCTTGATCAATTCTTGCAATAGTCTATCGTGTCCATTACTCGTCGACAACAAAAGTTGGTCAGTTTTTGGTGTAAACGGGTACCTTACGTATCCTCCTGTGTTGGTGTCTCTTAAAGTATATATCAGTGGCAAATGTGATCACTGGGAGCATGTTGGCACAAAAAAATAAAGAAGAGATTAAGCAAGCGGTCTATTACATGAGCCAAACCCTTACCGAAATAGAAAGGCAGTATTTGGCAATACATTAAAACGTTAGGAATTTAGGTTTCAATCGATCTCAGATAAATGGATCAAATGACGACTCCATACTGATTTAAGAAGTCGATCATTATAGTTGATACTAAAACCTAAAATAGGAAAGATTTTAGAAATTTCAGCAGCAAAGTTCTGGCAGAAGAGAAGACTTGCTTTGGAAAAAGTGGCTTTCACCACAATCTCAACTATATGTTGACGATTATTTGTTTTATTGGAAATTATATGATAAAAAAAAATATTTTCCATGAAAATCATTTCATTTTTTTTATGGTTTAAAATAAATAGCTTTCTTGTTGCCAAAGGAAAAGCCGTTTTCTTTCAATTTAAAGTTTGCTTTTCTTTTTTTTCAGTCCATGGAAAACATTTCCTGTAAATCAATTAGCTTACCATCATTCAAATAGTGAAAGGTTAGAAATCTAGGAATAATTTTCTTTCAAACAAATGGGCTATAAGTCTTCTTTGTTGGAAGATATGCACACTCATTGTCATCAGAAGTAATTTAAACATACTTACAACAGATACTCTCTAAGTAATCTGGGAGCATACACAGGTCATATATATATTCTTTTGGCAACATACATTGTTTAGAGTTGACTCAGCATTCTTGATTTTCCCTTGTCTCCTTGTCGACCTCAGGCAGTTTTTGATCTCGAACAATTTCATCAAGTGATAGAGATCGAGGTTAGTTGCTAAATTTTTTAATTTAGAGAATGAATTTCATTCTCCTTCGATAGAAGAACAGAAACATCGGATGATGATTAAGTACAAGTTGTGTCATATTCCAATAGGCCTCAAAAAGTACAAGCAATTGGTATCGACAACATGGCAGCCAGCTATATGTGAACAGAATATACATATGGGCGCTCCATATGTGCGAATTAGCTAATTATGGGAACAATGATTAGATAATGAAGATTCGCTCATACACGATCCGTTGCTTGTCTTACTAATAGCTATCTTTCAAAGCAAAGCAAGAATTGGTTGCTGCTCGAGCAAATGTCATTATATGCTACTCACTAGATGTTGCCTATTTATTAATGGTGGTTTTCATCATATATACTCGTGCACCCAACTACACATAATGATTTTTCCTCCAATCTTTCTCTCACACCCGCAATCACAATACGCCTCTGTCATGGCCCATCGCCGGCCCCGTGACATCCGAAAAGTTTCCAAATCAATTAATATGTAGAAAATGAAGACAGTAAATGTCACAATTGGAAATTTTAGTTTGATTAATAACATTGTAGTGCGCAAAAGAATCAAAATGTATTTTCTGTGACCATGGTTTTGGAAGGTGATTTCATTAAGAATAAATTAATAAGCATTTGTGCATAGGTTGATTATATAGAGTAGCTAAAACACAGAGACTGATAGACTTTGAGATTACGTATTAGATAAGTGATAGGTTAGAAATTTACCGAGTTGAGTTTTTCCTGGCATTTGATAACTTTCATGAAATATTTTTCTAACTTGTTAGTGTTTAGAACAAACACTAATTTCCTTGGCTATGTACTGAAATGCTAGAAATCTTACTAATGTATCAAAATATCTACTTTGGAACCATATAATCAAGCCATTTGTCACTTTTTAATTTGAACATCTCTCACTTAATTTCAACGTAGTGTTTTTAACACAATGTTACCATTGCTTTTAACTTTAGTCAAACATTTTTATCCCTTTGTCACTCATGTAAGTCTTCTGAGTACATCACCTCTTGATTGTATGAAATCTCTATAAATTACCATGCTTCGAAAAGAATTTCAACTTGTTCTTGCAAAGAAAAAAAGATTACGCATTACTTTCCTCTTCTACTATCACTTTCCGATCTTTCAAGTAAAAGTAAAAATATCATATTAGTATTGACAAAGCTTCAAATTCCATCATTCAAGAGTTTACAAGATCAACTTATGAGCTTTATTCTCTTTTATTAAACTAGTTTTGTTAAAAAATTGAGAGTTGTTAATCTTTATTCTTGTTTATTTTGCCTTGGAGGTGTTTAAGGGTTTGAATTGTCCAGATTTTGTTCAAGATTGGCAAAATTCTAGAGCTTAAGTTAGATCGATTTACTTAGTACCTTTTTACCTGGTTAATTGATGCTTGTCAACCTAGTTTGAATATTAATCTTGAGAGTGGTCAAGATAAAAGGCATGTTGAAATATTGTGTTTACTTAAATCAATAGGTACTTTCGGGTGTGGAAAGTGTGTAATCACCTCCCCTAAAAGGCTTGGTTGTCTATTGGGTGAGATAAGTGGAAAAACTTAGAATTTGGATTTAAAAAAAGATATTCACGTGATTTGGATTTGACTAACAAATCATTTTACTGATTTTGGTCATTTAATCGATTTCTGAGCAAATTTTCAACTTTGCAAGTAATCAATTTTTTATTATTATTGATCTTGACCAATTGTAAATTCTCTTATTCTAGTCCTTTGCCGATTATGATCATCCAATCAACTTTCTACATATTTCAATTTCCTAATCAACTGATTGATTGTTAACTAACTGACCAATTATCCAAGCTATCGTTTTCTATGCGTCAAACTTGAAATAGTCGATTTCGAAGAAGTTGATTTCTTACCAAAGTTGCCCACTTCAAATTGTCAATTTTCGACTAGAAATTGTCGAGTTCAACATCCCTGATTTGTGGACTAAAATATCAATTTCAAGGTTGCCAATTCCTAAGTGTCCATTCGAGTTGTTGATTTATAAGTATAAATTCCTTAGTTACCAATTGCCTATCTATGGCTTCCGATTAAATGACGAGGGCCTAGCATGAAAGAATGAAGATATATATGTTGAAGTGCACATAATTATTTGTTTATCATTAATTGCATGAGAAATGACAAATTATTGTAATACATATGGCAATTGTTGCGTTATAATGATTTGTATGTCTTTGATTCTATGTGATAAAGACCTTTGTCACATCTTGCTCATCACAAAGTGAATTCCTTTGTACGAGTATGTGTATGAGACTTTGGAGTTAGACATATGTTCTATGAGGTGCAAACATTCCAAGTGTCAAAACTTAGCACAGATAGACACAAGTAGTAATTGTTGATGTTAATATAAAGAATAAGCATATGTACATTAATTAAATTCATGCAATTTCCTGTATGAGATAATGTGAATATTTTATTGTAACCCACATGCTAATAATAATTACAGAATATAATAAAAAAAGACACATGTCACGCGTGACATTCTGAAGCGTCACAAGTCAGCCCCTTATGGGTCTAAGGCAACCCCTAGATGAGGCTTTTTCTCCCTCTTTGTCCATCGTTCTTTATATTTGTGCAATTTGTATCTTTGCTCCGTTGTCCATGGCTATTGAGCTCAAGGACCTTGGGCTCTATCGTGGCATTATGCCTTGAGTCCTAGACCGAGGTAAGCTCTTTCCTTGGACCTCAAGCTCAACGCTGCCTAGGTCAAGCTTTGCTTGCAACTTTGAGGTCAACCAAGATTTGAGGTTCGAGATTCGCTTATGGCATGGAGCTCAAACTCAAACATGGAGGTTAAGCTTTGTAGATTTTATGGAATTACTACTGATAATTCTAAAAATTTAAGCTATTTGAGATGATTCAATATGCAGATATTCTTAACACTCTAGTTTAATATTTGAATAACCTATGCCCTAATACCAATGTTAAAAATATTTAAATATTAAATCATATATTCATCTAACAATTTAAGCTTTTAGAGCAATTGAGCTTGAACCTTTCCTGTCCCCTATTTGCCTCTCCTATTATATATTTCTACACTTTAGTTTTAAGCCAAAGTTCAACATACAAGCGAGAGGTAGTGTTAAGGATATTTAAATATTAAATCACGCATTTATCTAATAACTTAAATTTTTAGAAAAATTGAAAGTAAGCCCACAAAATCTCATAAAAAAAAAAAACCATATGACAAAGCATTGACAAGCATCAAAAGCTGATGCATATTGTATGTTTCAACAAGAATGAGATCCTATGTTCGGTGTCTCCATTTGGTGCCTCATCCATAAAAAATCATTCATTTACACAAAAACGGTCATCATGAAACTTATAATTAATATATCAATGTTAGACATTTATCAAGGCATCAGTGGAGGCACCAGCCGGATAAAGGATCTTTGTCCGTCTAACCGTTTTCAAAGCAATAAACATGCAAAATGGATGTGGCATGTCAGTTCGTGGTAACGCATTGAGGTAAACGCGCTTCCATTCGACAACGAAAACTTGGTATCCAACTATCTTTAGATCACTGCAAGTTGGATGGCTAAGGTACACTAACTTGGTCAACGTCGCTGGGGCCGTTCGAGACATTACAAATGCTTTGCCTTGCCTTGCTTCCACAAGGAACAAAAGATAGTCGTGATAATATTAGGACAAGTCCACATATTTTGTCTTTTAAACTCAACATGCATCTAACATTCTAGCTACTATGTGACGACCCACACGAGTAGATGTGAACAAAATTATAGGGTCCAACTGCCCAACCCTACCAGGATTCGGTGCCATTTTTAATGAGTGATTTGAGTTTCTCTCTCCTCCTCGCTTATTTGCCATGACAAGAGTGTCCTAGTGAAGCAACGCATCAAACATTTTGAGTGCACAAGCTTCTCTTTGTCTGTGCAAAATGACTCTCTAGTAGATAGTTGTTCTTAGGATCAAGTTAAATGATGGATTAGCAATGGATAATTTGTTATAGGGCTGTAACTTCCTTTATCCTTAATTGGAAAATTTTCCACCAATTTATCGTTCATTAGCCAGTTATAAGTTATGAACACTAATCATGCAACTTTAACTAAATGAGATGGTGGGTTATGTGTATATTTTTAGTCCAGCAATTAATACTAATAGGTTACTTTTGGTTCAAAATGAACCTAAGATGGAGGAAAACATGACTTTTTACTATAAGCCTCCATTGCATTAAGCCATACATAGTTCCTTGTTTAATAAGATTACTCAAGAAATGAGAGTCCAGTGTCCTAGACTTTTTTACATTTAGAAAAAAATCTAAACATGGAATTGGATGGCTTAAAGAGTAAGATTCTTAAACTATTGGTAAAATAAATTACTTCCCAAAACCAATTACAATAATTGCAATTCAATTATCTCTGTAATGATTTGGGCCACCCCAACTGACCAAAGCATCCCTTGTCCTCAACAAATTCACACCAAAGCCAAAAGAACCACGATTCTTCTCCTTTGACCCACACTCTCTATCCCTCCATCTCTCTTCACCATCGTACGACTAACTTTGCTTCGTGTCGTGACAAATAACCATCGCCATAAGTCACACCTTGCGGCTGTTGTCCATTGTCATGGCGCTAGCCTCCCTCCCTCCCTCCTTTAAAGAATGCAACAAAGGCTCGGCTGACCACGATAGTCACGAACACACAACAGTGGCCCTCACATTAGGTAATCTTGTTGGGAAAACATCCTACGTTATTTTGACAATGACTAAGATAATCAAAGGTTACAAACATATGTATTGATTGAGTCATACTGGATGATATATATATGAGTCACTATGTAGATGGTATCCTAATATCAGGTGTGATCTTGATATGAAGAGTGCTCTACTACTATAGGAAATGCTGCACCCAGGTGAGGGCGACCCCACTTAGCCTTCTTTGAGCATTGGCAATGGCCGGCCATCCACGAAGATCCGACATCACCAAAAAGGAAAGAAAAAACAGAAAAAGAAAAAAAAAGATCAGAATTTTTGTTTAAATTGTCCCCTTCAGTGCTGGTATGCGTATGTCACATAAGACAACCAACAGCTATTGAACTATAACATCAACGTTTTCTGGTCAAAATTGGCTAGAAGAACAATAGTAACAAATTGTTAAAATGTTTATGACTAAATTGATATAAGTCCAATTGATTTAAATAATTTTTGGCATTTTTCTCCATATTGATTCATTAAATTATAGAATTAATTCTTGATTAGTTCTATGATGTTCATGTTGCATATTGCATATCGTAGAGTTAGCTTCAGGAATTAATCCTAATAAACAGCTCATATACATTGCCTTTAAATTAATGCATGCTCAATTTCATTGCACATAATTTCATGTCGCATGTCATGTAATAATTCAATTACTGTGTGTCATTTAGTAATTCAATTTATGAATGCACATAGTGTTTGGCCATTTATAGAGTTTTGGGGATCTATTTCATATTCATCATGTTAATTAAATGAGATACCCAAAATATTAGTCTATGTTGCATACTAATTAATTTTGATAAATAAATGTTCATGCACAATCGTGCATTGCATATCACATGGTTTGATATATGTATCATATCTTCCTCTCTCTGTCTTTTGAGCTGTGTAGCTTGCAGAAATGTCATCGTGAAGGACGTTTATGAGGTTTTTCTTGCGTTTCCTCATGCACATCAAGCTCTTTCAGTTTTCCGCAATTTATCTACTATTTTGATTATTTAGTGTTAATTTAATATTTGGATACCTTGGTAATCACATTCATGTGTTAATGGCATCAAATAAAAGCCGACAAAGACCTGCATGCAAAAAAAATTTCAAAATGAAGACAACAAGTACCAATATAAACCAAGTCTCTATATTTTGAATATCTAGTTTGTAGTGGTAAGATAGACTCTCGTGTCTTACTTGAGTGTTTAATTCTCTTATAAATGATTAGTGGTGGCTTAAAAATGTAAGTTTAATAATGAGATTTAATTGGAACCCAAATTACCATTGATATGTACTAAAGAAAACCCGTGTTAGGTATAAGCATCATCTCTTGTTTGTGCCTGCCTAGCAAGCTATTTAGTTTTCTCTTGATGGTTGACTCAAGGGAGGTTGCAACACAGGTGAGCTGGCAAGTGGTCCTCCACGTTATAGACACAAATGGAAAAGCATGTCTGGAAGATAGTAATATTTTCCATTTGAGAGAAATCCAAGACTATGGACACAAAAACTGAAGTCCGTAGTGTCCTCCTTAATAGTATAAAGAGCAATTTAAGACTTGAAACAAGAGCACTTTAAGACTTGAAACAACCCCCAATTTAGACAGTCAGTCAAAAATTGCAAGTTTCCGGTGCAAAAACATGTCTACAAAATGTAACATGTGCAAAATTTGACCATTGCATATCACTCATAGTCCAAAAACACCAAGATGCTCTTTTGACGTTCAATATCTTCAAAGATGCATTATTCTTCACGTAATTCTTAAGTGAGTCCAAAAACACCAGCTAACAAGATGGACATAAAAAGTACACTTCTGAGATAGCTGAACTCTACAGTCAAACTTTTGACAACAGCGACCTTTACGACATGCTGGCAACCATGTTTGAATCAGTTTTTGTTCCATCATGATGACTTTTAATAGCCTTCTAACTGGAGACTAATGAAACTTGCTCTGACATTGGCACGAGCACATTCTGGGAGGCCTGTCTACGTCCACGTCATTGCTACTACGCGATGAGAATGCAATGACCCAAGCTTTGCGGGTTCTGTGGAAGTGGGGCTTGGCTGTTTCTGTCTATTTCTGGATTTTTCCAGGTTTAAAAAACCTTAATTTAGCTCTTTCAGCCTTATCATACATGTGGCTCTCTTTTGTTCTGGCGACCATCACATGAGAGAACGTACATGAGTTGAGCGGGCATGAGCCAAAAAGCTTTAATGGCTTATTCCAAACGAGGCTGAGTCTTTTCTACGCTCAGTTTCGTTGCGATTCGTTGCGAGCATGTGCTGCGTCATAATGCAACCCACGGGAGTGGCCTATCTGGTGGTCAGAACTCGGGCCCCATTTGACATTCAGTGGTACTCACGTTCGCTTAAATCTAAGGAAAAAGGAAACGAAAATAGGTGAAAATAAATAAATAAATAAGAGACGTCCACTTATAGGCTTGCTTGCCAAAGAAAAGATTGGGGCCACGAATTGACTAAAATGTCCTCGGACTTTAGAAAGATTAACACAGAAACTAGAACCTCATTCTGTCTCCCTCCTACCCTTTTGTCTCTGCCTCTGTTGCCGCTCGCTTCGCCACTGACATCTACAGAAGCCTAAGGCAAATCCTAGACATGTCAAAATAGGTACTCAATCATTTCTTAATTCATATTTGATGAATTTGATTGTTATATAAATTAATTATATTCAACAAATAATCATATATGAGTTTAGAATAATAAAATCCAAAATAATATGTATATTAAATGGGATCACAACTTATTTAGATCTAACCAATATTTGTGACTCTTCATTCTCTCTTGCTTGATAAGTGGGTTTAGAATGGCAAAGCCCCAAATAATATAAGTGTTAAATGGATCAACAATTTACTTCAACTTAACCTACTAATATAAGAAATGAATCAACAATTTACTTCAACTTAACCTACTTGAATGACTCTCTCTTCAGTCTCTCTCTCTCTCATCTTCATTGATCTCATGCTCACTTGCCCTCTACTCTCACCTTTGTTTGGGTATGAATTTTCCCATATTAGATTAAATGTGGAAGTATTTTAGTAATATGGGTAGGGTTTGGTATGGATTGGGTCGGGTATTGATCACTATATTTAATTGCATATGGGTTAATTTGGTTCGAAATGTTTTTGACCAATCAAACCTAACCTAATCTACCCATTTGATGGGTTTAGCAAATCTTAATGCACATGTGATGGTGCAGGGGTGAAGGCCACCACTTGCTTCCCCTAGGACCATTACCAATTGTGATTCAAATATGGAATTTGCACATCGCAGCATTTCCACTCGGTTAAATTCTTGAGAGGCTTACGACCAAAAAAAAAAAAAAAAAAAAAATCTTGAGAGGCTATATGAAAAGATTGTATTATCAAACCACCCACTTGGGTGGCGCTGCTGGTTCGCGCTCTCTTCCTCTCGCAAAAGGTCGAGAGTTCGAATCCCAGTTTTGTCATAGAGTGACTTAACTGGTTTCACGTGTGTAGTGGCTAGCATGTGTGGCCCCCAAGGTTTACAAATCTACTCTCGAGAATAGTTTGTTCTTGATATCAAAAAGTTACCAAATGGATTTATGTTCTCTTTTTTTTTTTTGGAAAATAAAAATAAAATTACACTGTTTAGTACATTACTAAATAGATTCTAAGATACAAACTTTGACTCGTAAGATAGATTTATGCAACTATAACAGAGTTTACATGAATATTTTAATGACCTTTTATATTATTCATGCTCTAGATAATCTTGATACCCATAAACCACAAAAATGACATTCTTTTGTGTACCATATAGTCATTCTACCTTATGTGTTATATCACAATGGTTCATTCATGATAAGGTGTGTCCAAGAGGCACCTATTACTTATGATAAGGTATGTTATAGAGAGGTACTCTTTGAAGGGATATGGGTGGTTATCTTTTAAGTGAAATATTTAAAAGATAACTTTTAGAGATAACTACCTAATGACAATTGAAAGAACGCTTAAGAAAAATAATGCTCTTCCTCCCTATAAAACACACAATAGGCTTCCATTGCTATTTTGAGAAACGCTTGACATTAATGATGTGAAATGGGAATACCTTCATCGAGATTGTATTCGAACCAACGTAAAGTCGTATCATTCATCGTTCGTTAGTGATTCAACATATGTTTTTGGGTAATTCGTTTGTCATGAATTGAAGTGGTCAATCATTTCTTCCTGACACTTTTATCAAACATTGGTATCAAAACTTGTGTTATGATCTCTACTTTGTTTTTCCATCAAACTTTTCCATTTGTTGTATAATATAGAGATCAAGGGGATAAACTTTATATTGTTTGCATGTTCATTGCTCAAAATATTTATAAATCCACGTCAACCAAAAGATGTCGTTTTGGCACCAATTTAGTGTTTCTGGTGAGCCACGTAGGCAAGAAAATTAATAAAAAAATGCCACATAGAATTTCCGACAAGGTTCTGATCACTTGGCACTGAAGTGATCCATTTTTTTTTAAAAGTAGCACTTAAGTGTACCATTTGTAAGTTATGGCATTTAAGTGTCCCTCCGTGCCAAGTTGTGGCACTCTCGCTGTACTTATGTCGAAGAAGCACATTGACATAAAGAATAATTTCATCAAGGATATAATATAATAGAAGAAAGCGATCATACTATACATTTCAATGAACATGATGGCTTCTGATCCATTCATGAAGGTTGTTCCTAGATATGCGTTCTTGACCCATAGGATGTCTCTAATGTTATGTTTAATGTGATATGTGATATTATTGAGGATTATTTGATTATGTTTACGTGAATATATATATTGTAATATTGAACATACGTTTTTTTAATGAATTGATGTTTCATCAGCAAATTCGAATCCATTATTAAACTAGTACAAGCATACATATATTGTTGAAAGATATGTTGGTAAGCAACGATTAGCTCACTCACATGAGCAATCACCTCAATTGCTATAGTTAGCAGGTTGAGATGAGACGGTATGTATTATAGATGCTAGAAAAGCAATTTAATACATAAAATTATTTTACGTCTCTTTCATTGGAATCAAGATGAGGTTTGTGATTTGTATGTAATAGGATTGAATATAATAGTCTCACAATCATATATGCTTGAAGGAAGTTGGATATGAGTATTTGGTTGGGAACTGCATAAAGTGAGCTGATATAACACTTGAACTAAACATGAGTTCATGACTTGTTTAGGCTAAGATCTATATAATAGATATGTTTAATAAATGACATACGTTCTTATAGAGAGAAATCTACTATAACGTATAATTCATACTACGTGTACATTATATGACCAATGAGGGAGATGAATAAAAGTTATCCCTATTTACTCATCGCATAAGTCCTAGAGGTCATTTATAATTTATCTCATATTGTGCCTTATGTTACTTCTGACCATGTTCTTAAAGTAAAAGATCAATATTGCTACTTTAGCATATTACTGGCGATCATGAATAAATATGGCTTCATGGAACGTGTCTAGGGAAGCAGTTGTTTTAAAATGAAGAGAGACATGAGCACGAAAGAAGGCTGTTACTATTTTATATCTATCACTTGTATTTATTGGTCAACTAATTATATCGCATTCTGTGATTTTGGATATAATTATAAATACATTGTGTTTTGAGAATAGTTAAGTATAACCTTTAGGGATAGGTATATTTGGATTAATGTAGCAAAATATGTCTCAAGTATTGTGAGATATCAATTATTTATTTATTTTTAAGATTGTAACCATTATGTCATCCCTAATAGGTGCATAATAAAAGCTCTCAAATGCAGGTGTACTCACTAGACGAACGGCTTTCTTGCCAGTAAAATTATTTCTAAAGTAGATGAATATTGAGTGTCTTATATCCTTGATAGAGCATTATTAAGTCCATTATGTCAGAGTGGGAGATGTTATTGTTATGATGGTTCGTCCATGATAGGGTGTGTACAAAAGGTACATATTGCTTATGATCGGGGGTGTTCAGGAGGGGTATGAGTGGTTATTTTTTAAGAGAAGTATATTAAATATACTTCTAAAGATAACTACCTGATGACAATTGAAAGAACGTTTCAGAAAAAGAACACTCTTCCTCCCTCTTTCACTCCATCAAAGAGTAAAACATACAAAACGCTTTCGTTGCTATTTTGAGAAACGATCGATATTAACATGGTGGAACAAGAATACCTTTCTCGTGATTATATTTGGATTAACGTGAAATCATATCATCCATTGTTCATTGATGATATAACATATGTTCCTGTATAATTCGTTTATTGTACATGGAAGAGGTTAGTTGTTTTTTTTCGGACACTTTCATCCAACATTATATTTTGTCATATATGATTCGCTTTCATTAAATTTTTGAGAGCATGTGGTGTTCTTTCGGACCATGCTTAAACCAATATGATAAGTTGATCAAAGCACGGGCAAGAGACTGCTTGTCTTGTAAGTGTATCAGCAGTCAAAAGTGATGCATGAAGTAGTTCAATGACATCTTCTGAACAATCAATTACATTACGACATGATAATATATATAATCAATTGAATCTATCAATAGCATAATTTAACTTCATGTTATGATTGTAATTTTTTTTTGGTTAATTAGTTAATAACAAGATATCCCTTGGCTAATAATTTCACTCGCATTCAACTCTTTGTTCTTTTTTTTTTTTTGGGAATTTTGATGAATGAATTATCCCTATGAACAAAAAATAAATGAGTCTGGCTTATAGTCAATGATGCTCGGTAAAACAAATCTTGGACCACTAGAAACAAACCCGTGAAGTTTCGATAAAAGAACTAAAAGGACATTCTTTCACTTCTCCATTCGAATGTTCCATTCCAGAAGCCATGTGAGTAGTTTGTGTTGAGACATTGCCCCGGCATCCCTCCACGGCAACAAAGGCAGACTCAAAAAATGTTTGCATGAAAAAAAAAGAAAAAGAAATGTTTAAAGGGTCTGAAATGTGGTGCTAAATCGTTTCAAAAGCGATAAATGTAAAAAAAAAAAAAAAGGAAACCATTGGTACAATGGTTGACGCTTATCAAGACATCAGTAGAGGCCCTAGCGAGGTAGAAGATTCTTGTCCATATGACCATTTTCAAAATAAGAGATGTGCAACCAGATCAGGTTTACATGGGAATCGAACTGGACCGGATCACTTGAAAAACAAGGTCGGGAACCTATTCCCGATTAAACCGGTCCAGGAACTGGTTCCAATTTTTGGGAACCGATTGAAACCAGCCTAGGAATTGGATCCAAGCAAAGACCCATCCAGAATCAGAGCTATTTTGGAACCGATTTTTACCCTGTTAAAAAAATAAGATTGTCTCTTTATGTAGTGTTTTTGAGTCTCTATCTTTGAAGAATTATTAAAAAAGAAAGCATTTCTCTTAATCAAGTTAATGGAGCATTGTCTTAGAAGAATTGTTAAAAAAACTGTTCTCATGCATTATTTTTTCTCTTTTAATGGTCCCACCTTCAACTATAGTAATAGTCATGGAATAGGTGCTATCATTTATTGTGGCACTAATTAAAACATTCTCAATCAAGTTCAAGAAATATATCCTCTTAAAAATAGTTTCGTCACATAAACATAAGCAGGCACATTAGATCATTTTAATAGTATTTGTGGAAATGAGACTAATATTAGACCTATATTTGTTGCTAATGTTTATGCAATGTCAATATTTTTGCTTTGTTTTATAATGCTAAGGGATTACATTGTTTTTTTTTGCAAATTAATGTAAAATTTGAAACTGTATAGAATATTGGACAGTTGCAAAATAGGTTTTAATGAAAATAAGGTAGACTTTGTTCATGGACCGGAAAAACATGGTTGGGTCCAAAATGGGTCTAATGAAAACAGGGTAGAGTACAGGGTTCAAAAAAAGGAGAATTTGTTATAATAGAGTTGGGTACAAAGTCTAAGTTTAGACCCTGTCTACCTTGGACCAGATTACCCCTAGATATGACATGCCAATAGCGGTAAGGCATTGAGGTAAACGAGCTTCCGTTCAATAGGATCACTTGGTATCCAACAACCTTTGGATAATTGCAAATTGGGTGGCTAAGGTACAATAGCTTTGTCAACGTTGCTGGGGCCGTTCGAGACATTACCCATGCTTTGCCTTGGTTGCTTCCGCGCGGAAAAAAGACTGTCGTGATAATATTAGGACAAGTCCACATGTTTCTGTCTTTTAAACTCGACGAGCATTGAGAATTTTGGTTACTATATGACAACCCGCATGATTCAATGTGAACAGCATTATGGGGTCCGACTGCCTAACCCCACGAAGACTTGGTGCCACTTTGATGAGTAATTTGGTTTGTCTATCCTCCTTGCGAATTAATTCATCGAACTTTTCAAGTGCATAAGCACTAGATAATTTGTTATAGGGTGATAACTTCCTTCATCCCTAATTGGAAATTTTACTTTAACTATCTCTTTCATTAGCCAATTATAAGTTACCAACGTCATAATCATGCAACTTTAACTAAATATGATGTGGGTGATGTGTAAGTTTCTAATCCAGCAATCAACACTAGTAGTGATTAGATAAAATTTCTTTGAACTAATGATGTAGAAAAACATGACCCTTTATTATAGGCCTTCCATAACATTTAAGCCATGCTTAATTGGTAAATTGGATTACTTACCAAAACCAATTACATTAATTGTAATGTCCTCTGCCTCCATAATGATTTGGTCCAATTACCCTATTTGACCAGAACATCTCTTGTCTTTAAGAAATTTACAACAAAACCAAAGGAACCTCAACCACTTCTCCTTTAACCCACTCTCTATCCCTCCATCTCTCTTTACCATTGTACAGCTAACCTTCCTGCGAGCCATGCCATGGACAATTGCCGTAAGTCACACCTTGCAGTGGCTGCCCATCGCTGTGACGCCAGTCAATCTCTCCCTCCCACCCTCTCCCCCCTCCTTGAAAGAATGCAACGGGGGGCTCAGCAGGCCATGATAGTCAAGAGCACCACACTAAATGGTGGCCCCAACTTCAGGCAACCTTAGATCCAAGGTCGCTTGAGCCTGAGCATCTTAGGTTGCAACCTCGCATCCAAGGTTTCAACCAATGCACTCACTCGCATGTGGGCATGGAGAGAGAGAGGGGCATAATTAAAAGCAGAAAGGTGGGGAAGGGTACTTTTAGTTACTACAGACAACTAAAAATGATTCTGTGGAGCGCTAGTCTGCGGAATGTGATTACTTCGTATAAAATCCTAATCATGGATCATCATTAGTACAAAACTTGGCCTAAAATTTCGCATGTCGGTTATATTTTCAACATTTTTTGTTTCAATTAAATTTTCAATCTATACATTTGATTGAACGATTATAAGTTATAAATACCACCCACATGAAAACTTAAATAGAAATGAATATTCATATTGTAATGTACCAATTATAAGACTAATTGAAGGAAGTTTCCTCCGACCTGAGATGAAAGAAAACATGATGCTGTTCATAATTTTGTATTATTTATTATATGAAATGGTTCAGTTATTAAAAGAATTGCTAATTTATTTAGAGATCACGCCTCATCCCCTACGATTTAATACTCGAGATTGATTAATCACTTCAAATTTAACCATTAAAATCTACTACGCACTTCCTATTTCTCTTGGCTATTTGGTTCTATTGACCATACAACTACTGTCGCCCGCCCTTAAGTGCTAACTCTTTCCCTTGGGCAATGAACCAGACCCTACGTTTTCATGTAAAGCGGGCCCAGCAGCTTCATCTCCAACTTAAGGGGTCGGAAGTCCGCCTATGATAAATAAATTTGTTGAAGAATCTAAATGATTTTTAAGAAGATATTTTCCAGTAAATTATCTAAACATAAAATTGGGAATATTTTAGGAATTTGAAGTTTCACAAACTTATGAGCTGGGTCTTTGCAAAATTTTAAACCATAGTAAATATCGCTTTATGAATAACTTTTTAATTTTTCGCCATGGTTATCTACAACTTGCGTAAAATAAATGTCAGTAAAGTAATAATATAATGAACCTCCAATTTATGTATCCCCGGGACTACCAGTCAAATTATATGCAGATCATGAGCTTTAGCGCTCTCTCTCTCTCTCTCTCTCTCTCTCTCTCTCTATATATATATATATAATATCCTCATTGCCATGTTCATTACCTACATACTAAATCTAAGTCATGGTGAGTGTGCTAAATTATATTGTTTGCCTTAGTCGGGAAGTATTAAACCAATCATCCGAGCTTCACACTTTCAATGCCATTCTCTAGTCCACCAGACCAACTTGTTGACCGGAGCATACATGTCCACATCCACGGCGACAGAACATAGGGACATACTGTCGCCTGGTCGTCAACTTGTAGGACGTCTTTATGATTTCACACTAATTCCGTTCAAAACTTGACTTCATCTACAACAATTACCCACATAACACTATTCTCCATATGATTTATGGGATTACTTTTTTCTAGTGACCACGCTTCATGATAAAAGATTCTCAAAGCTTCTTTCAATGGGATTCTTTCTTTTTGGGATTGGCTCCAGTTAAAACTGACTCTGCCGATATAAGTTGTGCATAATTAAGGGCTGAGATTGTCGAATGTGAAAGTGTGCCATTCGTGAATGGCAGGTTGTGGTAGAACGTTTTCCACCATTAGGATTCGTGAATGGCAGGTTGTGGTAGAACGTTTTCCACCATTAGGATTCGTGAATGTCAATGTGTGGTTTCCTTATCAGGAGGTCCCCACCATGTCACCTGGAATAAGGTGGCCGACATTGCTGTCATCGGCCTCAAGACTATGAGAACATGCCACTGCAAGTGATGTGAGTATCGTGTTCTTATGTGGTGATGGTGTGTACCCGAAACGCCAAAGCCATTGAATGATGTGGGCTCCACATAATTCATCTGCTAGCTAAAATGAATTGGATGCACGTGCATTGTCATCTTGACATTAGATAAGATTGTGCAGACTTAGTTTACGGTTAAACATAACCAACCACTGTGCAAAAACTATACGGAACTTGTGCTCTTTAGTGGGTCACATAGATATGTGTAGTGTGATTGATTTGATATTATAGACTGAGTTTATGCAATTTTCATTCCCAAGCGAAGGAGAGAAAATGTAACAAAGTGGCCCTTTGCTTGATAGGTGTCGTTAATTGTGCTTTGAAAATGTTGATACTTCTATTTCAGGTGTCACTTTTTTTTAAAATAAATATTTTAATCCTTTAAACGCTTTGAAATTTACTTTCCTATTGGCGGTCTTAATATAGTACTTCTTCTGAACAAGACTATTAACAATCATGTTCTAAAAGTGTTATAATAGAGCCTAGAATGAAATTCAGATTAATGGTCATTATAATAAGTTAAAAAGTACATATATACTCTAAAATTAAAAAAAAATGCACAATCAATCTTAAACTTATTATAAGGAAACTAATAGAGTCCTAGACCTTTTAATTGAGCAAATGTAGGCCCATTTGATTCGACTTTACGAAGGAGCTTTGGGACTCTAAAGGCCCTTGGCCAAATGTAAGCCCATTTGATTCAATTTTTCAAAGAACCTTAGCCAAATGCAATTGTATTTCCAAAGGGTTTTAAGGGCCTTTAGTCCAAGGTAAATTCGAAACTTCTTTGGAAAATTGCACATTCAAAATGCAAGTTGGTTACTGTTCACGTGGACTGTTCATCTTCTTTGGAGAAGCAAACAAAGGCCGACAACCGTCGACCAAGGGGTTGCCCATGTCGGCAATTGCCGCCTAAGGGGTTGCCTGACCCTTACAACCACCACCCAAGGGAGGTGACTACCACCTAAAGTCGCACAACCTCAAGCGAGGTAGCTTGGGTCCCGTGACGAGGTATGACGACCTCTAGGTTCACGCGACCTAAGTGTCCACTACCTAAGGTCGTCGAACCTTAGGCGACACTTTGGGTCATGCAACTCAAGCCGCCTCGCTTGAGGTCTCTATTCGGCAACCAAATCTAGCTATTGGTGACTAAATAAAAAGATATTTAAAATTTATTTTTTAAATAAAAAATTTACCAAAAGTCCTTTGCAAGATGTAGGTTTTACCAAATAGCATTTAAGCCAAAGTTGTTTCACAATGCAATTTTAAATTACAATTTACCAAACACTATTTGTATTTCAGAAAACCCATTTAACTCAAAGATATTTGCATTTTCCCAATGACATTTGCTCAGAGTCGAACCCAACGGGGCCACAGTCTTGCACTTTGAGGGAAAGCACAATCAAATTCTCTTGGCCAAGTCTCGCTTAATTTATTTGACATGATTGTCCAGTTATCGTTGGTCGTCTATCTGTAAATCGTAACGTGTAATATTTCCAACAAAATGACATTTCCAACAATGTTACGGCTCTTTTACTTAGATAAATTGGGTCATTTCTTGTTCTTGCGTAATACATAGAAATTAGCCTCAAAATTCCCAAATCTCCAAATCAATCCCTCATGCTCAAACTTTAATTCCCCTAAGAAACCCCCAAAATCTAGTCTTAGCAGCAAAGTTTGGAGAGAAGTTGAAGAAGACATGGACTCTACGATAGGAACGACAAACAGTTGTTGTGTTAGGTTTATAATGAAGTGAATTGAGTCCATTGACTTCAATTAGTGACAAAAAAGATGATAAAGATAGAATTAATCAAAGGTATAACTCTAATTATGGTCCATCCAAGAGTATGTTGTCTTTTTACAACATATTTGATTTGTTCATGTCAATTTTTTTCACTTGGGTCCCTCAATAAAAAATTTCATATTTCCTTGTCGTGTAGGGTCAAGATGAATGACAAATCAACATTGATATGGATTTTCAATAGTGGAAATCTGTCTCTCACCCAATGCTTGACCATGTGGAAGGAAGATGAGCTCAATATAGGTAGATATATCTTCAATGATCCATCGAAGCATTGTGAGAGACATTGAGAATGACATAAATTTTAAACTCAAAAAATGTTTGTTTTAAGGTACTTGAAAAGTCTCTAGATGAATGATCAAGATACATATTTGATGATGGTAGTTATTTTCATTATTTGTACTACTGATTAATAGAATTGTATGGAGAAGACTTAGAAGATTAGGAAGTTGAGGGTATTGTAGTTGAGGAAGGTGTTGAGGATGAACAATATGAGTATGTCATGATTATGGATGGATTAGTGGATTAGGTAGATGACATTGAAGGGAATAGTGTGTTAATGGACGCTAAAGTGGTAATTGTTCATGCTGATTTAGATAATGACGCACTAATTTAGCACGAGGGTGGTTTAGATATTAATGATTTAGTTAATGAGCATTAGGAGATGATAGATGAGGTTAGCTTGGAAGGTGCTCAAGTTATAGCAAATGATTTGGATTTAGGGATAAGTAATGTGAAAGTTGAGTCAGAAACGAAAGACATTGAGTTGTTATTTGATGCAAGATTCATGAGTAATGATGGTGATAACAAGTAGCTTGTAGAAATAAATAAGAAGATCAAAAGGTTATACAAGACAACCACACAAGATAGGATTGCAAGGGAATACTAGTGTTGATGCTTAAGTAGTTTCCAAACAAAATACTATGAAACAAATGGACATGACTGTTCTAGGAGAAAATCATGTTACAAGAATGAAAAGCATGCTTACAAGGGATGATCCTAATACTGTAGTCCAAGTGTTTATTATCCCTCTAGTGTTTGATAATAAAAGGCAATTCAAAGATGCTATTACAAATCATTTAGTGGCTAGGTATAAGAGATCAAATAAAGAATGAAAGGAACTTTGTTAGAGCAAAATGTGACAATGAAAATTGTCATTGGAGGATTTATGAAGGTATATATGCTGAGATTTGATCATTTCATACGAAGACTTATTAGGAAGGATATACTTGTAGCATTAGCTTTATTATCAAGAGGGCCGTAGGTTCTTAATTGGCAAATCATTATTTTAATACTGTTAGAGCAATGTCAAATATCCAGTTGTTAGAGACCTCATCATGGATTAGTAGTATCGGTAAGTGTAGGAGGTTAAACCGATAGCCTTTAAAATTTTGATAGGCAACTATAGGAACATATATGCAAAGATGTGGATTATGCAAAGGTATTTAGGAAGAGAAATCTTGGGAGTATAGCTATATTGGATGTTCGAAAGCTTTTGCCACTTTCTAAGTCATTGCTTGACAAAATTGTAACTCTATTTCAATGCATGTAAGAAAAGCTCCTTGCTAAATGTAAGAAAGTTGTGAGGCTAGATGGTTGTTTCTTAAAGGAAATTTGTATGGTAGAGACCTTGTGTGCCGTCGAAAGGATACACGTGATTAGATGTTTCCAGTAACTTAGGTTGTCGTCAAAGGTGAGAGTAAATATACATAGGATTAGTTCTTGATGTGTTCAATGAGAGACATCCGCATTCTAGGCACACAAACAATTTTGGGTCAAAATAATTGATAAGCATATCTATTTTTATTTACTTTTATACTTTTTAAATGATCTAATAACTTCTTTTGGTTTTGACGAGAACTAATACCATTTAAGTTGAGTTGCTACCTCAAGCCAAGCGTCAATACATCCACACCAATTAGGGCAAGAGATATAAGAGGTTAGAGCTACAAAACTATATTAGCAGTGTGCTCAAATAACTAATATGACAAAGTATGAGGAACACTCCAAAACTTTGAAGCATACCTAAAGCACCGGTACAAGTATATATATAATGTGACAAACAAAACTTATGTGAGGCAGAATATTTTATGCCAATTACATATTGAAATAAATGGATGTGCTAAGCGAAATGAAGATTTTGCTCAAAGAATAGTGAAAATGTTGGAATAAAATAGAGTTGCTACAAGTTTCAACTATTTAATATGAAATGGGTGATGTTGGATAAATAGAGGTCATGGAAAAAGACGAGAAACGTGGAGTAGATGTGTTTGAGAAAGGGTGTTTTTATAGGAGGCGGTGGCTTGCTGGCATCCATTATAACCATGCTAATTCTGTTGTATATCATAGGTAATAAAATTGATGATTATGTAGCAATTATTATAGAAAGAAAAAGTTCTTCACCACAAACAAAAATAAGACAAACAATTCAAAGAGAGACATTTTGGAAAAAGTTTGATAAGGAGAGATTTTGTTATATTATGATGGTTCGTCCATGATGAGATGTGTTTAAGAGGTACCATTTGCTCTAATGAGATGTGTGTCTAAGAAATGCCTTTTGAAAATGAGTGAGAGATTATCTTTTAAAAGGGGTTTGAATAGTTTATGGAGATAACCATCAAAGATGGTTAATAGAAAAATAGCAAGAACATTCTATAGAAAACAATGTTCTTCTCTCTCATTCTATACATAAAAAGGAATAACACACAAAAAGGCTTTCTTCATTACTTTGAGAAATGACCACCATTAATGCTATGAAATGAGAATACTTTCCTCATGATTGTATTCGGATCAATGTGAAGTCATATTGTCCATCATTCGTTGGTTGGTTCAACTTACATTCATAGGTAATTTGTTTGTTGCGCATCGAAGAGGTTAGTCGTTTCGTCTACCGACAATTCTTCCAACATTGGTATTAGAGCCTGTGTTATAATCTTTGCCTTATTTTTCAGTCAAATTTTCTCGCTTGCTACTTGATATAGGGATTTGTCTGGATGTTCATTGCTCATAAATTACAACATGAGTCATTGAAAACGAACTGAACGCGAATAATGGGTTTGGAGAATAAACAATTGCTTTGTTCTAGTCAATTCTCAGAATATTTTTCTTGAGAAAATCCATTTTGATCATACGAGGCAAAAGAACTCGTCGAGAAGATCAAAACGGTGGGTGGCATTCCACCAGAAGATACTACACGCGCCCTCATGTGGCTGCAAGGCGCAGCCTTGTTGGCATATGCATTTCACGCGCAGTGCGCAAAGAGGCGTAGGTACTTTAGCACCATGCGCACGAACCAATGCCTCATGCTGATGTCACATTAGCAACCCGACCTGATGACTTCATCAACCCAACTTGGTCAACAACTCAACCCGACCGTTGACCTGACCTAATGACCCGATTCGGTTGACTAGTCAACCAGTCAGACTGGTTTGCTAGTTGGATTGGTCTAGTTGGTTGAATTAGTATAGCAGCCTAGATTGGTCCATGGGCATATGCCATACACATCACAGACTTAAGCGGCTCATGTGGGCGCATGCTAGCTCCGATTGGAGCGTGATTGGTGTTGTTTTATTTGTATTCACGTCATCTACATTGTAATATAGTTATTTTTAGGCAAAAGTACAACCCAAGTGTCAAAACTTGACACGATAAGACACTTAAGTGCCAAAACTTACGAAAAGTACACTTGAGTGTCACTTTTTTTGAAAATTGAATCACTTAAGTGCCAACTCTAGTAAAGGCCATTGGAAATCTAACGTGGCTTATTTAATAATATAACTTGCTTACGTGGCTCACTAGAAGTTGACTTAGTAGAAACTCAGCCAAAATGACGTCATTTTTGTGCTAACGTGGCATTTACAAAATTTATTAATTAAATAATATTAAATAACTTTAAAAATATTTTATTATAAAATTGATTAATTTTTTTTTTTAAAAAAAAAAAAAGAGGAAGGGGAGGGCCTTCCTTTTTTTTTTTTTTTTTTAATTAAAATCTATTTTTAGATATTTTTCTAGTATGATTTGGACAATTTCTTCTTTTAAAAATTGCCCCGTGGATATTTTATTTTGAAAAAAATTGCTCTGTCAGCAAATAAAATTGCAGGAAAATGATACGTGACAGTTTGGCTGGATTTTTTTGCCGTTGGCACTTAACTAATCATTTTTGCTCTGATTTTGGCACTTAAGTATCCTTCCGTGCCAAGTATTGGCACTCTAGGGGTTCGCACGTCGTTATTTTTACATGTTTGAGGCTTTTAAAGGTATAAAAATGGGTACAAAACCCCAAATATCCCTATGGTTTTGGAAATACATAAGCTAGCCTACATGAAAATGACCGTATATAAGTGTTCTACAGAACTTGATTTGATTATAGCATATTCATGGATTAACGTGCTTGCAATTTCCTAGACCAATCTCAAACAATAGTTGGAGATCCTTAAATCTTTTTTCATTATGTCATGTATTCTACTTTTGATTATAGTTGTCACATGAATGTTTTGTATAGTGATTCACATTATGCTATGCCTTTTGATATTTAATAGAAAATGTGATAATTATATGAGGTCATGTAAATTTTTTTTTAGTGGAGTTTGTAGGTTGGTGGAATTCAAAATAGTTCTCACTCAAAACTTAAAATTTGTGTAAATTAAGCAAGTTATAATAGTAGAACAATCGAATATAGTGAACATTCGTTTTAGTGTCTTTTGTTGAATTATCATTAATTTAGTTTATTTTTACTACAAATTAGGGGTGTCAAAAACCGAACCGAAATATAAAACCGAACCGAATCGAACCGAAATTTTGTATGTTTTCGGTTCGGTTCGGTTTCGGTTCGGTTAACCGAAAAATAACCATTAATATTTTCGGTTCGATTCGGTTTTCGGTTCGGTTCGGTTAACCGAACCGAATTAGAATTCTTAATAAAAATTGAATAATCTCTCTTTTTTATCATCTCTTCTTTACTTAAATTCTAATAAACAAATTAAAAATAGGAAAATCGAAAAACCGTCCCGAACCGAACCGCATTTTCGGTTCGGTTCGTATTCGGTTCGGGACGGTTTCGGTTCGGTTCGGGACGGTCTCTTATCGGTTCGGTTCGGTTCGGTTTTTCCAAAAAACCGAACCGAACCGAACCGTTTACACCCCTACTACAAATCATATATCAGTGTTTATGTGGAAAATTGTGCTAGTATTAATTCTGCATTTATTATGTCAAAGTGTAGTGGCAATTGATTATAACTTGAACATTCAAGACTATTGCAGCTAACCTCAATAAGGGTGAAAAGCTAAACGGTGACAATTATGATATTTGACATTGAAAGGTTCAGTTTATTATTGAGAAGCAAGAGATTTTGGAAACCCTCAACCACATCTTAGATTAAGCTAAGCATGAAACTTCAGCTCAACACAAAAGAAATCAAGAAGTTTATCAAGCTTGGAAAAAGAAAAATAGCATTGCTTGCATCATGTTGCCGACCTGTATGCAAGATAATTTCATGTGTGAGATTAAACATTATGACAAAACTCAAGTAATCTGGGTTTTCTTAAATATAAGTTTGGAGGTACATTTTTTACAAAGTTAAGGAAACTCACCGTCGAGTTTGACACATATAAAAAATGCCCAAATCTAACAATGACACAGCATCTTTGGAAGACCTTAAACATAATATGTGAGCTGAAGTTGGCAGGTCACACTCTCACAAATGAACGGCAAGTTCATGCTATTATAAGGTCCATTTCTAACAGTTGAGTATATGAAAATCAATATGAGACACAACGAGAATATCGTCACTTTTGATGATATAGCTCGTTATTTGAAATTAGAGGATAAGTGCCTAGAGGCTGCAAGATCCTCTACCCATGTTTGTGTTGCTAAATTGGGTTCACAAAAAATTTCGGACTTCAAGTGCAAAAGAAACCATAAATTTAACAACAGAGGGAAGGAGACTAATCAAACACCTAAGAGAGCTAAGACCCTCCAATGTAAGAAGCGTGATAGAAAGAAGGACAAAACCAAGATGAAGTGCTATAATTATGATAAACTAGGTTGTTTCACTTGTGAATGCACTAAGCCGAAAAATGTATCACATTACTCTATTACTTTAAGTAATGTTTTTGTTTCTAGTACTGTAATGCTTGTTGACTCTTATCCTAAGTGAACTGTAGACTCAAGAGCAACAGGCTACGTAGCTAGAGACTGAAGAACATTTGTGAAGTATTGTCAGATACAACCTGGAGGAAGATGAATATATATTGAAAAAATATATGAATGTTAAATGAAATCATAACTTATTTAGACCTAGCCCACATCTATAATTCTCTTCAGTCTCTCTCACTCTATGAATAGGTTTAGGATTGTAAAATTTAAAATAATATGTGTGTTAAATGGGTCTATAACTTACCTACACTTATCCCATCTTAATTACTCTCTTTCACCCCCACTCTGTGCTCTCACTTTAATTTGGATGTGAGTAAATCTATTAAACGGGTGGATCGGGTCGAGTTTAGATCGGGTCATAAATGGTCCAACCCAAATTGATCAATTTAACCTTTTTGTGACCACCTATTATAATGCAAAAATTTTGACCCATACTTGGCTCGACCCATTTAACTAAACCAAACAAAGCTTATCTCTTTTTTTTTTTTTTTAAATGGTGTTACTAAAACACTTTCATACATGAAAAATCTAATAGGTAATTTTATAATTTTTTTAAAAAAGCCTTCATTTGTTTCTTAAATATTCTCCACTATGTATTTTTTTTAGGAAAATTACAATATTTTTTTTGTTTTTTCTTGGAATTTGAAAATAAATTAAAAAATATTTTTTGCTATTTGGTATAAAAATATCATTAAATTTTCCTTGTTCACTCCTTTTAATATTTTTATTTTTATTTTTTAAAAATCGAATTTATAATTATTTTTATTTTTTAAATCAAATTTTAATTCTTTTTCCTTTTCTTTTTTAAAAAAATATTATTTTTCTTTTTCTTCCTCTCCAACTAGCCATTGGCCATGACAACGGTCGATGAATAGCCACAGGCGAGCTCAAGTCTTGCTAGATTGGCAAGGCTTGAACCTTGCCAAACATTAGCGAGGCTAGCCTAGCCAGATCCGATGAGCTCGAGTTGGCCAACGTCGACAAGCTCGAGCTAAACCAATGCCGACAAGCTCGAGCTAAACCAATGCCGACAAGCTCGAGTCTCACCAATCGCTAGTGACCTCAAGCTCACCTAGGGCTAGCGAGTTCAAGCCTTGCCTAGCCAATCACTAGCCATCACCGTGCTAGCCACTACCTAAGGAAGGAGGAAGAAGAAAGACCAAAAAAAGGAAATATAAAAGATAATTATAATTTTGATTTTTATAACAAAAATATTTTTATAAAGTTAAAGAAGGAAAGAGAGAGTATATGGCTTGGATTGGAAATGGGTTTTAATTCCAATCCATTTAAGACCCATCTAATTTCAGCTTGCAATTTTTAAACCCATTTAACTAGTCTCTTCAAAATGTAAATAACTCATATATGACCCATTTATGATTTAACTAGGTCATATATGGGTTTAAGACCCATTTGGACACATCTAGATATGACTTTTTTTTTAAATTGGATTAAATATGGAAATGTTCTAGCAATATGGGTAGGGGTATGGATTGGATTGAATATGGGTTACTAAAATTATATTACATGAAAATGAGTTAAATTGGTCAATTTGGATCGAACCATTTCTGACTCAACTCAAATTCGACCTGATTCACCTGTTTAATGGGTCTAGCAAATCCTAATTCATATGTGATGGTGCAGGGGCGAAGGCCACCACTTGCTCCTCCTAGGACCATTATAGGCTGTAATTTAAATGTGGAATTTGCACATCGCAATTAAGCATTTAACCACTTGGTTAAATTCTCGAGAGGCTATACGAAAAGATTGTACAAACAATGTTCTTGGAGTAACCCTCCAATATAAGAAATTAGCCCACTTCCAAGTTCTAGTTCTAGAATGAATGGGTTCACCCAAATCCCAAGTAACATTTGCAATGTGGTCATGTGGCGTGTTATTATTGAGTCAGCTCGTTAAAATGTTAATAAGAGATCCCAGTAATAATAAGCAATCGTGATTTTTTATCACCCAATACTCTTACCAATTATATTAGAAGACTAGTCCTCAAAGAATATCAGTATATCTACAATGATTTTTTACTTTTAACTGGTTAGGTAATATCCTTTGCTTTCAAGTTTTAAAAAGTCATGAGTTGAAGAGACTGCGTGATGTAATCTTTTGGTAATGGTTTCAATTATTATAGCAAAGGATATTACCTAACAATCAACAGTTTCAAAGTTTAACAGGCATTAGTTGAAGAGACTCTTGCAATTGATGAGGTGATTGGCAAGCAATCAATTTTGATGTATTGTGGCTTTGAAGTGTGGATCGCCCAACATAAGAGTTTCAATGTTACAAGCACAATATAGCTACATTTCAACCGCTTCTATACCAAATAGGCTCAAAGACAGAAGTACTCTCACTTTTCCTACAAAGGCATTCAATTACGAAATAACATTAAGATACAAAATTTGACTAATAAAATTGATATATTCAAATCTAACAAAGTCTACTTGAATATTTAAACGACCATTTGTAATGTTCATACTTTAGCTTAATCTATCAAATTAGTTATGGTATTTTTTATTGGTTATATATTCTCCGAGTGTTGATTTCACACGGGATGTTCTAAACTCCAACCTTTTTTATCCCACTGATATGCTGGTTTTGCATTTAGCATTTAATATTGATGGGACTGGGATTAGATGAAGAGAAAGAGGCTTTCACTGGGCTGCTTTACCTTTTAATAAAATGGGCCTTGCATCCCTGCTGCAGGTTCCCATCTACGAACAGTTTGTTTTAAGGAAAACTAAGATTAAACTCAATATATGCTCTTACCGAAAAGGAAAAACTTAATACATACCACCCACTGTGGTGGCTCCGCTGGATAAGGCTCCCATGACCCTTTCGCTAAAAGGGTAGGGGTTCGAATCTTCGTGGAGGCGCTTGGTGACTTACTTTGTGCACGTGTGTGGTGGCTAGCACGTGTGCCCCCAGGGTTTACTCCCCCGGCTGCCGGCGGGGTGCGGGGTTCCCTGGGTCATCAAAAAAAAAAAAAAAAAAAAAAAAATTCGAGCCCTTTTGGGGATGTATGAACGTGAATTTCGTCAATGCATGTTGGTTAATCTCACTCGGAATCGATCACTCCCGAGATACTAAACTTGAAGGAAAAAGCTAATGAGGATAGAACTTGTATGACTAAAGAACTTGACTTGTAAAATGACTTAACCGTGAGACTTGCGTAAGAGCAATCATATGGTTATACAAGCCGGTTTCAAGGATGACTAGAAGTCAATTTGCAGGCAAGGTATAATAGGATGACGGGTGAATCCATTTAGTGTTATCAAAACCGCGGACGACCCTATGTCAATTTTTGATAATTGTGTACTTTGAAATAAGAATCAATCCTTCGCAATTTCATATTAATCAAGGATGTCCATGTGTCAAGAAAAGTTGAACGTGGTTTGATACTAAGTCAAGCACAAGTTGGTTATGTGTAAATCCTTAGAGCTGCCTATTAGTCCGAGATGTACTAAAATGACATTCGAGCGAAATTGACAATGCATGAAAATCCAATATTGGACGATAGATTTTCAAGAACATCTAGGATGAACTTTTGGACAATGTTTCTTTGACCTTCGATTTTGCCGGTGAGCCCGAATTGTTGGAAAAAGAATTAACAGACCAAGGAATTGAGCCCACGAGGAAGTGGGTCTCATGCCCAAGGAGGGATGGCCACCATGGTGGGCCCAAAGCAGCAAGTGAGCCCATTGGACCCAACTAACCCATTGACCCTTCTCAGCCCATTGCCAAGTCTTGAACCATTTTGAGCACAACTAATTCTAGAGCCCATTTATATTCATTTCAAAGCTCGTTTATTAGGCCTGTTCATCATCTCAGCCCAAGGACAAAGTGGCAATTGTGCAAAGGTGGAAAATATCATTTTGCCCCTCTAGATATTATTGGGAAAGAGACAAAAGAAGAGAGAGAAGATGAGGTCATTGCATGGGAAAGAGGCAAGCATTGATGGGCCTTAATGAGAGTAGACCACCCTCACTTCCATTTCTCTCCTCCCTATCTCTCTCCTCCCCATTTCAGTTGCCCACCCCCTTGCTTCTTCTTCTCCTTTTCCTCTTCTTCTTCATTTCCTTCCTTCCCTACGTTTTTCATTGTTGGTTCGGCTTTATCACTGTCGGAGCCACTTGCACCAGGAGCTTCAGTCCGTGCCCCCTATCGTTATCATTCACCGTTCCAAGTTGCCGATTAGCCCGCCAGTTGGCCAAAAACTACTACTCCCTTGTTCACATATTTCCAGTTGCTGCATCGCTTGGAAAAGCTCCTCCGCCCCTATTTTGACCTTGCCACCACCTAGACCAGCCACCAGTTTATCCCTTTAGACCACTTGAAGCTGTTGGTTGCCGGCCAATAGGTTGTCGGAGGACCGGTCGGTCCGGCCAGCAACCTCCCTCCTAGACAGTTCAATTTCAGCTTTGCAAAAAGAGATAGACTTGGTTGCTATTATTTTTGTCCTAGGACAACCTTGGATCATCGTAGTTGAGGTTCTTGTGCATAGCCTCCGCCGTCCCCGCCATGCCCGTGTCTCCGACCACTTAACAGGTGAGTTTTCATCCTAATCCGTTAATTAGTGCATAAACTTGCTTATGGTTGGTTTAGTTAGAGTTAATCTTAGTTTAATGTTGGTTTAGTTAGGGTTAATCTTAGTAATGGATTAATTAAGGTGTATTAGAGCTAAGATAAGTGGTTAGTTAGATGATTAGGATTAGTTTAAATTAATCTTGCTTAATGCTTATTAAATGGGGTTTGTTGGCTTAATCTTAGATTAAGGGGGTTAATTTTGTTTAGTCTTAATTGATTTATTTTTTTAATTTACTTATTGTTTTATTGAATTCTGAATTTAATTTATTAGTTATTAAATTCTGGAATTTCACTGTTCATGTGATACTGTTCACACGCTCTATTCATACAAAAGTGAAATTTGGTCTAAATGCACATGCTTTGATCATATGGTATGCATTGATAGTGTAAATACATGGACATTTGCATGAATTGTGTGGGGTTATAAAAAGGGAAATATGCTTTGTCCGTGAAACATGCGAATTGACTCATTTTCTAGAGATGAAATTGGGACTGCATATGTTCACTAGACTGCTTCTGCAAGCACGTATCATGTATGCATTGGCTAATGTTCAAGATAAAAATGAGCTATGGTGGTATACATGCACGATCACTAAATTGAACCCGTCACTCCGACAGGAGTTCGGGGGTGTGATAGTCTGACTTGTCAGAATCCTGGTAGGAGTCCAGATGTGGAGTTGCGATAAAGGCTGGACCCATGCTCCTTCGGGAGTCTTAGGAGAGAACCCTCGACGTCACCGCGCCTCATCGGAGAGGGCGATGCCTAGCTATGCCAATAGACACCGGCAGGAGTTCAGTTGTTGCCTTGAGAAGCGTTAATAATTGGAATACGTGTGGGTGCAAGAACACATGAGAAACATGGCATCATTGATTCCGATTATGCACTTGCTGGTTGCATTACTTATGGCATGCTTAAATTGATAACGTGTAGGGTGTAGCAATGGCCAGGTGAGATCGCCTACAATCTCCCTTCACATGATCGCTAGTTCACTTAGTAGTAGCTTCCATATTTGCGAGGGTTGAAAATGGATTTCAGCCAATATGAACATGTAATTGATCGAATGCATTACTTGATTGTAGTATGCATTGGTGGTATTGTATTTGCGTATATCGTGCAGCGTATGGCACAACCGGGTGAGGTTGAATGTGAACTGGCTGTTTGCTTGTTTGTTGGCCCTGGATATGTGGGTTAGTCGTGCCTTGGCTATAGTATATGTATTATTGCTGTTGGTTTGCTTAAGGGATGGTTCTGGAGAGATACCCTAAGTTGAGTTGGTATTCTAACTGGGGCTTAGGGCAATGATTCGCAAAGATTATATCTCATTATTGTATTAACCATTTCAAGTCCTTATAATGGCGCACCCTTCGGTGCAGTTTGAGGTCTCCAAGGATTAGGAGGCCATCGTGACGCACCACCACTTCCCGGGCCGAGTGCATTTATATGAAAAGTACGTCGCCACCATCTAGGTGAATGAGGGACTGGGGCAATGGATCCCCCATCGATTCCTAGCGTGGTACATCAGAGAGGACGATCTCCTAATTGGTCCTCTAAGTGGTTTTGATAGGCCGCTCGGTAGGGGCCCCTAAGATGCCGATTGGGATTCTATGGAGCTAGACCCTCTTGATGGCATAGTGGTGAATCCTACTCCCGCTCCACCTATAGTTGACCCGAACGCCTCCGTCTACGACTCGATGAAGCCTAAGTCCAATGGGTCTCTGAACTTTGGTAGTCCTTAATGGATGTATCGAACCCAAAGGTTCTTTTTGGAAAGAGTGGATTGACCTAGCCTTGGTCTCTTTTTGTCTGGCTTAGAGAAATGAACCGACCCACTGGTGGGCTTATAAATCGAAAATGGTCCTTTGTTGGTTAATCCCGTAAATAAATAAATGAGTAGTTTGTTGTTATTCTGCTGTTCATCCCTCTATCCCTTTTTGATTGTTTGATTGTTTGATTAATTAAGGGATAGTTCGTTTTCCACTTGCGCATAATGAAAGAATAAAATGAGTGGTCAGTGACGTGTTCTGGAACGTTGCATTCTAATGACCAAGGGAAGGGGTTGTCACGCGCTCGAGGTTTGGGACGTGACATCAATCCATCGATTATGTTGCCAAGTATAGTAAAAGTATAAATGAGTATGATATAATCTTATTCATATTTAATCCTTGAGTTAGAAAAAAATATTGGGTTAAGCAATTTATTTCGACCTAATCACGTAAAGAAAACTCAATCTAACAAACAGATAATCTTGATACAACAAACCACCAAAAAAATTTATTATGTGTACCATATAGTCATTCTACCTAATGTTTCATCATATGAGAATCGCTTTCAGCAAATTTATGAGAGCATGTGGTGTCCTGAACCATACTTAAACCAACATGAGAAGTTGATCAAAGCATGGTCAGGAGAATCGCTGTCTTTTGAGTGTATTAGTAGTCAAAAGTGATGCATGGAGCCATTCAACAGCTAACATCTTACGAACAATCGATTGCATTGCCAACGTGTATATATAATCAGTTTAATCTGTCAAGAGCATAATTCAACTTCATGTTATAAATGTATGTTTTTGTTGGTTGATTAATTAACAACAGGGTATTCCTTGGCTAATAATCTCACTCCCCACTCAACTCTCTTTTTTGGGAATTTTGATGAATGAATTATCCCCGTGAACAAAAATTAAATGAGTCTGGCTTATGAGATTCTAGCCAATGATGCTTAGTACCGACTAAAACAAATCTTGGAACACTAGAAACAAACCCATGAACTTTTTATAAAAGAATTAAAAAGATGTTCTTTCACTTCCCCATTCGAATGTTTGCATTCCAGGAGCCATGTGAATAGCTTGAGTTGAGACATTGCCCCGGCATCCCTCTACAGAAACAAAGGCTGACACAAAAAATCTTGCCTGGAAAAAAACAAAGAAATGCCTAAAGGGTCTGAAATGTGGCCCTAAATCGTTTCAGAAGTGATGAAAGAAAAAATGGAAAAGAAAAAAGGAAACAAAGATTGCTCGGCGGGGTTCATGCACCAGTATGTCAGTTCCAAACTGTTGCTAACTTTTCCACGCTGATCGCACCCAAGCCAACAATTTGAGGATGTCGATCAAGCAAGCAATTCAAAAATAACAACAGATAAGGAAGGATCACGCATTTATCTAACAACTTAAACTTTTAGACTAGTTGGCAGTTGGCAGTTGTCAGATTTTCTATTTCATTAGTATAATGATCGATCTTTATTGAGACATTGGTTGAGGCACCGGGCAAGATAGAGGATCTTTGTCCGTCTGACCATTTCCAAATCAACAAACACGCAAAACAGATATGACATGCCAGTTGCCGTAAGGCATTAAGGTAACTGAGCTTCCGTTCGACAACGAAATCTCGGTATCCAACTATCTTTGGATCATTGCGAGTTGGGCGGCTAAGGTACACCAGCATTGTCGGTATCGCTGGGGCCGTTCAAGACATTGCACATGCTTTATCTTGCTTGCTTCCACACGGAACGAAAGACAGTCATGATCATATTAGGACACGTCCACATGTTTCTGTCTTTTAAATTTGACGAGCATTGAGCATGCTAGATACTGTGTGACGACCCACACGATTGCATGTGAACAACATTATGGGGTCCGACTGCCCAGCCCCACTAAGATTTAGTGCCACTTTGATGAGTAATTCTGTTTTCTTTCTCCTCCTCGCTTATTTGCTATGACAAGAGAGTCCTCGTGAAGCAATACATCATACTTTTCGAGTGTGTAAGCTTCTCTCTTTGCCAGTGCAAAATGACTCTCCAGGGGATAATTGTCCTCGGTATCAAGTTAAATAATAAATTAGCAATAGATAATTTGTTATAGGGCGATAACTTCCTTTATCCCTAATTGGAAAATTTTACTCCAACTATATCTTTCATTAGGCAATTACAAGTTGTGAACATTTTAATTATGCAACTTTAACTAAATATGATGGTGAGTGGTGTGCATTATTCTAATCCAACAATCAAAACTAATAGTGATTAGAGAAAATTTCTTTGAACTAATGATGAAGGAAAACATGACCCTTTACTATAGGCCTCCATATTGATTTGTTCCACTTACCCTAATTGACCAAAACATCCCTTGTCTTTAAGAAATTTACAACGAAGCCAAAAGAACCCCAACCTCTTCTCCTTTAACCCTCCATCTCTCTCCACCATCGTACGGCTAACTTTCTGTGAGACATGCCACGCGTTAATCGCCGTAAGTCGCACCCTGCGACCCGTCACCCATCGGTGTGGCACCAATCTCTCTCTCTCTCTCTCTCTCTCTCTCTCTCTCTCTCTCTCCTTGAAAGAATGCAATAAGGAGTTCGGTCGGCCACGATAGTCTTGAACACCACACAGAATGGTGGCCCCAGCTTTAGGCAACCTTAGATCCAAGGTCGCTTGAGCCTGAAAACTTAACTATAAATGAATTATAAATTATAAATACCACTCACATGAAAACTTAACTATAAATGAATATTTATATTATAATTTACCAATTATAAGACTAATTGAAGGAAGTTTCCTCCAACCTGAAATGGAAGAAAACATGACATTGTTCATAATTTTGTATTATTTATTATATGAAACGGTTGAATTATTATAAAAATTGCTAAATTACTTCGAGATGATACCTCATCCCCCTACAATCAAATAAATGAGATTAATTAATCACTTTAAATTTAACCATCAAAAGCAACTACGCTCTTCCCATCTCTCTTGGCTATTTGGTTCTAGTGACTATACAACTACTGCCTCTTTATTTGTCGCCATGGTTATCCATAATCTTGCCTAAAATAAATGTCAGTAAACTAAGTATGTGTTCCTGGGACTACTAGTGTATATATCTCATTGCCGTGCTCGTTGGCTACATACCAAACCTAAGTCATGATGAGGGTGCAAAATTATGTTGTTTGCCTTAGTCGGGAAGTGTTAAACCAATCATCCGAGCTTCACACTTTCATGTCCATTCTCAGGTGGAGCAGACCAACTTGTCGACTGGGGCATACATGTCCACATTCTCGGCGACAGAACATAACAGCATAATGTCGACTGGTCGTCAACTTGTGGGACATCTTTTTACGCACTAATTCCGTTCAAAACTAGACTCCATCGACAACAATTACCGCAAAACACTATTTTCCACATGATGTATATGATTCCCCTTTCCAAGCTACCGCACTTGACAATAAAATATTCTCAAAGCTGCTTTCAATGGGATTCTTTCTTCTTGGGATTGGCTCCGGTTAAAACTGACTCTACCCATATAAGCTGTACATAATTAAGGGCTGATGCTCTCGAATCTGAAAGTGTGCCATTCGTGAATGGCAGGTTGTGGTAGAACGTTTTCCACCAGTAGGATTCGTGGATGTCAATGTGTGGTTTCCTTATCAGGAGGTCCCCACCATGTCACCTGGAATAAGGTGGCCGACATTGCTGTCATCGGCCTCAAGACTACGAGAACATGTCACTGCAAGTGATGTGAATATCGTGTTCTTATGTGATGTGGTGTGTACCCAAAACGCCAAAGCCGTTAAATCGTATGGGCTCCACATAATTTGACTGCTAACTGGGATGAATTGGATGCACATATTTTATCGTCTTAGCATGAGATGAGATTGTATAGACTTAGTTTATGATCAACTTAATCAACCACCGTGCAGAAACTGTATGAAACTTGTGCTCTTTAGTGGGCCACACAGAATTTTGTAGTGTCATATATATGTATTTTGCTTCCCAAGCCATAAAGGAAAATGTAAAGAGTTGCCTCGCATTTGTTAAGGGTCATTGATGATGTTTTGAACATGTTAATATCTATATTTAATCAGCGTTACACTCTAGAATACTTACAAAAAAAAAAGTACCGCTTATTATCAAGACCATTAGCAGTTATGCTTTAAAAATACTATTATAGAGGCTAGACCAAAAAACAGTACCGTTTGTTATCAAAACTCTATTAGTAGTCCAAAACGATAACATTTGTGCAGCTACCGCAATGTTGGTGAAAATTTATCTCAGAAAATTATTCTACGCATTTACAAGCTCAATTATAGCTATATCGTCTACAGAAACAAACGATCAAATAAAAAAATAAGGAAATAAATTATACACCATATTTATGTCCTTCCATCAGTATGACTATGTCCACAAGAAGAGCAAGACAGAATTTCACTATGGGTTAAGCGATACAATAGAGATTACAACTACACTTGAGTAATTCAAACACTCTAAAAGTTCCTAGCAAAACAATCTTTCAATTTCTAAAAGGAATTACACAAAGTTTTAACACAAATCAGTATAAACACTACTAGCTAGAAATAATGGAGATTCGTTAAAAATAATATTTTTGCTGCTAACAGGTGAATTTAATTATGGGCACCACAAATGATAGTCATGTTCACCCTATATATAGCTTAGGAACATGCACTTACTTATTCTTCCATCAAGCTTACGATCACTCACTCAAACATAATACGAACAACCAAATATTTTAATAATAGAATAATCAGCTACGTTACCTAACCACACTGCTTTGGGAGCCCAACATCCAATCACAATTGATAGAAATCTATTCATCAAGTAGCTATTCGTACTAAGTACATTGGCTAAGAATCTCCTAGCCATACTAGCACTAGAGTGCATTTTATGGGGCCGTCTCTAGTAATGTTATATTCATCAACTCAACAACCTATTATGGTTTATTGGCATTAGTGTAGTGTCTCATTACACCTTCCTTCACGTTATTGTCAATCCACACATGATAGATTGTTTTCACATACTCCTTTTCTATTCAAAGCACTTAAGCGACTAATTGTAACAATAACATCGAATCTATGCCTCAGCACAAACACCTAGGTCTTCCTCAAGTAGTTATCTACAATTGTTAGCATAAATTTAGAACTCTTTCTTGAAAGAAATTGTGACAACTTGTGAACATCTAAGTGAATCAACTCTACAATCTCCATGCTTTCTCTAGCAATCACACTAAGCTACACTTTCTATTATTGGCCTAGGTCACAACACCTTCTTACATTCAATTTCTCAACCGTATAACCACATATTAGATTTATTTCACTCAAAACCTTCAGTTTTCTCTTGATAATGTGCCACAAACGCATATGATGAAATTCAAACAGACGAATAGATACATCCGATGCCTCCATGGAGAAATCCATCACCGTCTCACCTTTAACCTTATATAGGCAACTGTGTTTGATTCCTCTCATTATTGCCAAGACATCTCACACAACCTTCAACCTTCAAACCACATCTTTTGAAGTATACCGACAATCAACTAAAACTAGGACACATAAGGAAATCAGGTTCTTCTTCGATTACAAAACATGCCTCACTCAAGTCAATGTCGTTAAGATACTATCATGTGTTTTGATTTTTACATCGTCAATATCCACAATATTGCACTCAACATTGTTCCCCAACTGTACTTTATTACTACCCCTGCATTGATAAGTAATAAACCAATTCATGTTTTGTGTAGCATGAAACGAACAACCAAAGTCCATAATTTATCCATCAAACAATGAATACTTAGTATCAATAGTATTTGAGCTATCAGACAATGAGTATAATAGAATTGAAGCATGTACATCATTTTCAAATTCAATATCAAATGAACCCACCCAATTTACTAACAACTACATTGAATTCATTGATACAATCAGCATTGGCACAACTTCGCCCATCTTTAAGTTCAAAGATGGCCCATCAAGTAAACTTTGTTGACCATAGAGAGATTCTTGCCCATGTTCAATGGGACATTTATCAAACCTATAGTGCTTTCTCCTTCATGATATTAAACATGACATTACAGCCGAATAAAACCCAACCCTTAACTTTACAACAATTTCCAATTAGTTTGCTTCATCGAGTCTAATTTCTCCCCACATATGGGCAGGTGCAAATTTCTTTGATATAGGTAATCCTCAATTTGCATATATTAGAAACCAAAATCATTTCCATAATAAAATCTATTGATTTTTACCTTTCCTTCATTTATCATAATCAATTTGCTTGAGCTAAGCCAAGTCCAACTCTTATACCAATTGTTGCAAAACAAGTAACCAAACAATGAAATATACTAATATGAATATAAATCATACACGAAACCTATGTAATTCAATCAATGTGACCTTCATCCACAAGGAAAGCAACCCATAATTCCACTATAAATCAAATGATATGACAAAGATCAACTACACTTGAGTAACTCAATACTCTCAATGTTTCTCACCTCCCAATTACACTCAAAACTCATATATTACTTAGCCTTCATAATTTCTAATGAAACAATCTCTCAACTTCATAAAAGAATTATATAAAATATTAACAAAAGATTTCAAGGCTTTTTTTTTGGCCAAGTTACAATCATATTGCTTAATTACAAATCTTGCTATATATGACATTATCGTAGAGATATTGTGTACTTCGATAGCGATTTCATCAAGTGGAAGTGGTTTCTCTCTTGACGGGCTAGCCTATTTTCTTTTCTATTTCCTTGTGAAGTGGGAACTTTCTATGGGCTATTTAAAGAGAATAAAGCCCAATGGTCTTTGAAAAAAAGCCTAACTTGAACTTCTGAAGAACTGGAGTCCACGACTTAATCAACCAAGTCATTCACACACAAGAACAATTGCTAGTACAATTATAATAGTAAGATCTCTCAATTTCTCTCTACCATTCAATGTGAGATTGGCAGTGTGTCTAAATTAGAGACTCCACATTCGTGAGGCTCAATTTGAAGAATGTTAGAACCTATGTTATGAGGAGATCGAACGTTCATGGTCCGGATCTAAAAAGCATAAAAACCAATATTACTAGAAGATATCAAATGTTCATGGTTAGGATTCCAAGGACATTAGAACCAGTGTTACCAGGAGATCAAACGTCAATAGTCAAAATTTGAAAAACGTCATAACCAACGCTACAAGGACATCAGACATTTGTGGTCAGAATTTAAAGAACATCATAACCAAACTTTTGAGCACAGTACAAGGTTAATGTGATTAGCCCCTCCATCACTTTTATGTGCTTTTATCAAAATGCACGAACAATATCAAGGAAATATGTGTATGGGCATTTTTACTTTCACTATGAATAGGCTTTGATTCTATTTTACCTATACATGTGCTCTTATTTTCGAAACAAAATCCCAACAACCTACACAAGGAAAGGTCCGTCCTTAACTAGTTCAATACCCTTGCAGGGTTTTGACTGGCCTCCACATAGTTAGTCCTTTGCGTTTGGGACCCTGGATCATTAACAAGAAAAAGAAAAAACACATGGCTACTCTTTCAATTTTCAATGTCTTCAAAGATGCTTTATTCTTCACGTAATTCTTAAAGTGAGTCCGAAGACACCTACTGTCAAGATGGACATACAAAGGGCACTTCCGAGACAGCTGAACTCCCACTTTAACAACATCGACCTTTACGACATGCCGGCAACCATGTTTGAATCAGTTTTTGTTGACTTTTAGCAGCCTTCTAACTGGGGACTAATGAAACTTCCTCTGGCATTGGCATAAGCACATTCTGGGAGGCCTGTCTACGTCCACGTTGGCGCTGCTACGCAATGAGAATGCAATGACCGGGCTTTGAGGGTTCTATGGAAGTGGGACTTGGCTATTTCGGATTATTTCTGGATCTTTCTTGGTTTAAAAGCCTTCTTTAGCTTGTTTAGTCTTAGCTCGTTTAGTTGTAGCTCGTTCAATCACATCATACAAGTGGCTCTCTCTTGTTCTGGTGACCATCACGTGAGAGAATGTAAATGAGTTGAGTGGACATAGTTGGAAATTTCTAATAATAGGCTTACATTAATTAATTGATTTTCTATTTTAAACAATCAAATTAATGGATATTCCAATATATGTTAAACCATAAGTAATATTATTGAATTGGGTTTTGGCATCTATTAATAACTGGCCTAATTGAGTAGCAAAGTATAGGTAATTGTGTTCAACCGAAGCCCATAATGGAAGGGGCCCAGTTGACACACTATTGATTAGAGTTTACTAAGTTCCCTCTCTAGCCTATAAAAAGGGTAGGTTATACTTATCAGTTGCTTAATCCCATTAAAAGCTGCTATACTGAAATAGGTCATAGAGATGAATATCTGGCATTCCAATAGATTGTTGATTATGGCTGGTTTGATCTATTTTTTTTCGAGTGAAGCTATGGCTCAAATAGTTACGTTTTTAATTCCATTGCATGGATTTGATTCATTCTTGATTTATTGATTATTTACGTTGAGAAATTCTACATGTAGTATCAAAGCAAGTCTTATATGATTGTAGAACCCAAAATTATTTTTTTATAAATAAATTTGAAATTTTTTTTCTTTTGAACCGAACGTCGTCACTATTTTTTCATGTGGATTTTTTTAATCGATTGATTCTGAAACCATAGGGTTTCTATTCTACATGTTGAGATCTTTCCAACCATATATAATTTGTATAGTTTCGTTCAGAATTGAGTGAGAATTTCGAATTTCAAATTTTAGGGTCTATAGAATTTTTAAATTACTTGCAACTGAATGACGTACATTATAAATTGTTGTATGAGTATTGTTATATATATGTTTTATAATATTTTGGTTGCATTAAGGTGAGTTTTTTGGCTTAATATTGAGAAAACCAAATTTCGGCCATGGGTATTAGATCCAAAATTTTTAAAGCTTGAATATAACCAATTTAGTTCATTTTGTTCTTCATTTAATTCACTCCAACAAATTCATATGATGTTAGAAGCAAAACCCATGAAAAAATCTCATCAAAAAATAAGCCATAGTAAGGTTTTCGGATTTTTAGGTCAAAACCGGGTCATGTGACCTATTTGTAGACCATGGGGCTCTGACTGGAGGTTGAAAAGACCTCTAGCCAAACCAAGCGGGCTTCTAGGCCTTCCTATTTTATTTTATTTTATTTTGGGCACAAGCCCAAATTTTGGGCTTTTGGATTCTGGAAGAAGCTAGACTTACGCCAAGCTTCTGGATTCTGGGTGTGAGCCCAGTCTTTGGGTTTTTAGAAGATGTTGGGCACAAGCCCAGCTTCCATGTTTCTGGTTCATGGGTGTGAGCCCAGAACCAGTCGACAACTCACTTGGCCCATAGCCAGAATTTTCTAGCTCGAGCCTGCTTGGCCTAATTTCAGCCACAAAAAAAATTAAAAATTACAAAAAAGGCAAAAAATTGTTGCTTGATGAATTTTGGACATTGATTAAATGGAATATTATTTATAAACTTTTGGAATTCCCTATTGATAAAAATTAGTATATACAATTACATGCCCAAATGGGGTTATTGTGTATATTAATTTGAAAATAGCATGAAGATAAATTCTCAATTTAAAAGATGTGGATGTATAATTGAAAAATATTTATTTTCCTAGAGGGAATAAATTTTTTGAAAATTATATGTAATTTCCATCTATATTGATATAATAGAGATGATTGATGAGGATATATGACTCAAAAGTTCTATCTTCATAGAGGGGATAAATTTTTAGAGTTATGTATAATTCCCCTCTATATTGAAATAATTGATATATATAATTTAAAGGTCTTGTTTGCACAAAGAGAATAATAAGCCATTAATGATTATATATAATTCTCCTTATCATCTCTATATATTGATATCATGGAGATATATAACTTAAATAATTTGTCTGCCCAAAGGAGATGGATTCTTGACAAGTATATGTAATTGTGGAAAATAATAGTGCATTATACATTATGTCCAAAGGGAAGTTTATAATATACTAATTATTTTTGTGGAATTGCTTATTGCCCATAATTGACTATAATGCATTTTATGTGACAAACAGTTACTTTTGCTGTAAATAACAATAATGTCACGGTTGAAATGTTAACTAAATCAAACTTCAGAGTTTGCTCTAGGAATTATGGATATGGACTTGGCTCTATGTGAGGATGAACCTTCTAAACCCAATGATCAAAGTACTGTAGATCAAAAGGCCCATTATGCTAGATGGGAAAAATCCAACCAACTAAGCCTCATTGCTATGAAGAGGTCTATTGCTGAGCATTTCATTAATGGTTTACCGGAAAATACAAATGCAAAACAGTTCCTTGAAGCAGTGGGAAAACGATATAAAGTCTCAGACAAAGTTGAAGCTAGAAATTTGCTGAATGAGTTAATGAATATGAGATATGATACTGCTATGGGTGTTAGAAAATTTATACTAAAGATAGTGCATATTCAATTCAAACTCAAGGCCCATAAAATTATTCTTTTTGAAGATTATATTATGCATCACGTCTTAAATGTTCTGCCAGCTAAATTTAGCCAAATTAAGATTACTTATAAAGCTTAGAATGAGATTTGGAGCATCAATGCCTTAATTACCAAATGTATGACTAAGGAGGAGAAGTATGAGTCCGTCCATTTAATTGCCAATGCCAAGTTGAGTTCCTCTAGAGAAAAATGGAAGCCTAAAGGGTCAAAAGAAAGGCAAAAACTTCAAGAAAAATGGGAATAATAGGAGAAATGGAGATATGGATTTTAAGTGTTTTCATGCAAGAAGCTGGGTCACAAGAGAGCTAATTGCTACAAGTTCAAAACTTAGCTAAAAGGAAGAAAAGAAAGTCACCAAAGTGAGTTGTTGGTTTGTTTTGAATCAAATTTAGTTAATGTTCCACTAGATTCTTAGAAGCTTGATCATGGCGCTTCTATTCATGTAACTACTACCTTACAGAGTCTTACAAATATAAGGAATCCAAGTCTAAGGGAGTCAAAGCTTAAAGTTGGAAATGATATCAGAGTTAATATGGAGCACATAGGCACAGTTGTTTTGAATTTAAACTCTAGTTTTCAGCTTATTTTGAATAATGTCTTTTGTGTTCCTAATTTTAAGAGAAACTTGATATCTCTTTCTTCACTTGACAAAGCTGGTTATTATCTTTATTTTGCAAATAAAAGAGTAGATTTGAGTTATGATTCTAAAATTATTGGGAATTGTGTTCTATGTGATGGATTATACCGATTATCCTTATCTCCCGATAGACCATATTGTTCCTTTAATGTCGAGAAAAATGTTGCTAAGAGATCCTTGATCAAAGAGAAATATTTAATGCTATGGCATAAGTGATTAGGGCATATATCTCCAAAGAAAAGGTAAAGCGACTCATCAAGGCTAATATTCCTTCTCTTGACTTAGATGATACTGAGACTTGTGTTGATTATATGAGGAGAAAATTGACTAAAATTAAGAAGAAATGCACTACTTGCAATCAAAATCTATTGAAGATAATTTATACGAATATTAGTGAGCCATACTCAACCACCTTGTGCGGAAATAAGTACTTCGTCACCTTCATTGATGATTTCTTCTGTTATTGTTATGTTCATCTAATTAAGGAGAAGGTTGATGCTCTTGACATATTCAAAGTGTTTCATACTGAAGTTGAGAAACAATTTGGAAAAAGTATTAAAATTGTTAGATCTGATCGTGGTGATGAATATTATAGGCGATATATTGAAACTAGACAACAAATTGGACAATTTGCTAAATATTTACAGGATTGTGGTATTGTCATTCAGCATACAATGCTTGGGAGCTCTTAACAGAATGGTGTAGCTAAATGGCACAATCGCACACTCATGGAAGTGAAACAAAGTATGATGGACAATTTTAATTTGTCCGAATACTTATGGAGTGATGCAATTAAAATAGCAGCTTATATATATTGAACCGTGTACCTAGTAAATCAGTGTTGAAAATACCTTTTAAATTGTGGATAGGGAAGAAACCAAGTTTGAATCACTTTCAAGTTTGAGGGTATTCTGCAAAGGTGAAAATTTATGATCCTTCTCAAGAAGATCGAACCCAGAACTACTAGATGTTACTTTATTAAATATCCTAACCATTCTAAAGGGTATAGGCTCTATTGTCCTACTCATGGCACTAAAATCATTGAGTTTCAAACTGCCAAATTCCCGGAGTTAGATGTTGCTGAAGAGAATTATTCTCAATCTTTCGAAAGGGAAGAACCAAACAAAACAATTTCTCTTCCATTGCCTATCTTGAATGATGATTCCATGCAAGAGCCTTGTAGAGTGAAAATTCGACAAGAAGCAGATACTGGAGATATGATAGTAAATCTTCCCATTACAAATGAAATTCCCCAAACGAATGATCCAACTCCAGAAATGTCCGTGCGAAGTTCATAGTAACAAAGAAGACCAACGCTTCTAAATGATATCATGTCTATCTTAGAGAAGCTAATTTTGACATTGGACATATAGTTGATCCGGCAACCTTCAAAAAAGCTCTTAATAGTGATTAGGCAAATGAATGGTTAGGAGCGATGAAGGACGAGATGATTTTCATGTCAAATAATCAAGCATGGGAACTTGTTGATTTACTTGATAGACATAAATTGATTGGCTGCAAACGAGTATTCAAAATTAAGAAAAACAATAAGGCAACATAGGGAGATTCAAGGCAAGGTTAGTCGCAAAGGGGTACACACACAGAGAAAGTATTGATTATACTAAAACTTTTTCTCCAATTTCTACCAAAGACTCATTTCAGATAATCATGGCATTGTTGGCTCAATTTAACTTAGAGTTTCACAAATTGGATGTCAAAACAGCTTTTTCTAAATAGAGATCTGGATGAAGAAGTATACATGCAATAACGTGAAGGGTTTAAAGAAGCCGAAAAAGAGCATATGGTATGCAAACTTCAGAGGTCTATCTATGGTCTCAAAAAAACATCACGCCAGTGGTATTTGAAATTTGACAAAGTTGTGAAATCATTTGATTTTGAAGAAAACAAGTTTGATCAATGCATCTACATGAAAGTAAAGGGGAGTAAATATATTTTCTTAGTACTTTATATGGATAACATTTTGCTTGCTAGTAGAGATGTTGATCTATTAAATGACATAAAAAAATTTTTTATTTGCAAAGTTTGATATCAAAGATCTTGGGAAGCCTCTTTTGTTCTAGGCATTGAGATTCATCTTGACAGATCTAAGAGAATTATGGGGTTTTATCTCAGAAAAATTACATAGATCGTGTTCTAAAAAGATTCAATATGCAAAACTGCAAGATTAGTGAAACTCCTGTTGTGAAAAAAGATAAATTGAGCATAGAACAATGTCCCAAAAATGATGTTGAAAATGAAGCACTGAAAAATGTTCCATATGCTAGTGCAATTAGCAGTCTTATGTATGCATAAGTATGTACCAAACCCGGTATTGCTTTTGCTATGAATACTCTTGGGAGATATTTGTTGAATCCAGGTCACAAACATTGGATTGAAGCCAAGAAAGTGATGAGAAATCTACAATGAACAAAAGATTTCATGCTTGTATATAACAGATTAGATGATCTAAAAGTGATTAGATATTCATATGCTAATTTCGTTGTCTGTTTAGATGATAAGGAATCAGCTTCTGGATATATTTTTATGATAGCTAGAGGTGTTGTTTCTTGGAAGAGCACAAAGCAATTCTTAGTTACAAACTATACAATGCATGCTAAGTTTGTGGCGTGTTATAGTGCGTCAACTCAAGCTATTTAGCTTGGAATTTGATCTCGGAATTGCGAGTTGTGGACTCTATTACTAGACCTATGGTGATCTACTATGACAACACTGCAACTATGTTTTATTCCGAGAATGACAAGATCAGCAATGTGTTCAAACACATGGAGATCAAATATTATACTGTTAAGGACTTGATCAAAAAGGAAGACATTGTGATTAAGAATATTAGAATTAAATCCATGTTGGCCAATCCTTTAACGAAAGGTTTACGACCCATTTTGTTTAAAGAGCATGTAAAGAATATGAATGTTTTAGAGTTTTTTGATCTCTTTTGTTAGTGGGAGTTATATAGTTTGTATTTCTATATATTATAGTTATATGCAAACTGATAATGTTTTTATGATGTCTATTAAAGCATTTACTTCTAATGATCATTATTGTTATCATTTCTCCTATCGATTGAGAAATAGAAATATAAAATAGTATATTTAAACAAATTTTAGTTTAAAGACAATTGGTGTCACTAATTATGACATCTCATGTTGTTTAGAAATCACACAGAGGCAACTTTATGTTGTTTAGAAATTGCACTAATATAGTTTTATGTTGTTGAGAAATTGCATTGAGGACCAATAAGAAATAGTGTATAATTTTTTATCACATGTTGGCACTATTTCTTATTACACTATTGGGCCCATGATCTATGAAAATATAATGCTTATTATATGTGATTATGAAAGATCATGTGTTGTGGTATTATCTTAACACATTGATTGCCATAGTCTTATACTAAGGTTATATAAGATTATATTGGCTTTGAGATGCTGTTATTAGAATATTATTTTTCAAAACTATGGTCACATAAAACAAATTTTAAGCTATTAATCTGAGAGTGTCATTTTCAAAATAAAATCATTTTCAAAAATAAAAATAAATTAATTAATGTAGCCCAAGTGGGAAAATGTTAGAAATTTCCTATAATGGGCTTACATTAATTAATTCATTTTCTATTTTAAATAATCAGATTAATGGATATTATAATATATGTTAAACCCTAAGTGATCTTATTGAATTGAGTTTTGGCATCTATTAATAATAGGCCTAATTAAGCAGCAAAGTGTAGGTAATTGTGTTTAACTGAAACTCGTAATGGAATGGGCTCACTTGACACACTATTGATTAAGGTTTGATAAGTCCCCTCTCTAGCCTATAACATGGTAGGTTATACCTATCAATCACTTAATCTCATTAAAAGTTGTTTTACTAAAATAGGTCATAGGAGAAAGATTTGGTATTCCAATAGATCGCTGATTATCGTCAATCTTATCTATCTTTCTTCGAGTGAAACTATGGTTTATACAGGTACGTTTTTAATTCCGTTGTACGTATAAGTTTTGGTATTTTACAGTCATGTATGAATTTGATTCATTCTTGATTTATTAGTTATTTATGTTGAGAAATTCTATAGGCATAATTGGCACGAATCTACATCGACCAAAAAGATATAATGGTTTCTTCCAATCGAGGTTGAGATTTGTTGAGGGCAGTTTCGTTGTGATTCATGCAGGGATTTGATGTTGCTGCTACAAACATGCGATGCATTATAATGCAACCCGCGAGAGAGGCCTACTGGTGGTCAAAACTTGGGGCCCCATTTGATCTTCAGTCTTTCTCACATTCGCATTAAATCTAAGGAAAAAAGAAGAACAATAAATGAGAATAAATAAGAGAAGTTCACTTGTAAGCTTGTTGGGTTGCCAAAGAGAAGATTGGGGCCTCAAATTGACTAAAATGTCCTCAGACTTTTAGAAAAACTAACACAAAACCTAGAACCTTATTCTCTCTCTTTTCCCCTTTTGTCTCTCCACTATTTGCCTCACGTCACCACCATTAAGCGAGAGCATGGTTCCATGATAGAATCTAAATCGATTCTAAAACCGCTCATCCCTAACTCACTTTTCACCGTCATTTGCCTATCATGAGCTCCCCCCCCCCTCCTCTCTAAAAGAGGAGGTAAATTATTTTTTCTCATTTGGGACAAATGCCCAAAAATTCTTGGAACTTATCAAATTTTGTAATTGTGCAATTAAATTCTCTAACTTGTCAAATTGAATTTTGTTTATTAATTCCATCTAATTAGACAAAGGAAAATGCTATGAGCTTGATGTTACCTTTTCATTTTTTTTTCTTAAGACACTTAATGCCAAGGTGGCACCCACCGAGAGCCATTAAAGGGAAAAAAAAAACTTGACAATTTTAAAAGAAAAAAAATTCAAAAACAATAGAAAAAAAAATATAAGAATCAAAAGATATAAGAAATTAGAAGGAAAAAAAAAGGCAAGGCCTTGCCAGTGTTGGGAAAAATATGATGAATGATCAGGAAAAACAATGAAGTCAGACTTTGTGACACTTTTTTTAAGGAATTATTTGCTCCACGATATTGTTAATGGTTACTAGCAAATTTTCTCTAGGATACAACAAAGTATTGATTGAAATACTATATAGCAAATCTAGTATTTCTTCAGAACCTCCCAAGGGCAACAATTGAAAAAATAGCTATATTTTTGGAAAGAAATTTCAAAAAGACTTAAAAACATCATTCATCCCAAAACCACTGTACTTTTCTCCATCTTAATGAACAAAGGCAACCTTTCAAAAATGGTTGCAAAGTGAACATGCACGTTTTCAAAAGTTATCTTGAAAAGACATAAAATTTCGAATAAAATATAATTAAAAAATAATTTTGTTTTAAATTCCAAATTTCATAATTTTCAAAAATACTGATTGAACAAATACAACCTTTCAAAGGCTGTAACACGACTAGTAAGATTAACAAAATAACCACACAAAATAATAATAATAATAATAATCAGAGGATAAGTGCGTCAAAATCGCACAATTATTCATGCACCAGCATACAAGGTCTAACCCACAGCCCATCCTCTTCTTTTAAACAAATTAAAAGATTCTCACACTTATAAATCAGCCCACTTCCTCCTAACTTTCCTATATAGGACAAGGAAAAGCATATTTATTTATTTTACAAACCAACAACCAACCAACAGCTAGTGCTCTATGAGGGAACTCGGGTGGCTATGGTCGAGCTCAACAAAGCTTGGGCAGTCATGACAGCAAACTCGAAAAAGCTCTAGCTGTCCTGACCGCAAGCTCCAAACCTCCTTTGCTCCATGAGCTCGATAAAGCTTGAGCGGCCATGGTCGTAAGCTTGAAGAAGCTCTCACTGCCATGATCACAAGCTCTAAATCTCCTTTGCTCCACGAGGAAACTCAAGCGTCATAATCGAGCTCAGCCAAGCTCGAGTAGCCACTTCTATGATCATGAAAATGCTCTTGTTGCCATGGCCGTAAACTTCAAATCTTTTTTGCATCATGAGATTGATAAAGCTCGAGCAATTGTGGCCACGAGGTCCTAAAACTACAACTGCTTGAAGAAGCTAAGCGGCCATGACTGCGAGCTCGAAGAAGCTCCAGGTGCCATGGTTGCAAACCCCAAATCTCCTTTGCTCTACCAAAGCCCAATTCAATGCCTGAACCAAACTTCCACTTTCGACAACTCTTCTACCCTTAGATAGTCCGTAATGAGCACGGCCAGTTTAAGCTCCCATCTCACCCCACAGTCTCATTCATGCTCTTGCCAATGCCGACAGCGAGTAGAAGAGGGCAAAGAAGAAGGATAATTCAAATAAAGTGGTGGTTTGGGGAAAAATGACATGGTTTTAAGCATTGGTTCAAACTTAATTTAGAGTTAATGGTCACATAGCAAAGAGAAAATAATAATAATAATAATAATAAGAAGCAGTGTTGGTATTTTTCATTTGTCAAATTGAATGGAGTTAAGACAAGGATTAAACTGCACTAATTTACAAAATGTATGATTTGATTGTATTTTTTGAAAATTTCATAACTCAATTGCACTATTGTGGTGAGTTTAACACTTATAGTGCACTTATTGTAAAACCCTTGATTCGGGTCCTATTTCTACAAGATAAGAAGCTTAGACTACCAAGGAACTATTAGTAGGACTAAATTACGAGTCATGCAAATAACGCCCCTCAAAGCCACCTAACTCAAATAGGTCATTTTAGGAACACTTTCCGTTGAAGTTTAGTCACAAGTGTTGGTCCAGTTACGAGTTTTCGATTAAAGATAGCTTGAAAACTTTTCTTTCCCTATAAATAGTTTTGGGCTCCTGAATACTTAGGGTTGGAATTGTGGGTCATTAATTGGAAATGGACCTCACACCTAGGGAATAGGCCAATGGGCCTCACGCCCAGGGAATAGGCCAATGGACTTGTCTTCAAAATCTTGCCTCTTTAATGCCCATTAATGGTCTTGAATGTAGTTACAAGAGACCAAACTTTAGGCTTGCTAGGAAGAGAGGAGGCAGCAATTTGAAGAGGAAAAGGAGGAGAATGACAAGTTAGCTTCCAAGTCATTTAATGTCATTAATTACATATGATGATAGATGACCTAGTGAGAGGCTTGGGAAAGAAGATTAAGCTAGTTAGTTAGAGCACTCGAGTGGATTGAAATCATTGGCCTCTCTTGCAAGCAAACTTAAGAAGGAAGTCTTGCCTCTTTAATGCTCTTAAAAGCCTTTTTAGAAGACAAGTTGAGAAGAACAAGTCTTGGTCTTGCATTTAAGGGGTGGTGGGAGCCCATTGAGGGAAATGAAGAGGAAGATTGCAAGTTATTTTCCTATCCTATTTAATGCTCTTAATTATCCTTCTACATGCTATGATTGAATCAAAACAAATCTTGACTTACATTATTGGTGTAGTGGGTGCCTATTGAAGGAGGAAGAAAAGGGAAAGTTCAAGTTGTCTTACCATCTTATTCAATGCCCTTGATTGCCTTCTAGAAACCATAATTGAGAAGAGACAAGCTTGGGCCTTACTTGGAAAGGGGGTGGACACCACTTTTAGGAGGAGACAAGGAGACTCGCTTGCTTCACTTCAACACAGGTCTAATTTAATAGCAATGATAGCCTAAAAAGTGAGATTGAATGGAGTTAATTCAAGAAAACTTTTTGGCTTTGCATTCAAGTGGATGGGAGGACTTTAGAGAAGGGCTAAGCTAGTTTAAACTTAGGAGTAATGGTGGATTATTGCATTATTGGCCTTTGCTTGAAAAGCCATCCATCTCTCTACTTCTCTAATTTCCCTCACTTTCACTCTCATCTCACCTATCCCTCTCTCTCATGCCCTCCTCTCTCCCTCTCCTTAGTGGTTCGGTCACCACCACTGCACCTCAACACCACCACCATCCATCACCACCGCCACCCACCATCACCGTTCACCGTCCTCACGAGCTGTCCTTCCATGAGCCATCATTCATTGTTGTTCCATAGAACTCAAACCAGTTTTTGTAAGTAGATCCCCTAACCCTTGGCTAGAATGTTGCTCTACGTGTTCGGAGCACGGGTCTAAATTTTAAGTATTCTTGGCTTAAGTCATTTGCTTTTAATTTCAAGTATTTTTGGCTTGATTTGTTAGTTCTAGATTTTAAGTATTTTTGGCTTAAGTTGTTAGTTCTTGGTTTAAATGGTGGTTAGTCTTGATTTTAAATATTTTTGGCTCAAGTTGTTAGTCCTTAATTTAAATAATAGTTTATTCTTGATTTTTTTAGTGTTCTTGGCTTTAGTTCTTGATTTTAAGTGTTCTTGGTTTTAGTTCTAAATTTTAAGTGTTCTTGCCTAAAGTTGTTAGTTCTTGGTTTAAATTATTGTTTTTTTTTTTTTTTGAAAGAGGAATCTCTTGTATAAATTTTGTAAGGTTGGCTCATGAATGGTTTGAGTTTTATGCATTGTCGCTTGCCTGTTTAGTCGAAAGAAATCAATGAGGGTGATTTTAAGGCTTGTCTTGCAAGTAGTGATTTATAAGGAAGAGTTGTTAGCTAAAGTCGCAAGAAATTATTAATGGGTAATAGTGATGTTTGTTTTGTGAGTGGTAATGATATTGAAGTATTTGTGATCATATGTCATCATATATGTTTGTTGCATGCTATTGAGGTTCTTACATGGGCTTAAAAGTGAAAAATAAGAACTGTTGTGCTTGTTTAGTTGTACATGTGATCACATTAAAGAACCCATTATCGAAGATTTTCATAACAATACTCAATGAATTTCGGATGCCAATGGGAATTCGGATGCCATTTGCAGAAGGACTTCGAAACAAAGCCCTTTATTAGATGCCATCATTGAATAACATCGAGATGTTGCCATGCTCGACGAGGCAGGACAATGCCTAGTTAAGCCAAAAGACACCGATGAAGGGTTCGATTGTGGCATTTGTGTGGTCATAATAATCCAAACACATATGAGAGTATGTGGATGCATTCATGCATAGTTATGCGATATAAAGTGTGTTCTTAATTATTTATATGCATTATTACATGTTGATTGTAAGCGAAGCTTCACATGAGAATATTTGTATGCATTTTAGATGCTGATGAGGAGTAAGGCTTCATGTGAGAATATTTGTGAGCAATTTTAGCGCATTAAAAGGTGCAGTTAGTCATGTGTGATTACTTGCGTTCATTGTTGCATGATTCATATGTTTCTAATTTGCGAGGTTTTACACATGGAATTTGATTTTTCTAACCTTATGTAGAATTGCAGTGTCTTGTGTGTTTCCGGTACGAGGCGTCCTCCTATATGAGAATTAGGCGGTTTACTTATTGAGTTTTCAAACTCATCTATTGTTGTTTAACCCTTTTTCAGGCCAACGGGTATGAACACTTGCTTTGTTCGTTTTGAGGTTTCCATGGGCCAAGACAGAGAAGTGTGGAAGTACTCGGACCTGAGTAGTGGTGCCATGTATGCAAAGCACGTGGTGACCATTTGGTCGATGAGGGAGGTAGCCTAGTAGTGAAGAAGCTAAGCTAACCCTAACCCCGTTGGTCCTTTTTACTTATAGTTAATCAAAAGGCGCCCGTTATAATGGATCTATAATTAACTAAACCTCCGTTGCTTAATGTTATGTAAAATATATGGTGTGTTTCCTAAGGGCTTAAATTGCTATCCCTCTTATGCTGATTGTTTCAAAGTTGTTTATATAATTTTCTGCATGCGTATAATTCAAGATGAAAAAGAAAGGGTCGACAAAGCCTCCTAGAACATCGTAAAAATAACCCTCATCGGTCATGGGGAGTCTTGGGGCATGATGCTTATTCCTTCTTATTTTTACTTATACACACTAAAAAGCTAAATTAAGATATATATATATATATAATAACGTCCATCTTTATCAACTAATTAGTTAAATCAAAGCATTTTTGTTATAGTGTCTTTAACTTTACTATAACCCTTTTAGCAATCACTTAAAATCTATTCAAATTGTCAAATAAGATGTGACAATTGTAGAACCACAAACTAAGGCTGCGTTTGGTTCAGCATTTGCAAGGGGTTTTGAGTCCAATGCAAATGCTAAAAGCCTAAAGCTACTTAGGGAAATGCAATTGTGTTTGGTAAAAAAAATTTCGCAATAGGCTTTGAGGGGTATATATATTATTTTCTTTGGAAAATTGGATTAAACCTTTCGCCGATCCGACAAAGGGTTACCATCGCCGATGAGCCAAATCTGGCACCGGCAACCGTCAGCCAAGGTCGACTGACCTCGGGCAACCTCCGGTGAGGGTCGCGCAACCCAGTTGAGGGCTGCCAGAGGTTGCCTAACCTTAGCTGAGGGCCGCTAGAGGTCGCCTGACCTCAGGCGACTTTCGGTGAGGATTGTGCAACCTAGCCGAGGACCGCCGGAGGTTGCCTAACCTCAGCCAAGGGCCGCTAGAGGTCACCCGACCTCAAGCGACCCTCAGCGAGGGTCGCTCAATCCAAGCACGCTATAACCCAGGCGGCAGCCGCTTGGGTCTCACGAGGGTCGCGCAACCCTCGCGAGACCTAGGCGAGGCCCACTTGAGGCCGTGAGACCTAGACAGCCACCGCCTAGGTCGCGCAACCCTCGCTAGAGATCGCCCGACCTCGGGGGACCTCAGCCAACGACTATCAGCACTAGATTTGGCTCGCCAACGGTCGTAGCCCTTTGCCGGTCCGGCGAAGGGCTACCCTTTTCTCAATAAAAAAAAAAAAATCAGGGGTAAAATTGGAAATATGAAGAACTAGTGAGGATAGTTTTGGAAGGGAAAATTAATATTAGTCTTCAGCCGAATGCCTAAAAGTCCCTTGGGAAAATGCTGAACCGTTTGGTTTAATTTTGAAGCTGGCTTTCAGCTTTCAAATGGTCTTCAAAATGCTGAAAGCTCAAATTTTAGTATTCAATGTTTATTTCGTTGCGATCTTTAATGATATGATATATATTTAGTCTAATTAATTATATCTAAAAGCAGAAAACTTAACAAATTATATTTAAAAGCTATAATTTTTTGAATTTTTTTCATATTTGATTCATTGAATTGAACTAATTGAATAAAAAATTATAAATATATTTATTGTGTAATAAAAATATGCAATGGTCTAGGGTGAAGGTCACCACTTGCTCCCCAAAGGACTATTATCGGCTGTGATTCAAATATGGAATTTGCACATGGCGATTAAGCATGTAATCACTTGGTTAAACTCTTGAGAGGTTGTAAGAAAATATTATAGTGATCAAGTACTCAGAGTAACCTGTTGATAAAAGAAGCTAAGCATTAACCCCATTCCCAAGTTCTTGTTCTAGAATAGATGGGTTCACCCAAATCCGAGGTCACGTTTGCAACATGCACACGTGGCATGTTATTGTTGAGTGAGCTTATTATATTTTTAATAGATCCCAATATTAGTAAGCAATGGCGATTATTTATCACTCTAGATACTCTTACCAACTATATCAAAAGATTAGCACGGACATGCGGACCTCTAAAGTGCCAAAAGTTGGCACAAATGAACACTTAAGTGCCAAAAGTTACAAAATGTACACTTAAGTGCCAAAATCGGAGCAAAAGGGATCACTTAAGTGCCAACGGCGAAAAATTCCGGCCAAATTGCCACGTGTCCATTTTCCGACGACTTTATTTACCGACAGAGCATTTTTTCAAAATAAAAAATCAACGTGGCAATTTTATTTTTTTAAATTGTCCACGTCAGATTTTTGAAAAATTAAAATCGATTTTATTAAAAAAAAAAAAAAAAAAAAAAAAGGAGGAGGGGGATCGGCGAGGGTTGTACAGCCCTCGCCACCGCCGCCGCCGCCGCCATCGTCGCCCCCCACCTCACCGGGAAGGGCCAACGACGGTAGGAGAGGGTCGGCTGGGGTCGTCGCGCCCCGGCCGGCCGGTGGCGCGACCCGGTCGGCCGGCGGCGGCGGACTGCGCGCCCTCACCCGGATCTGGGGTGAGGGTCGCGACCCTCCCGGATCCGGCGAGGGTCGCCGGCCCTCGCCCGCCGGGCCAAGGGCCGTCGGCCGCCTAGATCGGCGCGCCGATGACCCTTGGCCCGGCCGGGTGAGGGCCGGCGACCCTCACCGGATCCGGGGAGGGTCGCGACCCTCGCCCCCATCCGGGCGAGGCGCGCGCGCCGCCGTCGGCCGCCTGCACCCGCGCCCGACGGCCCTTGGCCCGGCCCAGGTGAGGACCGGCGACCCTCGCCGGATCCGGGAGAGTCGCGACCCTCGCCCCGGATCCGGGCGAGGGCGCGTAGGCCCTCGCCGCCGGCCGACCGGGGTCGCCGACCACCGGCCGAGGCGCGACAACCCCGGCCGACCCTCCCTACCGTCGCCGGCCCTTCCCGGCGAGGTGGGGGCGGCGATGGCGGCGGCGGTGAGGGCTGCACAGCCCTCGCCGATCCCCTCCTCCTTTTTTTTTTTTTTTTTTATAAATAAAATCGATTTTATAATAATATATTTTTAATTATTTAATATTATTTAATTAATAATTTTTAAATCCACGTCGGCCAAAACGACGTCGTTTTGGCTGATTTTTGGCCGATTCGGTTTCCGGCGAGCCACATAGATTTCCGGCGGGGTTCCAACGACTTGGCACTTAAGTGATCCAATTTTTTTTAAAAGTGGCACTTAAGTATACCTTTTGTAACTTTTGACACTTAAGTGTCCCTTTGTGCCAAGTTTTGGCACTTGCGCTGTACTTTCCCCATTAGCACGAGAATAATATTAGGTTGTCTGTAGTTTTTACATTTATTTTTAATTGGTTAGGTAATATCCTTTACTAAATTTTGGAAAGTCATGAGTAATCTGTTCGATACATTCTTTTCGCAATAGTTTTGGTGATGAAGAGAGGGGTTCGCAACTTATGATATGATTGGCTGACACTTCACAATTGCGTCTTTAAAACCGGATAGCTTTTAGGAAATTTTATCTCGCCCGGTTTTAAGGTGCTAGGAGTTTTAAAATGCAGATTACCAAACATACAAGTTTTCAATACTCTATATTCCAGTCACAAACACAACATAGCTACAGTTCAACCACTCATCCAAACAGGCCCAAAGCCAGAAGTAAACGATTGCGATAGGCAAATAAACTCTCACATTTCCTCGGGAAGCATTCAATTACGAAATAATGTTAAGATATACAATATTTGACTAGCAAAATCAATTTATCCAAATGCCTCAAGCTCTAATTGAATATAAAAATGACAATAAAACTAGGAATGGTATTTTAGCTCAATCTATAAAATTAGTTATGCTATTTTCCAGCATTGATTATACGTTCTTCGGGTGTTGATTTCACATAGGGTACGTTCTAAACTCTAATTTTTTGTGGCCCAATGAAAGGATTATTTTGCTTTTAGTATTGATTGGACTGGACAACAGAGCAGAGACGAGGTTTTTTCACTGGGCTGCTTTACCTTCTACTAAAATGGGCCTTGCGTGCAGGCGCCCCTATACGAACAGTTTGTCTTAAGAAACAAATGTTGGGTTAAACAATTTATTTTGACACTAATCACGTAAAGAATACTCGATCTAACCAACAGATAAATCTTGACACCCACAACCACCAAAAGACAAACCATGCGTACCGTATAGTCATTCTACCTTTGTTTCATCATATGAGATTTGCTTGCAGCAAATTTTTGAGAGCATACAATGTTCTCCTGGACCACACTTCAAGCCAACATAAGAAGTTGATCGAAGCATGGGGAGAGACTGGCTGTCTTTTGAAGCGGATAGCAGTTAAAACTGATGCATGGAGCAGTTCGACAGCTGATGTCTATGATGAGTTTCCGGTCAGTGATGCTTAGGATCTAGTATTGACTAAAACAAATCTTGGAACACTAGAAACAAACCAATGAAATCATGATAAAAGAACTGCAAAGACATTCTTTCATTTCTCATTCAAATGTTGCATTCCGGGAGCCATGTGAGTAGCTCGTGTTGAGACATTGCCCCGACATCCCTCTATAGCAACAAAGGCTGACACAAAAAAATAGTTTGCCCAAAAAAAGAAATACCTATAGGGTCCAAAATGTGGTGCTAAATCATTTCAGAAGCGATAAATGAAAAATGGGAAACAAAGAAGAGGAATCTGTTGGTTGAAGATCGCTCGCCATAATTCACGGACCTATATGTTCATTCCAAACTGTTGCTAATTGCTTTCCATCGATTGCTGATCACTCCCAAGCCAGCAATTTGAGGATGTGAATCAAGCAAGCAATTCAAGAATGACAATGGAGAAGGAAGGCTCATACGCAATAACGATATGTGTCGTATGTCTTAGCAGTTTCGCTCTCCCTTGTGATCTTCACAACTTGTCCACGCTTTAGCCCAAAGTATCTAGCAACTGGGTCACTATTTAAGATACGAGGCAGCTGCCACAGGAAATGGGAAATTTAGATGACGTTATAGGTAAAAACTTTAAATTACTAATGTTAGTCGACCCAGCCTTAAGAAGTTCTGAACTGATAAATGTATGTCTTGAACAGAAAAAATTGGAAGTAATGCAGCAGATGAAAATTGGCTACTGATTCGAAACAAGACACTTCAAATGTTGGAACATGGATATCCCAAGGATAAACTCATGAAGAAAATCTTGAAAAGCTACTAGGTATAACAAATGAGCACAAAATCACAACATAATGCAAAATTAGATGTAGCAGCATAAAAGCTTATGGCCAAAACATAGGTAGTAGCATAAATGCAGAACAATCCCATGAAAACCCTGCGAAAGGTCCCTGTTATGAAGGAAAGAGCTTGCAAATGCTAGCTTAACTGCATCATTTCAAATTGAGATCACTTTTGTGAAGGGCTGTCTGAAAACTTACCAACTTACACAATCAAATAGTAGGCATGCCAATCTTCCCAACCCAAAAAGAGGAAAAGAAGCTCACTGATTTGAAATCACCAAATTCAGATACATTTGTTTCCTACATGCAATTGACTATACATTCTTTTAGCTGCAAAATGAAGGTTGAATCATGCCGGAGCATTGAGAAACTTAAACTATTAAAGACCATTAATCAGGCTACTTAGTTTTGAAGTTGTGGCAGTTTTTTGTTTAGTACGTTGTTGTCTTTTTTAGAATGTAATAAATGATGTGATTTTTACTTAGGTTTAAGGGCTGAGATCAGAAAATTTTCTAGCAAATTAAATACCCAAGAATGAGACTCTAAGATGGCAAGTCATCTTTTCTCTCATTAAGTATTTCCAATTATACATTCAGCTATTTTGGCAGTAAGGGTGACTTATCTGTCAACTTTTCCACTATCACCCCCAAAAAACCAAACTCTGCCTTACGTAAAGTTGCCAAAGTACGATTAACCTCTGGATTTGAAATCACTGCTTATATACCCGGTATTGGCCATAATTCACAAGAACATTCTGTAGTCTTAGTAAGAGGGGGAAGGGTTAAGGATTTACCCGGTGTGAGATATCACATTGTTCGAGGAACCCTAGATGCTATCGGAGTAAAGGATCGTCAACAAGGGCGTTCTAGTGCATTGTAGATTCTTATCCAAGACTTGTATCATTTGATGATACCATGTGAATCGCTAGAAACATGTGAAGTGTATGGCTAACCCAATAACGAAAGTTTCGTAAGGGGACTGGAGCAGGCTACCATGAGACAAAAGATCTTCTTTCTAAAGAGATTCGATTCGGAACTATTATATGTCCAAGGTCCAATATTGAAATAATTTCAGAGGTTTTCTCTGACTTTGTCCGTGTCAACAAACAATTCGAAATGCCTTGACTTTTTTAGAACAGGTCCGAGTCAAATAGCAATGATTCGAAGCACTTCTTTTTTTTTTTTACACTATTTCGGAAACCCAAGGACTCAATCATATGGATATGTAAAATACAGGATTTCCAACCACTATTCTTTCTCTACCATCTTCAATTATGTTGCCGTGAGAATGAAGATTTATCTCAAAGGGTACCAGCACCCAAGAACTTAGACATAGATACTTCATCATGATAGAGATTGTGACCAATGAAAATGACAGTCAGGGAAAACAGATAGCTAAAATGCGGCAGACAATTAACATTGACTGTGATCTATCATATATCACAAGGACAAGAATGTGCAGAAGCAAGAGGGTCCAGAAGGCAACCATAGGCCCTTGGACTTACTGAAAGATAATAGGAAGAAAATTCTGAGGAATTCCTTCCATGACGCAGGATTCTCTCCTAACATAGAAAGAGGATGTGAAGAAATCAAGATTGGAGCTCTTGATTTCTATGGCAAGAAGCAGGTGGCAGACTATATAGACTGGGAATCAATCGTTGAGACTTATTTCAAATAAAAAATTTATGACTGAAAATAGGAAGGCCAATGCTGTATCCCCTCCCCAACAATAAGAGTAATTCACAAAGTTAATATACAAAGAACAAAAAAAATACAAGTGACCAGGCTCCTACCTTCAAGTCCACTGAAAAGAAAGGGTTGGCAATGCATTTTATTGTCTGTAAGATGTTACTGCCTTGAATGTATTAGAGAAAAGGATTAAAGTTGGAGATATTGGCTTTCTAGTTCACGTTGAAGTGAGAAAAACTGCACATTCTATGTTGAATAGAAATAAGCTTCATGGGTCCCAGCTAGACAACAAGTAGAATGCAAATGCTAGTTCTCAGCAAGTGGGGAAAATCATATCACCAGCATGTGTCAGAATAAGTACATCCCACTCTCCCACAGAAACCAATGATGGGTCTGCAGGCATTATAGGAGAACATGAAGGGAAGAAGAGAAAAGGAAAAGATTTTCTTTCTTCAGTTAACTGCTGCGACTTTTTTTGAGGTAGCACAATTGAGTCAGTTGAGTCAGTTTTTAGAATTAAAAATAATAATGCAAAAGAAAACAATATTATCACGCCACCGGGAGAAACAGCAAGTACAATTTGGGTATATGAACAGATTTTAAGCTTATTTCTGTTATCTGAAAGATCTAATTGACTAACCTGTGTGTCCTTTACCCCATACTTTGCCAGAATTTCCTTTTTTTCCTCACTGCTAAGCACCTTATGCTGAGGAACAAAGGCATGCTCTGTGATATTAACCAGCAACTCTGCTTCCTGAACCATTCCAGCATTCAGAAATTAAAGAGAATCACTACAAAAATTGCAACTTGCTTCTAACACAATATTGGGTATTACTTTAATACTTTAATAGAAGTTATTTGTGCATAACTTTGACAAATTAATCCATAAAAAAAATGTTTTAATGTGTCAAAAGATTCACCAGCGTAGTAGGGAATAGCAGGTCAAAAAGACATGCTATGTTTTTGTCAAGAAAAAATTTAATAAAAAACTTAAGTATTGGCACAAAAAAAATCAGTAATATATCTAGCAAGGACTCCAACAAGCCATATCATATCTGGTATTTCAAAATCTCCCACATTTTACAGATTTCTATCAAAGCTCTTGAAAAATCAGTATACTGGTATATGAATAATCGTCAAAACAAGACAAATCCAAAAGTATAAGGAGAAAGGTTGAATGAGGCAATAACTCATTTATAAGAATGTGGACTGGAGAGCCTTTCCAAGATATTTCCACACTATTTACTTAGGCATCTTCCTTTTTTGTTTCAATCGAAAATTGGCCCAAACGTTTACATGTATGGTATAGTGGAAATAAGCACGTGGATGTAATGCATTGGTTGACTTTCTACTTTGTCTTGTAATTGAGCCCTTTTTTGGTGTCCTGTGCTTTTTTTTTTCATTTTTTTGGCTTTCTTTTGTGTATGAGTTGCACCCCCAAAGAAAAGATACATAATCAGCACTGCAATACCAATTACAAAACCAAATGACAGTTTACAAGTGATGACAACAAAAGCTAGTTTTGCCTAAGAAATTAACACTTGGTAACATAACTGTTCAAGGATGATAAGGGGCATTATTAAACAAGTCCAGAACGATTTGTCCCCCATTTTCTATTCAACATTTTCTAAAACATTGATGCATTGATCATAATTTTTTATTCCTCTAGTCAAAGTTCAAAAGTTAAATCAAAAGGAGAAAACATAGCCAAGGAAGTCGTTCTAGGTGACCTGCTGATAGTCTATATTCTATGAATTTACTGGAAGAGACTATAAGATCAAAATCAGACCTTGTGACAATTTAAAGAAGCAAATTGAAAGCAGCATAGGCTCACAATAATATGAACTAGAAACTGACTAAGAATGGAACAATATTGCCTAAAAAAACTGACTTAACAATGCAATTCAATTTTTTACCTCAAAAACCTCCATCCGGAAGTGTGCATTAATTTCAGTTACAGCCGCTTTGGCAGGGGGAGTCAGACCCTTCTGGACAACCAAGATTGCACTGGGGATGTTATCTGTTTTCATGCGATTGAGAAAAGCCTTTACCACAGGCACGCCAGACTTTGCTCCCTCAGGAAAAAAGATGTAAATCTAGTCCAGTAATAACCAGCAATAAGAGAAACATTCAAAAGTATCTTGATATTGCTGCAATGTCATGATAGAGTGCACTTTTTGCAAGAGAATGAGCATCTTAAACACAAATTTAGGCACCAACTCCAAAACATGAATTTGAATTCCCTAGAGATGCAGAGGCAAGATTCATCTGTTAAGAACAAATGTATGTTGCAAATGAAGAAGCCACATAAGAGATTGCTTACACCATCTTCAATCTCAAATGACAAAATAAAATCATCTTTTCTCTTCCATTAGTTTACTACTTAAAGAACTGATGTAACAGACTGAATCTTTTAATCTGTGAAAGACCAAATAATAGTAGGCAAGCATTGTAAAGTATACGTGTTTCTTGAAATTAAGAGAGACTCTACAATGCAACCACTTTAACAAACAGCTCACCACTTGCCTTTTGACCACAAAAATAGTGTAGATAAAAAAATTCTGGCATATAATAGAGCACTGAAGGAAACTTCACTAAAATATCTAATTCCATAATTTATCTAGCAGAAGGAAAGCATTATGTACTTTTGTGAAGAAAGAGAAAGTATGGTGTATAGCAAATAGCAAAACCCACTCTGCACTCTTTTGACAGTTCCAACAAATTTTAAAAGCCTGGCATAACTAACACAAGGGTAAAAAGATCAATAGCTAAAAGAGTCAAGACCACGCATAAACAAGATCTACCTACAGAACTAATTATCTTACTCTTGTTTTTTTTTAAGATTCACAGAACTATGTAACGAGAAGAAATAGCTTAAGACAAAACCGAAATTTTGAATAAGAAAATATAAAGGAAAGACCGTATACCTGATCGGATGGATCATTCTCTCTGTGTTTTAAGATTAGAAGATCTTCCCTCTTCATGTTCTCTCCAAACTTCTGAACGAAATCTTTTCTTGTCAATTCTAGCTCAGATTTCTCAATGGCATAGCCTCTATCCTTAAGCATTTGTAGAACTGTTCTCCGGACTCTAAACAATCTGGTAATCTCTTCATCCGGGAGAGACATGCTTGCTCTTGGATAACTGCCAAAATTCACTTGCCCATTAGTGGAAAATCCACAACTTCATTAGAAGAACTGCCTCGGTGCTGAAGATCACATAAAACAACGAGAAAGAAGACGGGTACTTGCTTAACATTGAAATTACCCACCAGAAGAGGCGCAAAGCCTACAAATTTTTCAAGTACATAACTACAGACGCATGGAAATCAAGTTTGACCCCATTAAGTGCACACCCATTGATTACACAAAATTTCAGGCACAAAGCACGTAAAACAACGCCGGTGGATAACACGAGATAAACGCATAAACAGTTGCCCTCTATATGTTAGAGACGTTTTTGCAGCCAACAAAGGATTGCCCATAAATTGGGCGACGTCTTCGTTCAAGCGATGCACAGCAAGAGACCTTGGACCAAACAACGCAAACAGAGCATGAACGCGATGTTGACGACAAGGACGTTGGGGGCTGGAATGGCGTCTAACCTTGTAAGATGACGGATGCAGAGAGCTCGGAGGCAGCTTTCAGACCGTCTGATGGGTGATGGCGCTTTCGATTAGAGACGACCGAGAAGCAAGAAAAGCCCAGATGTGCACCGGCGGGGTGGAGGGTTTTAGGGTTTAAGCAGCCTTTGTTAATATGTCGCGTGTTACAGTGCGTTTGTTTTTCGAACGGAAAGAAAAAAAAATCGATTTATTTCGTGAAGGATATTTAATTTATAAGATATTTTAAGATATTTTTTTAATATAATCATTTATATCTCTTACAAAAATAAATAAATAAAAAATATTTTCACCAATTATGAAAATATTAAATATAAATTAGTGTCAATAATAATAAAAAATTTCCGCTTACTAATTATTTAAAGTGATTATTTTTTACAAAAATATTCTTCAAATTATTTTTCTTGAAATAAATGGAGTTTTATTATATAAGTAGGTAACTAGACGGATTGAGGATCAATTATGAAAAACTACATAAATTTGAGATGAGTTTGAAATGTTTAATTCAAAAAACTCAATGCCAAAACAAGATATCGATAATAATAATATGCCTTTGTTTTCTTTATAGTCCTTGGTTTTTTTTTTTTTTTTTTTTGGGGTGAAAACAGAGATAGTTACCCTAACGAGGTTACATAAATGATCCTATGAGATGCAAAGACAAGATTAATGATAAGCCAAGATGGTGTTGGATTCATTTTTTGTTTTTGTTTATAATCAAAAAATTGATTAACCTGATTTTGATTTGTCCAAATGTTCTTAAGCAAAAATAATGTTTGCTTATGGCAAATAATATTATGTAGTTTGAGTGCAGAGTATATATATTTCTACTAAAAAAAAAAAAAAAAAAAGGGCAAAATACTAGGAGTGCCAAAACTTTTTTTTTCGCTCACTTAAATGTCAAATTTGAGTGAAATCGTTCAGTTTAGTGCCACTTCCAACTAAAAGTCATACGTGGATTTTTTTAATGATTTTCCATATTTGTTTAATAATTTTTTTATTTCTAACGTGGATATTTTCAATTCCAACGTGGCTTCTCATTGTGTAGCAATCAGAAACGATGTCGTTTCTCTTCGTGCAATGGTTAGAAACGACATCGTTTCTCTTCTCATATCATCTTTGACCTCTATCTTTGTTTCTCTTCTCTCTGTTGGTGGGAATGTTGCTATTGTCCGTGGCTTCTCATTACGTAGCAATTGGAAACGATGTCGTTTCTCTTCGTGCAATGGTTAGAAACAACATTGTTTCTCTTCTCATATCATCTTTGACTTCTATCTTTGTTTCTCTTCTCTCTATTTGCAAATTAGGGTTTCTTCCTCCACGTTGAATTGACCCCACACCCAAGTTAAATGGACCCCACACTGAATCATCCCACGATAATCGACCCCACACCCGCACTTCATCGACCCCACTCTAAATCTCAGCACGCCCAAATTAAGGCTTCTAGTGGGCTTTAAGTGAGGTTCCAGCTTGTCATCCTTGACCATTCTTTGCTCGCATGATTTGAGAAAAGTCAAGAATTATCAGGTGACGAGTTGTTGTCGACAAAGAGGTAAAGGTTATAATTTTTGTTATTTTGTGTTGACTAATTGACAATGTAAGTTTGGTGCTGTTTGACAGAGTTAAAGTGCAAGAACAAGGTGAGATATAGGAAGGCAAATATTAGGAGTTCGGGTAGTGTAAAGGTAAGTGCTTTAGTTCATTTATGCTTAGATTTTACTGGTTGGTGTCCACTGGCCGACAGTTGTAAACATAGTCCACTGGCCTAAAGTTATTATATTGTGGTTGTGTGGACCAATTTAATCTATTATTATTTTTTGAGTTGTGGGACCAATATAATATTATTGTCTATATGTGTTGTGGTCCCCTAATATAGAAATAAAGTATTGTATTTGGTGCAGTTTTAACATGACGATACCTAGTACACCCATTAAAGTTTGCTACGGTGGACAGTTTAGGATTACTGGAGAAGATAAGAAATATATTGGTAAGAATGTTGCTATTATCCTTGTCAATTTAAGTAAGTTGTCATTTATAGACTTGAAAAGGGATATAGTAAACCAATTGAGATGCACAATAGAGAAATTACATTACCATGTACTTAGTAAGTCTCTTAAGGATGGTTTAAGAGCTCTGCACGACGATAGTGGGGTGAGGGATCTTGTTTACCATTTTCTTCATGATCATGATGTTTATATGTATGTTGAAGAACATAATAGCGATGAAGATAAGCAAGAGTTTTAGAAAGACATGTGAGAGCAAAGGATACAGTAGATTTGCATACACAAGCTATGTTACAGATATTTTAGCAGTTTGAGAATACTTGAGGCATATTTGATGGTGAATATACATTGGTTGAAGAATCGACTAGAAAGATGAAGAAACACTTGAGCATATTATTTGCACGAGTGATGTTGATGATGAGGATATTGCACAAGTAATGGAAGATATCAGGGCACTCCAAGAAATGAGAAAAACACCACTTAGGCTAGTAAATGAAGGCAATAGAGATGTAGGAGCTCATGTAATTGATGGTGTTAATTCTATTAATAGGGAAAGTTGTCGTGATGATAACAATAACCAAGAGAATGATGACGAAAATAGTGCAATGCAATATAGAAAGAATCAGTTTTCCTCTTCTTATACAAATCCTACCTTTATTTATCAATGACATTTAATGATGTTAAGCAATTCAAAGATTTTTTAAAATAATCATTTATATATCTTACAAAAAATATATTTTCACCAATTATGAAAATATTTAAATATAAATTATTGTCAATAATAAGAACAATTTCCACTTACTAATTATTTAAAGCAATTATTTTGAAAAAAATATTCTTCAAATTATTTTTTCCTTGAAATAAATGGAGCCTTAGTATTTTCATAGGTAAGATGAATTAAGGATCAATTATGAAAAATTCCATAAATTTGAGATGAGTTTGAGATTTTTAATTTGAGAAACTCGATGCCAAAACAAGATATCAATAATTACTAATATGCCTTTGTTTTCTTCATAGTCCTTGTTTTTTTTTTTTTTTTTTTTTTTTTTTGGTGAAACAAAGAAAATTTCCCCTTAACGAGGTTACATAAATGATCTTGTGAGATGCAAAGACAAGATTAGTGATAAGCTAAGATGGTTTTGGGTTCATTTTTTTTTTGTTTATTATCAAAAAATTGATTCACCTGATTTTGATTTGTCCAAATGTTCTTAAGCAAAAATTGGCAAATAATATTATGTAGTTTGAGTGCAAAGTATATATATTTCTACTGCGCAAAAAACAAGATTAAGGATAAGCTAAGATGGTGTTGGATTCATTTTTTATTTTTGTTTATAATCAACAAAATTGATTAACCCGATTTTGATTTGTCCAAATGTTCTTAAGCAAAAATAAAGTTTTCTTATGGCAAATAATTTTATGTAGTTTGAGTGCAAATGTAATTAGTAAATTAAAGCTTTCCTCCAATATGAATGTAAAGACCAAATGCTCATTCAAAAAAAAATTGTTTTCAAGATAATGGCTTATGTCAACTTTTATCTTCGAAAAAGATCAATCCTACCCACAGCCACCCAAACAATACTTTTATGTAAATTTTTTCCATCTTCTCAGAGGATTGGGACAGGGCATGATTTGTTGAATGAGTCAAAAAAAAAATTTCTTGTAATGTGTTTTTTACGTGTTAGTAGTTTGTGATAGTTTTCATGGTATTGTTGCTACATGTTGAGTTAGTGGGGTGTTAGTAGGGTGTGGTAGTTACTTTTTGGTGAAACCTATGTAATGGCTATGGTGTCAGTTTTAATATGAATGCAAACAGGTTTTTCTTCCCTTGCATGTGTCTCTCTTCCTATATTTTCTATAGTGGTATCAAAGCCTTGAGACCCTAAAAGTAAAAAAATACATGAGATTACCCAATGGCCATAGATTCCAATTTTGTGCAAGCAGCCATCCCATGCTTTGATGGTCATTATGACCATTGGAGCATGCTAATGGAGAATTTTTTACAGTCAAAGGAGTATTGGTCAGTTGTCGAATCAAGAATTCAAGAGCCACCAACAAGCTCGATTTTGACAGATTCCCAAAAAACAGAACTGGAAGCTAGAAAGCTGAAGAACCTAAAGGCAAAAGATTATCTCTTTCAAGCTATTGATCATCCCATCTTGGAAACTACTCTTTGCAAAGAAACTTCCAAGGATATGTGGGATTCTATGAAGAAGAAATATCAAGGCTCTATTAGGGTGAAGCGTGCATAGCTTCAAGCCTTAAGAAGGGATTTTAAGACACTAGCAATGAAAGATAGAGAATCCGTCACCAACTATTGTGCTACAACAATGGAGATCAGTAACAAGATGTGATTCCATGGCAAGAAGATGGATAATGTCACCATTGTGGAGAAGATTTCGTGTTCTTTGACACCAAAGTTTAATTATGTTGGTGTCAAAAGACATAGATGCACTCTCTCTCGATGAATTGCAAAGCTCTTTATTGGTGCATGAACAAAAGATGAATAGAAATTCGACAAGAAGTTCAACAGTAGAGGAGCAAGCATTGAAGGCTTCTACCTATACTCAGTCCAACAATTTCATAGGAAGGGGTAGAGGTAGAGGTAGAGGAAGGGGAGACCAAGGAAATGGAGATGTTAGTAGAAATTTTAACGCCAATAATGATTAATCTCTAGGCAAAGGCAAAGGACGAAATTTTGACAAATCAAAGGTAGAGTGCTTTAGATGTCATAAATTTGGTCATTATGTATATTAATGTTATACTAGGCTACCTATTGATTAAGAAAATGGAGAGAGTTCAAATTTTGTCGAAAAGAAGGAAGCAGAAAAGTTGTTGATGGCTATTCAAGATGAAAAGAAATCCGAGTTAAATATTTGGTTTGTGGATACAGGCCACACAATAACCACATGAGCGGATGTAAGTCTTCTTTTTCTTGTCTAAATGAATATTTTCATTCTACTGTGAGTTTTAGTGATAATTTTACTGTGAAAGTGATGGGAAAATGTGATATTAAGATAAGAACCAATAATGGTTTTGTGGAAACAATCTCTGATAAAAGTAATTTATTGAGTGCTGGTCAGTTATAAGAAAATGATTATGTTATCACTATTAAGAAGAGTGCTTGTGAAATTTAAAATTCTGTTAGAGGTGTTATTGCAATTGTTCAAATAAATTCAAACAGATTGTTTCCATTAAAGATTGAAAGTATTCTAATAACTCTATTTTTAATAGAGTATTCTTGCTAATTTAGACTTAATATTTGCTAAATTTTGATGAATTTTGGGTGAATTTAATTGCTACTCACATAATTTTATTTTGTAAAAAATATTTTCAGATCTTCCAAAATATTGCAATATCTTTCAGAATATTTTATCTTAAGAAAAAGCCAGCCCAAATCAGAAATTTGGAGAATTTGACCATAATTGAGGATAAAGTTCAAAGAAAATCAAGAAGATAAAGAGGAATCTTTTCCTAATCCTAGTGGGTGTCAACTTAGGGCAGATTTTTTGAGACTATATAAACTGCTCTTGTACCACATATATAAGGAGAGAATCCTTAGAGACACCATCTTTGCAAAAGATTTTGGGTTTTCTTACTTTGATTTTATTCTTCTATTTTAGTGGAGTTGGCACATGTCAAGGAGAGAGGGAGGAGACAAACCTGAAGCTCCTTGTATCTCAAATTGGTGAATTTGTTTTTATTTAGTATTATGTTTTCTTTAATTCTTGTTAGTTTAGTTTTTATTATGTTCTAAATTTATTTTGTTAGAGCTACAATGGATCTTAATTATGATTGATTGATTTTCAAATACTTTCTCATACAATAGAATTGTTTTGATTGTGTCATTCTATATCATGATATTAATGCTTTTAGAAGTTTGACCAACTTTTGAATGAATTTTGATGTATGCATGATACCGAGTGTTTGAGTGAATTTTGACATGAGTTTGAGGTTTCAATACTCAAACATCTGTCATCACTTTGGTTCCACCTACTTAAAAGCATGGGAAGAGTTAGGGGCGTACAACCATGCGATGAATTTTTGAGGCGATGAATTTTCTAATTTGCAAAGATAGTAGTTCGCACGACAGGCAGAAGAGGGGTTAGCGGCGTACAGTCATGCGATCATGAAGCTAAGAATTTTTCTGCAAGAAACCTCTAACGACACATTTGAACCATTCATCACCTTATTGGGCATGATTCGACATGGACAATTGTCATCTTCACATCTCTAGGGGAGTATTTTGAACTTTACTATAATTTGTTTGCCTCATTGCTTGTATTTAATTCTTTATTTTTTATACATTGAGGACAATGCTTTATTTTAAGTTGGGGGTAGAGGATCAAAAATTTTGAAATTTTTGTGCGAAAACTTTTGCTAATCTTGAAAATATTTGCTCTTATTTAAAATTTTTGAAATATTTTTGAAGCAAACTTCATAAGAGATGATGATTTTGAACCGTAATCTACAAGATTGATATCATTTTCATGATTATGAGTTGTTGCAATTTTTAGGGGAATATAAATCTTGTTCAATTGGTTATTGATATATGAGTTAGTCTTAATCTTGATTATGCAATCCATATTTTGAGCACTTATTCTTGACTTTTGAGCTTTGTGTGCTTAGAAAAAATCAATGGAAAGTATGTGATTCTCTAGAACTCACTTAAGTCTTAGAATTTGTTTGATATTCTTTTGAAATTAATATGTTATACTCAATCAAGAAGGTGATATAGATATTATTTAGATCGTTTGAGCCTTTCAAGCCTACCTTGTTACTTGATCCTAGTGTACCTTTTGAGCTTAATTGACATATTTTTCTTTAATGAACTTATAATGCTGATCCAAATGTATTACTTTACCTTATATCCCATAAACATGTTTATCCTTAAAGCTACTTTAATAGTTAGGGATTCTTGATGTGTCTAAAGTTGCTGAAGCTTGAAATAGTCATGAAAATTTTTTTTTAAAAAGGAAAAAAAGTGGCAATAAAAAAAGAAGAAAAAAAGTGCAAGTTATAAAGTGAGAGTTGTTTACTCTAGTACAGCTTATACGGATTCCTACCGCTAACTTTCAACTTAAGTGAGCCTTTTGGATACTCAATAGGTTAGCATTGTACTATGGGAGGGACTTAAGAAGGAACTTTGTCGTATAGCGTGGAAAGAGAAATAATTGAAGCTTTAAAATGTTGAGTATTTGTGAATTGCATGACTATAATAATGTAAGCATATGGATGATATGTCTTGAATCCTATTTAATTCAAATGCTTTGAGAATTGATATGTTTATGGGGTTTATCAAGCTTAAAAATCCTTTATACCCTCCCCTTAGCCAGGCCACATTATAAGCCTAAGACCTATTGATTTTTGAATGAGTATTAGTTTTCATCAGTGGAGAAAAAATTGAAAAACAAATCTATGAGACTTGGTTAGTGGATCTTGAGTTTAGAGTGTTGCATATCAACTTGATTTATTTGAGCATACATGATTTGGAAAGTCAAGGGGCACACATACACATGGATTGCATAGTTAAGGTAGACATAGCTTATGTATTAATTTTGGGTTGATGGGATTTATTTTTTCTTTTGAGTTGTGATTTCACGTAATTATGAATGGATATTGATAATTGGAGATAAGGTTTGTTTATTTTTATTATTTGCTCGAGAACTAGCAAATTTATAAGTTTGGGGTAATTGATAACTCAATTTTTAATAGAGTATATTTGCTAATTTTGATGAATTTTGGGTGAATTTAATTGCTACTCACATAATTTTATTTTGTAGGAAATATTTTCAAATCTTACAGATGATTGCAATATCTTTCAAAAATTTTCATCTTGAAGAAAAAACCAACCCATATCAAAATTTGGAGAATTTGACCATAATTGAGAATAAGGTTCAAAGAAAATCAAGAAGATAAGGAGTAATATTTTTCCAAATCCTAGCGGGAGTCGACTTAGGGCAAATTTTTTAAGGCTATACAAACTGCTTTTTGTGATTTTGGGTTTTCTTACTTAGATTTTATTCTTTTATTTTAGTGGAGTTGGCGCATGTCAAGAAGAGAGGGAGGAGACAAACCCGAAGCTCATTGTATCTCAAATTGGTGAATTTGTTTTTATTTAGTATTATGTTTTCTTTAATTCTTGTTAGTTTAGTTTTTATTATGTTCTAAATTTCTTTTGTTAGAGCTACAATGGATCTTAATCATGATTGATTGATTTTCAAATTCTCGCATGAATTGCTAAAGATCCAATAAGTCCAACATTGATTCCTTCAGACGTATCGATTGGGCAAATGCGTCCATAGTGACTAGGGTGGATATCTCGTATTCGAAAACTAGCAGTTCGCCCTGTTAATCCTCCAGGGCCCAAATAACTCAATTTTCTCCCATGAACAATTTGTGTCAATGGATTCGTTCGATCCAAAACTTGAGATAATGGGTGTAATCCGAAAAAAGATTCATAAGTGGTTGTTAATGGAGTTGAAGTTACCAAATTCTGAGGAGTCGGTATCAATTTATGCCTAATTGCTCCACATATAGTTCCTTTAACCACATTTTCTAAACGAACCAGAGCCAATCCGAATTGATCTTGTAAGAGATCCGCTACAGAACGAATACGCTTATTTTTCAAATGATTCATATCGTCAAGTGTACCCATTCCGAATTTCATTCCAATCAAATGATCCGCAGCTGCCAATATATCTCGCGGTAACAAAAATGTATTGTTCTGAGGTATATCAAGAGTTAGTCTCCGAGTTTTGCTAACGTCTCGAATGAATTCAAGGACATATTCGAAGAAATTCTGACTGTCATTCGGAATGGTTTGTGGATTCCGAATAGCTATACTAGCGGAACCTAATAAGATAGCAATTACAACCCAAGAAGTAATAAGGACTTGGCCATGGACTTGAAAACCTCCTATTTGCCAATAGAAATGTTGGCCTACTTCCACACCCGATATATCGTATAACCCTTTTAGTGTGTTGGTGGAACATGATAAAACATTCATATTGCCCTCTGACAGAAATAGAACTTTAAAGGGAATTATTTTGATTCAACCATCTCTTTTTCGACTTGCTTAGTTGAATTTTCGATTTTGGATACGAACTAATCACATAATATCCGCAGTAATTTGGATCTCTTTTATGCGATTCAAGAGTAGTAACCGATTCCAGAAATTTATTAAGTTCAAAAAATAATTTATTTATCTTATTATTAATCAAGGATTTCGTATATAGCTAGAACGACCCTCACAAATTGCAAATACTAATTTGTTAAGAATTAATCGGATTGAATATCATGCAATAGAATTGTTTTGATTGTGTCATTCTATATCATAATATTAATGCTTTTAGAAATTTGGCCAACTTTTGAATGAATTTTGATGTATGCATGATACCGAGTGGAGATTATGTGCATGCGCATTAGTGATATTGAACCATAAATTAAATCTAGGTTAAGGTACACTAGGTTATTTATATGGTTGCGGTAGTAGATCTAGGTTGGGATTACTTAGATTGAATCTGGATATTTCCACAAAAACTTAATGCTTTTAGGTAGTTTAAATTTACCTAAGGTTAATGTGGGTTAACTACCTAATTAGGAATTATTAGACCGAGGTCGGCTTATAATTCATTTTAAGGAAATTTCGCCAACATAATTGGAAATTAATTTATTGCATGACAAGTTAAGAAAATTAATTATGAATGGTTAAGTGAAGTTAAATGCCCCAACGCTTTGTGATCTTGATAATTATTAATTTTCAGTTTGCTTTAGATTATTTTACAATTTTAATTAGCTTTTGAATCCTTTAAGTTTTTTACTCTTTTACATTTTAGTCTTTTAATTAGTTTAGTTCACTTTTTTCTCGTCTTTTCGATTTGGTTAGCTAAATTTTTGGATTGATCACTTTCAGTAAGTAATTGGATAAAAAAAAAAAATCATTGAGGGATTGACATTCACTCATCACTTTATTACTTATCGATATTGTGCACTTGCAATTCACCTAACATATTCAATCTTGTATGATGGCTGAAATGAAAGATCCCTCATGGTTATGGCATTTTCATTATAGCCACTTGAGTTTTGGTGGATTGAAGACCCTCCAACAAAAACACATGGTAATAGGACTTCCTCTAAGTATAACTCCTTCCCAAGTGTGTGAAGAATGTGTTGTTAGCAAACAACATCGTTCTTAATTTCCCAAAGGGAAGTCATGGAGAACAAATGATGTATTGCAACTAGTGCATTCATATATTTGTGGGCCAATAAACCCATCTTCCAATGGAGGAAAAAGATACTTAATTACCTTCATTGATGATTTCTAGAAAAACTTGGGTTTATTTTTTACAAGAAAAATCAAAAGCTTTCTCTATATTTAAAAGCTTCAAAGCTCACGTGGAAAATGAAGCAAGAAAGACCATTAAGACCCTTTAAACTGATCGTGGTGGCGAATATTGCTCAAAAGAATTTGAAGTTTATTGTGCAAAGCATAGCATTCGAAGAGAGCTTACAGCTGCTTATACACCACAACAAAATGGTGTATCCAAGAGGAAAAATATAATCATTCTCAACATGATGAGAAGCTTGTTGGCAAGAGGAAGAGTTCTGAAAACTTTTTGGCCTTGAAGCATTAATGTTTTGAACAGAAGTTCAACTTTTCCTATTCAAAATATGACACCAGAAGACACTTGGAGTGGGAGAAAACCAATTGTAGATCACTTTAGAATTTTTGGATGCATCGCATATACTCATGTCCCTGATGAGAAAAGGAAGAAACTTGATGACAAGGTTTAAAAGTGTCTTTCTTAGTGTAAGTCTATCCAAAGCATATAAATTATTAATCCTTTGACAAAAAAGGTTGTGACCAAAAGAAATGTTGTTTTTGATGAAGAAAACACTTGGGATTGGAATAGATAGCAGCGTACCCAAGTCCTTTATGACAATGATGCTAAACAGGAGCAAATTTCAGCACCTTGCATACCTGAAAATTCATCAAATACAACTTCTACAAGTGCTAAAACTTCACCAATAGTCACAGAAGTCAAGGAAGATGAAGCTCGATCTCTTCGCCATGTTAGAAGAAGGCTTGCTTGGATGGAAGATTATGAGGTAATTGGAATTAAAGACCCAATTACTTACTTTGCTTTATTTTCAAACTATGACCCTACTACTTTTGAGAGTGCTATCAAAGAAGAAAAATGGCAGAAAGCAATAGATGAAGAAATTGATGCCATTGAAAAAAATGATACTTGGGAGATATCCGATCTTCCTAATAGACACAAAACCATTAGTGTGAAGTGAGTCTTCAAAACAAAACTAAAACAAACTGATAAAGTTGACAAATAAAAGGCACACTTGGTAGCCAATGGATACAAGTAGTAATATGGGATTTGACTATATAGAAGTTTTTTTCTCCAGTCACAAGACATGACACAATCAGATTAGTGGTTGCATTTGCGGCACAAAATTCTTGGCCTATTTTCCAACTAGATATCAAACCGGCATTCTTGCATGGGTACTTGGAGAAACAGGTATTTGTCGAACAACCCCCTAGTTATGTCAAGATTGGAAATGAGCATAAAGTTTACAAATTGAAGAAAGCCCTTTATCGGCTAAAACAAGCCCCACGGGGTTGGTATAGTCGCATTGAGACTTATTTTCTTAAAGTTAGTTTTTTGAACTATCCTTATGAGCATACATTTTTTGTTAAGATTGGAGATAAAGGAAAAATACTCATTGTCTGCTTGTATATTGATGATTTGATATTTACTGGAAATTGTGATGTCATGTTTGAAGAATTCAAGAAGTCTATGATGGATGAGTTGGAAATGTCTGATCTTGGTATGATGCATTACTTTATTGGCATAGAAGTACTACAATCGAGTGATTGGTTTGTTATTTCTCAAAAGAAATATGTGGGATGAATTATTGTAATCCTATAAATACTCCAGTTGAGTTTGGCTTAAAGCTACGCAAAGATCATGAAGGGAAGAAGGTCGACAGCACACTTTACAAACAAATTGTGGGCAGTTTGATGTATCTAACTGCAACAAAACCAAACATAATGTATTTTGTGAGTTTAATCAATAGATATATGGAGAATCCTACAGAAATGCATTTGTCATTTGCTAAGAGAATTCTTCGTTACTTGCAAGGAACTAGAGACTTTGGACTATTTTACAACAAGGGTGAAAAGTCCAATTTGTTGAGGTTTATTGATAGTGATTATGCAGGAGATCGAGATGATAGGAGGAGTGCTTCAGGTAATGTTTTTATGTTTGGGACAAGTGCTATTTTGTGGTCATCCAAAAAGTAACTAATTGTCACCTTGTCAAGTACAAAAGCTGAATTTGTTGTTACTACAGCTTGTGCTTATCAAGCTATTTGACTAAGGAGAATTCTTGAAGAGCTGCAATTCAAGCAACTAGGAGCTACCAAAATATTTTGTGACAACTCAACAATCAAACTCTCCAAGAATCCCTTGCTACATGGAAGAAGCGAGCACAATGATGTGAAGTTTTATTTCTTAAGAGATCTTAGCAATAATGGAACAATTGATCTAATCTACTGCAGGAGTGAAGATCAAATTGCTGATATATTCACCAAGACCCTCAAGATGGAGTCGTTTGTGAAGCTCAAAAGGTTAGTAAGTGTCTGCATGCTGGAAATAGTCAAGACTTTAAACTGATTGTTTGCAACATTAGTTTAAGGGAGGGAATGTTAAATGAGTCAAATTTTCTTTCTTGTAATGTGTTTTTCACATGTTAGTAGTTTGTGACAGTTTCTATGATACTGTGTTTTTCACGTGTTAGTAGTTTGTAACAATTTTCATGGTGTTGTTGCTGCACATATTAAGTTAGTGGGGTGTTAGTGGGGTGTGATAGTTACTTTTTGGTGTAAAACCTATATAATGGTTGTGGTGTTAGCTTTAATGATGAATGCAGACAGTTTTTCTTCCCTTGCGTGTCTCTCTTCTATATTTTCTACATGATTAGTTTTCAATATGAATTTTATCCCCATGCTCAGCAAAGAAGCAAGACAAATGTTTGAGAGTGAGTTGAAAATTTGAATATGACGGACTACCAAAAAAAAAAACAAAGGAAACCTAACATTTTTAGTAAGAGCTGTCATTTCAAGCCCAAATTTTCATTTTAAGATTGTTAGATTTTTATGGTCATTAACCTTGAGCTTTTCTATCTCATGTTTGCAATTCTAGAAAACTTTCCAATTGGAGATCTCCGATCCACGAGTTTTAAATAAAATATAGCGTTTGTATGTATGATAGAGTTTATTATGTATTTACTATGATTATAACTTGTTTTGCCAAAGAGATGATATAGAAATAGGTTCAAAGGTGCAACTGTCAAACTACTTTAGTGAGTCGGTTTGAGAAACCCATAATGAATTTTAGACGGGGTTGGGAAATAACAAAAATTTTAAAAGAGAGGTTTTAGATGAGATGAACTTTTTGAACCTATCCTACTTCCATCATAATCTAATAGAATGTTCCTTAACGCTTGCTTTTGGCTAAAGAATGTCATGAATCTTTTAAATTATACTTAATTTGTTGAATGAAATATCTTAAATTCACATTGAAACTTGTAAGGCACGTGCCTTCTGCAAAAGAATTATAATAAATCAAAGACCTACCAAAATGCACATGCTAAGAATGGGAAAGTATTTAACGCAATTTAAATGGTAACCAAGCATCGTCTTAAACCTATTAAATTCGCCCACAGAACAATGCAGCTGAGCCTTTCAGTATGTGCATGCATCCTACTCCATACCTGCTAGAATCCATCTTGCAAAAATGAAATAACCTAAGAATAAATTGGTTAATATGTGATGTGGTATAATCCCAACGTGAAACTCTGATTGATCGAGCAACAGCAAAATATCACTCTAGAAAACAAGGTCCTGGACTTGGTATCGCCTAAAGGCCCGAAGAGTGCGATGCATCCGGGAGAAAGAACCATTTTTTTAAAATGAAATTTGTAGACGTAATTTAAAAATTTTAGGGTTCTCTAATTTTTTTTTTTGCAAGGCATTGGATTCTCAAACCTAGTAAGTGTTAATTTGAAGTCTTTTCGGACTATTTAGAAACCTATTTTGGAGAAGTTGAATATCTTATAAACTGATTGTCTTACTTAGGTCTAGTATGAAAAGGGAATTCATCATCACCTTTCGTTCCACTGGCAATCAAAACCTACATAACAACAGCACAAAAGATCACTTCTACAAATGTTTCACTAAGGAGACTCCATGAGACTCAAGAACGGAAGTTCCGCTCCTATGCTCAAACCATTTAGGACTAAATTAGGTTCATTTCAAGCAAGTAGATGACAACACAACAGGTAATTGGTGATTCTAACTTTATCTAGTATCGACAAGGTGAATAGATCAATATAAGTTGTTGAAAGCAAGCTTGAACAGGTAAGTCAATGCAATCCTAGGACGAAGGAACTTAATATGTACGAGACACCACTTCATATTGAAACTTAATGACATAGGCATGAATTATATGCGTAGATGACATCGTCTCAAAATACAGTTAAGTCTAGTGGTCCAGCGACAATTCCAATCGCGGGGTAGGTCACTTCATAGGAGTGATATGGCTACCTACCCAGCTGAACCGGTGATTGATCGAGAGAAGCGACCCTCCCTGCTTCAATTTTCGCCATTTCCCAGCAACTTGCTGAATCAACGTAGAAGAACAAAATGTAGAAAATACTAAAGAGAATGTTAAATGGTTTCTTGAGGCATCTACGCTCCATGGACCAGGCATCTTCTAATTTCCTCATTCCTTGACGGTTTGATCCCGTTCGGGCTGCCATGTTAGCCGGGTTGATCAAGCGTTTCACATTCTTCAAGTATTTTGAAGAACATTTATTACACTTTGTATTTCAACGTTAATTTCAGCAAGTTGCTAGAAAATGACGAAAGTTGAAGCAAGGAGGGCCGTGATTTCTTGATACACACTAGTAGAAAAGTCTTGTATATACATATGCTTAGCGCGAACCTACTCCAATTGCTGTCAAATCTCAAAAACTGAAGCAAACGAACTAGAGTTGTCAACGGTTCTGTTCAATGTTTCATGAAATCCAAACCAAATCATTAAGGTGTGCATTTTCTTTGAACGAAATCATGACACAAACCGAATATAACCTGAATTGAAAACTCAGTTTGGTTCCAATTTTCAGTTATCCTTGTTTTACAGCTATTTTCACGCCTACACTTGCATAACAAAAGTTAAAATGGCAAATCGCAAGTGGATCTCACAGACGTTAAGTGCCTCAAGAAGGCCACCCAAGTCGCGGTTGATCACCTTCCTTCCCAGCTCCACGACAACGAAAGCCCTAACCCACTGTCGTCCCTCTTGCGTTCACTTTATACTGGATTGTAGAGCTGCAAGGATTCAGGCGGTCTGCATCTCGAGGAACCGAGGCGTGGGTCGTCGTTAGAACTGGCGCTGCCTGCGCTCGACGATCTCAGCAGCGATAGCAAGTTCGTCTATTTGGAGTCTACACGTTTTGTCGGTGATGACAAAGAGTTTAACTCCAAAGCTGATGGATCCCAAGCGAAAACAGTCTTGGAATTTGATTCCGCTGACGAGTGACTTGATGTATAGAGAGGCGATGGGGACGGAGAAGGCAATCGGAGAGGATATGGAGGATTTGAGATGCAATTTGCCTGAGGAGGCGGAGCAGCACGAAGGTCGCTGATGGAGACGTAGAGGATATGAAGAATAGGAAGAAGAGGAAAGCGAAAAGAGGTGAGGTTTGGTAAGATGGTGCAAATTGCTAAAATAAAGAAGAGAGGTGATTTTTGGTTTGATTAACTAAACTGAACTGAAATAATCCAAATTAAAAAAAAATGTTATTTTTTATTATTTGAAATGAAAATCGAACAAAATCAAAAATATCCAAAATTCCGGTTCATGGTTCGTTTCCGGTTTAAGTTTTGTTTTTGACATAGGCAAACCAAGGTCGCAGCAACAGGCACGAGGGAAGTGAGATAGCTAGTAGGAATTACCTAGAGAAGGTGAGTAAGTGATTCTAGAAAATCTAAGTAAATTTTTGCAGAATAAAACAATTCAAAAACTAAAATCTAAATGGGAGTAGATTCAAAAGTCAATATTCAAAACTTGAATTAGACTCAGTGTGCAATAAATAATATCGATAAGCAATAAAAGTTTAGGATCATGAGAAATTGCGCACAAATTTTATAATGGTTCAGCTTAATTTAAACCTATGTCCACTCTTCTGTAATGATTCAGCTTAATTTAAACTTACATCCACTCTCCCACACTAACAGGCCAATTGATTCAGCCAATTGATTGGATTCCATTATATGACCAACAGCCAATTGATTGGATTCCATTATATGACCAAAGAGTGATTACAATCTTGAGTATAGCACTTCATGAAAATCCTCACAATTTCACTCAGGCACTTTTTTCTATATATCTCACTCTTAATCATAGAATTGAGACTCAAGAAGAATAAGCGTAATTTCCAATATCACTCAGATTTTGAGATTTTGAAATTGTAGATCTTAGGTTGAGATTTTGAAATTGTAGATCTTAGGTCTCATCTCATGTTTTTATCTTCGATGCCATTGTCTCCTTAAATACTCCTCCATTTCCCACTAGCGGTTGGAAATCTTCAGAGGATGATCCTTCAACCCTTATCTTAAATACTCCTCCATCTCCCACTAGCAGTCGGAAATCTTCACAGGATGATCCTTCAACCCAGGATTTTGTAACTCAACTTCAACCCTTATCTGTTGAACGGATTGTATCAAGGGAATTTTGTAACTGTTGAGTGAGATAGACTGAATCTCCATGTTGAATCTCATCACCCATACAATTGGATTCTGGTTTCCATAAATCGAGCTTCTCCAATTTGAAAAGAACTTGTATGAGATATTTGCTTTATCAATCTATGACACCCCCAATAACATCACTTACTACTCGCTATCCATATATTAGTACTTAATGTATTAGTATGAGCAAATGTTAGCGGCTACTATTATTAAACCCATTTTAGATCTGCAATGCAAACTTTATGGAATCTAAGATAATTATATGCATCAAACTTCTCGATTGGAATTTCCTTTATGTTGATCATATCGGCAACCATGTCTAACTAAATTATTATGACTTATACAAAACATAAAAATCAAGACTACGAAATATAAATAACTATGGCTGGTCGGACATTTGAGTAATACGTCCATGGGGATTTACACTGTCACTAATTGCGTGGTTAGATATTTACATTATATACATTGTAAATCCTCAAAAGAACATGCAACAGGATTTAACTGGCAAGATTCCGAAAATTAGCCTACTCCTCTAGTCAATACCCAGTCCCATAAACCAAAAGCTCGTCCTCCTCCTTCATCCTAAGCTATGGCGCAGGTTGCTGCCCCTGTACCTGGTCTGTCTGGCCCCAATTGAAGAGGTCCAAACAAGTCTGAACCACACAGTGAACCTCCAAGGGTTCAGGTCTAGTTGGTCATCATCCATCCACACCACTGTCTCATAACGGACATAGTCCAATCCATCTTGAGGTCAATCAAGTCGTGGTACGTATGACCCTGTACGTTCCGATGGGTAGAATGTCCACATCAAACGATCTAAAAAATAAAATAGTGGGTAAAGCCCAGTAAAGAAAATAACTGAGCCTTAGAACACACAATCCAAGTACCACTCAGTGCAAGCTAACCCAAAGTCATTAATGTTTATCATGTTCACCTAGCTGAAGGAAAATCCCATTCTGTAACATTTATCAAACATATAAACATGATCAAAGTCATATCTAAATATTCAAATATCATAAGCATCCTAACTATACACAAGTTTCTGTGATACAATCCTATGTGAAGCACAATAATCATCATTATCTACTTACCATTCATGAATGCAACTAAAAACGTGAAGACACTCCACAAGTTTACATTCAGAAGAACACGCACAATGAACGATAAAATCACACTTAAATCCACACATATTCGCATGTTCTTGTACTCAAATTCACACATCTCATTGGTTTAGTGTGTAATCAATTTCAATCCACCCACGAGTCGGATATAGTTTGGAATGCTGGCCAGATCCACTTGAGTCACTCCCAGATCGCTAGCTGGACTTCCAAGGGACGCTGGCCTTAGGGATACTCCAAGGCATCTCAATTTATCTATCAAGGCCTCCAAGGGTCGCTGGCCTCAGGCATCCTGGCTCCCCAAAGGCATCATTGGGTCACTGGCCCATGGAAGTCTCTTATTCTTATTTCTTTCACTTAGTTCATGCAAAGTTCACTTACATAGAACTTCAAATTCATGCCATTTAAATTTCATGATCAGAGTACCCCAAATGCCATAGCAAGCTAGTTTCATGATCATCTCACATTAATTCACATTATCAACACAAAACGTGAATGCAAACAATTCAGCCAGTCACAGCTTGCAACATTGGACATATAATCATAGTTTGTAATCTTCACAGAATAAGGCACAAAACTAATCCATAATCTACATATAATATCAAGCATCCCTAGCCTATTTAGTGACCATTCATGAGCATATCTAACACCACAACAATTCACAGCACTTAGCTCATGACCAAACCAAGGCACCAGACTCCATTCAGGGCATACACAAATTCATCCACTCACTACCAGAGCTCATGATCAACATGCCATAATGATAATTTCATGTTTCAATATTCACTATATGCTTATAACCAACACAAACATGTATCTATACAGCTCAGACTAGCTTTTCAACATTTCCAATATACATGAGAAACATGCATGCTCACTTCTGATGGCATAACATCCATCGACTATGCAATTTCACTAAAACAACTTCCATCATGAGCTTAAACTTAGGTGAAGGTTTGCCAATGTCTTATTTTTACCCTCGGGTTTCATACATAAGTCTTGCTCATACACTTCACTACATATGGCATTAAGGGCCTATGTAAAAATCAACACAGTTCACTGTACCTTCGAGAGTAAACTACAGCTGAAGAAAAACATGCAAAACAACTAAAACGTTGAATACCTGAAACAGACCTTCAACGCTCCAAGTACGACCAGCAACAATTTAAACCAAAACAATCAATATCTAGTCTAGAACCATGCCTCTAACTTTGTCCTAACCAGAAAAGTTCATTAAACGTCACGTGCAAAATCAAGAATCTATTGAACATCGCATGCCGAACCTTCTTCTCCCAAAAACAGTACTAGAATTCCATACGATCCCTTACCACAGCTCATCCAACTATAACCGGGCACCTAGAGGATTAAGATGATCTAACTCTTAGAGATTTCCCTTACCTGGTGGATGTGCAAACACTCGTTCTTTTTCCTTGCGCGTAGATATTTGTAGATTTAGACTTCCTAGAGCTTCAACTTGAAAGAAATGAAGGATGGGATCGAGAGAATGTAGGCGTGAAGAAGGAGAAGAAGAAGGAAATGAGGAAAACTATGGGTTTTATGACTAGATGTTTTGAAGTTCCAAGGCAATGATTAGCCTTTGCAAATCCCCATTACGGACGGAAAACGAGGAGGGCGGAGGAAACAAGAAGAATTTGCTCGTTTGCATGCAAATTCCCTCCTCTTGAAATCAACACCTGTCCAAGTAAGGAGTTTAGGCGTTATGTAGGGATCGATATGCTTCTTGTATCACCCTAGATATCCCCTAAAGTCTCCTCACCTTAGCTCATCATTACATTCTTACCATGCGGCCACCATATGTATTATGGACATCCTCTTAACTTAGATTAGAACCTTAATCCTCTTATTGTCATTAAAAGTACGTGGTTATATACATTAGTTCCCCCACATTATCCAAAGCCGAATATCACAATTGTAATTATCAATGTTCATTCACGTGATCGTGGTCATGTGAAAACCAATACAAACTCTCGTGTACGATCTAGACAAAGTACCTCTCAGGTACATGTAATTGGTAAGCATATAATATAGGAAAATACCACCAAAAATCTCAAAATATGTCACTTGGAACAATTTTATCATGAACTCCAAATTATGTTACTTGGGACAATTTTACCATAAATTTTCTTATGCCACAAAAAATCCTAAATTACACCACTTGGAATACATTTACCCCAAATTTTTTAACTAAATGGCATTTTCATCTTTTACATTTTACTTTTATTTCTTTTCTTTTTTCTTTCTTGCTTCCCTTTGCCGGAAGCCGATGAGGGCCACCATCGCTGGTGGCGGCATCTAGCAAGGGTGGCCCTCACCAAAGAGGGTCGCCCCCAATCGGGCAAGGGTGTTACTCCCCTAGCCCGACTTAGGCGAGGGCGTCCCTCGCCTACCAAGGGTGAGGGCCGCCCTCTTCAGATGCCGCCGCCAGCAAGGGTGACCCTCACTAGGCCAACCAGCAAAGGAAAGAGGAAGAAAGAAAAAGAAAAAGAAAAAAAGGTAAAAAAAAAGATGAAAATGCCATTCAGTTAAAAAAGTTTAGTTTAAGATTTTTATAGCACAAAAAAAAGTTCAAGGTAAAATTATCTAAAGTGGCATAGTTTAAGGTTTTTGGTGGTACAAAAAAAAGTTCAAGGTAAAATTATCTCAAGTGGCATAATTTAGGATTTTTAATGACATTTTCCCTATCATATAGTCAACAGAATACACAAGACACCTCACTAGTCTTACGTATACATGATACTCCATGGTTCTCCTAACCTCGTAATTTACTAGGAGCCCAAATTCATTAACACGATACCAAATATGGCACTTGGGCCCTCAGGTCTGCTTATGCACGATATGGGCCCTACAACCCATTTATATGCTAATTGGGCCCCACGGCCCATTCTCAACATGTTGGTCTAATCAAAGCATTACACAACTCATGCAACGTACTGACAACATTACTAAAAATTGAGGTGTCGCACAATCATTTTGATTGAATGAACCAAACTTATGTAGATGTAAAATCCATCCAAGATTACTAATCATTATAGAATCTTAAGTCTCATTCTGGATATTTGTCAATTTATGGGGAATATAAGATCTGGATATGAACGTTCTAGGTTCTGGACTAGCTTCTATTTTGGCATCTCAAAATGAGAATAATCTTTTTGTGTATGTGTCCACGTGCATCAAGTATATTAAGACTAATGAAGATCTAGATAATTTTGTTAACTTCAAAATTAATTGGGAGTTTTCTTCGACAATGTTCTAGCATCTACCTCTAGGTTCGACGCGCAGCTTAGAAGATACTCATACAACCATTAAGGGAAAAACTGCCAAAGCCTAAAGAGGGACCAAAACCTCAGAACTATCGCCGCCTGACACATCTTGTAAAGGGAAGAAAAGCTAGCACCACCTCAGTCAAATTCGAAGAGCCTATCAACGTCTTCCACCCGTCCCACAATCTCCCAGAAGATGATGGTACTTCCATAGCTGACTAAGAGGGTCCTAGCCAAGAAACACAGGAATAAACAATTGAAGGGCCAATGGAACTCCCTGTTTGAATACCGGCATTCTTCGTACTTATTCCTCGATGTGAAGAAGGCATGACTAGCCTTGATGCAAGTAAGCTTCAAGAAAGCCACGTTGGCGGCGCACCCAAGTAGCGCACTAATCCTTTGTTAGTAATCTTCTGGAGCTTGAGGGGGCGAGCCCCTACAGGTACCCCCACAATAGTAAACAGGTCCAATGGAGTTGGACCCATCTTTAAGCGAGTCGATGGATCATGTTCGTATTCAAGAACCACCTCGCAGCCAACGCACAGATATAGCTCTTGTTGAATGGCCTTGGTACTATCTCCAAAAAGGGCCCAAGACCATCCACCTGCAAAGTCCTGATAATCAGCATGACTCCTCATGAATAGGTCTATGACCAAAGTTCAGGCATGGAAAGAATCCCAACCTTTCAGCCCATTTCAACATCAAACCAGCACTGCCACCAACCACAAATTCACAATAGTTTCTAAATATCCACTAACCAACAGTTGACACAAAAATCATTTCAAAAGGAAAAAGAGCTCGTCTCGTTTCTATAATTAAGTCAGTGAGCTTCATGCAAGCTTTAAGTCAAACAATTTAGTCAATCCAGTTTAAATCTGCAAGCCACGGTTGAGTTCTCATTAGATTGCAAGCCAGCAAAGTGAGTAAAACAAGCAAAAGCACCCTCGGAACCGAGTCCTACCTTTAGCTTTAACCAAATTCCAAACCAATGACAATTGAAACCTATACTAAACTAAACCATGATAAGCTCAAACCACTCTAAGATCACCCTGAACAAGACAAAATCGGCCTCCTACCACCCCACGCCACATTTCGCCTCAACAATGCTCGATTGAACCGATCGAATTTGAATACGGGCAGCCATAAATCATGCGAAATAGCTACGAGCAGTGCCATTCACGTGCCAAGACTCAGCCACCCGACACCACTCTTCATCTTGACAATACAATACCCGTATCAAAACCAATTGAATTTGTACCCCGGCGGTCACGAATCGTGAAACAATTAAGAATCATCTGAACTCCCCTCACTTCCAACCTTCATCACAAATTGCGAGCCATGTCACAATGCCATGGCACGGCCACGGACCATTACCTCAACCCCGACTTGGCTGTAAAATAGTCTCAAAATCAAATGATTCACAAGCAACCCGACCAATTGAATCAGTCCAGACCTCATCGCACCTGAAGCGTGAAGGGAATGAAGGGTTAAAAATTAATTTTTGGATTATTGTCTAAAGGATAGAGTGCAAGGATAAGTGTTTGCTGGGATGCACATGATGAAATGTGTTGTTACTTTCTATTGAAATGGGGACTTGCTGGAATCATGGAATTGAGGCTAAATAGGGTGTATTACGAACGAAAATGAAGTTAGGATAGATGAAGCTCATTGCCAAGGCCTAAAGGAACAATTTATAAGCTAAGGATAAAAAACTTAAGACTCACCACATACAAATGGATAAAGAATTGAAATTTGAAGAAAATTGCTCATTTCAAGAGGAAATCTCATGTATTGCCAATCAGGTCTGCCTTATATACGAAATTACAATTGAATTAATAAGACATTATAGTAAGACTATGATAATAAATACCAGCACACTCGAGATTTCAACATTTCCATTTAGTAATGAAGACTAAGTAACATTCTTGCGAAAGAGACCCTTTGACATTCTAACTATGCATTAAAGACTCTTTAATTCCCGCATGTTAATTTGTATAGCGTGAGTTGATATTGTGATCAATTTTATTTAAAAGATAAAGTCAATTTCTCTGTTTATTCTATTGTATAAATATACTTACATTTTTTTTTTCTTTCCACCACATAACATCGTGCCTAATAGAGTCAATTTTATTTAAATTTATATGAAAAATATCTGGTCGGTGTAAATTTTGCCACTTTTTATGTCAAACATAATTAGTTATTTTATGATACTTATTGCTATATTGATATTCTGCAAAAGAAAAGGTTCTAAATTTTGTCCCTGTACTATCACTACTTTTTTAATGAAGCCATACTTTAATTTTTCTATTAAAATCCTTCAAGTCCTAACTTTTGCCACTTTTTATGTCCAACATAATTAGTTATTTTATGATACTTATTGCTATATTGATATTCTGCAAAAGAAAAGGTTCTAAATTTTGTCCCTATACTATCACTACTTTTTTAATGAAGCCATACTTTAATTTTTCTATTAAAATCCTTCAAGTCTAACTGATGTAGTCATTTGATGACGCTCAAGTGGGACATGGATGGAGTATTGATACGTGACACCCACTGTTGATAGTGAATGGATAAGAGATGCCGTAACTTGTTTGACTAGTTTTTATTTTAAGCTAACTCTGTGGCTGGCTAGGTGCCATAATTGTTTGACCAGTTTTTGCCTCAAGTTGATTCTATGATTGTCCAATAAGTAATATTTGATCCACGTCACACTTAAGCCGATGAATACAAGAAGGAAACCGTTAACGATGTCGAATGGCCACGTCAACTAAATTTGTTCATATTTGGTGCCAAAAGGAGTTGATTAGACAATTTATATAGGTAAATGGACTTCATTAGAAAAATTAAAAGTTCAGGACTTTACAAGAAAATAGTATTATATGGACAGATGGTAGAACTTTTCCTTTAAAATACTCTTCTCTTTGAATTTTCTAGAAAAAAAAAATCATACTAGTACAACAATGCCACATTTGACAAAAACTCATTTTTATCATGAAAAATCATAAATTGATACATTTGTGCTACATTATCTCAAAGGCTGCATTTGGTAGTAAAGATAGATTTCATGATAGGATGAAATTTATCATATCCTGTATCCGATGCCTGCTTAGGACATGACAAAGTCAATTATAAGGGGATATCGGCCGAATAAAATTATCCTATGGAGATGTGGGATAAAGGTAGATAAGATTTCTAATATTCATAATATGATAGTTATTTCTTTCAAATAATAAACTTCTTAGATGAACATAAATAATATTTGAATTCTAAAATAAGAAATTCAAATAACAAAAAATAACAATTTAGTTTTTAGTGTAATATTATTTTTATTTATATATCCAAATTTAATTCTAACTTATAATATAAATTCAATATATATTTATTACATATTTTAGGTATTTTAGGTATATTAGCATAGTTTACTATTTAATAATTTTTTATTAGAGAACGATAAAGGGGAAGAAAAGAAAGAAATAAAATAAAAAGATAGGAAAATAAAATAAAAAAAATTAGATAAAAATAAAGTATGCAAGAGTGTCGCAAGAGATTTTCACCATCTCCATTTATAAAAATTTGTATTCATTTATACCGATATGCCGTTTATGCCAAACAATGCACGTGATATAATGTAAATATATCCGACTTTATTATTATAATTACCAAACAGTTGTAGAATATAACAAAATTTTCTGGAATTCATATCCAATCATATCTAATTCTATCTCAAATAGAAATTCGAACGACCAAACATAGCTAAAAGGGTACCGGTTTGAGATTTCTTGTAGGTGTCAAGCTTTTGGTGGGTGCCCACCATCCACGGGTGAGGGCTGCAATTCACTTGGATGAAATCCAACGAGGGCCATGAGGCCCTCACTTATGGTTGGCCATCATCAAGGCCTTGGCAACTAGCAAAGGGAAATAAGAAATATCATAAATAAAAGGGGAAAAAAAGGAAAAATTGTCCATACCAATGACAGTCATGCTATATAGAACGGCCAACATTCATCTTAGTAATTTTTAAACTATATTGAAAAATCATCAAAAGGTCTAGGATAAAATTAGCCAAATTGAATAGTTTAACAATGAAATTACCACCATATAATATAGGATTTTTTGGACAATTATCCCGCTCTTTATATAATGGGGATGGAAGTAGAATTAGCAAGATAATTGCTTGAGAAAATAGCCGTATGTTTCCTTACAAGTTCACTTTGCACCTGCATTTGAAATATGACCTTGATGCAAGCTTTTACTTGGTAACTAGTTCGATGGCTAATTATTTATGGAGCTGTTAATCATATAGGTCACATAATTTCATATTTGACCGATTCACCTCAAAATTTGATTACGTCTCACCTGTTTCATAAGGTTAGTAAGATAATCCATAGGATACTTACTAAAAATGGACTTCCTCATTATGAGAAAAAGATCAATTTATAACTAAGAAACTCGCGATGAACCAATATACCATTATAACAAGGCATTGTTATATGAAGAATGACTGTCAAGAAATATGCATGTCAAGCGGACCTAAGTATTAGATGAATACACGATCAAGTGAACAAGAAAAAAACCCCTCACTAATTTAAATTTGCTGTGCGTTAGTCATTTACTTTTACTGGTAGCAATAGGCAACTTCATAATTATATTTTAAGATTTGTTTGGTAACGATTCTACTCCTGAAAATAATTTTTGATCAGAAATAATCTTTTTTTATTCTGTGCTCAAGAATAGTTTATGAATATTTAAGTTGTTTGATAAACTGTTTAAAATTTTTATTCTCGAAATAGAAATGCGTTTGGTAAGAGTTTTCAATTTTTTGATTCTTTTAATTTTTTTAATACTTTTTGTTATAATTTTCTTATATTTCTCCTTTTTTTCTTTTTTTTTTTTTCTTTTTCTTTTTCTTTTTCTCTTTTCTCTCCTTCTTCCTCTTTTAGTGGGCAATCACTGCCACCGACAATGGCCGGGCAAGGTCCAGTGAGCTCGCTAGAGGCTTAACCTCGCCCAGGCGACTCAAGGCCAAACCTCGCCAGTGGCTAAGCGAGCCTCACCTCCCTAGATCTAGGCGAGGCAAGGCTCGCCCAACCACCGGTGAGGTTCAACCTCGCTAGCCAGTGCGAAGCTCGGCCTTGCTATTAGAAGTGAGGCCGACCTTGTGCCGCCTAGGCAAGATCGAGCCTCACTGGTGGCCAGGCAAGCCTCTAACGAGCTTGCCAAACTTCACCTTGGCCTAACGAGGCTTTGACAAGCTCGCGAGACCTCACCCGCCTGCTCGGCAACAACGGCCTAAGGGCGATGATGGGGCAGTGATAAGGAATAATGGGTTGGGAGGAGGAGGAAGAAGAAGGGGAAGGGAAAAGAGAGAGCAAAATTGATTCTCAAAATTGTTCCCGGAACGAAAGGCAACTTTTTTTTTTATTCTCAATTCTACTCCAAATCTATTCTTAGGAACAAATTTGTTTATGATAACAAAAAATTTATCAAACGGATTTTTGTTCCAAATCTAATCCCGAGCACAAAAAAACAAAATCAGTTGTTCCCAAGAGTATTACTAAACAGACCATTAGTTATCTATTAGACACATAGTTCTGACTTGTGCACAAACTCCTTGTATACTTTAGATATTGTTCGATAACTCCATTAAGTTGTTTTTCAAAAATATAGAAACATGAGTGCAAAAACTCGAATACCTAGAGATCTGTGGAACATCTGATTAAGTTCAATTCTAGAGATGGAAATTTGTGACGCACCCCTAGGGGTTTAACACGCGCTCATTTTTTATAACTAGTTATAAAAAGAAGTGGTTATACATGATTAAGGTGAAATAAAAGACTAATAATAAACAAGGGGGAAAAAAGGGAATGGCCCAACTACTCCCTCCCTAATAAGTGCCTTATTATGTAAGAGTAATTTCAAATTCAGTCCACGGCAAGGCATTTTAGCACAGGATTTCAGGTTGTCAACTGCAAACACTGCAATTTATCTGTTTCCTCATCAATCGAAAATCCGGAAGCAGTTCATTCAATAAGCTTCGAATGAGACCATCAGGAGTCGTCATCTTATTGATTGGCCCTTATATCAACAGAGTATCAAACCCCTATGAAAATTTCAAATAATAGCTCGAAATATCCTCATTTCTCATATAAGAACTTGAAAACTTGAAGTGAATCTTATTTTAAATAAGGATACGAAGTTGCTATATCTGTCTCAAATAATGGCCTAAAATAACTATAAAAATTTCAAATAAAAGCCCAAACTCGCCAGCCAACAAAAAATTCCAGCTAATCAACATATTTTCATCCAAACACAATTTAGATTTAAATTTAACCTTAATTAGATTAAAAATTTTTAAAAAAGTAAATATAAAAGTGGGAGGGCCTGCTTATGACCACTAGCCCATTATCGGTGAGGCAGCAATGATGGCCAATAGGGTCGTTGGCACCTAAGTGAGGGTCAGCAACCCTCGTCGATTAGAGGCAAGGGCCTAATGGGAGAGAGCAACACTGACCCTCGCCAACTAGAGGCAAGGGTCTAATGGGAGAGGGCAACAACCCTCTCTTATATCTAGGCAAGGGTCGCTCACCCTCGTCCTAGTCTAGGTGAAGGTCGCCAGCCCTTACCAAGCAGCCCCAAACTTGGGCGGCAACATCCAGGGACACTAGGCGAGTGCCAGCGACTCTCACCAAAACTGACCCTGGCCCAGACAAACTAGATTTGGAAGAGGGTCGCGATCCTTCCTCTCCCGTTTTTGCCGAGGGTCACTGGCACTAGCCTAGGTCTTTGCAACCCCATCAGTCATTGTCTTTTTTATTTTTTTAAGTTTTTTTATGAAAAAAAAAGGAAAAAATTAAAAGACAAAATTGACCTCATCAATCAATGAGTTCAAGCCTTTCTTTGAAACTACTTTAAACTTTTATTTAAAACAAAGTCTACTTCAGGCCCTCATTGAAAAATAACGGTACTTTGAACCTCTATTTAAAACAATATCTACTTCCAACTCTTATTTGAGAAAATAAATGCACTTTAGAACCTTATTTAAAACAATGTTTACTTCAAGCTATTTAAGAAAATGATGGCATTTCAAATCATTATTTGGAATTTTCCCAACCATAAGAGATATGGCCAGAATATACGAGGAAAAACGTGAAGGGCTTGAATTCCATCGTTTGAACAAGTGCTCTGATGTTAAGGCCTGGCTAGATAATAGAGAGAAGGCAGTACAAACAAACCAAATGCTTTGTCATCACGAGTTCTCATCCCTCAAGGATCGTTTGAATCAAGCAACGCGAACACAAGCTTAATAAACTTGTAAAGACGCAAAGGCAAACAGAGAACAGTGGTTTGTAACCATGAGTCTGGTTACGTCTGATCATTTGAATGGATCAGAATCCAAATGATTTTTACGGATTGATTTGATGGCATGAGACCATTAGCCCAATGAGGCATTATGTGTGTCCTATGGCATTTCGACATCTCCTCGTTTTACCAAGATAAAAGTCACGAGAACATGCGATCCATGGGGCAGTAGCATCGTCACTCTTCCAAAATGAGGTAACATCCTCCTAGATTGGAAGTGTGCGAAATTCTTGATGCATCATCAAAACAAACATTGGCAAGCACAGAGGTAAGGAACTCGGTATTTACCAAATAATAAGCATCTCGACAATAGCAGCAGCAAGCGCATGAATGGCGTGTCCATGCACAGAAGATTTAGCAGGAGCAGAGCATGACATCCATGAGCCGAAAGAATGCAACTTGACATTCTAGAAAATCGACACTGACACCGTTGCCAGACACTCTGGAAATAGACATTGAAATCCGTGAAACTGAGAGATTACTCATTTCCCACGGTACTAAATTGAACAGGAACGCAATGCAATCACTCATAAATTGTGGGCTAAATACTAAAGTCACAATCATAAACAAAGACAGTCACGTGCCATCTGCACATAAGTATACTTGCTGCAGATAGATTGAATGACCGAGGAGTGGAGAAAAAACTTGACACATTCAAAGCACCAGTGTGTTAGCTGAGATGAGGAAAGATGTTTTCACCCTTCAAGTGACCTTGACCTTACATATTCCTCTGATGTGCTTACCAAGTTTTATCAGTACACTGTCCTGCTTCTGTCACTCCCTAAACATCTCAAGAGCTTATGTCCTTTTCCTGATGGATGAAGAACGATGTCTAGCGGAACCAGGTCTGATAAGGTTTTTTAAACATCAAAATTTGTATAATGAACAAGAGAAACCAAACAAATTCTCAACCATATTATCCTGTAAGTAACATGCCGAATTGCCAATTAGCTGATCTGTTACAGTTACAGGCCACAAAACACTGAGCAAAAAGCAGCTAAATCACATGGAATTTTCAATGGCCAATCAAGGTTGAATCTTGAGAAACCATTTGAAATTTGAGCAGCTAATAACTCCATCTACGTCAAAGGAACTCAAACAGCAATTCACTATCGATTGAGTCCAAAAGTCAGTTTCCAAGAAAGAAGTTTCTCAAGCTTTGCACTATTTCCAACTAAAAATCCTCAAGTTGCTAAATAGTCCTAACAGTATTTTATGCACGAATTGGTCCATCAACTTCAATTTAGTAAAAAGTGGAGGCATACTTCTACTTTGGGCAAACTAACTTAAACAGGATATCAGCTAATAATTCAGGCAATGATCCTGGTGTCGCCAAATTTGGTGATCCACTCAACCCCACCTCTTGTTTATTACCATTTATCATAATAAATCTAATACAGTCAGGTTATAATTGACCAAGATATTGTCTACTTTAACTTATAGTAACAGAAAATGACAACTTGCACAACTTATGCCATAAGTTTCATCAAACTGCAGCCAACACTGAATTTCATTTGTGGTTACAAGCAAATTCTACAGGGAAAAGTACTTCATTACCATATTTTACAACACACCGAATGAAAGCTTGACAGTGCATTGTGACACAAATGAACTGACTAAGCCAACTCAACAGATCATGTTAGAAATAACAGATCTTCAACTAAAATGCAATTGAATGAACATACAAGCTTTGGGAATCAAAGTGTCAAATTTTACAACGTCAATACTAAAATGCACAATCTGGTGAACTCAAGGACCAACGATGTTATCTTCCTACCTCCTATAGTAAGAGCGAGTAACCTTCTTCTATCAGCAGCAGATTTTTTATTGGGTCACATATCAGCAGCAGAGTTACTTTGGTTAACATAACGACCAACACATGTCAACAGGGTTGTTGGTCAAACAAGCTAACAAGATAACTAGATCAAATTACAAGTACATCAGAATTAAACCCCATGTGAGTACATATGTGTGGATCAACCACTAACAGTTACCACACACATAAGTACAAGTTCAAATTGCAAGAATAGATTCTTACTAAGTTTCAAACCGATTTTAAGTTTTGAAGCTTTTTAGATGGTCCCTTTAGCAGCTCAACCGAAACAAAACAAATGAACTTCCATGAAGTGTAAAAAGAATTGAACCTGGAGATACCTTAGACTAATCTAGTCTGATGAACAAATGAACCAACAAAACCAGGAACAAAGAGATTATTATCATTCTTTTGCTAGGACAACTAGCAGTAGCAACAGAAGCCCCAACTCACAGTAGCGTACATCCAATCAACCATCTGAAACTCCCAAAAAATAAAACATCATACAAACAAGTATAAGGACACACCTCACTAGTCCAGAATCACTTCTAGTGAAAACTGTAATCAACCTGTATACAACAACTAGAGTCCAAGTATCTCTAATTACTCTGGTTCTCTAGTATTTGTGTCTTGTGCTCACTCCTTCAGTAGAGTGAAAACCGACATAATCTACCTACAACCTTACCAGTCATGAAATACGGTTGTCTGAAGAGTGTGCACCCCCTCCTTATATTAAAACTAGACAATCCATGTATGGGATGACTTCGAAGGATCTTGCTACACCATACAATCCAAGCCGACTAATTCTCTGACTCCTCAAGTCATATGAAACTAGCTCGTCATTGTGAGTCACGAGCAGAACATCCCCCTGTTTCCTAAAAGATAACACCCTCCCGATCCCGCCATGCTGTCCGATATTAATGGTGAACAGCTTAGTCCAGGAGTCTGACGCACCATATTCTTTCAAGACCCAGACCCAGCAAACCCCGTACAACTGATGCCCATCTTCTTCCATCGGATGGCAATGCAACAAGCAAATCGAATCTTGATGCACGGCCAGCGACAAATTCAGCCTGTTCTCATAATCCCCGCCTTTTGGCAACTCCATTTCCCCAAACACCTCGTCGTGCATATCAAATAACACCACAATCGACTTAGAATGAGAAGCCACCTTATCATCGAGGTTATACCCAATCCAATGGATAGCCCCATTCACAAAGGCCTGAGACGAAGATTCCGGAATGACATAAGGAACGGCCGTCTGGATCCCTCTCCAAGCATTAGTTTTAAGCTCATAGACCTCGACCACCGGCGGCACTATCACAGACCAACTCTTCCCCAGAATGTAAATCAACCTCACGACCTTATAATCCTCGCGCCGCGAATCGAAACCGAACCCGAGAACATACGTGTGCGTGAGATCCGTATCAATGAACCGCGGGATCGGCAACTGCACGCACTTCCTGAGGGAAGGATTCCAGAGGATTACCTGGAGGTTGTTGATGATATAATCGGAAAAACAGACCAACCCATTACAAGAGCCGGCGAGGTAGTAAGTGTCGTTGGTCTTCAAGGGGAATTCGAGCTCCTGGTGCTCCGAGAAAGACTCCCCGTCGAGGTAGAGGGTGTTGCGCTCCTTGCACTGGGTGAGCGAGTAGTGCCTTAGGAGGACGACGGAGCGGTCGTAGCCCGCCATGGCGCGGCGGAGGTGGAGGGAGACGAAAGATGGGTCGGTGATGAGGGAGTCCCAGGACTTGGAGACGCATCGGAACCGGACGAGCGACTCGACGGGCAAGTTCACGAGGATCTGGATCACGATCTCGTCGGGGAGATCGATGCCGTCGCGCATCTTCGTTTACCTTACCTTCGCCCCTTTCTTCAATGGCGGAAATCGTGCACAAGGACTCGATGGCGACAGAGATGACGATGATAACGATGAGGAAGACATCTTTGTATGTTCATTGACAGAACCTTCTTTTCTTCTTCCTCCGCCGTTACTTTTGTGTTTTTTACGTTGAACTGGAATTTTCTGAGCAGCGTCTAATTTTGAATAATTCAAATTTTAAAGTATCAATTACCCATAATCAAAAAAATTAATATCGCACAAAACTCTAAATTAATACAACTATAACAAATTTACCTACATTAATTTTTTACCACGAAAAATCCTAAACTGATATATTTATGAAAAATTTCTCTCATACAACCATCCAAAACTCAAAATTAATATATTGACGACAAATTTAACTTCCATTAATTTTCTATTAAATTGTATTAGTATTACGAAAAACTAAAAATTAGCACATGTGTGACAAACAAAGGGTAAAATCCTAAATTGTTACATCAGTCAACTATCATATATCATTCAACTCAACAATTTCACAATAAAATTTAATAGAAACCAAGAGAAGGGTAAATTTGTTATAGGCAAACTAGTTTAAAATTTTCTATAGCCAAAAAATTAGTTTGAGATAAATTTGTCACGGATGCACCGATTTGAAATTTTTTGTGGTATTAATCTATAAAAAATTATCGATAAATAGATTCTCGCACATTCTTTTCCCACTTTTCCTTACAAAGAAAAAAAAAGTTAGAGCCCGTCTTATTATTCTAATAAACAAAAAAGATTATTAGGGACCCCAGTAGTATACTAGTGTAAAAGGTTTGGGGTTTACTATGATTTTCAAGAAACCGATTTCCTTTATAACATATCTCATCTTGAAAGTAATTTTTATGCAAAGTCTCACTCCATACAAGTAAATAAATCTTCGCCATTTGTTGGAATCATATTAATTATATGAGAGGTACGAAATTTTGCAAGGAATTATGACTTCAAATGACAGGTTACAAGACAAATCGACTTCTTTTGTGATTCATGAAATTTCCTATTGGCACTTGGGATTTAACTCATCATTAAAAATCCAAAACTGAGGATAAAATTGTCACAGATATATTAGTTTTGGATTTTTAATAATGAAAAATTAGTTTGAGATAAATTTATCATTGATATATCAATTTATGATTTTTTATAGTCAAAAAATTAGTGCCGATTTTGAAATTTTCATAATATAAACCTCTTCTATATATGAACCCTCAAATTGATTTTATGATTTCGTTCGACCTAATTACTTTCTTCTTTGCTCTCTTCTTTAACGGATTTGCAATCAAAATTCCTATTTTTTTCAAATTAAAATCCTACGACCGGGCGTCAAGGCACATTTCCTTTTTGATTTTGCCTTGTGTTTCGGCTGCTGAACCGGGAGAGAGCCCCACACGGTTTTTGGGGGGGCTTATAGGACGAGGTCAATAAAATCCTGCTCTTCTTGTCTCTTCTTCTAGAAGTTTTTCCCCGACAAGCCAAAGCAAAAATCCTCACGAATAAGGTAAAATATTGGCAAATTCAACTACGTTTAGTGATACGTAGAATTGGACTCGTGATTTGACCAAAAAAGAAAAAGAAAAAAGAATTGAACTCGTGTACTAAAAAATGACAATTTTTCTCTAGTGCACTTTTAATTGTATTTTAAGGGTATTGGTAATCATTCTATCTCTGGGAACAATTTCTTTTTAAAAATATTTTTTTCTATTCTCTAAACGGAGTTTTGAGCATTTGAAAGAGTTTAATAACTGTCAAAATTTTTTATTTCTATAATAGAAATGCTTTTGGTAAAATCTTTAAAATTTCTAGTTCAAACTACTTTCTTTTGATTTTTTTAATAATTTTATTACAATTTTTCTCTTTTTCTTTTCTTTTTGTCCTATTTATCTTCTCCTTCCTCTAGTCACTGGCCAAACGAGGGTTGGTGACCTCGTTGGCGATGTCGAGCGGCAAGGCTCAAGGCGACAAGCCTCGCTAACCCTCGTCTAATCGAGTCACTAGCTTTGGCCAAGGTCAACAATCTGCCAAAAAAGAAGAAGAAGGAAAAAAAAAAAAAGGAAAGAAAAGAAAAGAGGAAAGAAAAGGTATTAGGTTTGATTTTAGAATTATTCCCAAGAATAAAAAAGCAATCTTTTTTTTTCATTTTTTAGATTATGTTTCAAATCTATTTTCATAAATAAATAAAAAAATTACAAAACAGATATATATATATATATATATATATATATATATATATATTTTTGTTGACTCCCGAGATAAAAGAATAGAATCATATATTATCTAGCTAATTAACAAACAAACCTAAAGTTCACGAACTGGCAATTCCGACGTGCAAACCCAAATGAATGAGCGATTAGTTAACTAAAGGTTTTGAATTCTCTGCCGAGTCAACGGGGGTGGGTGGCCTCAACACTCTTCTTTGAAGTTTGAAATCGTCTCCTTTTTCTTTTGATTTGAAAAGTACTCTCGCTAGACTAAAGGCAACCACGACAACGTTTGAAGTCAAGGTCCGCCTCGCCGAAAATACCGAGGTGTGAGGCGTCCCGTGAGACGATTTATGTGGTGCTGAGTATGAGCGGAATTAGTAAAGGTAATATCACGAAAAATATTAAATTAAATATGATAGATTTACCTAAAATTAGTTTTTTGATCATTAAAATCTCTAAATTGGTACATTTTTAATAAATTTTACCCTTTATTAGTCTCAACACCTATCATTTTTAAAAAATGTTTTGTAATAATAAGAATTATATAAAAACAAAACTATTGATTTAGTCCATAGCTAGAACGAGAATTGGATTGATTATCATCGATTTCAAATTTTAAGAACTGGGAACCACTCGAAGTTGACCAGTTCAAGCCGGTCCGGTTTCAATGACCACCCTCATGCAGCCAAAAATTGGATTTAGTGATAAATGAGAACTGTATTCCTAGCGGTGCCCAGGAGAACTGCTGTGATTGAGGTATTGGGGTTTAGTTTGCAATATCGTCCTAGATATTGGTTTTACAACCTTTTTATTCGTTTTCTTTTTGCACGATGGACAGGACATTGAAATTTAGTTTTCTTCTTCCTAAATTCTTCCCCGGTTCACTCTACATATTTTGTCTATCCATTCCAAATCTTATCGGACTCTCAATCCTCTTTCCCTTCTTGTTATTATCCAATCCCGCTATGCATCAATCATACTAAATGCCGAATACCACATTTAGAACCACAATTAAACTTCTTGCCCATTCCCAACAAAAAGTTAATTTGGTTTTGTATTGCGTTTTGGTACACAATTTTCATGGTTATGATATGGAATTGAAGTAATATTGCAACCTGAAATTTAAGCATTGATTTGATTGAAATATATAAACACGTTTATACAAAGAACTCGCCATCTCAACGAACTTCACTTTCTTATATATGCATATGTGCATAATGAGCTGTAGATTCATCCATTCTTACCGTAATAACCCTTCTAAATTGTCGCTAGTGCTACCATCATTGTAACCGCCGCCACCACCACCATTGCCTCCACCTCCCTCACTCGAGCGACCACCTCGAGCTCACCACCCCATTTCCAACAAACCTACAATAGCGATCAGCACCTCCACGGCACCATGTCGCAATTGCCACGATCATCATAAGAACATCTCAACATCGCAACCCTCGCCATGCCGTCGACATTATTATCACTGCTATTGTCCATCTTCACCCGCACATCTTTCTTTTTCTTTCCGATGGTTTTTTGGGTCGATGTGGCGTAGACGTATCACCACTTCAGAACAGCGATGGCCCTAAAGGGATAAACAGTGCTACCTAGGGACGGACGGTTGATCGGAAGCTGATCAGAGTTTGCGGAAGGCGGAGATATTGAAGCTGAGTCATTAAAGTTTTACACTTGGTCAAAAAGTACATTGACTAGGGCATAATTCACCGTTCCCCATTATTCATTCAAATCGAAAAGCAACGTGATATAGCCGTCCAATTGATTCTTCAGGTAAATGCCCCAAAATATTAAATGAAGTTCCACAATTCACAAACTGAAACCTGATCTCCCCTTTTCTCTCCCCTCATTTTCTCCCACTTTTTCCTTTTGGGTTTCTTTCTTCGTCTCCTTTCTTTGGGAGCGAAATCGAGAATCAAGAAAACCCATCATTCCAAGATTCACGAAGTCAAATCCGCAACAATATTCGCACAGTTCACAGAGAGAGAGAGAGAGAGAGAGAGAGAGAGAATGATGAGGGTAAAATGAATAAGGAGAGAGCTTTTTTCATGGTGGTTATTTATCCACAAACAAAGGGCCAAACACCCATAAGCAACAAAAGTAATCACTCAAACTCCTATCGGTGAGGTCACTCTATTTTTATGATAGGGTTAGTTTGGGTCACTAGAGTCTTTTTTCATTATGTAAAATTTTATTTTTCATTGTTCAACTTATGATGCCTTTTCAATCGAGTCCTTACTTTGTTGATTTATCTTAGATTCTCAAACTTGAATAAATTATCTAATTGAATCCCATCTAGCAACAATTCTGGCCGATTCAATTTTTCATCGCTGTTGAACTGTGCTGGATTATGACGTGGGAAAAAAATTGCCATCGCATTCAAGCCACTAATATAATATTCCGGCACTATGAGGAGCCATGTTAACTCGAATTGACCAGAACTGGATCGGGAGACTTGATCAGAAAACTTTTTGTTCAAGAGCTTGATAAGACAAAAAAAAAGAAAAAGTCCAAGGACTTGGATTAGAAATGGTGCAAAAGATTAGAGACTAAAAAGTAGAATTTACCTATTCTGTTAGAATTTCTAAACGGGGACATGACTGTAGTTGACGGTTGTTAAAGCACATTATCAAGGTGTCAAGTGAAATGCGGTGTCGGACCATCTTCGGTACAGTGATAAGCAACCCAATAAAAATCATGACTATGATGACTTGATTAAATAATCTTGAAAAGACAGTGGGTAAATAAAAAAAAATAGCGCAGAAGTTTAAACATGTATCTTCTTTGGGCTTGACTTACGGTTTTGCACTGACCAATGCCCAGAACCGGTCCCATTAGATATGTTGGGTTTTGAGGCAATTCTTGTCGTGGGCCAAATTCAGGGCCTTGGGTCAACTGCCAATTTAAACAAGCAGACCCTAATTCTTGGTAAGAGGGTGAGACACTGACCCAAAAAATTAGAGGAGTTAGATTCTCCTTGGTTTGAAGACGTTAGTTAGAGATGTCAATGGTTCGGTTTAGTTCGAATTTTTAGGAAACCTGAATTGAATCAAGCTATTTGGGTGTGCATTATCTTTGAATCGAACCACGGCCCAAACTGAATATATCCCAAACCAAAGATCTAGTGTGGTTCGGTGTTCTTGTAATATCAAAAAGAAGTTTTAGTGAAAAGGTAGAGAAAAGTAAATTGTATTATTAAGAAGAGGGGCAATGTTTGGTTTGGTTTGATCTGAACCGAACCAAAAATATCCAAACCAGAATAAAAAAACCTTTTTTTTCCCCTTTCAATTATCTTAACCAAAATCGAAACTAAATCGAAAATACATGAAATTCTGATTGAGTTCGGTTCGGTTCCGGTTTCAGGTCAGTTCTTACGCCCCTAATGTTAGCGGGAATATCACATTAAGAAATAACATGAACATCGCCAATTGCTTCGAGTACAAAATGGGAGTTTTAGATTTCTTGACTTATGGTGCAACAAACCGAGGATAGTTTCAGAGAATATTCACAAATCAAAACACTATAACCGAACTTATTGAGGAATCATGCGAAGAAAACTTGACAACCTCACCATGTATAAATCAATGGATGGACATTCTCGCCTTTTGAAATTGCATCGACCTTCATCCCGTTTTCGAATGATGTAGAAGCTGCATGAAAGATTTTCATGGTCGGTCGTTTCCTCCCACCTAGATTCAAGCATCTTCTCGCTAGACTAGCTACAAGCACAACGTCTTCTTCAAGAATTTGTATCTGCTTGGTCATGACAATGATAACATCCGCTTAATATTTTAACATTGTGTTTTCTAAAACTAAAAGGAGATTGAATATAGTTAAGAATTTGTGTCTCTCAATAACGTGTGACGAAAGAAGTCTTTAATCGCCTTTCGTTTCAATCAATTGCTTCGTTATGGCCATGGCAAATGGAATTACACTTTGACAAGAGCACGAATATACTCGGATGACTCAACCCTATCCCGAGTTTCATGCTCCCAATGAAATATCTCAAATTCACATTTTCACATGGGAGATGGTTATAAATAAAGGAAGAAAAAGAGAGACAGTCTTAACTATTACAAGACTTATTGTAACATATGGATGCGACATCACACATCTAGCAATTGACCCCATCAAAGGACATGTTTAAACATTAGAATAACTGAGGTCAATTGGAAGGAAAAATATCTCGAGTTACTACTTATAAATGTGATATTAAGTCCTAGTATATCCTAGTGTATTTTGCCCTGCCAAGCATCTTACCATATTCCATAGATCTTTAATCTCGTATTCAAGTATTTCTGGTTTGGGTTAAACCTAATTCCAAACCAAGAGGTTTCGCATATCATACGTTGGTCACACAGTGTCTTACTCTCCATTTAATATCGTATAAGAGGAAACAACAGCAAGAAAAGCTTGGTGAATTGATTAGGATAGACGTCCAAAGAAAAAATCTAGTCACTATGGTGAAGTTCCATTGTATTTGCAAAATAAATGTTTACGAAATAGGCCGATGACAAGCTTGTGGTACAGAGCTCCTCCTGCATCTTACTGCAGAAAGCATCAACGTGATCATCCTAAGAGAATGCTGTCTCATAGCGATGGATGAAAGAATTGAGAACCTAGCTTTAAGGAAATAAATGTCACAGGTGCTCATAGAAGTTTTGCGAGCCCAAAGCTAGTCACTTTAGCAACAGTTGAGAATGGCAGTCCATGGCTGCGTGTGCTAGTAGCATTACATTACAAATTTCATGAAATGTCTGAACGATAAGTAAGCAAATTCTTCATAGGATAACTTGTCATTTAATTCAGAATAAAAGGGAAGAAGAAATATAAGAAATAAAAGGTCCAAGCAGTCCCTGGGAATCTGCGCAAGATGATAGTGACCAAGAAAAGCTGAAGGGCTTGAATGCAACTTCTTCTGCATGAGACGAGCCAGTGGCTCATCTTATTGGTTTCCAACAACCGCAAAACGATCCTCCGTTGATTTAGATGATGGATCGGCCCTTTTTGTCGGGCTTGTGATTCAAAAAACGATCATCCGTTGGTTAATCCAGTAAATTGAATAATTGAATAGTTACTGTTGTTCTTGATGTTCATCCCTCTATCCCTGTTTGATTGTTTATTTGTCTGGAGATGGTTCGTCTTCTGCTTGTGCTTAACAAAAGATAAAAGGAATGGTCGTCGATGGGTCATGGGACGTCACTTTCAATCGACCAAGAGAATGGGTTGTTGCGTGCTCGGGAGTTGGGGTGTGACATGGAAAACCTTCAAGTGCCAACAATTGCAGCTTGGGGAAGGAGATCTCCTCTGCTCCACTTCCATCATGTGTCACCATGTCTTCCATTGAGTCACAATTTAGTAGGATTAGCTTAGTAAGGCTCACCAAACGTGTCACTGTTGAGCAAGTCTCCATATGAACTAGGCCAGTGCAGTCCTCTACTCGTAATTGTGTCAAGCTCTAGGATGAGGTTGGATATGGAAGTATGATTGATAAACTAGGGCATTGCAAAATGAACAAATATTCAATTTGTTTGAGAATTTTAGCCATCAAGGAGCTATCTTTCCAGACTTGCTTAAGGTTACGTAGCTTATTCAGCCCAATTTGCTTCAGATTTCCAAATGCTTTCAAACTCTCTCCCCCATGTCTAAATGCATCTTCTAGAAATATCTCCTCGAAGGAGCTGCAGGCCACATAAAGCACTTCTAGATTGGGAAATCTCGGGAGAAGGAAGTTCGTGGGAAAGGCGACATTTTCATCATGGTAGCATCCCAAAATCAGCTCTTTGAGTTTGCCGAAGATATAATGCTGTGGCATCATCATAACATCCTCCCTCGCTAATATCAATTCCTCCAAGTGTGGAATGACTTGCGGGAATCTCTTTATTTAGGCCACGAAAAGTCCATATCACAATTATTGCCATAACCACGGCCTAATGACTAAGATGTCCTTCCATTTAGGGAAAAAGAAAAAGAAGTTGGAGCTAGACCAGCAAGCATCGATGACCATCCTAAAAGGGATATTTGTTGTTAGTGGTGTGCTCAATTCAATCAAAACACGTTTCGCAAGTTGGATGAAGAAAGTTATTAGTCAACAAAAAAAGTTGATACTTCAATTAATTCAATTGTCAACTAATTAAATCCAAGAGGCAAAATAAACAGATATGCACTTCAACAAATTCATTAAAAAGAACTTAACAACAAAAGGTATTTGTTTTACCAGATCGCGTTACTTGTAGAGTAAGCAAATGTCTTTCAATAGTAAGATGTTGCACTTTGTTTTATTAGCTGCAGCTTTCATAACTATTTTACTACATATTATAAGTAGCGCATGGGTTCACCTTGGGCAAAAAGGAAAAAAAAAAGCAGATAAGTGTATCAAAAGTTCTAAAACTTATTACAAAAGTGCAATTGAATCTTAAAACTTTCAAAAAGTATAATCAAATCCTAAAAATTGTCAAATTAGTACAATAAAGTCATTCCATTAACTTTGTCCAGCTTGGCTCATGAAAAATTCTAACATGATTTATTATTATTATTTTATCTCTTCTACGTAGTGATGGCGTGGCTAAAACATGAAGTATAAGGCTAAAACGATGTCCTTTTGTCCAAATCTTAATTTTTAATCCAAATTTTAATTAAATTAAATTAAAAAAAAAGGAGAGAAAAACCATGATTGTCAATAATGACCGAAAATGGTAGGGCATGGTTGAAGAGGGCTGCTAGGTCATAGCCAAAGGCTAGCGACCTTTGCCAACCGCAGGTGAGGGCTTGCAAGCCCTCGCCCAAATCTAGCCCCTGGGTCACTAGTGGCGAGGGCAAGCTATGGCCTGGCTTTTCCCTTTTTTGTGTTTTTGTAGAGTTAGATTATTTTTTGATATAATTCAAATAGAATTTGTACCAAAAAATTGATATGGACCACAACGACATCGTTTTAATCACATCAGTGTCACGTAAGATAAAAAAATATATTAAAAAGTCATGTCAGCATTTTCCGCTTACCAAGTTGTACGAAGTCAACGAAATGATTTGATTGCATTGATTGGACAAATTTTAAGACTTAATTATATTTTTTGAAAGTTTTATGGTTGAATTGTACTTTCAAGATAAGTTTTAGAAGTTTTAGTATACTTATGAAAAGAAAATTCAACTGATGGGACGTGGGCAAAAAAGCAATAAGACAATTTACTGATTATATTACACAAATTTGATGGAAAAAGAGTAAATGATTAAGACAGATTGTTCATTCTTACAATAGCAAAATGAAACGTCAAATAAGCTAGGAGACAAACTAGAAGTACATAATCCCAGTAGTCATACGTATCTAGCGTTTTGTGGCATTAAACATAGAACTTAGTTCCATGTTGGTATATTGCTCATATAGCAATCAAATTAAGGTTGGTAATTTTGAATAATTGCCATTAACTTCAAACGTGTTGATAAGCTAATGCAGTAAACGTTGGTAGATCAATAAAGTAGTTGGTGATTTTGAAACTATAAAGATAATATTGGTACTTATCAAAACATACATCACTAAAATCAGCTCCTATTTCAAAGGGTGTTGCTTAGCCACAAGTATACATAGTGCTTGATTATTAAAGAAGTTCGTAATTTAGAAAATATAATGAAAAAACCGGTGTTTTCAAAACCTAACAAGATTAAAAGTTGGTAGGTGACTCAAATCGGTTTGTAATATGCTGTTATGCCAATCAATTAAGATTGATAATTTGGAACAAAAGTTAGTAACTGGCAAGCACAATAACAAGATAAAGAAATATCGGTACTCTTCAAAACCTAACAAGATAAAAAAGTTGGCTAGTGACTAAAATCAGTTTGTATCTTAGTGGGACAAATGTTGGTACATCAATCCCAGTTTCGTCATATAGTGACTTAACTGGTTTCACGTGTGTGGTGGCTAGCACGTGTGGCCCCCAGAGTTTACTCCCCCGGCTGTCGGCGGGATACGGGGTTCCCTAGGTCATCAAAAAAAATGTTGGTACATCAATTGAATTAAGGTTGGTAATTTCAAATAAATGTTAGTAATTATAAAGACGTTGGCAAGCCGCCAGGTTAAGTGGTGGTAGATTATTAAATTAGTTAGTAATTTTAGAAATATGTTTGTGCTTTTCAAAACCCAACAAGATATAGAGTTAGTAAATGACAAAAGTTGGTATATTAATTTGATGAATGTTGGTACATCAATCAAATTAATGTTCGTAATTCTACATAAAAGTTGGTACTTCAAAGGTGCTATTAATCACACTAATCAATTTACGTAGATTATATAATGGTAATTGACTAAATTTAGTTGATGCATTTATGAGATGAATATTGGTACATCAATCAAATTAAGGTTGGTAATTTTATATGAAAAATTAGTAAATTTCGAGGCGTTGGTAAGCCACAAAAGTGAATGTTGGTAGATTACTAAAGGAGTTGGTAATTTTTTGAGCTTAATAATAGTTGATAAGTTAGTAATACATGGTGGTTAAGCAAGTTACTCGTCGTACTTAATAGTTACTAACTATGTTCAAGATTTTTTGTTTAGGTTAGTCTTACTCCACTTCTATTCTAGCTCTTATTCTTAGACTTCTCCCTTACCTTCTTGTAGGGTGTGGAAGTCAAAACACATTACTGAAACTAAATTGTCCCCATCCCAATTTTCCCTGAGAAGTTGGAAATTCGAACCTCTCACCTTACCATTTTCATGTGAGAACGGTGGTCACTAGGACAAACCCCAGTGGTTACTATGTTCAGGATTTACCAACATGGAACTCTGTTATGTTTTTGGAGCTATGAAACACTAGCAATCTTTCAAGTGTGATACTAGACCTTTTTAATTTTGGCAAATGAGGAATACCAACTTAAACTGAATTAGTATATCCCTGCCATTAGACACTCCACTAACACAACGGTCATCATAAGCATGATTGTATATGCAAGTTAATCCAATAAAACGTTCTTTTTTTCTTCAACGTAAAAACTGGGATCACTAGAACATATCACACAGAATATGGGCTGGAAAAAATTAAAATCAGATCCATCTTCATATTTGTGAGCAATTTTAAGTGTGGTTAGGTGAGTATTAATAAGCAAGAAATGTTTGACAATTCGATTTCATCTTCGACCGAAATAACAAGAAGCGAGAGATATGCACATAAGTCGATGAAGACAAAGGTAGAGAGTGACAATTAAGGATTTTACCTTTTCAAAAGAAAAGAGTGCAGGTCGTTTCCCATCGGAAGTGGTACCTTGGTAGCTCTGGATTTCACAAGCAAATGAGAACGACCTAATTTTGTTGCAGTGTCTCACTAGCAATTTTTTCAAGAGTGGCCATTGTGAAGTGTGACTATCCTTTAAGAAGCTTCTCAGCTCTAGCAATTTATCCAATCTCAGGTTGGTCAATCGCAGAAAGAAGAGATCACTTTGTCAGAATTATTGTGACCCGCATGATATGATTTATTATATGGTTTGATAATTGTTGAAATGCTATAAAAAATAAATATAGGTTACGAGAAATTACGACTCTAATAAAACGAAATGATATAATCCTTAAGGGAAGTTACTGCTTTTCTGAAGAGGTGCAACTCTTATGAAAGTTAAAAGGCACTTTGATGAAAAGCACTTGTTGATAGAACGTAAAAATAGAGTCTGGTCCTCTCTCTACCCATATGAACAACAATAATTGAAAAGAACTCAGTATTCTCTCCTCCATTGATATAATACATTAAAGAATAGTGGGTTAAGGGAGAGAAATCGGATTTCTTCATTTTGCTCAAATTCTTCGGTTTTCCACAACGATCATCTTCAAGGGTAACACTATAAATAAAGGTACGTCTTCATCTATTTGTGAAAATCATGAAGATCAAAGATCATGACTTTTCGAATTTCTACATCAAAGAATTATATGTATCATTTAACAGTTGGTATCAGAGCAAGGTTTATGATCTCATGATTTTTCTATTTATTGAAATATTATGATTTATGTATGATGATTTGTCGAACGATCCTATTCGTACTATTTGTTGTTGTTGTTGAAATGTTTTCGGAGGGTTCTGTCAGAGGAAATCCAATGATGGAAAGTTTTCATGAAGGAATGATGAAAATGGAGGAATTCGGCAAAAACAGGGCAAAAAAAAAAAAAGACGCAAGGAAGAAGGCGCATGAGACCACACGCGCACTGTAGTTGCAGGCACGTGGAAGCCACGCGCCATCGCTGGCCAATGTCTAGTGCGTGCAGAGGGGCAAGTGCCCGTGTGTACAATGCACGCGCCCACGCGGTAATAAAGGCGTATGCATTGCACTCGCCCGCACGACAGTAAAGGCACGTGCACTACACGCACCTGTTGCCCTCCAATTGCGCCTAATTACAGTTTTGTCCTCCTCTTTGATGGTTATTTACAGTTATGCCCTTGCCACTTCAAAATTACAGTTTTGTCCCTACGCTATTTATTTACTGTTCCGTCCTTGTTTATTTATAATTACAATTCTGCCCTTACTGATTATTTACCATTTTACCCCTGGATTTTATATTTATGGTTCTGCCATTGTGGAATTATGATTTTACGATTTTGCCCTTATGCTTTGATTACGTTTTTGTCCTTGTGTGCAATTTGGTAAATATTTGTATTTTACAATATTAAAAATTCATAGTATAAATGGTTTGTTAGTCACCAAAGTGGCCAAACCTTGAAGTTTTTTGAATTTTTTATATTGTAAATTGTTTTATTCAATCACCCATGATTAATTAATGCTATATATGAAATTGATATGTTTCATATTATTATTGGTGTTATGGGTATATTGAAGTTCATTTATTATAAGAACTTAGGGATTAATTTAAGGCATTAATATATGAGTATTTTCTTGCTTATTTGCAGTATCTGTACATGTTTCACTTCATTTGCATGCTTCGTTTGTTCCCTTATTCAATGGGATGAATAATCCTAATTGGAGTGAACAAGTCCAATTTCACTTAGGTGTCCTGGATCTTGATTTAGTGCTTCAAGTTGAGAAACCAGTTGCTATTATTGATGAAAGTAGTGATGATAAAAAGTCTTTCCATAAAGCTTAAGAAAAATTGAACAGACTAAGCTTAATGTTCATGCGAATGACAATTGTAAACAACTTAAAGACTTCTCTTCCCAAGATTGACAATGCTAAGGAATTTATGAAATTTGTGGAAGAGTGTTCTCAAATTGCTGATAGGTCACTTGTCGGTACATTGATGAGTACTTGAGATGACGAATTTAGCAGCAAAGTTAAGGACTTTAGGAATGAACATGGATGAGTATTTTTTAATACATATTATACTTAATTCCTTGCCTCATGAGCAATATGGGCCATTTTAAATGAATTACAATACTATAAATGATAAGTAGAATGTGAATGAATTGGCTAATATGCTAGTTTAAGAAGAAACAAGGATAAAGAATCAAAATGCTCATTTTGTTTATCTCTCAAGTCATCAAGAAGCTTAAAGGAATTTCAAAAGGAAAGGTGGAAGGAGCATAAAGAAATGATTACACGTCCTAAATGATTCTTCAAAGGCTTCTCAAATCTACAAGAAGGAATACAATCTTATTAAATGTCATTTTTGCAACAAAATTGGACACTTGAAGAAAGATTGTCTGAAACGTAACGCCTGGTTATAAAAGAAAGGGATTTCTTATGATCCAAACGATAAAGCCAAATGAAAGTTATGTGATAACATGGAATAGAAACAAAGCTCCAGTTGAAGTATTGGCACTTATCGTTTGATTTTAGATACTAGGTATTATTTGGATTTGTTTTGAACCCTTTATGTACCTACGTTTTCTCGCAATTTAGTTTCTTTGCCAAGATTTGACGTAGCATAATTTTATTGTAAGTTTGGTTCTGGATCTTTTAGTTTATTTAAGAGTGATACTCTTATTGGAACTGGAACTTTATGTGATGGTCTCTACAAATTTAGACTTGATAATATTTTTGTTGAGACATTAATGACCTTGCATCATAATGTTGGCACTAAACAGAGTTTGGTGAATGAGAATTCTGCTTATTTGTGGCATAAACATTTGGGTCATATATCCAAGGAAATAATGCAAAGATTAGTGAAAAATGAAATTCTTCCGAATTTGGATTTTACTGACCTTAGAGTGTGTATTGATTGTATTAAAGGTAAACAAACAAAACACACTAAGAAAGGTGTCACAACAAACACAGAGCTTCTTGCAATTATACATACTGACATATGTGGTCATTTCGATGTTCCATCTTTTGGTAAGGAAAGCTATTTCATCACCTTTATTGATGATTTTTCATGTTATGGTTATATTTATCTATTGCATGATAAGTCTCAATTAGTGAATGCACTTGAAGTGTATATTAAAGAGGCTGAGAGGCAATTAGATAGAAATGTGAAAATAGTAAGATCGGATAGATGTGGTGAATATTATGGAAAGTATGATGAATCGGGACAATGTCTAGGTCCATTTGCTAAATTCCTTGAAAGACATGGCATTTGTGCTCAATACACAATTCCAGGTATACCATAACAAAATGGTGTAGTAGAAATGTGTAGTCGTACTTTAATGGAAATAGTTAGGAGTATTATAAGTCATTCATCTTTACCCTTGTCTTTATGAATGTATGTTTTAAAGACTTCTATGTATTTATTAAATAGGGTTCATGGTAAGGCAATTCCAACAACTCCTTTTGAACTGTGGACGGGAAGAAAACCTAGTTTACGACACCTACATGTTTGAGGTTGTCTAGTAGAAGTAAGAATTTACAATCCACATGAAAGGAAATTGAATTCAAGAACAATCAGTGGTTATTTCATTAGTTATGCAGAGAAATCCAAAGGATATAAATTTTATTGTCCTAATCATAGTACAATAATTGTTGAATTTGGAAATGTTAAGTTCATTGAGAATGGTGACATCAATGGGAGTGAAATAATGCGTGATGCTTGCATTCAAGAAGTAAGGGTAGAAGTTCATATACCCAAAACTTCTAAAGTTATTATTCATAATATTATAGTTCAACCTAATAATAATCGAGAACAACAAATTAATGAATAAACACTCCATAATGGAGATGTCAATATTAAACCTTCAATAGCTGAGTCATAAGAAATAACATTAAGACAATCTTAAAGAGAAATGAGGTCGGCTATTTCTGATGACTATATGGTTTATCTACAAGAGTTAGAAATTGACTTAGGAATTAGAAATGATCCAAGTTCATTTTCCCAAGCCATGGAATGTGAAGATTCTAATGAATGGTTTAATGCCATAGAAGAAGAGTTAAAATCCATGTATCAAAATTAAGTTTGGGATCTTGTTGAATTGCCTAAAGGATGTAGAAGGTTGGGTGTAAATGGGTCTTTAAGACCAAGCGTGACTCAAAAGGCAATATTGAGAGACATAAAACCAGACTTATTGCAAAAGGTTTTACTCAAAAGAAATGCATTAACTATAAAGAGACATTTTCACCAGTCTCTAAGAATGACTCATTTAAAATCATTATGGTTTTGGTGGCTCATTATAACTTAGAGTTACATCAAATGGATGTAAAAATCGCATTTCTTAATGGGAATTTAGAAGAAGATGTTTATATAAACCAACCTAAAGGCTTTTTAGTTAAAGGAAAAGAACACATGGTATGTAAATTAAAGAAGTCAATAAATGGACTTAAACAAGCTTCCCGACAATAGTATCTTAAGTTTAATGATACCATAACTTCATTTGGATTTAAAAAAAACACCGTTGATCGATGTATATATATGAAGATCAGTGGGAGTAAGTTTATTTTTCTAGTTCTATATATTGATGATATTTTGCTTGTTGCTAATGATCTTGGTTTGTTACATGAAACCAAGAAATTTCTCTCTAAGAATTTCAAAATGAAGGATATAGGAGAGGTAACGTATGTGATAGGAATAGAAATATTCCGTGATAGATCACAAGGATTGTTAGGGTTGTCTTAGAAAGCCTACATTGAAACTTTTTTAGAGAGATTCAATATGGGTAAATGTTCAGTAGGAATAGTTCCAATTCAGAAAGGTGACAAATTTAACCTTATGCAATGTTTGAAAAGTGAATTGAAATGAGAACGAATGAAAAATATTCCTTATGCATCTATTGTGGGGAGCTTGATGTATGCACAAACTTGCACCAGACTAGACATCAGTTTTGCTGTCGGAATGCCAGGCAGGTATCAAAGCAATCCTAGAATGGATCATTGGAAAGTTGCAAAGAAAGTTCTTAGATATTTGTAAGGAATGAATAATCATATGCTCACTTATAAAAGATCTGATCATCTCGAGATGATTGAATATTCAGATTCAGACTTAACCGGATGTGCTAATACAATAAAATCAACATTTGGTTACTTGTTTCTTCTAACTGGAGGGGCAATTTTGTGGAAGAGTGCGAATTTGTGGCATGCTTTGAGGCCATTATTCATGGATTATAGCTGCGGAATTTATTTTCAGGGCTTTTAATTGTTGACAGTATTGCCAAGCCGTTGAAAATTTATTATAATAACTCTACAGTAGTTTTCTTCTCTAAGAATGACAAGTATTCTAAGGGTGCTAAGCATATGGAGATCAAATATTTGTCTATTAAAGAAGAAGTTCAGAAACAAAGAGTGTTGGTTGAACACATTAGCACCAATCTTATGATAGCAAATCCCTTAACAAAAGGATTGCCGCCCAAAACATTTAATGAGCATATTAAAAAGATAGGCATTATTGGATGTCATTAATGTTTGTATTATGATTGTATTAAGTTCATGTATTTGACACTCTGAGCTCATTTATTTGTTTCTAATAATTCTTATTTTCTATTTAATATACATTATGGAAATAGATGAATGTTAAATAGGATAATTTCTAAAGAGACATTATAGTTGGACTATTACTTGTACTTCTCATTTATGGATATGTTAAGTAGAGAGCTATAGTTGTAGTACATAAAATGGACTATGTCGATTAATGACATACAACCGCTATGACTCACATTAGTTTTCTTTACTTAATTGTGATTATTATGTAATTGCCAATTTAATGAAAATTTTATAGCATAATGTTATTGTGCATATTATAGTCTTTATTAAACCATGAAAGGAAAATCATATGGGCCAAGTGGGAGAATGTAAGAATTATCATGGCCCACATGATATGATTTATTATATGGTTTAATAATTGTTGAAATGCTATAAAAAATAAATATTGGTTACAAAAAGTTACGACTCTAATAAAACGAAATGGTATAATTTTCAAGGGAAGTTACCGCTTTTCTGAAGAGGTTTGACTCTTATGGAAGTTAAAAAGTGTTTTGATGGAAGGCACTTGTTGATAGAATGTAAAAATAGAGTCAGGTCCCCTCTCCACCCTTATGAACAACAATAATTGAAAAGAATTCAGTATTCTCTCCTCCATTGATAGAATATATTAAAGAATAGTGGGTTAAGGGAGAGAAATCAGATTTATTCATTTGGCTCGAATTCTTTTGTTTTCCACAACGATTATCTTCAAAGGTAGTGCTATGGATAAAGGTATGTCTTCATTTATTTGTGAAAATCATGAACATCAAAGATCACGATTTTTTGAATTTCTGCATCAAAGAATTATATGTATCATTTAACACACTTGTGCTCATCCCTACTCCTCCGTCTTCCTCCGCTATGATTTCCTCCAGCCCATAATCACACTATAAGTTCTTCAACCTGTGCCATACTCTTTGCCATTGAGCTTGGAATTTGGAGAGTCTGACACTTGTCAACATTCAAGCATAGCAACTATTCAAATGTAATGGTCCCAAGAGGATGTCCACTCTACATGTGCTTCATTTTTGGAAGTCATTCCAAATTTAATTCTCTTAATTGAAAAGTGCTTGTAGGATGAGCTTCACTCATATTTGACTCTTGGACATGAAATACCACTTCTAAGAAATCACGTCCGATCACAGTTAACTTCTCTAGGTTTCAAAATCCCGTGAGGATAGTTTTAGATGAAAATATGGATGAAAGTTTCTCGCAATATTGCACTATAGTATCTTGAGTTTGCTAAAAGCATTTGAAGTAAGCTCATCAAGTCATATCTTCTTCACATTGTCCATGTGCAAGATCTTCATTGACTCCATGCTAGGAAACTCAAACTGTTATTTTTCGTTTAAATTCATTAATGCCAACTCTTTCTCCTCCTTAGAAAGAGAAAACTTTAATTTCATAAATAAGGAAAATCATGGAATAAATATCATTGATAGAATGGAAAGAAAAGAAGACTAGATGCACGTATTTTTTTAGCAGATGCCACCCCCTGAAACCCATTCAGGAGAAAACATTGACTAATAAGTTTGCCTATTTAGTGTCTTTTGCTCCCTCGCCTGAATTGGCATTTCTGTCTCTTTCCTTTCTCTAGTTTTCCCCTCCTTTCTTGCTATATGGTTTCCCTTTAATTCTTAGGATCATAAACCTACTTTGCTGTGCACTTTCATTCTATATTATCAGTTGCTAACATATGAATAATACACCATGTAAAAAGGTCTTAAAACTTTTGGATGTACTGAATGACACCACCATTAAATTATAGATTCGATGTCAGTGCAATTAAGTTATTAGCAGCAACTCCCTTGCCATGATACGTACTATTGGTTCATGGGGAGCCACGAGTACAAATTTGCTGAGTCCATCATTCCATTTAACATCAAAGCTCCTTTGTTTATAATTTGATTAAGCCGACTACTTTCAAAAAGAAAAATTTTAAGTTAGGTACTTGTACTTTAGTCATAATTGGAAAATAAATGTGTATTGAAAGTCCTGAATCTCTATGAAATATAGTTAAGTCTTAAGCCTTGCAATTGGTTCACTCAAGTTCCAAACCTTTTTGAAAAAGAGGAATCAAGTTGTTTTAGTGCACAATACGTTAGATTGTCTATGTGGCAACCTTAAATTGCCCTTATCAAATCAAAGTCAAAGATTTGTAAAATAAATTGATAGTTTAGCATAAGTCAACCCCACTGACCCTTATATTGTCTAGCTCAAACCATCCGGGATAAGAAACTAGATATGCCATTAAAGAAGAATGAGTGCAAACCTTTTCAAGCACCAAAAGCGGTTGCTGTGTTGAAATGCTGTCCTTTAATTTATCGCAACTGACATCTCTTGTAATCACCTCCACAGCTTTACACTCTTGAACAATAAACTCTTTCAAGGATGGAAACCCATATGCACAACTTCCTGAGCTGAAACTAATCAAGCTCTTAAGGGAACAAAGCTTCAATGTACGTAAATGAGAGTACTTTACTGCCTTCAACTTTTGCTCTTCACCTCCTTCCACGGCAACTACTTCCTGCATGGCATCGCAATCAGAAACATCTAGCATCTCAAGCTTTTCAAGTGTCCTGGCTGTGTCATTTGTGAAGAGATATCTCAAACTGTGGCAAGTGCGTAAGCTAACACTAGTCAGACTAGAAGACTCAACGTTGCTTTGGTGCTGCTTGTGACAAGTGTACTCAACCTCAGCAGGTGCCACAACTTCACTTCTTTTACTAAGAGGACCAGATCTTTTTGCCTTTTCTTAGGATCGACTGTAACATGTTCCACTAATGCTTCCAAAGAGGCACACTTGAACACCTCAATCTATTAAAGAAGTTGGAAAAATACGAAATAGGTTTTCACAATCTCCGTCCATGATGGATTGTTTGTTTGCTGAATGATTCTTTAGGGAGATCGTTGTCCCATATCCTCCTCAACCCGCCCAAGGACAAAAGTGTCAACTCTTCCAAGCTCGGAAAGAAAACCTGCATGCGAGGACTATATGTTAATTTCTCGACTATGAACTCCTAGAAGTCCTGATTTAGATGCTCGAATATGTTAATCTATTCTCAAGAATTATGTTAGTTACCCAAGTCTATACCATTGTCATAGAAAAACAACAAATGCATGGATTATCAAGAGGCTTCACAGGACATTCTGTCAGATAAGAGTTTCCAATGCTTCATCGGCAATAAAACTATAGTTTTTTTTGGTCATGCAATAATACTATAGTCATCAAGAACAATTTCTATAATAAACATAAAATAGAAATTTCGAGACATGTGTACGCACATTTTGATTGAAGAAGGCTGGCAAGGAAAAGCCAGAATTGATACGACCAAATGCTTGTTGTAAACTTGTCTTAGCTGTCATCGACCGTTGCTTTTCTTCAAATGAAAAGAATGTCATCCTTTTGGGCATTCATGTATCCTCAGTTTTGTTAAGGATGGACAGTGAATATGATTCTTTCCAGAAAAGAATGTCCTAAGATTTGGCAATTCCTCAAGAGACAGAGAGATTAATAGAGGGAAATCTATAGCGTTGGTAATTGCAGCTTCCTCTGATTCTTCTTATTGCATATCCATAATTTCCTCCATCAGTTTACAACTCGCTATTTCTATTTTTTTTATTTGCCCTAGTGCTTTAGCCATGGAAGAAGAAAGAAGAAACCTCAGGTTCTCACAATTTTGCACATTTAGTGCCCTTAAGTTTCGGAAAGACAATACTCTTCTTGGGTTCTTGATCCACACGCATCCCAAACTTGGTAAGTCACTCAAGGTTAATTTGGTCAATTGCGATAAAATCTCGATATCCCCATGTGACATCCTGAATTTCGATCCATCTCGGTATATATGAAATGGTTATTTTATCAATACGCTATTAGTTACGTTTATTCTGAGCTAGCTCCTCATGAGTTAACTAGCTAGTTGGAAAGGCAATTAAGGATCGATACGTGTACGACTAGTGAATTCAATCAAGGATAGGCCACTCAACCATAAGAATCAAAGGGGGATGATACCACGTTGTTGTAGTCCAATTAGCAAACGGAAATAAATTGATTCGGCAAAAATACGAGGTCAGATTGTGGGTGATTCTGTACAACTTCGATATTGACTGCGAACAACGTTAAACCGATTTCCTTTTGGCTCTGTACTCAACGTGAGCAATTAACCCCTCATGATTACATGACAACTAATGATCACCTTGATTTGAGGCATGATCGTGGATTGAAAAGTTATCAACTACAGGTCAAACATGCAAGAACCTATAAATGCCGCCCGATAGTTAGGTTATACTAAAATTGCAATTGATTGATATTAATCACGAATTTCAATCCAGTTTTGGGTATCGAACTTTTAAGGATGTCGAGAATAAAATATTAGATGTTGCCAAATTGATTCTCGAATTTATCGGTGAGCTCGAAATTTATCAAAAAAGGATTCAAAGGGCCGAAAAATTGGAACCAAGAGGAGATTGACCAACCGAAGTCCCAATGGGCCTTGCACCCATTAAGGTTCGGCTGAGTGGGCCCCAAGCCAAACCCACCAAGCCCAAGTGAGTCCAACTTCAAGCCTTGAGCCCAATTGCATTTTCTAGCCCATTTCTCCACAATTTGAGCCCAAATCAACTTTATTAAAGCCCGTATAAAATCTTGGCCTGTATACATGTATAGTATGGTATATTATACTTTGAGAAATTACCATTTTACCCTTTCTAGAAGTGGCATTCAATGTTGGAGGACAAAGGCCAAGAAAGTCAAGGAATTTATGAAGGGAAGTGATGTAAAGGAAGGGAAATTGGACTTGGCTTCTTGCTCTTTCTCTCTCTCTCTCTCTCCTCATTTCTCTCCCTCCCCTTTGTGCAGCCCACACTCCCACGTTTCTCCCCCTCTTCCTCACTTTTTCTCTCTCATTTTCTCTCTTTTCCTCTTGTTTTCTCCATGGTTCTTCCCTTTGGATGTCCCCTTGACCAACCAGACCACCCTCACCTGTCATCTTGGCCACCTTGCCACTGTTTTGGAGCCACCGTGCCACTGTGATGCTGCTCATTCGGGGCCGCCCAAGCCACGCCTCTCTCTCTCCCTCGCGGTTCTCACCTCCACCAGAAACCGCCTCCGCCAAGATCCATTTTTGCCGAGCGCCTTTGAAGTTTTGGACATAGCCATGTGTAACTCTCGCCACCGCCATCATGCTCATGTCGTCGGAATTGTCGCCGGGTGAATTTACGTTCTAATCCCTCGATTAGTCTATTAAACTTGCTTAGGGTAGTTTAGCTATGGTTAATCTTGGTTAGGAGATTAATTAAGTTGTATTAGAGCTAAGATAGGTGTTTAGTTAGATGGTAATGATTATTTTAGATTAATCTTGTTTAATGTTTATTAAATGTGGTTTAAGGGAGTTAAACTTGTTTAGCCTTAATTGATTGATTGTTTGCTTTAATTTTTGTTCTGGTTGATTTCTGAATTTAATTTATTAACTATTAAATACTGAAATTTCACTATTCATATGGCACTGTTCACATTTACTGTTCATGTGCATTGTTCACGTGGTACTGTTTACGCGCACTGTTCATGCGCACTATTCATCTAGAAGTGAAAAATTACCTTATTTCATGTGCTTTGATCCTATGATGTTAATTGGATGTGTAAATGCATGGACATCTGCATGAATCGTATGGTTTTCACAAAAAATGGAAAACGATTTGTCCGAGGGACACGTAAAAAGACCGCTTTTAGGAGAAATGATTTGAGGTTGTATATGCAAGCATGTGTGCATTAGTTAATGCTCATGATAAAAATGGATTGTGGTGTTATGCTTGTATGATCACTAAGTTGAACCCGCCACCCTGACCAAAGTTCAGGGGGTGATAGTCCGATTCATCGGAAACCCGGTAGGGCTCCGGATGCGGAGTTGCGATAGAGGCCAAGCCCATGCTCCTTCAAGAATGCCATCTTGGGAGAGAACCCTCGACTAGGGCTATAAATGGTTCGGTTCAGTTCAGGACGGTTTTTCGGTTCGGGACGGTTTTTCGGTTTTCCTATTTTTACTTTGTTTATTGGAATTTAAGTAAAGAAGAGATGATAAAAAAGAGATATTATTCAATTTTTATTAAGAATTCTAATTCGGTTCGGTTTACCGAACCTAACCGAAAACCAAACCGAACCGAAAATATTAACGGTTATTTTTCGGTTAACCGAACCGAAACCGAACCGAACCGAAAACATACGAAATTTCGGTTCAGTTCGGTTCGGTTTTATATTTCGGTTCCGTTTTCGGTTCGGTTTTTGACACCTCTACCCTCGACGTCGTTGTGCCTCACGAGGGAGGGCGATGCTTGGCTATGCCAGTAGACACCGGTGGGGGTTTGGTTGTAGCCTTGAGGGGTAGTAAAAATTGGAACACGTGTGGATGTGAGAACATATGAGAAACATGGCATCATTGGTTCCAATTATGCATGAGTTAATCACATTGTTTATGGCACGCATGAATTGATGACTTGTAGGGTGTGGCAATGCCCAAGTGAGATCGTCTGTGACCCGACTCGCATGTGATTGATGAATTGTATCATCTGATGGCCATGTGCATTGCTTGTATTGTGTTAGAGCTTATCGTGCAGGGTATGGTATATCGGATAAGATTGCCTACGAATTGACTCGCTTGTGATTGATCACTGAGATGATTAAAATGTTGGTTGCATTGTTTATGGCACGCATGAGAATTTATATCGTGCAGGGTATGGCATGACTAGGTAAGAATGCCTGTGAGTCGATTGATTACTAATTATTTCTTATAGGGTTGCCTGGGTAGATCACATTTATAATTAAGGCAAGCGAGGGTCGCTTTGCAATTGATATGTCGTAGTGATGAGGATTGTACCTGTTAGGAACCCTGAGGCAAGTTGGCGTCCTAACCGGGGCTTAAGGCAATAACTCACTGAGATAATATCTCACTTGTCGTTGTTAACCATTTTTCAAGTTCGTAGTTATGGCATCTTTATTGCCATGGTTTGGGAAGTGCTGGAGCAAGTCATGGAGGGAAACAGGTTGGTGTGCCGTTGGTTGAAGGAAGTAGATTAACCTTGTTTAGTATTTTGATGACTATAGAGGAAGTCGCCTGATTGAGGAGCTTATGTATAAACTTCATAGGGTTAATTAGTTCAAGAATAAAAACGACATTGCTGCAGTTGTGTGTGGTCTTTCTGCTATCCCTGTTGTTTATTGACTGGTGTTATTGAATTGCTTCTGCATGCGTTTAATCGCAAGATAAAAAGAATGATCGGCGACGCGTCTTGGGAAGTTGCATTCATTTGATCAAAGTGAAGGGGTTGTCGCGTGCTTGGGATTCAGAGCATGACACCCCACTGGCTGCCAGTCCTTCAACGTTAAATACTTCTCGTTTCAATTGACATCTTTCAATGGTTATATGGCTTCCAAATTTTGGAGCTTTGTTAGCAAACTTGATGGGATGATGCTTAAGAGGAACGTGCAATCCTCTACTTTCAGAAATTCCAGGTTGCTCATATTTGAGGGTAATTGAGAGTTCCATATTTCTTTTAATTAGGGAAGCTCATATAGTGTCAAGGACTCCAACCAGGGCATTAAAACCTTTCAAAGCTAGGAGAACAACGAATGCATCACTTTTTTTAGTTGCGAGGCATGGATGACCCCACATAATCTCATAATAGTACTTGTAACTAACAATCATTAACACGATTTGCATTGAAAAAAAAAAAAACCACATTATTTCTTAAAATAGATTCAAAGATAATGGAAGAAAAAGTGGTGTAGTGAATTATTTCTTAAAATAGATTCAAAGATAATGGAAGAAAAAGTGGTGTAGTGAAAAAAAACCACATTATTTCTTAAAATAGATTCAAAGAAAAAATGATTCCAATCTCGTAAGGGTAGTGCACTGGACATTCAGTATGGAGTGAACAACTTACGCAATTGAGGGGCCATTTTGTACGTGGAAATGCTTCAGCTCTTGAAAACCTTCTATGCACAAATCGTGAATACTATTGCTGCTGTCATGCAATCCATCCAAGAGGAGATCTCGCGTTATCTGCAAACAACTCTTCACCCACTCTTCTTTAAGAAGACTTCTTGATTTCAGCTTGAACTTTACAATTCTGGATTCTCTGTATTCATCCAACCAATCCCAAATATCCCCAATTTGGATTTTATACTTGCTAAATTTCCCAAATGGCAAGTCTCTTGAGAGAATGGTAGAATGAGGAATGGCTATGTACAAAGTGCTCAATTTTTTCATGTTCTCCAACTCTGCTAGGCTGCCGTTATTTCGCAGAGATTCAACATTAGCCTCCCATTGATCAAAACTGCCTTCCATGTACAGTTCGTCTAAATTAACTAACCTTTCGAGCATGCCGGGTTCGATAACTTTGAGAGTGGCGCATGTCTCAATTCTGATACTTCACCTATTTCTTTAGGTAGCCCAGTGATTGCAGATCCAACCAAACTTAGGAACTGCAATCCTTTCAGCTTGCCAAGAATAGTCACATCCTCTAGATAGCAGAATTCAAGGAATAGCAACTTGAGGTTTTCAGGGAACTCAATCGACAAAGGTAGAGAGATGAAAGATGAGCCTGTAAAGTCCAAGACTTGGAGATTCTTTGTAGATTCAAAAAATGACTTGGAATTTTGAGGGATAAGTTGTATTCAAGTAACAAAAGCATCTTCAAGTTTGGGCAATCCAATTTTTCAGGAAGCTCATCAATGCCAACCCAAGGGAAGGATATCGCCATGCATTTTCTAAGCTCATCGTTTGACCATTCTTTAAATCCATAATCCTTCCTCCAAACCAAGGTGCTCTATTCTGATGTGGAAGCAATAGAGATGGCCACGTCAACAAATACGTCATGCATTTTAAAATATTCCATGTCATCACTATCTAGTAACAAAGAAGAGTCTTGTAGGCTATGTATACCCACAATCAACCTATCTCCAGCATTTGCAATGGTGTTACTAAATTCTTTATATAAACCCAAACCCATGCAATAGACAAGGGAATCCCAAATGCACATTCTCCCACAGTATAGCACAAACCAAGAATAATGATTTGATCCAATCATCTTTTAAGTCATTGTAATTTAATTCCACTATTGATTCTACGTCCGACGCATCTATCTTGGCCAAAGCATTCCTCCATGCAGGCAAATCTTCGTGCTTCAACTTTTTCACCAAAGAAACAATCAAAAGTGGCAAGCCACCACAATTTTTGACCACTCCATCTACCAAGGGTTTAAACTCAGGATTGTTAACTTTGTCCCCCACTAATCTCTAAAAAAGTTTTCGTGCTTCTTGATTCTCTAACTTATCGGATCAAAATTCTCGATTAGAACCCATATCAGTGTGCAAGATATCTCAGTATCTAGATGTCAGTGATAGCTTAAGCCTCATACTTTATTATCATATTCACAAGGGATTCCAACTTCATTCAAGTCTTCCACAAATTATCTAAAATTATGACAAAGTTTTTGTTAGGATCACTCTATCCTCCTACATAGAAGATCTGCTCTCGCATGAACAATTCCCCCATTGATTATTTTCAGACCCAGAGCATTAGCGATATCTCCTTGGATGGTTTTGAGATCTAGATTGTGTGATACATTTGCCTTGGCAACCGCATCAAAGAGCTTCTCTTCCTTTACTCACCTTTCTACGTCCTCCAAAAGCTTGGACTTGCCAACTCCACCTGGTCCATACACCCCAACCACATAGATCTTGTCATCAGCTATAGCCTTCATTACATCCTCTGCGATCGAAGCCCTTGACTCTAGGACATCTTCTTTCTTGTCAATAGATCTTGCAGTGGAAGTGGTAGCAGTGACAATTCTTATCGGAGTATTATTATAATAGACCTTCTGGAAGTTATTATTCGCGCTTTCATCATGGAGTCCCTGAATGACTGGAGTCATCTTCACCGTCCTGCCAATTGCAAGGCGCACCATGGGGTTGGGAAGCCACCCACGGAAGCAAGCAATTTTTGCACTTTTGCCATGTTTTAAAAGGTTTTTTGCTTCCTTAGCCTTATTCTCCACACTCTCTAACTAATTCCTAATATCAGTATGTATATGTTTTCCATCATACATGGCTCCATCGACCAAGCGTTGGACCCTTTTTCTCAGAGTCTCCAGCTTCTTGACTCTATTTTTGAGATCTTCGACGTGGCTCTTGTAGCACAACACCTACCCAAGTTGACCTCCAACAGAAGCAATAAGGTACTCACCAAGTTTTGACACTAGATTTGATGCAACCGAGGTAGCAGATGCCTCGGCCATAATTTCTTCTCGAATTTCTAGAATTCCTTTTGCCCCGCTCTTCTGTTCCTCTTGTTGTTGCCTCCTATTATTTGCCTAAACAAACGGTTGCGAAGAGCAAAGCGATTAAACAATCAAAACAGCGAAACAAAACCAAGAATAAACAATGAGTCGGGCTCTCACCCGCTAGGGGGGGGGAAAGTACAGCGCAAGTGCCAAAACTTAGCACAAAGGGACACTTAAGTGCCAAAAGTTACAAAAAGTACACTTAAGTGCCACTTTTAAAAAAAATTGGATCACTTAAGTGCCAAGTCGCCGGAACCCCGTCGGAAATCCTACGTGGCAATTTTTTATTAATTTTCTTGTCTACGTGGCTCGCCGGAAACTGAATCGGCCAAAAATCAGCCAAAACGACGTCGTTTTGGCTGACGTGGATTTAAAAATTATTAATTAAAAATATATTATTATAAAATCGATTTTATTTATTAAAAAAAAAAAAAAAAAGAGGAGGGGATCGGCGAGGGCTGTGTAGCCCTCACCACCGCCGCCATCGCTGTGACATCCTGAATTTCGACCCATTCCGGGATAGATGAAAATGGTTAATTTATCAATGCACTGTTAGTTACGTTTACTCGAGTTGGCCCCTCATAAGTTAACTAACTGTTCGGCAAGGCAATTAAGGATCGGTACGCGTACAACTAGTGAATTTAATCAGGGATAAGCCGCTCGACCATAAGGATCAAAAATGAATAATACTATACGGTTGCAGGCCAATTAGTGAACGAAAATAAATCGAGTCGGCAAAAATACGAGGTCGGATTGCGGGTGAATATGCACGATCGTGGATTGAAAAGCTACCAACCACGGGTCAAACGCGCGAGAACCCCTAAATGCCGCCCAAAAGTTAGGTCATACTAAAGTCGCGATTGATCGATGTTAACCGCGAATTTCAATCCGGTATCGGGTATCAAATTTTTAAGGGTGTCGAGACTAAATATTGGACATTGTCTCATTAATTCTTGGATTTATCGGTAAGCCTGAATTATTGGAAAAGGATTCAACGGGCCGAGTTTTGGAGCCAAATATTTGGAATTTGTGCTTCAGGGGTAAAAAGATCAAAATACCCCTTTCTAGTTGCTTGTTTAGATTTTTTTCTTGTTCTCTTTTCTTTTTCTTTTTCTTTTTCTTTTTTCTTTTCCCCCATTTTCCCTCCGCACGTTTCTCTCTCCTCTCCCTTTTCTCTCTCTTTCCCCCGCGTTTTCTTCTCCCTTTATCGACAGCCCTCCCCACTTGCCCATCTTTTCCCCTCTTTTCCTCTCTTATCTTTGACCGGTCTTCTCTCTTATCTCTTTCTTCTTCTTTTTGCCCACTTGTCTGACAACCCATGTGCTACTTCTCTCTCTCTCTCTCTCTCTCTCTCTCTCTCTCTCTCTCTCTCTCTCGTGCGCACTGTGACGTCCTGAAATTCAAAGCCCTTTCTAGAGAGAGTGGTCGCGAGTCCTCAAAACGGCTAGTCAATGGAGGTCATAACAAAATGGCATTAGGGAGAAATTAACAAGGCATGAAGACCCAAGATTGGACTTAGGATTGTCGGGAACGTGCTGGGATGGACTTTCGGGCGATGCTTCCTTGATAGTCGACGGAATCGGTTGAGCCGAGTAATTGAAAAGGGGATTTTCGGACCAAGAAAACGAGCCTACGAGGACGTGGGCCGGGCAAGAATAGTGTGGGCCTCACGCCCAAGGTGGGACAGCCACCATGGAAGGCCCGAGGCAAGCAAGTGAGCCCGTTGGGCCAAACCGACCCTTTACCCTTCCGAGCCCATTGTCTAAAACCAAGCCGATTCAAGCCCAATAAATTCCCGAGCCCATTCCTATTTATTTTTCGGCCTTTTTCCTAGGCCCGTCCTCCATTTTCAGCCCAAGGACAGATTGGGAAATGTGCAAGGTGGAAATGACCAAAATGCCCTTGGATATTTTGAAGAAAAGCCAAAAAGGAAGAGAGAGAAGATGAGGTCATTGTTTGGCAAGTGGGGCAAGCCTTGATGGCTTGGATAAGGCTTATCCTTCAGCCTTCACTTCACTCTCTCTCTCCTCTTCATCTTCCCCAAAACCGCACACCCTTCTCTCCCTAGTTTTCCTTCCTTCCTTCAGTTTTTCAGTTCTGACCTTTCACCGAAAATTGAGTTGTTTGCTGCCTTCCCGGTGGAGTCTTGGGCCGAGCCACCTATCAAACTGATCAACACAGAAAATCCGTACCATCTACGTCGGCCGATCGCCGGAAAAAGTCTCCGGCCGTCCCGTACGGCGGCCTGAAGTCAGCAGACGTCCGTCCGTCACTGTAGCAGCGCATTCTGGCAGATTCGCTTTTCTTCCGTTTCTCTCCATTTTTAGCCTACCCACTGCCCACACCAGCCACACACAACTCCCCCTTGACGCCTTGGAACCACCAGCCTCAGGCCAGCTTGTTTTTGCTCCAACCAGCAGCCTCCTTCCACTGCAGTGTTGTCCTTTGGAGTTTGGGGTTTGTGCAGAGGCTGTTGCTGTGATTTCTGGCCCGGGACCGCCTTGGAGGGTCGTGTTCGAGGTCCTCGAGTGTCGCCCTCGTCGCCGCCGCCGCGCCCGCGTCTCCGGCCCGCTTAACGGGTGAGTTTAGCTCCTAATCCCTTAGTTAGTGCCTAAACTAGCTTAGGGTTGGGTTAATTAGTGCTAAGGGCTGATTAAGGTGTTTAATTAAGTGCATTAGCCCTGAGATAGGTGGTTAGATAATTGGTTAAGATTAGCTTAGCTTAATCTTGCTTATTTATGCTTAATTGTGCTTAATTAGGCTTAATTGAGTGTTATGTGTTAATTGCTTGATTAATTTGATTAATTGTATTAATTAATTGTTTTATTTAATTTCTGAATTTAATTTATTATTAATTGAATTTCGGAAATTACTGTTAATTGATTACTGTTCATGATTACTTTTCACGGATACTGTTCACGATTACTGTTCACGATTACTTTCACGGCACTGTTCATCCGGAAGTGAAATTGTGCATAATTTCATGTGTCTTGATCATATGAAGTGAAATTGATGTGTCGTGGCATGAACATTCGCATAAATCGCGTGAATTTCACAAAAGGGAAAATGGTTTGTCCGAGGGACACCGGAAATGGATCGCTTTTTGTGAGAAATGATTTGAAGTTTTATATGCAAGCATGTGTGCATTGGCTAATGCTCAAAGATAATAAGCGGATTGTGATGGTATGCTTGCGTGATCACTAAGTTGAACCCGATTTATCGGAGATTATGGAAAGGGAGGGCACGGAAGGGCACGGTTGCGCCTCTGCGGAGGAAGGGCGCCGTAGCGCCGTGGCGCCTCAGAGGGTACGGAAGGGCACGGTTGCGCCTCTGTGGAGGAAGGGCGCCGTAGCGCCGTAGCGCCTCGGCCTGCACGGAAGGGCACGGTTGCGCCTCTGCGGAGGAAGGGCGCCGTAGCGCCGTAGCATCTCGGCCCAATGGAATACGTCATGAGGTGATCACATTATTATTTATAGCACGCACGCATGAACTGATAACGTGCAGGGTGTGGCAATGGCCGGTGAGATCGCTTGTGACGCGACTCGTATGTGATTGGTGAACTGCATCATCTAACGGCCATATTCATTGCGTGTATTGTGCTGATAAATAACGTGCAGGGTATGGCATACCGGGTAAGGTTGCATGTGAACCGACTTTTGATTGTTGGTTGACCCGCTTGTTATTTTATTGCTAATTGTCGATTGTCGTGATTGGGTTGTGTGAGGGGTGGTTACGGAGAGATACCCCGTGGTTTAGTTGGTGTACTAACCGGGGCTTAGGGGAAGAACTCGCTGAGATTTTATCTCAACCCGTCGTGGTTAAACTTTTCGGGCCCTTAGAATGGTGCCGCCGGTGCGGTTTGGGGTCCCCCAAGATTGGGAGACCATTGTGTCGCACCACCGGTTCCGGACGGGCGCATCTCGTATGAGAAGTATGTCACCACCATCTCGGGTGGATGAAGGACCGGGGCAATGGGTGCCCCATCGGTTCATAGCGTGGTACGTTTGGCGGGACGATGTGATGCTTGGTCCCCTTAGAGGTTTTGATGGACCGCCCGGCAAGGGCCCCGAAGGCGGCGACCGGGATCCCATGGAGCCGGACCCTCCAGACGGTGCGGTGGAGAACCCGGCCCCCCCCCGCTCCTCCTCCGATGGCGGCCCAAACTACGATGACCCTTACTACGACCCTACGGAGCCCGAGTCCGACGGGTCGAGTGATAGTAGTTAAGAACCGAGAGTTCTTTTTTTTGTATAGGAGATTAGCCGAGCCTAGTTTCTTTTTGGTCGGGCTTAGTGGATGGATCGGCCCCGTAGTCGGGCTTGTAAATTAGAAAACGATCATCCGCGGGTTAATCCAATATGAATGTATAAATGAGTAGTTATGTTATCTTGTTGTTCATCCCTCTATCCCCGTGTGTGATTGTTTTATTGTTTGTTGGGTGGGGATGATTCGCCTTCCGCTTGCGTTTAATGAAAGACTAAAAATGAATGGTCGTCGACAGTCCCGGGACGTCGCTTTCTATCGACCAAGAGAAGGGGTTGTCGCGAACTCGAGAGTCGGGCGTGACACGCACAGCCCCCACCCTTTGCAGCTCCTTCTTTCTTTCTTTCTTCTTCTTCTTCTTCTTCTCTGCCGGGCCGAGGACGCTGGCTTACTGCTGCTGCTGCTGTGTTTTCTTGCTCCTGCCACCAGAAGCGACCGCCACCGCAGCACCGCAGCTCCGTCACCGCCCCTGCTCTTCGCTCGGTCACCGGTGAGCCGCCGTTTGCCGGCCTCAGGCCGAACCAGCACGACCCCCGGCCTCTATCTTCATCTCCTTCTCCTCTGTCCGAGCCGCTTTGTCTTGCTCCGGTTTTGGTCGCGCCGCCGCCGCAACGTCGGCCGCCGGCGCCTGCCGCCGCCGAGTCGCCAACGAGCTAGCTGAACCGCTGCTGCCCCCTATTCTTCTTCTTCCTCGGTTTTGGGCCGGACTAGAGCTGTGGACGCCGGAGCAGCGAGTTGCTGCCTCGCCGTCGCTCGGCCACCACCACCCTTCACCCGACCACCCTAGCTCGAGCCGCCGTTGTCTCCGCCTGTCTCTCCCTTTCGGCTCCTCTGGCCGTGACCTGGAGAAGTGGGCAGCAGCCTCGCCGCTGCACACCGCCGCCGGTCACCGCCACAGGCCACCAGAGGACCACTCCCGAGCCTCCTCCACTGCACCGGAGCCACCCCAGCTTGCTGCCGCCCCATGAAACCTGCTGCACCGCCTCCCTTTTCCCTCTCCAGCTTCTGTCCAGCCTTTGCCGGAGCCGCCGCTTGGTCGCCAGAGCTACTGGCCGCCGTCCGAAGTCGCCGGGCCGCCCACCAGCCAGCCCCGTGCCGCCAGTTCCTCCGTTTTGCAGCTTCTTGCCGCGTGGACAGCCGCCCTCGGCCGAGACCCGGTCTCGGGCCGCCTCGTCCCGACGCGCCGGAAGTTCCCGGGCGTTCCCCTCGCCGCCGCCGTCGCGTTCGTGTCGTCGGAATCGCTAAACCGTGAGTCGATTTCCTAATCCTTATTTAGGGGTTAATCTTGCTTAGGAGTAGTTTGATTAGTTTAATTATTGATTATTAGTGTTTTAATACTATTTGATGAAGCTTGCTTAGTGTTAATCATGGTTAGTATTAATAAATATTACTATTATTATTTTTGGAATAAATAATAATTATTTAGTATTTTCGGAATTATTAATTAAATTAATTTATAATTTCGAATTATTAATAGTAATATTGTTATTACTATTCATTGCTGAAAATTAATTATTTTTGGAGAAAATAATTAATTGTGATTATTTATTGGAAATGGTTTTAATTGAGTAATTTTGGGGAAAAATTACTGTGGTCTATTTTTCCAAAGTCAATAATATTTGTATACTATTTTATTAAATGACATTGGTTTATTCAAGAAGGGTTTTACTAAATGGAATTATTTGGGTTGGATAATTAATTATGGGATTGAAAAATAATTATAAGTATTTTGTGGGACTTGAATTATTTTATCGGAAAAATCGACTATAGTATTATATGTTTCTTAAATGAGTATCTTTGAATATAATTATATTTTATACTTATTTTTGGATAATTGAGTATTGTTGGAAATAGTTGATTGGCGTCGTTTTGAGGACACGTATTTATTTATTATTAAATATACGTGATTATTTGGAAAAGTGTGCAAGTATCGTGGTTAGTATTAATAAATATTACTATTATTATTTTTGGAATAAATAATAATAATTTAGTATTTTCGGAATTATTAATTAAATTAATTTATAATTTCGAATTATTAATAGTAATATTGTTATTACTATTCATTGCTGAAAATTAATTATTTTTGGAGAAAATAATTAATTGTGATTATTTATTGGAAATGGTTTTAATTGAGTAATTTTGAGGAAAAATTACTGTGGTCTATTTTTCCAAAGTCAATAGTATTTATATACTATTTTATTAAATGACATTGGTTTATTCAAGAAGGGTTTTACTAAATGGAATTATTTGGGTTGGATAATTAATTATGGGATTGAAAAATAATTATAAGTATTTTGTGGGATTTGAATTATTTTATCGGAAAAATCGACTATAGTATTATATGTTTCTTAAATGAGTATCTTTGAATATAATTATATTTTATACTTATTTTTGGATAATTGAGTATTGTTGGAAATAGTTGATTGGCGTCGTTTTGAGGACACGTATTTATTTATTATTAAATATACGTGATTATTTGGAAAAGTGTGCAAGTATCGTAAGGTTGATTGGTCGGAATTGATTGACAGACTGTGACTTGAATTGTTGGTTGTTCCCAAGAGTTAGGGAATGGGCGTGATTGAATGCTGATTGAAAATCGAACTTTGGAAATCGTCGAGTGAGATCGCATGACATATTGCGTGGGTTATCTGAAATGGCATGTCGCATGAGCATGAGTGATTCATTCACGACAGAGCAAAGATATAAATGGATTGCTTGATGATGTGTTGCATGAACACATTAAATGAGGGAACCCGGCGTTGCCGGAAGACCGCCAATCCCTATGGGGTTGTGCCGTGGCCAGTGGGTCGCCTAACTTCGGTCGGATGCCTGACAGGGAGGGGTTCTATGTGGGATCGCAGTATGGGGGCGGGTCCCGGGCCTCTGTCAGTAGTGGGACTGCGGTAGTGGGCGGGTCTTGTGCTCCTTCGGGAATGCCGTCTTGGGAGTGAGCCCTTGACGTCGCCGTGCCTCGAGGTAAAGAGGACGAAGCTGGTTTAGCTAGGAATTGCCAACCATAAGGTTGTGCCGTTGGCCCAGGAGGGGCCGTTAATAATCGGAGCATGTGTGGGTGTGAGACATGAGAAAGTTGTGTGAGATGCTCTGATTATTCGCATGCTCTTAATGTCGTGATGATTGAATTGACAGTTTCTGCAGGTTGCGTGTGCCAAGGCCGAGGTAGGGTCGCTTGTGTTTGCAAATCGCTTATTGAACTGTCGTGTGATAATGTTGCTTGAGGTGTAGTATGTGTTGTTTGTCGGAACTAGGTTGCATGGTTAGATTGCTCCCAAGGCGAGCGAAGTTCCTAACCAGGGCTTAGGACTTTGACTTGCTGAGTTTATCTCAACCCGTCGTGGTTAACATTTTTCAGGTCCATAGGATGGAGGATCGACGCGTGTTACGGCTCGTGGCCGTTTTTGAAGGGAGTAAATTAACCCTGGCCTGTTGGTCTCATTGGCTCGTTAGGAAGACGCCTGTGGTAAGGGCTTGTACTTGTAAACTTCCTAGGGTTAATCAGTTAGTTAATAAAGCGGCACTTTTGAAAGTGTTCTTGTTGGGTTTTCCTACTATCCCTGCTTTTGTAATTGACTGGGGTTTGTGTTTCGCTTCCGCATGCGTTTAATCAAAAGATAAAACTAATGGTCGGCGACGGATCCTGGGGAGTCGCAAATCAAATGACCGCAAGAGAACAGGGGTTGCCGCGTGCTTGAGAGTCAGGGCATGACAGTCGCCGCCCCACCTCGCTAGTAAGGGCCGGCGACGGTAGGGGAGGGTCGGCCGGGGTTGTCGGGCCCCGGCCAGTGGCCGACGACCTTGGTCGGGCGGCGACGAGGGCCTACGCACCCTCGCCCAAATCTGGGGCGAGGGTTGCAACCCTCTCCCGGATTCGGCGAGGGTCGCAACCCTCCCGGATCCGGCGAGGTCGCCGGCCCTCGCCCAGGCGGGGCCAAGGGCCGTCGGCCGCCGCCCTGGCCCAGCGCCGGTTTGGGCGGGCGTGGCCCTTGGCCCACCAGGGCAAGGGCTGGCGACCCTCGCCGGATTTGGGGGCATCGCGACCCTCGCCCAAGATGCAGGCGAGGGCGCGCAGCCCTCGCCGCCGGCCGACCGGGGTCGCCGCCACTGGCCGGGGCGCGACGACCCCGGTCGACCCTCCCCTACCGTCGTCGGCCTTTCCCGGTGAGGTGGGGTGGCAATGGCGGCACCGATCTCCTCCTCCTTTTTTTTTTTTTTAATAAAATCGATTTAAAATTTTCAAAAATCTGACATGGACAATTTTTAAAAAAAAAAAAATTGCCACGTGGATTTTTTATTTTGAAAAAAAATGCTTCGTCGGCAA